>OX637479.1:3863200-5113200 GCA_951800055.1 Cenopis cana | reverse complement strand
AGGTTAAAAATAATTTACATTTTGTTACCTTGCCTAAGTAAAATAAAATAAAATAAAATAATAATTATTAAGGAGAATTATGTTACAAGCTAATTAATACCCAATTATTTGATTTATATGAAAGATCTATGCGTCCCATAAATTTAGAAATAAAGGAAAAAATTAAAAACTTAGGCTCCGAGCAGGATTCGAACCTGCGACCTCCCGGCACTCGCGGTCAGTCGCTCTAGCCAATTGAACTATAGACCGTATAGGCGGTAGGTCCTGCTCGGTGCCTAAGTTTTTCGTTAGCAGCGTTACTGCTTAATACAAAATTAATCTATGCGTCCCGTTAAACGTGAAGGTGACTTCGAATATTGTATTTCGTAAAATATTTGTTTTGTATTGATCCACTCACCAGTTTCATTTCGATATCTTTATGTGGGCGGATGCTTGGCTGTTAAATGACAAAATACCGATGAAACAGATCCTTTATATGTTTATAATCAAGTAATATTCATAAATAGCGAATATTAATGGGGTCTGGATGGTATACAAAGGTGAAGGTTACACCTCTATTGGTATTAGGGTACCTTCTGGATATTAAGTAATTTAGTATTTCATTTAAATTTTCTTATGTTATTTTTCGACTGCTTTCGGTAGTCTATAAAAACTACTGGTACTAAATAAAAAAATAAATAAAAAACGAGCTTAATTCTGTAACTAGGCCGCAATGGCACTTTTACAAGTCAGAGAGTACTAGCGTGAATCAACATAATTTTTAGGTTATTGTAATTTTATTTGCCCTTTACATCATTAAATCATTTAATGTTTTTATCAGGCCTAAACTTTGTTCATGTTTCCTTAAATTGAATGTCGATTACCACATCAAGTTAATATATATGCTAATAGAGATTATTCAATAATACGATAAAATGTAAACATTGATGTTAAGTATACGAAATATATGCACCTATAACAATAATTAATTGTGATTAGATTATAGTATCAAATAAATTTACAAATACCTACGCAGGTGCCAAAAATATTCTTTCTTTCAAGTTTGAAATTTTTGAATTATATAAATACAGTTTTTAAATTGAACCATTGGATTGAGAAAATAGTTCACACTTGACCAGCTCTGCCAATACTCGCACTATTAAAACAGAGATATTTTAAAACAGGTAATCGTACTAATAATAGGTTGGGCGAATAAAATTCATCGTGCTTCAAGATATCATCGTAATATGATGAATATGAATGATAAACTTTGTACCTCTAAGTATAAAAACGAAAATGTTATTTTAAAAATAAAATAAATATATTACTATATTGCTCTCCTGAAAATCAGCATTTTGGCGTTTACGCCCTTTGAGTCTAACGGTAACGTAAGTCTAAAAAAAACCAGCCAATTGCGAGTCTGACTTCGCACATTTAGGGTTCCACTGAGTGATGTAAACACTATTCAGTCAGTAGCGTAGGAAACGAAATAAAAGGTCGATGGGTTCCGAAGAAAAACCTTAAGACTGTAGAAAATTTGGAGTTTTTTTAAGACACGCTGGTAGCAGTTTTTTCTCCAAGGCAGTGCAGGGAAGTAATAAAAGCGGTGGTGCGGCGGCAGGCACGTTACCGCGCATGAGATACCTACTAGAGAAGCAGCAAGGGCTGTAAGGAAGCCTGTTGTCCTTACGGGGCGGTATATTCGCTTGGCGACAAGCCCCTTTTGCCTCTCTACATGCAAATATCAAAGACCTTTTTCCTTTGAAATAAGGGCTTGGCTTGCGTGAAATTTCTGATGCTAAATGTATCTTAGAATCCGAATTATAAGAAACGATTTTTTTATAGTTTTATCGATTTTCAGAGTAATCATTACATTCAATCTTGTCATAATTATAAATATTGTAAACAAGCCGCAACCTGATTATTAAATATTCATCATCATCATCGGGCCAATCCGGGATCGACAAAAGCGTCCACATTTCCGGCACGTGAACCTTTTTACATCATTCATAAATATTAGTAATGAAACCAATGAATAATTTATAAAATTGTATTCTTATACTTACTCTATTGAATCAGTATATAAATATTATATACAGCTTCATAATTCGTGCTATGTACAGAACTGCTTAAACAGTTTATTGACTTATATTTAGCCCAGTAGGGAGGCGACTACGGCTGAGGGTACGGCTCCGCCGGGGCCTTGTTCGATGGTTGGTTGGAAACCATTCTCATCAGCGATGTAGGACACGATGTAGGTGACACCGTCAGGTCCCACCCAAGAGTACTGCCCGCGGACGGCGATACCCTCGTTCTCAGCACCCTGGTTCTTCAGCTGTCCTTGCTCTTCGTGCTTGCTACCGTCAGATAACTCCCACCTGTGTCCAAACATCAATAAGTAATTAATAATCATGTCGTGCTTCAAAGTTGATGTGTTTTTCAAAGTTTACAGTTAGCTTAGAGCCAGGACAAATCGAAGTCAAGAGGAGAGGCCTTCGGCCATCAGTGGAACACCTTACAGGCTTAAAAAATACTTACGCGAATTGATATGAGCCCAATCCAGAGTTATCAGAATCATAACGGAGGATCTGCACATCCTGAGGGTTCTGCTGAGGAGCCGCGTAGCAAACAGCAAGGAGAGCGAGGACCACCAACTGAAAACAATAGAACATTGAAACCGTGCTCCGAAAATCACAAGCACTTCACTTTAATCACTTCACTATGACTTCACTAACCAATTTCATTTTGGCTTTTGTTTTTGGTGCGGCTGTCACTCACGAGGAACTGCAAAAGTGTGGGATGGTTGTGGGTCCTAACGGTTCTCTTATATATTTCTTCTAATGCGGGGTTGCAACATAACGCGGTTCGATTGCCCTACGGCTTATGCGGCATCTGTCGCGGTGGGTGAACGGCCATACATACAAGCATTGTTCATCTGTGTTACGATGTGTATGGACAAGGCATGACCCGAGAACGTTTTGTTAAGTAATTCCTAATAAGAGTACAAATGTCAATGTTAATAGGAATTTCAAAAGGTTGTAATTTACTCTGCTGCACAGAAATATTTCATTACTAAACGTTTATAGGACTGTATAATTGTATGTGCAATATGATAGACAACCGGTTATGTCTTCGCGTTGATAGTTTAATACTTTTATGTGAGTTGTACGTATAATTCATTCTATTGCATAGCACAATAATTGATATGTATTGGTTATAATTATAGCAAAATATTCTATAGACAGAAAAATAATTTGACTGTCTTAGATGTAAATTATCACTAATAGTGACATCTTTCGAACTCTTCCGGTGTACTTTCTCAGGATGGCGTGTAAATATTTACAATTTAGATTAAATGGAACCAAGAATGTACGTATGTTGATGTACTTATTATTGCTCGTGTGTTTTTCCTTAGCATTCGTAGAAATGGAGCGTATTTTCATTGATAGCCTCTTTTTTACACGCACACCATCACACACGTACACATACACAAACACACACACACACCTTTGTACCTATATTGCTCAAATTTTGACTTTGTGTTATAATGTTCTTAAACGTGACGTTTAAATTACTTTTAAACCGGTGTCAACAATTTTAACACGCTATCGTAACTGTTGCTAACCTCTGACCTCACTCCACAACCCCCATTCATCTGTTGCAAAAATATATGGTGTACTCGTACTTTTGAAAACAAAATGGCGGATATTGCTTGTTAACAAGCGACCGTATATCTTTCTTGGGATCTATTCGAGTTAATAATCTAATAATAGGAGATTGTACATCACGGGAATAAATCACTGTTTTATGTCACGGGCGCGATATTGAATCCTGAACGCAACTGAAGGACTCCTCTCGAGCGTAGCGAGGGTGTTATGAGTTGATACTACTGAGTCCTGAGTGCAGTGAGGGGTTTAAGCGCGCTCAAGATATTATTAATTTTACTAATTACCTCCATTAGCATTTTTTTATACGACGACGTTGGCAAACAACCGTACGGTCCACTTGATGCTAAGCGGACACCGTAGCCTATAGACGCTCGTAACCGACCTTTATACAATTTGAGGGTTTACTGTGTTGACAGCAGAAGGGCCAAATTTTTACGATCTCGGTCTCAACACAGTGCATCCTCGGGAGCTCTGGCGACCTTGGTTACCTCCAGAAACACAACACCACATATCTACTGCTAATATCGATTTAAAGGACATCGCCTTACAAAAGTTGATAAAATTCTTAAATATCTACAAATTTCCTCGCATTCCAAAGTCTAGCGTGTTAGAAGGAAAAAATAAATGCGAAATTCGATTCCAATGATTCAATAGATTAAGAGCGTATTCGCTGGAAACGCCGTGTTTCCGCGTTTTACCACGTATTCATTACAGAAAATCTCAAAAACGGTATAGTTTTTTGTAACACTGTTTACAGACCCGTGAAGAACAACTTATCGACTACGGGAGCTACAGTCAAAACATTTTTTACAAACATTTATTAAAGAAACTCGAGCACTTTTCTCACACTCGATTTCGAAATATTCGAAACCATGTCGTCATTCAAACCTGTTTATTCTGTAACCAATTGAAACTAAAATATGTAATATATACAGTTAGATGCACCGAAAGACGGTCTCTTTCGCCTACTGTCTGAAAATACACAATTTAAAATTTGGTTTAACTAAAAGAGCCACGGAAAACTCCATATTTTTGGCAAACTTCGCTGCATCATATTGTCACTTTAAAGCTAATAAAAAGGTTTTTAACTATGCTATTAGGGTAAAATAACTTCTATTCTACGATATTAAATAATAAAAAGTAACAAATAGGATATAAAAATATTAATTTTAATCGATTTAAAACAGACCTTTTTCTCATAGACTCGCTTGCTGTGACTCAGTACCGGCCCAGCGGCCATCGGAGGAGGACGTATATATCGTTTTTTTGTGGCTCTTCACAAAGCTACCGTAATTACTCTCAGGAAACCAATAAAACATGTGACCTCCGATTAGGCGTATTTATTAAGAACGACACAGTCAGATTATACTGGGGACTAATCGTGATCTAAATTGAGACAAGTTATGAATGGTACGCAACCGTCAATTGATTGTCGACTAACAACTTTGATACTTGGTTGATTTCATATATTTATTATTGTATTTGGACTAGAGTTTTTTGAACTATAATGCTTTATTTTGATAAGCAATTATGTATGAATATAGCCAGCTACCAGAACTAGTGGTACAACCTGGAAAGTAGCAATAGCAACTATACGAGGGACGGTATACCAAGATCTCTATGACACTTGCAGTGACATACCATATAGTGATGTGCATGTATCGATACTTCAATTGTTTTTTTATCTGTGGCGGTTCTTATCAGCGTCCTCTCACGTACATTAATTGAAACCTCAAATGCGGTTATTGTGTAAAAGACGTTTCTGGCTACTAAACCGCCATTTTTAGGGTTCCGTTTCCGAATGGTCCAAACGGAACCCTATTGTTGTCACTCATGCGCGCTTCCGTCGGTCGTCTATCACAATAGTTATTTGTTCAACAAGAGAGCAAAGTAGATTTTTGCTGCGAGTGTTGATTTTGAGTCCCGAGGAAGCGAAAGATTCTATAATTGAATCACGAGCGTAGCGAGTGATTCAAAATTAGAATCTTGAGCGTAGCGAGGGACTCAAAGACACGAGATGCAAATATCTTTGCTCTCGCGTGATACATACAACTTTTCACCTCAGCGGCGAGAACATATTAAACTTTAATAACATCATTTACGGCTTATCATAGGCTTTTACGTACGTGTCTCGTGATAAATCAGGCAGATTTAATTCAGCATTGATTAGGAATCTGCTGCTTGTCTTAACTCCTCAGCTAAGCCAGCACAAGACGAACGCAAGCGCGCGACTCGTCGAGTTTAGGCACGGCAGACTTTAGTAGGTACATAATCGCGCGAACTAATTCATATGCACACTAAAAATTAGTTGTATTGTTGTTAAAATACAGCCTATGTCAGTGTCACAGATTTCGCTTACATACGTATTTTAGTTATTTGAACAATATCTGTAGCGCAAGAATGAGACAATAACACTTTTTAAGTAGGTACTCTTCTCACTCGAGCCAGCTCGCGTGTACACTAAGACGCACCGTTTTCTAAGTCTAAATACATCCTTCGTCACTAATGTTTTCTAGATATTTTTATAATATTCAACACTGATTATTAATTAATGTCTGTTAGCGCAAGACAATAAAAGTAAAAACGAAAAAAAAACGCACAAATTTTTAAAGGGTGCGTTCTGAAATGGCTCCGGTTTTATTCTTCTACTAAAATAAAGATTGTTAAATGTAAAATTAATAATTAAAGTGATAAACTTTCTGTTTTTTCTGCAATAAAGGTTTTATTTATAAATATGTATTATTATAATAATATTATATTTAAAAGAACCGTTGCCAACAACTTCCTGATAATTATAACTCTTAGGTTAATTTATGAGTTTTCGAACGTATTTTACGTTACTTATTTAGCGCGTTTTTGGGAGTCGATTTGAGTCGATTAGAGAATTTGAATATCAAATTAAGAATCGACATATGTGGGCCCTCTCTTTTTTAATATAACGAATTGAAAGGAACAGAGCGATTGAAGGTCAAATATATCGAATTCGTAATATACCCCGAACTACGGAGTGGCAGATCTTGGCATTCGTGGACCAAAAATTAAAAAGCTACTTTGATCCACGCTCGCAGCAAAATTGCATTTTGGCCACTGGTTTCAAGCAGCAAAACAGCCGTGTTCGAGCCGCTGAGGTGAAAAAATATTTTTCGAAGATGTTCAACTTCCCTTTGACCTATTGTCATAACATTTGGACATATGCGTCACTAGTGAAGAGAATACTCGCCGGCAGTGCAAACAGCCAGCGATCAACTATAAATATTTCAGTGACTTTTACTGCTACGGGATCTAATATTTTGTTCGTTTCTTGAGCGAGAAAATCACCGATAGCTAATCGCTTCTGGGACCACTGCCTCGCTGTGTTCAGTGTGGAACTCGTCGGCGAGACCCCCCCTCTCTCTCGCAAAACAGACAAGCCTGTCTTGCTGTGTCTCGGCGAGAGAAGCAATGAGAATAAATAATAAATAAGAAAGCAAATAAGAAGCCCCAGTTATAACAAGAAAATTATACTATATTAGTTACAGTACATTTTATAATATTCCCTCCATATACTGTGTGTAGGTACTGGTCTGTCCTTACCTTAATATTTGCTAGTATGATGTATTTGCTACCTAAATTTATGGTACGAGTTGTTTTCCTTGGTTACTTCACGAGCATTCCAAGTAATAATTAATTAACTATTTAATGTATCTAATACTAACTTTGCCCCGAAATGTGACCATTCGTTGAATAATTATAGAAAATTTAATTAACAAGTCAATTTTGACTTATATCGCACCACTTGAATTTACTAAACTGTTAAAACCCAAGTATTAACACAACATCGAAACATGTCGCCGGAAGTGACAATCAATACGTGAGTTTTAACCGTTTAGTAAAATAAAGTCATATCGCACCAGGCAGAAGGGACGTATTCTTAACGTATTCTTACGCCGCACCAGAAGAAAGACCAGTACCTACAGGTCAAACATGATCTGTGCCGCAGTGAACGTGTTAAATAATAAATAAATATGTAATTTAACGTTGTTTTATTATATTTTTACAGTCACGTAACAATTAAATTGAAATATAAGACACGTTTTATTATTATCACTTCAATTATCGACATCTGTTATCGACAGCACCGCTTCCTTAGTCGATACAGACCAACGATATAACTTTTGCAGTACGTCACCGTATATATTCTGTTAAGCATATTTCTGGGAAATAAGGGACAATTCAAGTTTCTTTCATATTGTTATTATGTAAATGTTACAATCCTACATAAATTAATTAGCTACATTCCCAAAAGATGCTTCTTAACATTTCGATGTGACAGCGACGCTGTTCCAAGGTTATATAAATGAACTGTCACTGCAAGTGTCATAGGGATCTTCGTATACCGTCCCTCGTATAGAAGTTAATAAAAGTATAATAACTATAATATGTAGTGACTCATGGTAAATACAAATACAAAGTACAAATACAAATGCGTTTAATTTTCATACATATGAAACAATGTTTTTATAAACATGGTATATTATTGTGTATAATATCCCTTTTAATACATGGTATTAATAGCAAATCTGGCGCAAGTGAACAATGCTAGCTTGAAATTGAAATATGTGCTTGGAAATTCTTTTTTAACCTGGCTGTGCCCATTAAAGCGTTAGGAGTGCGCTGTTTAAGGGTGTCCTGGGGAAAGAGCAGAGGAAATCTCCGATACTACCACGCGGGCGGCTTAAACATAGAAATACTCTGAGAGTTTGCGCTCCAGTTAGCTTGGTTGAGCGGTTTCAACCGAATCTGAAGTGTGGCTTGGAGAAACATAGTGTAGACCGGGAATGAGTTACCATTACAAATACAGATAGTTAAAGAACCGGCCAAGTCATTGTCGAAATACGCACATTTAGGACCACGCAATCACGTATTAGAAAATTCAGATAAAATATGTCGACGAGTATCCGTACTTGGGCCAATAAGCTTCTTTCAGCCAAAGACAGGACAAGGAAGTTGAAAGACGGATCCAAAATGCTTGGAAGAGCTATTGGGCTTTGAAAGATTTACTGAAGGTAGGCCTTCCGGTAGCTCTGAAGCGGAGGCTCGTCGACATGTGCATTCTGCCTGTTCTAACCTACGGTGCACAAACATGGTCACTCACCGATACCAAATTGAAGGTTTACCAACGGGCAATAGAGTGCAGCATGCTGGGAGTCAAACTGATCGACCGTGTTCGGAACTCTGTGCTGCGCTTCAAAACTGGTATTGCAGATGTTAGAGCTGGAGGATGTTGGAGCAAGACTGCCAGGCTGCAATGGAACTGGGCCGGCCACGTCTGCCGTATGCATCCACGGAGGTGGGCAAAATTAGCAACAGAGTGGGTTTCGCAATATGCTCGGAGACGACGTGGCAAGCCGAGGCAGAGGTGGCGGGATAACCTAGACACATTTCTAAACGACTGGCCCGAAACAGCTCAAAGCCGGAACGAGTGGAAGTCGAGGGGAGAGGCCTTTGCCCAATAGTGGGACACCTTTATAGGCTTAGGAAAAAAAAGTAAACATTTCATCGCCAAATTTCAGGTTCATATGTGATTTATGTCTACAAAAATCACCTTTTTCCTTTGATGCAATTTTTAACTTCCTATTCTTCATATACTTCTTTTATTTTAATATACGATGTTTATCTACACAATAACGGTAGTTTTATCCTTTACCGTGGACTTTCACGGCACTTAAGTCGAGGGTCTTATGTTTAGATTAAAGTTTCTCCGAATTGAAATCATCATCATCATCAGCCTATCTACGTCCCACAGCTGGGCACTGGCCACCTTTCATAGATGAGAGGGATTGGGCAGTAGTCCCCACGCTGGCCCAGAGCGGGTTGGGGACTTCAAATACAACTTTGAATTTCTTCGCGGATGTATGCAGGTTTCCTCACGATGTTTTCCTTCACCGAAAAGCTAACGGTAAATATCAAATGATATTCCGTGCTCAAATTCCGTAAAAATCTCATTGGTACGAGCTGGGATTCGAACCCACGACCGCCGCTTGACAGCCGCATGCTTGAACCACTGGGCTACCGTAACTTGAACTAATAAATTGCTTGAAATTATAAAGCCGAATTGAAATACACACACAAGGGGCTCCTGCGGATGCTCTAAGGAAGCGTCCTTTTATATATTTGCTCCTGTTACTGGCTACACCTTGAATATCATTTCCGATTGCAGTTATTTTGCTAACGGCAAGCATGCACTCGCGTAGGCATAACTTGGTAGCCAGGGTTACACACCTACCACTACTGACAGATCGATCAAAACGCTCGATGACATCATTATCCCCAATGGCGAGAACCTTGTAAAGGGCCGAGAAGGACATAGTTAGCAAGACTAAGATAGCCTTTCCACCAGAGCTATGCTATGCAGCTATGCTGCGAGGATGTTATAGTTTTCCGTTTAAACCAATGCTATGTTATGTGAACATATGATTGGTGGATATCAACGCATTCATAGCAATGACACAACTTTGATGGAAAGGCACCCTAAAACTTGAAAGCCGCCGCCATGTTCTTCACGTTGTCTCTTGAAAAGATTCGATCAAGACGCCTCAAGACACTCTCGTTAGATAGCTGTTCAAATACGAAGTATTGATGAATCATAGGTATAAGTAGGTAGGTACGAGAATATACTTATTTCATTGACTTGTATTTTCCTTCAATATTACAAAACGCATGATGTGGATGATTTTCCCACTAATTTATCTTCAACTGATTATATTTTCACATTCAATAGTAAGTCTGATACAAAAAAGATAATAATATGAATGTAGTTGTATATCCCTAAACACAACATTTTCGCTGCAAAAGTATCAAGGCTCATACACATACTATACGGCAACTTGTTACAGCATACGAAGATACATGACAGATATCATTGTATACCTTATTGCACTATATAAGGGTTTAAATTTAAATGAAAAGTTATGTGCGATAGTGTTGTTACGAACACATTGGAACGCACCGTGTACAGTGCTCGTTTGTGTGCAGCGAAAAACGTCAAAAAATACCTAGATTTGACTTGTGCCCGGCAACGAAAGCACTCTTAAGTTCAACAGTAGTCTTCTCGTAGATATCACGGTTCGAAATTAATACCATACGATAAATAAAAAGTAGTGTACATTGGTGAGTAACTGTTTTTGCTTACGTGTAGTCACGATCAGATGCAATCGGCAGATGGTGCCACCTGACAGCACTTTTCTTATCGATTGATTGACCTTTTGTCTAATTTGGATCAGGCATAGTAATAGCTTACCTAAGTTCTTGTCTCACGCGCCAAGTAAGCGTTTACACTGAATATGTAATACCTACATAGGCTTGCAATGACAAAACAAATTTTGGCAAACCAGAGCTGTTTACTTTAAAAAATCATTTCTTTATTGTGATTTAGGATGTTTACCATTTCCAAATAGGAAAGTTCACCATATTCTATATGACTATAGACTTGGTGTTTATTGTAAGATCATAATTATGATATCCGATATCTATAGTTTCTGTTTGGCCCCCTGGTTGACTGGTAGAGAATGCCTTAAGGCATTAAGTCTGCCAATTGTACTTTTATTTTTGTATTTGTGCAATAAAGTTTAAATATAAATAAAATATCTCAGTAGTCACAATTAATAACTAATAACTAAGAATGTTGACGACATATCAAAATAAAACATTCTCAAGAGGTTATGGGAACATCAATCAGTTCAAGCAAGTAATACGGCCTTTAACATTTTCTATCGACTCAAGTTATTCGGAAGATGATGCATTTTCTTACGGTATGCGCGCAATATTGACACGTCCTCGCTTAGTTATAAAGATTACATTAGTTTAAGTGGGAATCTCGGAAATTAATACGCGCACCGACCACAACGTGAGGTAGGTAATCAAGTGGAAAAGGTCAAGGTTTGACGTTTGGCGCTGAATAATTTGTGTCCAATTGGTTTTTGATGGGATGGGTGTTTTAAGAGCTTCGCTTATTACGCATTCCTAAGTTCTTGTGAATTAAGGTGTTTAATCACGTGGGTGAGCGTAGCGTCCACAAAAGACTATGTAAATTCTTGAAAACGATGCGACGTTGATCTTGGAAGATAGAAATTAGAACCGTAATCGCTTATTTTTAAGACATTAAGTCTGGCATTTGTACTTTATGTTCTTTTTTTATAGCATATTATGTGTCGCACTGCTGGGCAAAAGCCTCTCCCCATGTTGTCCAGACGTCCTTGTCCAGAGCATCTTCCTCCCAGTTGGAGACAAATGTGTCCAGATCATCCCGCCATCTCCGTTTGGGCCTGCCCCGTCTGCGTCGTCCGTCATGTGGCGCCATGTGTTGGTAGCTGCATTAGCCCACCTATCCAGGTGTGCATGCGACAGACGTGGCCGGCCCAGTCCCACTTGAGCCTGGCTGTTTTGGTACCCACGTCAGGTATGCGTGTTTTGGAGCGTAGCGTAGTGTTTCGGACACGGTCCATCCTTTTAACACCTAAAATGCTACGCTCCATAGCACGTTGGCAAACCTTCAATTTGGATTTCTGGATTTCGATTAAAGACCATGTTTGCGCTCCGTAGGTTAGGACAGGCAAAATACACATACGAGCCTTCATTAGCGCCTTCATGGACCAGTAGCTCTTCCAGGCGTTCTCTATACGGCGCTCGACTTCCTTGTCTTGCCTGTTGCTGAAAGAGACTAGCTGGCTCAAGTATATATACTCGTCGACATAGTGTATGATTTGCCCATCTACCTCGACTTTATGTTAATATATAAATAAACTGACGCCTGCATTCACAAATGGGATAGGCAGAGCAAATTAAATTGAATTTCAGTGACACTTTTACCAATAGTTTTACATCTATAGCGAATGTAGCCTTTAGTCTATTTTTTTGCAAGCAAGAATTTAAATACAGCAAATCCCGTAGCTGTTTACGAGAATGGTTATTATATGATCCACGCTGCACTTTAGAACCGCTAATTCTACGCAATTACCTATATTAAGGATGCATTCATTGCACTCGTTTGGGTTTGGGTCATTAAATGCAATTGCCGTGCTACTGTAAATGTTAACTACTTTTAAACGAGAATATTTATATTTTTATCGACTTAAAAAAAATACCATCTCAATTTCCTTTTGATCCAGTTTAATATTAATCCTCAGTTTTATTTGGACTATTCTTGTTCATTTGCAGATCTCATAGAATACAATACTATAGGTACAAATTTCCTTTACTATTTTATTTATTTATTTAATCTTTATTGCACAAAAGTAAAACTTATGGTACAAAAGGCGGACTTAATGCCATAAGCATTCTCTACCAGTCAACCTTAGGGCGAAGCAGAGAGATTGTGGGCGGTGCAACTTCAAAATTTTGACATATATTCTAATTATCCTACATATTAATACTAATATATAAATATTAACAATATACATATATTAATATATATATATACATATATTATATAATATATACAGACGAGACTATTAAACAGAAACATTAGGAATATTCGGTTCTGCCGGCGAAAAACTTACGGAGAGAATTTTTAAACGCTATCTTGGTCGGAGATTGCCTGATTTTAACGGGTAAACCGTTCCAGAGACGAGCAACTTGAATGGTAAACGAGTAAGACATGAAACCGGTTCGGTGAAGTGGGATAGAGAGGGAAAGGTTGCCTGAAGAGCGAAACTGACGGAGACGATTGACATCTTGGTACTGAAAGAAACTTTTCAGGTATTCCGGAGAATTAGGGTCCTTGAGAATGGAAAAAAGGGAGCAAAGCATGCGAATGTTACGACGTTGACGGATGGGAAGCCAGCCAAGCTTAAGGCGGAAAGAGGAGACGTGATCGTATTTACGGAGGCAGAAGACAAAACGAATGCAGTTATTCAGGAGGCGGTCTAGCTTGTTTAGAAGATCTTCATTTAAGTCCGGATAACACACATCACCATAGTCGATTATGGGTAGAATTAAAGTTTGGACTAAAAGAACTTTGGTTTTAGTAGGTAAGAAATGCTTAAGTCTATTGAGCACGTGAAGCGAGCCTATTACTTTTCTACTAACTTCAACGACCTGTGTCCTCCTATTCACCAAAAAAAAAACACAATATTACAAGGAACTTATACTTACTCTATAACGGTATAAAATTGGTGTTTTTATCGCTAATGAGTGACCTGTTCTAGACAACCGTTGCAATTTGTAACATGTCAATTAAAATATAAAACAAACATCAATCTGCATAAAATAGTACCAGAAGTGGGAAAATGAAAATAAGTGGTTTATCTAGAGCATATTTATTTATAATAAGGATACTTAGTTTCCCCTAACATTTAATATTAGGCACCGATTGTTTCTCAGAACAATCTGGACTCACATGTTACAAAATTTAGCGAATGCTTATTTAAATTTGAAGTTCTATCATCACCATATTGCGCCGACGTCGGGTGGCCAGACCGGTCGCGTTACGTCACACGATGCCTCCGCCGAAGTCGCCCGATGACCTCTGACACCCTTACGACCCACCAGACAAAGATTATAACTACACTCCATTCTAGCATATACTTACGACCTTGTTTACTTCAGCTACGTAAAGCTTTCTTTACATCTGTCTTTTTTCAGGTCACTTTGCCGCTTTGATAAGTTCAGCAACGTCATGATGGCATAATAATTAGTAATGTAAATAACGTTATTTAGTACAAGGTTCACAAGGTTACGCGACAAAGATGTCGATGACATCGCCTTATGTAACATCGATGCCGGGAGTTTTAGTAGCAAGTTCAATTACTCGCTTACAGCATCATTCGAAAAATATAGTATAGTTAGAAAATAACGGTTTCCATGAATGTTTAGGTATGTATACTCACGTCAATCACCCCCATCAATAAAATTTGCAAAAAGTTGTGTTAATTATGATGATTTTTATGCGTCTTCGTGATTTTACGATGATTGGAGATCTCGTGGCGTAAGATTAAAATTAGCAAATATTTGAAATCCAATTTGGGTTGATCAATAAAGCGATCTCACAGATTTCGATGTGTATTTTAAAGGAATCACACATTTAGAACCTTCAGACTAATCGTATATTTTTTCCAGCTTACCAAGTTGAATTAAATCTTTTAGCTGCAAACAACACACAACAGTGGGGTACGTAATGAGCATAGGAAATAACCTCCTGACTGGGTATCAAAATTTACCAAAATTTCAAACTTAATTGGGATAATATCAGAAAGTATTCACGTTTTACTATTATTTAAAAAACCTAATTTACGCCAAAGTAAAAACATGAACACACATAAGTTCTTGAGCAATACTTTAGATTAGGTATGTCAAAATATGTTATAGTTAGAGCATACGTCAGGCGCCTATTTTTGTTATAGTTACAATCAAGTTTAGTTTGAAATTTGTCAAGGTTATTTGAGTTTAACCTAGTAAATATGTAAATTACAAAATTATTAGCCGGTCATGATGCATCATCGAAACATCGCAACGAATTCAAGTTACTTCGCAACACGTGACTCCGGTACAATATCTGACCACTCGGTCATGGGAAAGAGAATAACGTTTATGATCAGATATCCGAATAACTGAACGAATGTCCGGGTGAAACCATACGACTGTATGATTAGCTTATGCAACCTATTGTTTGGGGACCTATTCTATCACAGGGGCGTCGATGAGAAACAGATATCGTAACCAATATGGGCGTAGTAATCAGATTGAACCTGTCGTGTCTGCAGCGATCGCAAACTTGATTATTGTGTATTTGCATAGCTATTTGTAATTCGCATTTATATTGGATAATGTTTAGGATCCCAATGAATACTGCATTTGAATAATGTGACAAGGGTGATATAGGCCGAACATGTATAATTATTAGTAAATACTTACTTCCGTTTGGTATAGGAGCTAACTTATTCAAATGTAATTTGTGATCTATACAAGGTGTGGCCTGTAACAGGAGCAAATATATAAAAGGACGCTTCCTTAGAGCATCTTGCACTGCAGTGGAGGAGCATCCATATAACTCGATTCCCACTGGCTTGCCTCATTTACAGCCAGTCCAGTTCTTTTACTACGGCTCATGAAGAATAAGAAAGGCAAATTATTTCCGGCTTCCCTATGATTAGGAATTTTGGCTTTATTTGTGATTTTTTATTGTATTTAAAAGAAGAGTTACCGCGATTACTCTAAAAGGGTAATAAGTTAGTTTTCGTTGTATCATCAGGATCCACTGATGACGAAACACTAAAACAATATAATTGCAACTAAGGTGTCGAGCACTGGGACGTGTGCCTTATATAGAAATTGAGTTGAAATTGAAACCTTTATGCGTTAAAATTCTAAATAAAGGTTTTTATTTAAAATTTTGGCTCCGGGCAAAAAAGAATTACTTTATACGTTAAATATGTGATATAAGTTTATTTTAAAATGTCGCCACTGCTTTGTCAAGTTCTTCTATATTAAAACAGATGAGAAATATACAGTATACTCTTCGAGGGTCGATGTGACTTTCTGGTTTCTGTGACATAAAGTAGGCATTTTCTTCTGGGGAATATCGATCTACGTCAATTTTACAAATCTGTAATGGCACAAACAAACGAATGGTGTATTAAAATGTAGGGAGCAAGATCGGATATCCCTGATTTTAAAATATTATTAAGGTCTAAATAGTATAATGAGCGACCGATTTATACGGAAAGAAAAAACAATCAATTAATTGTCGAAAAATAAAATCTAAACGTGATCTATACTGATTGATATATGACTGCTACAAATACAAATTAATGGGTCAGTAGAAAATCATGGGTTTGAGAATGTAAATGGTATTGAATTAAAGTTACCCTTTCTCCCTTCTCCTCGTAACAAAGTAATTCTTCAAAATGACTGTTCAGTTTAGACATCGGATGTAGAAAATAATCCCGAAGTTCAGCGTAACGACCCAAATGCTTGAAATAAAAATCATAAATCGTTAAGTATTGCTTACAATAAGAAATCTATGACCCTCCCTACTAATGTAGGTATTTTTTTGTAAATTTGTTTTCGGAATTTCTGTGTAGTTTAGTAACTTAATTCTGTATTTAGCTGAACCTATACCTAGATAGGTACCTATTTCGTGCTATATTGTTTAAAGATAAGTGTAATAAAAATGGAAACTATAGGTCTCAATTAAAAGTAAAAATTGTAACAATATTTTTTGTATGACCGTTTGTTTCATATTTGAATAAAATAAAATAAAATAACAAATAACGTGTACCAATTTAAGGGCAAACTTATACTCAACAAAAAACACCCTCACTTGTCTACGAGCTTCAAAATGCTTAGTTAAAGACATTATTCTTTGCTTCATCTGTTAATCATAGTGCACCTTATTTTAAACTTTATGTAATACTTACTTCGGCATCCGTACGCCCAGTCTTCCTCACGGTATCTTGTGGGAACTCACTCGGAAAGATCCTTCGCAGCTCAACATCCTCGCTAAAGTAGAAACAGGAGAACTTTAACCTTAGCTTGTACTAACACAACTTAAGTAATTTTATTGTAGACTTTATTCAGTCATAATAAAGTTCACAAATGATCAGTTAAGTGTGTTCACGCAGAAAAACAAACTCATCCGATGCAATATTGGCAATACCACTTACTATGTGTAAATGACAGCACTGCTTGGCTCTATAAGGCTATGATGAACCTAAAATAGTACGATAATTATGATAAGTGTAAGTACTTAATTTAAAGCTTATTATAAAGACGTTAAGGCTGAAATTATTTGGATATCATCGACACATGTTAACCAGGTGGCTTATGAAATAGAATTATTTTAACAGCTTGTTTTTTTTTAATGAAGTCATTATCTTTGCATGAACTGTATGTTACATTGCATATATATTTAGTTTATGTTTGTTGGGCACTCCAATAATATTTGGCTGTTAAATGTCAGAACTAATTTAATAAGCAATTGAAGGTTAGGATGATTGAATATTGATGTACAAAAACTGCATGGGGAACCAAGTAAGTAATTTAGTAAATTCGAACAAAGATGGTCGTTTGTTCTTTTCTTAAAACAAACTTTAATTTTGCATCTCGTAACTCGTACAAGCCAATCTCGTTGCTAAAAAAGAGCGTCGAGTTTTTAAACAAAAACAGCGTCAATTAACATGAAAGCAGCCTGTTTAAAAATTAAAAACCGGCCATGTGCGAGTCGGACTTGCGCACGAAGGGTTCCGTCCCATTAAAAACCCCTTAGTAATAGGGCCCCGTTTTACCCTTTGGGTACGGAACCCTAAAAATAGTTATTGGAAGCCGTAAAAAAACAAATAATAAAATTATGAATGAAATATCAAAGTTGTTTTAAAACCCTTTGGCCTATAAGGTAAAAGTACCCTTCACCGGACGCTTAAGACCTACATGTACGTTTGTTTTTTTAATAAGGTTTAGAATTTTTGTACGATTATGATCAACAGTATATGGTGAAGATAGATAAATTTGTCATCATTTAAATGTACGTCGAAATTTATTACATAGTTAGATGTATATAAAAATATTTTTTAAAGTTTTTTATATCGATTACACTGATTTGTCCCATTCAACGAACTAAGAAACGGAATTTGCACCCATTACCGGATCGGCATGCCGTTTCACCGAACTAGGGAAGAAATGTACGGAATGATGGCAGTGTGTGAGTTTGTAAACTGATGAGTGACTATTTATTTCAACCTAACTGCACTAGTTTTGTGATTTCGAGCAATCTTGACGGTAATTTAATCTAAGAAAAAACTGTCTATAATTAAAAATTTAAATCAAATAATTTTTTTATATAAATAATATACTTATCTATTAAAAATTCTTCGCTAATCGCCAATGATTTATTTTTATATAATTTATTCGTTAACGGTTTACATCTAAGTAGCGCTGGCTTTTTTTTAAAGATATACGAAAAATAACACATTTCAATATAGATCTAGCTGTACGCTGAATATGGTTTATATTCCAATGAACGCCAAATAGCAGCTAGGCCGAGATAATCATATGCTCGGTATCAGAGACCATGGGTACGCTTTACCGAACGGGCGTTCGGTAAAGCGTACACATTGAACCTATCACGCGAACATATTTAATAAAATAGTGTTGTAATCTTAATGATTCTGCCATAACAACATAAGTACATTTTATCTAGAAATAAGAACTATTGCAAAATAATAAATACACAATTATTTTGCTTCTACTGATGTTAAATAAATAATATGGAATTTTTAAAATTACCTGGTCAATGAAGCTTATTTTGACGTCAAAAAGTCGTGAAAACTATACATTTCAAATGCAATTTACAAAAAATCCGTCTCGTTTATAGGCGTTCGGTAATTGCTCATTAAATTACTCTATTAATTGGATATGTGTAAAGCGGAGTAGTATATATATAACGTTTAAAATTAACGAGTGAAAAAATAATTTTCAAAACATACGTTTTTCCCTGATTCCGAACGCTGTTCGGTAAAACCTTCAAGCAGTAGATGAGGGTGACCCATCACCGAATTTACATTTTTGTTGAATTCTGTAAATTTGACTGCACTAATTTCACTTATTTAACTCAAACACACACACTTATTAACTCATGATACGATAACACCCTATTTTGAAGCATAAAGTCACTTTTAAACGCTTTTATGACCTTACGAAGTACACTCAGTTTCTTAACCATTTTCGTAAGGAGTCCCATACAACGCCGCGATCGACCTGCTCAATCGATTCTCCCGTTACAACTAAGAAACAAAATGGCTTTCTTTGCCTCGTAGTGGAAGGAATAGGTATCTAGCTAACGGAAAAAAATATCACAACGTAATATTAGCTGTAAGAACTCGACTTATGGCTCAAAATATAGAAAATCCGGTGATAGGGCAGATCCGGTAAAGGGTACATCTACCTTACACTTTGTTTAGTTTTTAGTTTGAGTTCATAGAATAGGAACGTGTTACTTTTTCCCTGGCCTGCTTAAGTACACATTGATTAAATTAGTGTGAACTAATCACTAGTGAATGTGTAAACAGGCCTTTCAGGCCCGCAAAAATCACCTTCATGCCAGACCGCGCGGAGGATACAAATGTTACCAAGTACCTACTTACTTATCTTAGTTTCTAATTTCTAAAGTACACGAGACGCCTTGCGTCTAATGAGGTTGCAGTTAAACAATAACCAAACAAGTTGCAAGCAGAAGCTACCGCACCTAAACGAGTATTGTTATGACAGAGTATTCAAACGGTCATCGAGCTTCCAATTTTGTACGTACCTAAATACTTCACTTACCATTAAGGCAACAAGATGGATCGCAGTTTTAATCATTCTTAATTATTCGTTAAATCAGATTTAATGTCAGCGTTGACAGCGTTTTTTTTTCAATTAATTTAACTATTATTTATATTTATAGATTTGCCATGTTATTTATTTTTAATGAATGATGAAGTAAGTAACAGTAATAACTAATGAAACGCAAATCTTTTCTTAACAGAAGCAACTATTGAACAAGTAAATACAATATAAAATAGTATTGTATATTGTGAAATGTAGTGTAAAACTATAAATTCGAATGAGAGGAAATGTTATCGAAAGTAATAAAAATAGTATTGTATGAAATAAAAGTGAAATTGGGCGCACGTATTTGGGTGAATCAGTTTGTTTATCAAATCAACGTCGTAAAAAAACGTAACGTCGTCTTGTTTATGGTTTTATGTAAACCGAATCCCAAATAAGCTGAGACGGTTTGTGTTAGGGTCCTGCGCCGCGTCGTGTTGACACTCATGCTGCAATTCTCAAAAAAAGATGTGTTAACACTTAACTCTTAGAACACATTTTAGTATATTTTTTACTTTATTGTAGATGATGCCCCCCCCCCCCCCCCCCCCCACCCCCCACTCACGCCCGTTTTCTCAAAAAGGGTAGACAGAGCACCACTTATAGCGCTTTTAGGTGATGTATTATCTTTTAGTTTGTCATTTTGTTTACAAAGCAATAGATTATATGTCATTTTTAGGGTTCCGTAGTAAACAAGGAACCCTTATAGTTTCGCCATGTCCGTCCGTCCGTCCGTCCGTCCGTCCGTCCGACCCCCGTTTTTCTCAGTAACCGTTAGTACTAGAAAGCTGTAATTTGGCATGAGTATAGATATTGATGACGCCGACAAAACGGTAGAATAAAATCTTGAAAAAAAATTTTTTTTTTTAGGGTACCTCCCCTACATTTTTTTTTTTTTTTTTTTTATTAAAAATGGGATTGCTCTTGGCCAGCATCTAGCCAGGGGGCAAAGATGAGGCCGACGATGAAGCGAGCTCACCCAGAAAATGCCTATTCACTCTTGCCTTAAATAGGCAAGGTTAAATGACATGATGATATGATGATAGGTTTAATGACTGTAAAGTGGTGGTGCAATTTTTTGATTCTTCCAAACTCCATCGTGTGGGATATCGTTGGATAGCTCTTTTAAAAATATTATAAGGTTTCTAAGAGTATTTTTTGATTCAACAATCGTTTGGCGCGATATTAAGCTATGACGTGATAATTTTCGTTATGGTCAAGTGTCCCCCCCCCCCCCCCCCTGCCAGCTAAACGGTGGCTGCTAGGCATGTGAAAAAAATCATGGTAGTAGTATATACGATGAATTTAAAAGGAAAACTATCACAGCTAAGTAGACATTAATCGCTGTAACGCTATGGTTTTACTGTCATGTTACACAATTTTTGATTCAATAAATAAATAAATAAATAAATAATAGTCAAACTTCAGAAATGTACTTTGCAAAAGCAAACTTTCGAACAATTTCCATTGATACCTTAGATAATGTTGTTAATTCTGTCAAAAACATAGTAAATATATGATTGCGAATTTTTTAGTCCACATAATGTAACGGGTGGACGACTACGGAACCCTACCTTGCGCGTGGCCCGACACGCACTTGGCCGGTTTTTATGTTTTAGCAACGTTAAAAGTATATTTCCTGCCCTGTTTATTATAACCAATTTTTGTCGCATGTGACTCAAACAATCTATCAAAAAGATGCCGCCTTTACGTTATGCGCACAGATCTATCAGATTGGTATCTAGAAATATTGACACATAAGACGCCTCGTAGTTAAACATAATATCATCTATGTTATGTTTTGTTATTTATTCTAAATCCATCATCTTGGATTTTCCAACGCACGCGTCGATGATCTAGCGATTCAGTTTGATTACCTTAGATTTTGAAAAAAAAAACAATCTTTTTTTTATTCGAGCAATTTAATCAATAAATTCTCCTATCATTAAATCTCGTATCCTCTTCAAGCAGAGGTTGAAAACCGTTGGCGTCCGCGATATAGCGCAAAGCGAAGCGGCGACCGCTTGGGTCCACGTAACCGTATTCACCCCGTACCACGAGACCGTCGGGTTCGTTCACCAAACCGCCATCCTCCCTTCTGTATGTGCCGTCTTGAGTTTCGTATCTGTAAAAAATAACCCCCTTAATTAATAAACGTCCAACAAACCTATTTTAGTTAACTAGTTGTCATGTCCTGTCATGTCATGTCATATCATAGCAAGGCTAGGCATTCTCCATACAAACTCTGTGCACGTTTTATTCGTAGGTTTTGGCACTAAATTTTTTTTTTGTTGTAAATATTAGATATGCGATGAAACTGATGTGAAAATTTTCAAATATGTCAAAAAAATGAAAAATAAAAATAAATAAAAAATAAAAATAATAAATTACATCACGAAATAGCTATCAGAAAAATAAGCATACTGACCAAAAATCATAACTTTAATGCAAACACAAACGAAGTAAATCCTGCACAAAGTTTGTATACCCCTCCTGTTGTTTATAAAACTGTATCAAACCAAAGGGCGCCTTCGTTTTTTTCAGTATATTTCAGTATCTATACCTAGAACTAGTTGACGAGTGTGTCTGACTGCTTGTTTATGGTTTTATGTAAGCACTACTCATGTTTATGCAAAATAACAATTGTAATATACATAAAAGAGTATTTGAAATGTTCTTGACCTCACTTACATCGCCTATTAATGATGAGTGGCACATACATCATGCCAACTAACTACTACCTAATAATTTACTTATTCTCCAAAGTTCAATATGATTTATGTACAAATAATAATAATTATGATATTAGATGATAATTGAATCAAGGCCGAAGCTTTTAAGTTCACTGTAAATGTCAGAACTGTTTAGCACAACTGGCGTCACGAAACGACGCGAGACGAAAGCCCCTCTACACTTCTCTTTCTAAATGCTGATTTACACAGTGCAAGAATTTGCATGCAATTTCGATTACATTGCGGGCTGCGGGCTATCGAGGTAGACGAGGGCGCGGTCAAACCCGGCAATGTAATGAAAAGCGCATGAATGGGCCTTAATGCTGCTAATGTGAGTGTAACTAGCGATGGGCAACGCTGCGATCGCGATTTTTGAAACGCCGGTCTAACCGGTGGAATGGAAACAGTAATCATTGATTTTCCCATTTTCCCTTCTGCTGACAACATAGTGAATACTGTCAATAATGAAATACTAAAAAGTGTTGGCAATACGCATGTGACTCCATTGGAGTTGCAAGCGTCTATAGGCTGCGGTGTCCGCTTACCTTCAGGTGGACCGTAAGATAAGTCTTTACTAATATGATAGACGTTTGACGTTTGGACGGGTAGCCCTTTGAAGTTTCTCACGCCTCGCATTTTGCAGGCACCTTCTGAGATAAACGATTGGCATATGGCGGCTTATTTTTTTATATAGAATTGCATATAGCGTCCATATCACAAGGTTCATGTATCAAATAATAAAGTCGAAGGTCGGCCATGCACTGAAACCATGACATTCGTTTTTTCTCTTTATTCGAGATAGAGTTCACGGCCACATAGTGCCAGTGGCGAGACGCAGACTAAATGTTTTTATCCTAAATAAATATATTATTTATAGTTAGTGCTCTTCCACAAAACATTAAATTGAAATTAAATTTATATTTGTTGCAGCCTCTCCAGGAGTGCCAATTCTTACGACGTATAATTTAATTACATGTATAACATACGCGATGATCAAATAAGAATTTGATTTCAAAGCAATACCTGAACTCAGGTAGACCCCCTAATTACTTACTCAAAGCTGTATGTTCCCAGTCCATTGTTGTTGAATACGTATTTTTTTAATTGTCCCTCGAGGCCTTGGCAGGTTGGTATAGACACGGACGCTACCGCCACGATGAAGAGGCTCGCTTTTAACTGCGCCTGCGTTCATATGTCAAGGTCAACTTAAATAAAACGCTATTCAGTACCTAACCATAAACTGGAATTAGTGTCTAACAAAAAAAAAATTGGGCAAACTTCTTCTGTCGTTTTATTGAATAGTATAACTCTGCAATACAATTTTACCATGAGTAATTATGGAATTCTTATGACTTCTACTTCGCAATTCGTCAAGTTCGCATGGCGGCAAGAAATTTGGCCTAAGGGTGAATGTCCACCAGATACCTATGTGCTAAGCTGTGTTTCCGTATACTTACTGCGATCTTTCAAGCGAGCGGGGTATGAAATGTATGAAAACACACGTTAGCATGGTGTCTGGTGCATATTCACCTTTATTGACTATAATGGTCAAATTAGTTTTTCTAGTTAAATAATTTATATTTATTAAGTAACTAAACATACTCATGCATGCTACATGCATACTCGTACCAATGTTACTTATGTTAATACATTCAAATAGCTGAAAAGATTGAAAAGTCAATGATAATTATATTAAAAGACTGGGCATTTAATAGCTTAGTTCACACACAATTCAAAGCGTTAAATGTTGTTACAATGCTCGACCATAACGTTACATTTAAATGTGTTTAACTGATCGCCTAAAGATGACTGAATGACTCACCATTTCGGTCAAGGTTTTATGCTGTGGTTGTCAGCTTGAACTGCGACCGCGACACCTCTACCTACACTTTATATCCAGTTCCTCAAGAATGTCACGTCTGGACTTCATTCCTGAGCTACAGGACCTGTCCATGTCATTGACACTACAACACAATTCAACTATTTTCAACTTAGTTAAAAAAAGACTCGCCTTATTATGAACATTGTAGGTGGATAAGACTTTGTCACAGTAAGAACGCGTTGGACGCTCGAAATTTTATAATGACGCTAAAAATAAAATATGAGTAGGATGTATGATTACGGGTGACTTTTTCATTTACTTATTTACATAAATTAGTGAAGAGGGAGTAACAAGAAAAGAAAAGTGTGACACTGGGACGTTTTTTTAGGGTTCCGTACCCGAAGGGTCCAAACGGAACCCTATTGCTGTCACTCACGCGTCCGTCCGTCTGTACGTCGGCTGTCACACAATAATTTTATAACTTCCCGTTGACCTATAAACTTGACATTTGGTAATAATGTTTATTATCAATTTAATATTTTACCAACAAAAACTAATATATTGATAAATCAGATTTTTTCTTTAAAATTTCCTTATTTCTCCTATTTAAAACCTACTTAATTTTGCGGTTGGTTCGGAACCTAAATGTGCGAAGTTCGACTCGCACTTACCCGGTATTTTTTTGTTAGCCTGATAGAGTGTCCCACTGCTGGGTAAAGGACGGGACTTTTTTAGTTGAAATTATTTAAAATGTCCGTCATTTTATAAATCTGTCGTTGGACTTTGAATCTACAATCTTCATGCTTGGACAGTACTTAAAGTCGCTTTTTGAACGGACTAATTTGATACAACTCGGCCAGTTCAAATAAACAATTGACGCTTCAGATGGAGAAATATGTTAAATTCTGTTCCTGAAACATCCTCCATACTTAAAATGAAACTAAATTCAGATTGTTTACATAGACTTATATGTCTGCATAGTGAATGAAATATTTACACTTAATTAATATTGAAACCTAGTAAGTATATGTTATTTTTATTTTCCATTGCATTATTTTAGATATTGTGTTCTTTTACTTTAAGTTTTTTTTTGTTAGTATCATTTCATTTAGTACTGTGTGTTGGTTTTTCAATAAATGTTTATACACTCACCGGCAAAAAAATTTGGCCTAAAAACTTTTCGTGATTTCAAACTATAAATTGAATTAATTAATTAATGTTTAATATATAAAAAATATTTTTTCTAATTTGGGCCAAATTTTCTGCCGGTGAGTATATTTCTATTAATGTTTCTATAAAGTAGGTAATCAAAAATACTCAAATAATTATGAAACTTTAGACGAAACGAATTCTTAATTCTAAGTAGGAATAGCCAATATAACTGGCCACTTAAGACAATTTTATTCAGTTACTGTCCACCAATTAGTGCAGTGAACATCGCATTTAATAAAAAAAAATTGAAGCCAGCTCTGAAAGCAGTTATTTTAATTTAATTATTTAATTGCAGAAATACTCGTACCTACCAACAATTGGTTTGCTCTGTGTATATTTTTGTGTGAAGTGGCCAGTTATTGGGGGATAGCCAATACTTAATAGGCAATTTACCTTATGTTAATATGTTTAATTTTTTATTAAAACAACATTGCAAATGATACTGTTTACAATTTATTATAAGACAGGTTTCTTCTTGCAAACTTGTTAAGTAGCCAACCCAAGTTTGCCTTAATGTTAACTAGTAGTAGAGCATCAGTTTAACATATTAATATCATTTTATGATCCCTGGCTTGCATTAACCGGCGCCGAGTAGGGATGCTAGTACGTTCGCTGAGATTGCTTGCTGAAATAATAAAAATGTTAAAATAAAAACACGGAGTCAATAAGTAAAAATATTATGTAGTGTCTTCTTGAATTAAAAGGGGGGATATATTTTTTTTAACCTGATTGTGACTATTAAGGCCGATAAAGCGATAGAAGTGCGCGGTTGGAGAGTGACCTGGGGAAAATCCACGGGAAAACTCCGACACGACCACGCGGGCATTTTAAGAGGCCTTACAAGTTTTAAAATACTTTGATTTCTACTTATGACAAAAATATTGATAATACCAATAAAGTGATTACAGGATACAAAGATTTTATTACAGTTTTTAATAGTATTAAAGCCTTTTTTTATTTTATTGCGTGTCGAATTTTATTAAGGTGGATAATAAAAGTTTAGCTTGAAAGTGGTCAACTTGGAGTGATGTTTGAAACAATATTTCTTGTTATAAAATGCAAAAAATACATTTTAAATTTATGAAATTAGGTCGCAACATTCCTGTTATAGATAGAAACATCGAGGAAATGTTAAAGTAAAAGAAAATGGCCTAAATATATGGGCGTGTTTTAACTGATAAGTACCCTTAAGAGCCCACATATGCAAATTTGACATTGTTTATCGACATAGATCTCAACATCTATAGTGATTAAATATCTGTCCTTTCAGTATATTAATCTTGAACTATTTTCCTCCAGTCTGCTAAAAGTGAAAACACGATTTGCAAAAATTTTATCGATACTTTTATTTATCAAACATAACCCTTTTTTTCGATGTTATTGGTTGGATCTTTAAAACCCTCCCATCTTTAACAATGATTTTTGGTTTAATAGTTGTACAATGATAAGTTCTCAAACCTGAGAAAAAAGATTATCCTTTTAAATGTTCACGTTTAGAATAAACATCAATACCTATTTACGAAAAGTACGCGCTGAGCTTCCGTAGAGAGCGTGATGGTTAATTGCAAATTCACGCGTGTTAGAACGGGACATTTCGAATGGAAGGGGTTTAGTATCAACCTTTACTTACAACTGGAACTGCTATGACAGGTTTCACAATAACATAGCCGTTTTCATCGGCAATGTAATAGACGACCACTTCGTTACCGTCAGGATCGGTGTAGGAATAAGAGCCCCGCACGACAAACTTGTCTGAGTCGCCAGTTTTAATCAGTTCACCATCTTCCATTCTCTGCAGTCCGTTGGATGTTTTGTAGCTGTAATATTACAAAAAATTAAATTATTTTCAGCTTTAGAAACGATAAGCTATCACCTGGTGTTAAACGCCGTGCAACACAAATATGGTATGAAAAAGTCTTCACGAACTCCACACACAACAAATAAGGTAGGTCAGATGAGTATTATGCTATAGTACCTAGTAGTAGTGTGTCGAGGTCTACCGCAAACTATTACCCTATCACCAACAAATGACCTCAGAGAAAAATCATTCTTATTACAACATATTTAGTTCTTTACCTGAAGTGATAATTACCGGTTCCGTCATTATAATTTACATTTTCTATTATTTCTGAATCACCATCCTTTTCCAGAGGAGCTGCTAAAGACACCATTGCACTACCCAATATTAGCAGCAATGTGGGACTCATCTGAAATGTGTTTTATTAAGGGCTCATTTAAACTGGTGCAGTACTTTTAATCTCACGAGCGCGGGTGAGCCGTGGTTATATGTTGAGCAATACACGCACATCGTCTATGCAGTGTGCATCAGCGTAGGAGCTATTAGTATCACGTTTCACCTTGAACTATGGCAAACCCGCACTCGTGTTGTTTCCCCCTTATGAAAAAAAAGGATTGCTTGAGTTTCTCACGTTCAGTGTGCTATATATCGATTTAGGCGATTTCCTGACTTGGCGGGGTGGGATCGATATGTGACCTTTTCTTTTTTGACGTAAATTTACTGACGGCGTAAAGATTCTCACTTGACGGAACACTGTCAGTATTACTTTTGCGCAGTAGTAAAATCATGCGCAGAAGCGGACCAGTAATGCCTCCGCAACGTCCCGCTACCGCGCATCCCGCGCCAGTCAGGAAGCACTCATCATATCATCATCATCATAATCAGCCGAGCGACGTCCACTGCTGGACATAGGCCTCCCCCAGAGAGCGCCACAAAGACCGGTCACGGGCCGCCCGCATCCAGCGGATCCCCGCGACCTTAACCAGATCATCAGCCCACCTCGTGGGGGGCCTTCCAACACTGCGGCGTCCAGGAAGCACTCGTTTAAATGTAAAGGCGCAGTAAAAAATGGTACCGTGTCGACTGACAGCTGACACTGACATTTGATACTTTTCTCATATCGTACTGCCTCCGCACCGACAAATCAGGAAGTCGCCTTAAACTTACACGATTTTCACACATTATTATTGGAAAATGGGACTTAACCGCGGACACGATTAAGTCCCGTTTTCCAATAATACAGTGTGCTATAATTATGGTGCTATCTAACGAAAATAATATTGAAAAGAGGCCCTCATACGTTCTGTTCTCTTACTGTAACTTCTGATCCCAAATAAATTACATTTCAACTCTTTTATCGTGCTCATTTTCATGCGCGCTGAGTAACGTGATCAAACAAGACGCAAAACCAACCTGTTAAATAGTGATAGGGATATACAAGAGTAAAAATTGACTATAAGCTGAGCTCACTCAAAAGGAGTTCAATGACAAAGTAATTTTGGGAAGCTGCACTGCACACGCTTTGAACAAAAGTAGGAGCGTCAACCCTAAATCAGGGTAATGTTTATCCTAAAGTGATTTTTTTCGGAGACAATTGCTCAATTAAAAACCATTTTCACATTATTATAGTTGTATTTTGTCATTCACCGTATTTTATTCCCGCGACTAATCAGCAATGTTCTTTCGTTTACCTTAAATTACTATAAAGAAGTTAGTATAGTTTAAGAATTTCCCCAAAGACCAATACGGATTGACCCTAATCATTATTTATTTCAATATTTCTAAGAAAAAGTTAACGTGAGAAGTTTAAACAAATATTGTTCTTATTAAACATACACTTACCATGTATTTATTACTAGATCAAGAAACACCAGTTTACCTCACAGATTCACTTGCATATGCACCTTTATCTTCCGAGCCGACCCTTTTTATATTTTAAATGACCATTTTGGAATAAAACACTTCATAAAACGAGTTGGATGAGGACTTTAGGTACCTAAAGATTTTCATAACATAGATATCTGTAAACAGCGCAGAAGAAATAACGTTCAAAATGAAATGTTGAAATTAAAACCTTGATACCAAAGCCTAAAGTACAAATTGCAACGTTGACTTTTGTAAATTTAAGTCTTTTGAGGTATTACTTACAACGTGTTGTTTCCTTTAACTGTTTCCTGTAACGTGTTGTTTCCTTACATTCTACCGTAATAGTAATTTTATCAAAATAAGCTAGTAATCCACTTTATACATTCAGAGCTCGCGTTAAATCCGGTAGTTCTGATTTTTGGCAGACTTCTTTATGATGTTGGCCCAATAAATAATCCAAGTTTGTGACCGAACGCCAAACGGAACTTAGTAAAAATCGAAAGAAAAGATTATTCACTAGTAATACCGACAGTGTTCCGTCAAGTGAGAATCTTTGCGCCGTCAATAAATTTACGTCAAAGAAGAAAATGACACATATCGATCCCACCCCACCATGTCAGGAAGTCGCCTAAGTCAACGCACAAAAAAGATCTCCTGGTGGCTAGTGGAGGGGATGGGATTTGGTTTGTATTTCGCTCACTGCGCAGGTACAGTCAACCAATTTGATTTCTGAGTAATTTTGTAGGTACCTTGTCACAGTGAAAATCAATAATTATCAAAGCCGAGAGACATCGTTTTAATGTATCTGTGACGAGATACGAGTACGAACGAAGTGGCCCCGAAATTAAATTGGTTGACCGTACATATTTCTCCCGGAGCTATTTTTACGCCGTTGACTTGTTCACATTTCCTTCAGTGTACATATAAGAATATAAGCAATTGCGCACCTAATATTCGCGCATAATTGCGCACATAATAAAATTCCAGTATAGAAACAACTATGAAAGTCTATTCAAATATTGTAGGGCACTGAGCATATATGACAAAGTAGATTTAGCTGTTGTGTCCCAATACAGTGAAAAAATTCCCCAGTTAGTCAAAAGACAGAGACCTGCTAGCTTACGTAATCTTAGTTATCTCCCAGTATATGTAGTGCCACTCAGTACCAATGAGTATGGCAGAAGAGTGTGGACTAATGCACTGCCTCGAGCTTTGAATAGACTCCCATATGATGTTACATGCAACAAAAATACTAAGGAAATAGTAAAGCTCTATAAAAAAATGTTGATAGATTCAAACTGCTTGTCCAACCCCACAGTTAGATAATACCCGACTGCTAAATTTGTTAAAATTATTCTAATAATTAATTGTAATAATAATTAATATAAGACTCTTTACAATTTAAGATTAAGAGTAGTTATAAGTCAATAGTTGTAAAATTAAAAGCAATAAACAGCTTAAATTAAAAAAAAAAACATTTTTAACCTATTTTCATATATCTTTATTGAAGACATAATCGTATGTTTCTCTTATTGCTAATTAAAGGTAATACTTATATGAAATATAAACTAACCTAACAGCGACGCCACAACTAACGGCGATACTCCTTGCTGAAACAAAACAACATCGTTATGAATGGAGTATCAAATTCGTGAATAACATAAATTTTGTACTCACGAGTTCACGACCCGCTCCAGGGTAAAACGACTGACGCTACCACAGAATAGTATAATAGTATTATATACAGATAACGGACACGAACCCCCCGCACCGAGGTCAGTTACCTCGTCCCTGACAGGCCCAGATTGACAGGCCGGGTTACGATTGGGTTACCGTCGCGTCTCGCGATTCGCCCACGCCACGCGCTACGCACTCGCGCAAACAATTGACGCGTGTACCGACAGCGCACGCACACACACTTACCCACAGCGCTTACTTTCCTTCGCGTGTCATTCCCGTGACGCTATACTCTACGATGAGGGCGCAATACTAAGTAAAAGATTAAGTGAAGTTATCATATGAAGTTCTAGCAGTAGCTCTAGTATAAGTTTTTTCGAAACATTAACTAATTCGAACGCGTTTGCGTTTTGTCTCAAAATGTATGAAAACGCTCTCACCGAGTTTGAAATACTTGCGTTCGTCGGTTAGCAACAAATGTTATACTCGCTGTTTTAGTTTCCACTAGTGACCACCAGAGGCTCTGTTCACGTTTTCATACCACTTTCATACATTTTGAGACAAAACGCAAACGCATTCGAATTAGTTTATGTTTCGAAAAAACTTATACTAGAGCTACAGATCACAAATAAGTATATAGATAGTTGAAGTTCTGTTTACATGCAACATAGTTTTGACGCAATTTTTGCAATAGTTCCAGATGACTCTTTTACCGGAAAAAAATACATGTATTTCAACCTATTGATATGCTAACTTCAGTCAATTTATTTTTAGCGCACTTAAAATATATAATTGTGAATTATGTTTAGCTCAATTGAAATATATAAGTATAAATTTCTCACCGCCAATACAGGTTTTAAATGAAAATCATCATCCGGCAATAAGATATGGTACCCTTTGTCATCCGCAGCATACCTCACAGTTATTAAATCACCGTTTGGGTCTAGATATGACACGGAACCTCGTACTTCTATGTGTGCGTCAGGTTTCCCGGCATTTACTAACGTGCCAGTCTCCTCTCTGGATATGCCATTTGATGTCTCGTAGCTGCAACATATTGACGGTATGCAATACAATCAAAAACCTCAATAAAAATATTGACCATCATACCTACTACCTACCTAATAGGCACCTGCTATTTCATTTGTTTCCGTATTCAAATCCCGATCGAGGTTATTATTCAAGTAAGATTTATGGCCGATTCTTTGACTACCTATTTTACTTAGCTCTATTTTTTCTGTCTGGATGGTCTGCTGAGATAACAGATATAGAGAGTGACAACCGTCCAAACACGGCGTAGGACGAAGAAGAATCTCTCAAGTCTCATAATTATCTTCTTGCAGAAGGTACCTACTGAGTACCCATAAGGCTGCAAGGCTATATTAATGTGCAAGACGGAGCTATAAAGAAAACATAAATCGCAAGAAGTCGCTCTTTAGCGATAAGACCGTCTGTTGTTTGCCTCTACTTATTGTGTTTTTTTGTATTGTACTGTGTCCTTTAATTGAGGTATGCAATAAAGAGTCATTTTTTTTTTATTTATTCCAAAAAGTAATGGTACATTTGTTTGTTTTATAATCAGTTTCGCCAAACAAAATGTTTATTGGCGAGTTATTGTTGAGTTATTTGTATTGTATTGTATAAATATATAATACTACTCACCCTTTTTATAGGTCCTGCTTTGCGATTCACAAAGCACAGTCCTTACCCCTCACCCGTTTTATATACGTATGAAAACCGTCACTTTTTGATAGTTTTTATATAAAAACGGGCGAGGGGTGAGGTGACAGGTGAGGACGAGTTGGTTTGTGAATAACAGCCCTGGTAGACCTTTTTTGGGCACTTAAAATCTCGCTTTTAGGTTTTTATATTAACTACTGACATAGGTTTTGTACCAACGACGATGATGTTTAAAGATTGAATAGGGTTAAAAAAATTACCCACCTCACCTGAAATGAAAATTTCCGCTGCCATCGTTCGTATTTTCGTACTTTACTGTTTTTGCATCGTTGTCGTCTTTCGATGTCGGAGCCGCGATAAATAATGAAACATTCATGAAAAATAGGGCTACCGCTGATATATGCATCTGAAACAGGCCAGAGACGTTATCCTGCAGGCATGATCTAAGGAAATAACGTCTGATATTCCGGATTGTGACACAAGTAAGTGTCGTCACTGTTGACGACAGACGTACCCACACTTACCTACGTCCGCATACCATCGATAGACTGATGACATGCGCCCTGTAGCCCGGGCATAAGAATACGGCTACGGTATCCTCTGCCTGTCGTAGAAGGCGACTAAAAGAGGGTCCTCGGGGCCGAAGACGGTCGTAGTTGGGGGCTGCGATCGTCCATAAAAACATGGCGGGACTCTAGAGCGGCACTGGAGAGTTCCATGGGAGAGCCCAGAGCCGTCCGAAATGGGTTGAGGAGGACAATCGGGGGGTTTTTAGTCGATGCAAGTCCGACATAACCTGCGCACTGTCCCCGCGGTGCGGAGGTATCCATAAAAGATTTCCCCCCGTACAAAAAAAAAGGCTGATGCCGTAGCTTGTGTCTCCCACACTACTAACCGATGTACCGGATTGCCACACCTGGCGAAATATATTATTGTATCATTTCAGATTCCAAATGGATATTACGCATCCCGGTTTGATTTTCATGTATTTTGCGCATTCGGATCCATGCGCGCCAAGCTGATGTGTATGAGCAAGGGCAGGATACATATTCTGGATTCTTCACAGGATATCTGGTTAACTTAACATTTGTCATGTTAGTACTATAATATTACGTATCAACGGTTAAACTACGTATGGTTAAACCTACACTTATGCGTACTTATTTATATACTTACATTCTAAGATGCAATGAACGTTGCAGTATTGCCTCTTGTTTTGTATGACGGTGACTGCCAATTGCAGCGCGATTTTAATCTTTATACTGACCTCGTTCAGTAGCATCACTGCCTTCGGGCAAATATTATACTAGCATTTGTACAGTCGCGGGGTAAACTGCAACAATAACCACACCGGTGCACGGTGTACGATCTAACTTCGAATTCATAATTAGCTGAGGTGACGTGTTATGTGTTGCGACAGTAAGATAACTGTTTCATACATTAAAATAATATTAAATTCACACTCATCTGATGTGATCTGACGTGCTTATTCTGATTACTTGACGCTTACGATGTGATATTTGGTTCCATTTGTTACTTAATAATATAAAATATAGTTTGATAAATATGTATAACATATTCGTACATTAGAAGAGTAAAATGTTTCTTTTTAACCCATTGGTTGATTAGTAGAGAAAGCCTTAAGGCTTTAAGGCCCCCATTTGCACTTTTTAGCAGTGTGCAATAAAGTTTAAATGATAACAAATTCAATAAAAGATTCAGAAAATTACCAAATTCAAGTCTGCCTTCTAACCTTTTCAAAAACCCATAGTTACAAAATGTCATTGATCGAACGCGAATCAAAACCATAAATTATCTGGAAGGGAAATATCATCTTGTTACATCCTCATCTTGGTGTCGTAATATGGTCTTGATTGTGCTCGGCCAGATACTCCAACCAACAAAGGTTTTTTTTTGTCACTTATTCGACAACGAACGTTTAAATTCTGATACATTGGGACCTTATAAATTTTTGTGCAGGTTGTAAGAGAACAGGAAAAAGTAAATGGGTCGGTTAAAAAGTTAAGTGGAAAGTTTTAGTCAGTGGGACGAAGTCGTGGACAAAAGTTAATGATAAATAAATTAAGAGAAATAGTTAATCGATTGGGATGTGCTGAGGTTTATATCCAAACGGTTGTTTGTTTTTTAATTTATTTCACTAACTTAGAAACTATAATCATTCGTTTTACTAACTAACAAACTCATTATTTATTTTATTAACTAACAATTTTTTTATTTACTTTACTACCTAACAAACTGAGTCCACCAGCAACTTTCTCACAAAAGAATACTCTGAAGCTTCTACATCTTCATTGCAATAGACTCTTCTTTGATTGGCCTAAAAACTTGTTGCTCGATGAATGAAATGAAAACCGTGTTGCTAACAATGTTCTAACTACATTCTAACGCTGTTATTTCACACGTGGTTGTCCAATGTCCATTAAGAGACGTGACAGATGACGTAATCACTGTCACTGTCATAGGTCAATCCCAATGATTGGAAGAATAAAAAACATGTCATAGATTAAGTATTAGATGATAAGATGTCCTACTTTGATGTTTCATTGTTTTCCAAGTGACATGCCAAAATATTCACGATTCGTGTTATTTTGTGTATATATCGTGGACATTTCTTAACATTCTTAATCTAAAAAAATATTACAAGGCGACTCCACTTTGACCTAAGGTCTTGAGCGCGGTTTAGACTAGCAAGAAATTGCGTGCAATTTTCAGTGAATTTTTATTACATTGCAGGGTTTGGTCGTATTCATCTTAACTAGGTAGCCCGCAGTCCCGGAATGTAAAAACTTGCAAACAAGTTCTTGCCAAAGTAAATCGGCCTTTACTCACCATTAGGCCTAGCACATGATGGCCGCGAGAGTTTGTCGGCTATCGCGAGCTATCCGTGACTTTCTAACAGCACCAATCAAAAAAAGACGCGTAGCTCGAGATAAGCCGACATACTCTCGCGGCCATCATGTGCTAGGCCTAGAGAGTAAGAAAAACCATAATATCATATACCTAAACAAAGCTAAAGCAAAGTATTGGTGTTATAATATCGATTTTTTGTAATTTCGGAATGGGAGTAGGTACTTCCTCAAGTCAGTCAGGATGCTCCAAATATGAGCGAGAAAAGTTCAAATTGACCTCTTGAAGACAACAATGAATGTGCGCGCATTACCTTACATGACTGATTGCATTTGACAGACGGACCAGCGGGCGGTGCGTTCCTTATCTCAAACACTAATTATTGTAATTAAATTGCCATGGATTATGTAAGTGACCACGGAAAGTTGAAATCGTAAAGTCGCTGCTGAAAAGTATAAAATATGTACGGCGAGAAATAAAATTGTTCTCGTTAATGTCAAATGATTGAATAGGTATAATCACTTTGAGTTTGATTTAACACTAATTATCATGCACACAAGCACACACAATATTAGTTTAACGGGTAGTCTTCAAACTTAAACTAGCAAGTCTTCGATTTATAACAAAAAATATACATTAAACTCAATCTTTATTTCAAATTTACGTTAAATTAGAAGAAAATAAGAAAACTACACAAATATGAAATAATTAAATTAAAACTCATTTGACATCTTATGAGTCACAAGACCTGGGTAATAACAAAGTCCCTTTCTACTGCACAATCCAGTGAAAGAGTACTTGGTCCAATTTTATGTAATTAATGCGTTTTTACGGAAACATCGATACTAAAATGTACTGTATATTAAATTATCAAAATAGGTAATAGGTTAATAAAGTGGCGGTCAGAGATTTTATCGGAAATATGTGATTTCTAATTTATTATACTAGTTATTACATCATCTTCGATGTCATTTTGTATATATTAACCCTATAACCGCCATCGACTGATATATGAGACAAAGTGACAGTGCGAATGGCAAATTCTTGATTTATGACATAAATTGAGATTAGATAACTGTTTTGACGTTTGGCGGTTAACATTTTCAAAGCATATTTTAGATGCCATTATTCTTTGATGTGTGACCGCTTTGAGTGGTTACTAACTGAGTGTTCCCATGCTTTGAAAGTCATGTTAACCCGTTGATCCCGTCTGCTGTCTATGACAGCAGTCGTTAACCCAAGTTAGAGGCTTTCGGGAGGCTTGAGGCTTCTTACAGGCAAGTTGCCCACTCATTTCACAAAGGGGGGTCGAAGTTGCACCACGTCCGTAAGGAGTAGGTACCACACCCCTAAGCTAGACGTGACCCCTGGATGGTGCTAAAAGTGCAACAAAACTGGCAATCGTAGGTGCTGACTTCTCGAAGATATCACGGATCGAAATAATTGCCGTACGATAGAATAAATGTCAATATTTTACTGTGGGCGCGGATATATCGCCATCTTGCGATCTTCTCCGAAACTGCATTGATCTCTTTCATAATAAAGCCTTGCTGCGCCGTTAACCCACCTCGATAGAACATTCACTAGTGCAAGTTACGCTCACTAGATGGCGCTCAATATGATTAGGTACCAAATTAATAAAAATTATTTTCCTCGCTCACACTGAATAAACTAGAGGCTCTGTGAGCTGTAGACCTCGTGAGTGTTTTCTTTTTAAATTTAGAAAAACTATATTATCGAACCTGCTCACAAAATTTCACGAGAATCGGTTGAGAAATGCGATCTGTAGAGGAGGACAAACCGAAATTCGGCCGCAGAAACATACGAAATCATTGATAAAAAGTTTTTTAAATTTCCAAAAACTGATTCGTCAAAAAATTCTTTTAATTTTCGAAGCTGCTCACAAGAATTCACGAGAATCGGTTAAGAAATGCGACCTGTAGAGGAGAACAAACGGAATTACATACGAAAACATTTTTGTCGAACCTGAAGATATTTACAAATAAAAATCTTCGTTTCTCTTAACCTAATCTTTTTTCTGTGAACTTAATTTAGTCGGACAGTCTTTAACTTTTGACTTTTAAGCTTTTATTCTAGCTACGCCAGGTAATATTGCATAGAATAGAGATTTGCGCAGTTATTGTGCTGTAGGTAAGTACAACAAATTCGCAAAAAGTCATCTCCTTTACGACAGTATGTCTTCCATATACATGATCCTGGTATAAATGTGTTCCTCCTAGTATCCCAAACAGTTTCACTGGACAATCCATAAATAAGTTCGACTAGATGAATAAAAATTAACGTAATTACGAGGCACCAAACGGCTAGTAAGTAGTTTATTTTCGTCTTAAAAATAGTTCTTGTAATCAATATTAAGTACACAGTTATTTATGCTAACCCCCGCAATTTACTTGTTTTACTTCTTCAATATAAACGGGATTCGCGTCAACATTCTAAATCCCAGTAATTTGTGAAGACAAATGGATGCCAAAATATCAACTAGGCAATTTCCTTAGGGCAGACGTGAGATACGGCGCGCGAAGTGTTGAAACTTTGTGAGAAATATCTGGCTTGTTTATAGTAGGAGGTTATTCCTCCTAGATCGTAGATGGCAAGATACAATGGCCCAGGGTATCAATCAAAGGAATTAAATGTACGTACTTGATATTCTATACCTACTGACAGCTAAGTATTAACTCGCTGGACGACCCGGCTTCGCACGTACGCACGCACACATTTCAAAAAAATCTCTCTACATTTTGACTCACTGGCTCACGACTCAGTCAATTTTTTAATATGGGTTTTTTAACCTTTAATTTATTTTTATTTTATGAAACTTAGTTCTGATAATGATAAAATAATGAAAAAATTAGCCAAATAAGTATAGCCGTTTAAAAGTGATATTGATGACTGATGACAGGCCATACAGGCTCAACCATGAGAACCTGTCATACTTATGCATAAGAAAAGGGAAAATTTTGGTTTGAGTTTGTTTTGGTCCTGATTTCAATGACCAAACAAGATATTGCACAGTTGTATGATAATAATGTCCTTATTCTTTTAATTGTATTAATTTGCAAGCTTCAAAATGCAGACAAATATTTTATTCCTCCAGCATTCGGATTTCGAACGGTAAACACCTGAATTTCCTGTCGCTTTTGCAATTATTAAATTTAAGGTCACCACTAGCCTTTTGCACCAGTAATAGCTTCTAGTGTAGTACATAGTGTGTTTGGAGGCTGCCGAGGACACCTGGACGTATATCTGAAGCTAAGTAGCTGACGTTTTAGATAAGAGTCCGTCGGCGTCCTGCTGCCTACGCTGACGGTTTGCACCACACGGCTTCAATAACCCAGGGTAGTCCGACGAACCACTATTAATTTTCTTCATATGGCTTTCGAACTTCCCATATAGGAAAACACCAATATTCTTGTTTGCCACTGACCCTCATACATTATTTCGCTTTCGTCCACAGTCCACTCTCTCGTTATCGTTAATTTTCTGGTCATCAGGTAAGCTTGCTTGGTCATGTGGAACGTAAGCTTGTTCGCCACCGTCGTAGTATAAAAAAAAATCTTGTTATAAAGAACATAGTATGAGGCTATGTACAGAGTATAAATGGATTAGCAAACAGAGCAAAACCCCTCCACAGCTTTTCTGGCACATACGCCCGTTTTTGCCGAAAATTTCCATGACCATTTTGCATGCCTACATTATTACTAGGTACATATTTACATTATTATTATTTTTGTGGCCTTATTTTGGTAATGCAGCGTTGAATTTCCTCTTTCAATGCGGGGGGATAGTTGTTCAAATAATTTCATACATAATCTCCAGTGGGTTAAATAAGCCATCGTTTACGGACTTGACTCTTTCCTATAATATCTGTACAGCTAGTTAATCTATAAATTTGATTAGAATTTTAAGCTGTTAGTTACTTTATAAAATACCATAATATGAAAATAGATGTGCCAATGTACTTACTACTTAAGGGTCCTTATAAGGTAAAAAATGCTCATCTATTTAGCCCATTTTCTGTTAAATTGACAAGTTTCTTGACATTTTATCAATGTTACTATCTAGAATAGGACTATTGCGACCTAATGACATAAATTTTTAATGTATTTCTTGCATTTTTCATTAAGATATTTTGTTTCAAACATCACTCCAAATCGACCATTTTCGAGCTAAAAACTGCTTTCTTCCGCTTAAATTCTACTACACACAATAAAATCAAAAAAGGGCAATGTTACTATCTAAAACTTTAATAATATCATAATATCCTATCACCACTTTATTGGTATTATCAATACTTTTGTCAAAAATTTAAATCAATTTTTTTTTAAACTCGTAACGCCTCGTCAAACGTTGAATCAAGCAGTCGTATATTTCATAGTTTTATCCCCTTTTATAAAACACTATTTTTATTGACTTTGGAAAAAATAGCAGCATCTGGGGGCCGATTTTTGAGTGTCATTTTTTTTTCCACTCGACATCTGTCAAAACATTATAGTTTTTTGACAGATCTCGAGTGAAAAGTCGAGCGTTCGACACTCAAAAATCGGCCCCCTGAAGTTCTGGACATATGATTGTTTGTGCGTCAGGTTAATAAAGAGATCGGAGATGCAGCGCATCGGCGCATGCCGTACTACCACGTATCTAACAAGTGTATTCTAGATCATTCTAGGTCTAGATCATTGTATATTTTTCTAATTGAATAATTTATTGCTAATCACCTTAGGCGTTACATGGTGAATTGAGCCTGTGTTATTCACAATTTGGATTATGTGTGTTGCTATTAATAGTACCAATGGAATGTGTTTGAAATTTCTCGAAAATTTTCATATTTCACTTGAAGCTTCATCGTCATATTTCCAATTCTGTGGATTTGCATTTTTCAAGAGAAAATGCATTACTTATTTTGTTAGTAATGACGCAGAAATCCTTATACATGTTTAACTGAAGTTGAATCCCAGACACGTGAATTTTTAGCACTCAGCATCGAATAAAGTTGAAATCAAAATGATTAATGGTTAACATTATGCCTGGTTAATACGAATAGATTTACACAATTTCAAAGTCCGATTGTTAATTGATATTAAAAAGTTTAGGGGTCAGACATATTGGATCGTTAGTTGTGCATGATCCACAATTTGGCCTGTTGTTTACCTCTCCTTTAAGCCTAATGTTTCTGTACTATGATCTTTTTGAGGTGTGTAATAAAGAGTATTTGTATTGTATTTGTAATGGCACTAGGTAAACGAATAATATTTCAAAATAAAATACAGCTTGTATTATTTACGTATTTTAATACATATTTCGTATAAAAAATAAATCACAGTAACAATACCTACATATAGATTACATTTACTGAGTATGATCTAGGTACATGTGTGTTTGAGTATCGATCGGCGTGGTCAGTTAGCCCCTGAAGTTTTGCTGCTGGAAGGGCTGCTGTTGGTACTGCTGCTGAGGCTGCGAGGCGATGAGCTGGAGGGAGCGGGCGATGGCCTCCGGGATCGGAGGGGGGGTGGGCAAATGGGCACCCTCGGCACGGAAACCTGGTACAAATATTCAAATTTAGTTTCATGATCAAGCACATCAAATTGAAATTTAAATATGGGTTTTTAAAGGATCCGCATATCGAGCAGCATCTATAAGGTACGGTGACCGCTTGCCACTGGCGCGGTGTTGATAAACACAAGAAATGAAGCGCGACATAGTGCGCTATTGTGTTACGATTGATTTTGTTTTGATCTCGTATGTTCTGACTGACTTTCTGAATAACAGTGAGATACAATAACAGGTATGACTTGAGTATTTTGTAAATCTTTGACTTAACAATAAAAACTTACAAACATACGTAGCAAACATTAATTTAATGACCCCTAACGTTTCAAAAACCTTGACATAAAGTTGATTGTCTAAGTTTATAGCCGATGTCGAAATTATTCAATGCATAACTGCAGGCTATAATAACAACAATGAATTATAATATCCAAACATTTAATAACTCGAAATGCCAGAAAGTACAATAGAATCTACTTCAACTGTTTATTAATTTTGGTAATGTGTTTCAGTTACGTTACTTGGGTATTGTCATGTTAGGTAGTTTTTTAGGGCACCGTACCTCAAAAGGAAAAAAACAGAACCCTTATAGGATCAGTTTGTTGTCCGTCTGTCTGTCTGTCAATCTCGGAAACGGGGAATTTACAATGCCGGCTCACGTGCCTAATGACTTTGGTGTAATAATTTTATGCCATTTAGGCATTTTTAAATGCCTACTTCGGATGCCAAGAGCTGCCGTAGTAGTTCGAGGGATTTCGTCTCAAAAACTACTAGCGCCTGCCATAGATGTCTAATTTGTACGGAACCCTCGGTGGGCGAGTCCGACTCGCACTTGTCCGGTTTTTTCTAACCATCTCTCTAAATATACGTGTCTAAGCATAATGATGTCAATTGTGGGCGGATCACTATGATAAATGTCAGTCTTAGCAATAAACTGGTAATAAAATGGTAAAGCTCGTCAAATCGTGCTGTTTTCCTAACAACCAATCAACTGTATCCTTGATATGTGAAATGATGTGATTATTAATGTCTTTGCAGCATTTACTCGTAAATGCTTTGTATGTTATGTTGAGGAGCTTGTGTTCGCTTAATGAGCCCACACGCCTCGCCTGCTAAGTACATTATTGCCGTGGCCGGGAAGGAAGCATTTGCAGGCTGAGTATTTTTAAACGGACGAGATTGCGAGTCCGTTTATTTATAATACGAAGCCTGCAATTCAGAGGTTAATATAGTGCTTTTCTCAAAACTGAGGGAATTCGAACGAAATATCAATTAAGGTTTAGCATGACCTTAAAACGTAAAAAACTTAATGGTTTCCCCTCTTTTATTTTCTTAAACAAAATTGCAAGTGTATTGTTCTACCGATTTTTGCATATGTTTTAATTTTTATTTTTATCTGACCTTGCCTATACCTACATTTTACCTTGCAATATGTAGTGAGTGACGTTACGTTTAATTTGCGGGCAATTTTTTAAAAGACTAGACTTACTACTCGTTATTTAAGGTATTCCAAATTCAAATTTACTAACTGCTAGTTTCGGAAGGAGACCTGTAAAGGTCACAACCTTTACAGTCCCACCTTTACGTAAATTTCCTTATTCATAACCTAATTGCCTGTATTGGCTAGTGAATTGCAATTTCTATCTATTATATATGTAGTTGAATGTTTAGTGGAGTTCAATCACTGTCAATTTGCCTGCCAATATTAAACAGGCATGATGGATCGTGAATGAGTATAAATTAAGGCAGTGATGTAAATAATGTTGGTTTAAATGTCGCATCTAATATCGTTAATAACCTAAATATAATTATTTATAGATACTGGTGGTTGACTATAAAATATATACATTTTCCTCCTTATTGCGTTTTAATAAATTGTAAACAAAATCTTTCAACGATTAACCAGAAAAACAAAACAATTGCCAAAGAAAATATTACGGGGCAAAAAAAACAGTTTTTAGAAACAAGACGACTGCAGTCTTTGAGATTAATTCTTATTGAGAAGAAGAAGAACGGTGAGATGGTTTAGAAAATAATGGACTAAGTAGGTACAGGTCAACCGCTTAACTGAGAAGATGCGGGAGGGTAGCGGGCGGCACTGACCTGGGGGCCGATGTTTGAGTCGGACGGACGGACGGACGCGTGAGTGACAGCAATCGGGTTCCGTTTGGACCCTTCGGGTACGGAACCCTAAAGACAGATCTCGAGTGAAAAGTCGAGCGTTCGACACTCAAAAATCGGCCCCCTGGACCCGATCCCCATCTCGTACCATAACGGTAGATTTAAAGTTAGATTCTTACCATTCTCGTCGGCGATGTAAGTGATGGTGATAGGGATGCCCTCAGGCGAGGTGTAACTGAATGAGCCCTGCGCAACTTGGGCCTCGGCGTCCTTAACTCCAGCGTTCTTCAGGTACCCCTGTTCCTGCGCTGCGATCCCGTTGCCGGTCTCATAGCTACGACAAAAAATAATAAATAGCTAGGTACTGAGGTCGGTGTCTTAGCTAAGACAAAAAAGAATAGTTATCAACTGGCATCGATGTCATAGCTAGGAAGAAAAAGACATAAGGGTGGTTAACGAATTTCGGTCGGTTGCGTTTTTTTAATTTTGGAAAGCAGGTACCGTCCTTTTAATTTTGAAAGGCAGTATCGCCCGGGGCACCGCTGTGCCTGTAAAGAGCAAATCTAATGACAGAATTACAATGATGTTTTATCTTGCTCGTACTTGGAAGTCGCAACTGAAAACTTGAGAGAGATAATATGAGTATGAGCGTGTCTATACTCTATAGTCTGTGCACTATGCAGTTAATATTGGGGTTGTGCGATTGCTTAATAATAAACGAAATAAACGATATGCGTATGGATATAGTTTTAAGTCTTGCTTAATTTAAATTCTAGTCTTAAGTATTTGATTGTCATGAATAAATTATTTTCATTTCATTTCAAATTACAAATCTTGAGACTCTTTTGTTTCAATCATTCACACGCTAGTCAACAAACGAAAAGATTCGAGTGTCGTATTCTTTTATGGCTACTTCTAATCTATCTAAGAAATAGTCACACTCCTTTAATTTCCAACATCGGGAAAGTTGCATGGACATGGCCAAAATTTATATTTACAGCTAAAATAGACCTTCCTTAAAATTGTTCCGGGTTTTCAAGAAATATCATAACTCACTTAGGTCCTTTACGACACTTTTGCATAATTATTATGTAAATATTTACCTAGAAAAGTGAATGTCTAGAAATGAATCATATGAAATAGTTTAAAAGGTCAATAACAACTTAACGAAATGGGCTACCGATTCAATTTACATTTCAACGACTAACTTTTGACCACATCAGTGCAACCACCACAAATTGACGCAATCTTATTATGGATATGGACCTGGTTGACATCGTGTTGTTTTCCTATATCTTAATACGGTTTTGTAACCAGGTGAATCACCAATAAATATTGCACCTGGGCGTCTGGCGCATTGCGTAAAATGGGCTGGGCGTGTGTTGCAGATGACTCCTACAAAACCTCGCATTTAATGTTCTTGACACCGACGGAATTCCGATATGATCGCGCCGTTGCAGATCTGTCGTAACACGTTCATTAACAAATTGTATTGTGACAAAAAACACATTGTGAAGTTAACATTACGGGAACACAAAAAATAAAAGCATTATTTCTTACTAAATTGATATTATGTATCCTATGACACGCGACTGTAATGTACTTGAATAATTACTTAATCCTCATCCACCTTTTTATACAGTGTGTTACCGGCAAGCGGACATTTATTTTATATGTCCCAATAGCAATTATTTAATATGTTCCAATAGCAATTATTTCCATGTATTAGCAATTCATAATTATGTGAATTAACTGCAAAATTAAATTTCCTAATTCCACACCTTCAATGTACCTATACGTGAACTGCTTTAAGATAACGTCATAAGTAGTAAACAGAACACTAAGGGATGTAATTTGTACTGAGTTGTCATAATACTTTTGTTAGAAATAAGTGAAGTCAAAATATTGGTTAAATAATAAAATTAAGCGCATGGTTAGGTTAAGAAACTACTTATGTATAAGTATCCAACTTAAAGAAAAACCCGCTTGCCGGTGACCGGTAACACACGGTATTTCAACGTAAACTAAATGTTTTCCAATATTTGATTAATTATGAAAAGTCTTTAGAAATTGAATGTAGGTGGTACCTATCAATACAGAAATGTTGGGAAATTATCTTCGACCTAAACATGCTCAGAATGATGCTAATCTCACACATTACACCACCTTATTTATAGTTAAGTCTGTCTATAATACTATGTAAGTAAAAGCAGTGCACATACTCAGTTTAATAGATAGCTGAAACATAAACTTTACCTTTTATTTTCGCAACCACACTGACATTAGGAAGAAATTACACGTAGAAGAAATATGATTACATGAAGTTAGGTGTGCTATAAGTTGAAAGTTCGTAGCTTTTGAGAACTTCATGATTGCGATTTGTTGCCATTAACTTACAAAGCGATGAAGCAAGTCTCGAACTTTTGTGGTAAATGCTCTTGTTTAGTGATCGTTTTTAAATACCAAGATAATCAATCTATGTGTTATTTTACTTGTTACAAAATATAGGTTAGTACTAAATTTCTATTGCTGCATGTCAAGAGTGTGCAACATTTTACAGGTTCCGTGCTGACCCTTGCTACGATAAGATTGCGAACGTATCAGATCACGTGTATCAATCTCATCATGAAATAATTTATAAATCCGTCATTATTTATCAAATTGTGCCAGAAAGCGCGGATTTTGTCTCGCAATAAACTTGAACTCGCAGTGATACACACCTTACATGGAGCGTTTAACAGGGCATCGATCGCAAAAGATTATCTCTTCCGATATTTTTATCAATACTTGGTTAGAGAAAACTAAACTTTTTTTCAAGTTCAGATTGTATCCTTTACTGGTTTTAGTTAAGAATCTCTCCTTAAAATACTTTCTTGTCTAGTTTTAACTAATTTTAAAGTAGGTCTAAATTCGTAACTGTTTTTAACGCATGTATAAACCATTCTCTAAGTTCGATCAAGTAGTTTATGGACCTTTTTGAGTGAATATTCGTTACAGTATGATAGTTTTTACTTTTTCCTATGAATTTAAACGTGACACAATCGAAAGTAGTTTACGAGATATGCTCTGCACTATACCCATACTCATACTCGTACTCCTTATTAATTTTGTCCGTACCTATGCTCGTTATTAATTTTCTATGTGCATATTTACTGCGAAACTTAATCCGTAGACTCCAAAATTCGTGGCAATTACCTGTACTGATATGAACCATCGAAGTTGACCTCCTGGGACTGTTTGACGATAGGTATTTGTTGTTGTTGCTGGAACTGCGGTGCTGCGCAAGCCACTGCGAAGAGGGCGGAGAGGGCGACGAACTGAAACATTACGTTTGATTAGTTGTTGATGTGCACATTTCAAAAGATAGTCGGAAGTTTTATTTCTTTTTCCGGTCTACTAAGGAGACAATATTGGTAGTGACAGAGTTACTAAGAAAGAACAATTGTGACGATCAAATTGTGCTACTTTTTGCTTTAACATTCATTTTACTTTTATCGGATTTAAAATAAAGTTTCAGAAAACATGGACTTACAAAATGTATTGACACTTTTTTTTATTTTTTTTTGAAGTCCATCATTAGTTCGTGACAATCAACAACATTAAAAGTGCCATCAGCAAGTTGATGAAGATCTGTTAGCAAGGAAGTGACGAATCGAACAATGGTAAGTGAAATTACATTAAGAAAAACTTAGTTCATACTTTGTTGAATGACAGCACAATACTATTGCATGCGCGCGCACTGAAGCTGTCGTCTTCATAATATACATTGCAATGAAAAACGTGATAAAATGATAAGATAAGGCACAAAAGTAAAGCCAACTAGACGATATACATAAATTAGTAATTGCAATTAAGTATAATGCTTTGCGATAGTAGGGTAATGGTGTAATACCCTAGTATATGAACCAGCAACAAAATGCTATTTTCTGTAATTTTACGAAAAAATGAGTACCATTTTAAGAGCGCTTGATAGTGAAAAATCAATGCGCTGGGAAAAAACTTAGCGATAGTATTGTAGTCGGTACAATGTTACAAAGGACCGCGTATCGTGCCATCGGTCATTGTTCCATGTGTAGTGGTGGACGGGGGCCACGGGAACGACGTCAAACAAGGTGAAACATGTAGGCTACCTCATTATACGTACTAAAATAACATAAACAATGTTCTAATGATTATTTAAGGAGCAAGTGACTACCCGGTCTGTTAGAAAAAACATAGTTATGGTGGCAGTCCATTTAACGCGTTAATTGGTAACAAGAAATTATATTGTAACATGAAATAAGAGAGTTCAATATTTTTAAGCGCTCCTTTTTTCGGGCTAATTTTTTCAAAATAGTATTTTGTTGTCTAAATAATTCTTGACCTGCATGTTTCTTGTCGCCTACTGATTGTTACTTTAAAAATATAAATAAATTTACCTGCATTGCAAACCAATTCTATGATTTTCAAGCTGTCAATATCAAGGGAATCTGTACAGATTTCTTTAAAACAAAAGCGACATAATTTCAGTCAGTGTTTTCAGGCCCATGCGTTTTGGAACAATGTAGTTTAAGGAACTAGTAGTTTTTTTTTTACTAAAATCACGTGGAAAATTAATGATTAACTAAAATTTGAAAAATTGATCACTATGTATTATTTACCGGTTTTATGGAAACTAAAGTTATATACTCCTAAATTTAAAAACGTGTAAAACATATTATGATTGAAACGTGTGAAAATTAAGGGAAAATTGTATATTTTTATTGTATTATCATTTTCTAAATAGTTTAGCTATACTTAAGTGACTTAAATTTATTTGTTTTGTGGAAAGGAAATGTGGTTTAGTTTAGTGATAGAATTGATCTCTTGTACACTTATGACAAGTAATAGATATTGTGACTGAATCGACTCACCGATTTCATTTTTATTTTTTAGTATGATTTTATGGTGGTCCTCGGAGGATGTTTGAGGCGGGAATGATTTTTCAGATCGCAACCTCCGCTTTTATATGAGCGGTGCAGCCCGTGAAATTGGACTACGGCTGCGCCGGCGCGTTCGTCTCAAAGCTGCAGTACCATTCACAGCCCGACTTGCCTCAGCTCGCCATTCGACACTAGTCTAACGTGACCCTCATATGTAACAGCTACACGTAATCGGAGACTAATACTTACACTGGTTCGACTGAATATTGACTGTAAGCGTTGTGAATACCCATCGCCCGCCCGATGCGTTAACGCCTCACGTTAAACGACGTATGTCAACAGCGAATGTGACTCAAACTCGCCATTTTGCAAACAGTAGAACAGTGATAATTTATTGCTATACGATGTTTAGTAACTTTAGCCGCTTAATTTACACATAAGTTTTTAGAATTCGAAATGTCGCAGTTAACATTGAAAGAACATGGCATACCTAATCTGAAACCGTAGTTTGGAATACGATTTATATACGTACAAGCTAAAAGAAAAATAATAAATAGGTCTAGGATTTCAATAAAAAAATAAACAAATATATAATTATTTGTAGTAAAATTCAGGCGCGTAAGGTGATTATTATTCAAGCGCATACAAAATACGTATTTTCCTGGAAACAAATATTTCACGCTAAAAATACCGACGCTCTTTTGGTTCAATAGTAACTACAATTTTGTATATAAAAACCGGTTAACGTTTTAGTGATAAGATAACCTAGTATTTTCCCCTCATCTAAAAGAGGGTCTCCCAGCAGTGGGAATAATATTGAAAAAATCTAAAATTGAATTCTTAAAAGTCTAAGTCTAGTTTTAAAGGCCGTAACATTTAGCTTGAACTTTACCCATCCTGTCACTCATAATCGATGTACATGGGTTTTATTGTCTGTTTGATGCTTGTAGAGAGTCATAAGTAACACCATATAAATTCTGTTATTTACTTAGGCACAGAAAATCAAAGCTGCAACATAATAGGTTACTGTCATTTACTTATTACAAATACAAATTAGTTAATAAAAATACTCGTAATACAAGTAAATTTAAAACATAACTTAAAAATAATCTTAATATTAAAAACCAGGAAAATTACTACAAACGAAACCTATGTCTCCCAAATTGCCGCTGCGGGTAATGATTCCCAGAAGGCTGGCAGCGTTACCTCGTAAAGTTCAACATCATAAACAATTTAAGAGTTACTCTTGTCGGTGTATTTTTCTCCATCTGACTCCATCTAGGGTCCTCTCCTTTGCCTCCTTATACGACACGACTACTAATTTTTCTTTTATTTGTTTCATGTAGGTTATCCTCGGTCTTCCCATTCCTCGCTTGCCTTCAATATCGTAAAGTTAACTTAGTAAAATTTGTTAGGTCGGAACGTATCAGAGGGCCTTGTTGTTAGTAGCTTATTCGAGGGATCAGGTCCGTCATTTAGCCTAGTAGGTAATGAACCTGCCGACGAAGCTGGTGGTCCCAGGTTTCCGATCATATATTTGTGCAATTAACACGCTGTATAAGTTTATTTACATACGTCTACACATGTTCTTTATATAATTAATTGATATTAATGACTTGAAATGTTACAGTAGGTAACAAGTTAATTGTTAGTTAACCTTTGTAGGTACTGACAATTGGATAATTGAATATGTTATGTGACTCTTACATCTGCTACTTTTAACCTTTGTCTGTATTAATTTATGGTCGGTTTTACTCATTGCCACCAAACATTAGCAACTACCTATATATAACAGACTTTACAGCTTTGGAGAATTTCGCTGCTTAATTGAATATGCTTCGGACACTTTTCTGTCATTTTAGCTTTGTGCGTCCGTGGAGCCACGACGCGAAACATTGATATACAAACTAGATGGGAAGTGGCGAACAAAAATGGACCTCCTGCAGAGGAAATGCGGACCAATGAAAAATAATTATACAATACAATACAAAATATTCTTTATTGCTAACCATTCTCACCAAATAGAGTAGGTACACTATAAAAAAAGCAATTAAAAAAATCACACCCACTTTATTATTATGTTTAACATACAATATACAATTACATCGAGTGAACATAGGCAAGTTTTAGCAAATGGGCGAATAATTTAGAAATCACTTTCTGTCCAGAATTGTGAGAATATTTTCACGAAATGAAAATGATAAGTGTACCCAGGACCACCAAACATTGCATGGAGGTCAATCTTACTCGACGTACCACATGCCAATAATCTATCATATTTAATGTGACATGCGTGCCCGTCCTACTAAGAGGAGAGGAAGTCAGTACAGTTTAGATAATTTGAGTATTTAGTATTGATCAAATTGTGTCAAAGTCCTATTACAAACAAAAAGCGACTTAATTAGTGACGTATATAAATAATTATAGACTGATGATGATTAATACAACATTTATTATTACATTAGATATTTACCCAGGACGGTAAAACAACAAAATGTTTCAAACCCAGGTATTTAACGATAAATATGCGATCTGAGAAATTCTTTATTAACGCCTATGGTAAGTACAAAGTGTTATATCTCTCCTTGGTCAGGGAGCAGAATTCTAGCCTAGCGTGTTGTAATGGCCACTTTATGTCCAGATGTGACATAAAACTTATTTCTCCCTCGTAGAGAAGAAGAAACGCCGGTTAATGTAACCTCTTAATAAAGCAATACAAGGAGTGCATATAGGTAAGTACCTCAGATTGCCAATCATTCGTAAAGGTTGGCATGCCTCCTGGCTATGAATATTTAACTGATCTCAAGCGGATATCATTACACTCGGCGTTTATTTTATAAACAATGCAATTGGAAACTAATTTCGTAAAGATGATATCCATTAATTCATTCTGAAGATGTCTAATGGTTAGTTGATGTTAATTTTAAAATATAGCTCACCATAAAATAGTGTATATGTTTGTGACTGTTTTATTATTTTTGTAGTCAACGAAGGCCAAAGTGACCTGAAGAAATCCGTTATCGCTTTTTTACATGTATAGTAACGAATTTTAATTTGGGACCCCCTTAAGGATTACAGTTCTGTCAAACTGTTTAAAAATTCAAAGAAAAAGTTTGCGAATGGGTCATAAATGAAAGAGCATGACCGTACCTAACAGCTAACGTCACCCTGGCAAACTAATTGAAAAATACTCCTATTTTTCCCGTTCACGGGACAATGGTATCCCAGACCTTTGGGAGGCGTTCGCGGAACCGAAGTACCTTCGAGTACCACATAGCCAAGCCAACACGTAGAAGCCCTTTTGACAATTTAATGAAATGCAAGGGATACACCGAGCGGATGCTGTCCTGTCCCTGCCCAAACGGGACATGGGACGCACACAGAGACAGCACCCGCCAGGGTGTATAGGGACTATTGGTTGGTTGATGGAATCTAAATGATCCGGGTTATTATACCTACTCCTATCTTATTATTAGAATTACAGTTAAGTATATTTGTAATCTAGGGCGTAGGGAAGTGATGACCCCATCAGTCATCACCCGCTGGTTCTCCAGTGTAATCGGTCGACTTAGGGCAGCTTGTGGCGGGCTGTTGTTTGTCGTGTCGGAGGTGTCCCCTGGACTTTCCCCAGGCCACCCTCCAACCGCGCACTCCTATCGCTTTAATGGGCCCGGCCACAGTCAGTTTAAAAAAAACCGGCCAAGTGCGTGTCGCCACGCACAATGTAGGGTTTCGTAGTTGTCCACCCGTTACATTATGTGGACTGAAAAGTTTTCGAACTTATATTTACAGTTTGTGTTTTTGACAGAATTAATAACATTATCTAAGGTATCAATGGAAATTGTACGAAAGTACATTTCTTAAAGCTCGACTATTACTCATTAACTAGTAATGTCTACTTAGCTGTGATAGTTTTCCTTTTAAATTCATCGTATATACTACTACCATGATTTTTTTCACTTGCCTAGTAGCCACCGTTTAGCTGGCAGGGGGGGGGGACCATTACAAAAATTATCACTTCAAAGCTTAATATTACGCTAACCGTTTCTTGAATCAAAAAATGCTCTTAGAAACCTTATAATAACCTAATATAAGAAACCTTATAATTAAAAGAGCTATCCAACGATACCCCACACGATGGGGTCTGGAAGAAAAAAAAATTTCACCACCACTTTACATGTAGGGGAGGTACCCTAAAAAAATTTTTACGGTTACTGAGATAGACGGACGGACGGACATGGCGAAACTATAAGGGTTCCTTGTTTACTACCGAACCCTAAAAAAAGGGCTGTTAGGGAGTAGCGGTAGGGTCGCTACTCCCTAACAGCCCTCTAGGTACCTCCTGGGGCTCACCCCTGGGGTCAGGATCGGATGGTTAGTTGGACAGGCTTCCCGCCTCTGCCTTGCATTAACCGGCCATTCAGAGTGGAGCCGCAAGAGCTGTTGCTCGAGGGTAGATCTGGTCATCTAAGTAGCGACTTTGAACTTCATCAGTGCCTCAGTACTTCAGCTCCGCCCACACCTCCCAAAGGTCTGGGATATCAATGGTCCCGTGAGCGGGAAAGACATACAAATGCTAATAATCTAAATTGATGTTTATTTTAAAGACCGAGGTTTAAAAAAATACTTTGCATTTGAATTCCAGAGTCTATTAAGTATCCAAACTATACATCTGATGTAAACGGTAAAAAAATCCTTTTTAAAAATTTGTACTTACCACGGGCGATAATAAAGAAAGCCTCAGATCGCATATTTATCGCCCTTGCCTTCGGCTCGGGCGTAAAATACCTGCGATTTGAGACATTCTTTGTTTTATCGCCCTTGGTAAGTAATGTACTATTAAATTGCAGGGTCTATTAACAAACCCAACTGTATACTATATTTGAACTGTTTGAAGATGGAGATCTTAATTATCTCACAAAAGTATGTGATATGAAAAGACTTGACGGGAATTCGCAACAAGATTTATAAACTACAATCATTAGGGCTGAAGGTCTATTTCTGTCCGTCGCTTCAAATACTAATCACATTACAGTCAATACGCGCACTCATTTCCACTTACAACGACGTAACATGTCAGACAGAGTACGCGAATTCTACAATGCAATTGTAGAATGCGATTGACAACTGTGAAAGATGAATCGGATTGTGGACTTGTATTAGATTATTACTGACGACTCCTACACGTTTGTGGCATTTATAATTCTGACGTTCCGCTCAAATCATTCAACGTCTAGGAACTTAATTTTAGTCCTCATATTTGTAGGTATAGTCGCCATCATATCTGCGAATATATATTCGTAGCTGTCTGTCTGATTTTAGTCCCATTTTGCATTTGTAGTAGCTGTGGAGATTTGTTTATTATCCAGGGTCTTCAACAGTAATTAGCACTACAAAAAAGTGCACATAGTTGAAATTTAATTGTGCCACCAATAGTGATGTGCCGTGTAGTGCTGACGGTAGTTAGGTCATAACTCCCCTCCTTTTCGTTTTTTTTTTTCGTCCAACGGGTCAAATTGATTCATATGTCCTAAAGATCAATCGTACCGATTTTCATGCTTTTAACACCATTTGCAGCATCTTTTGGCGTACCGCTAGCACTAGTGGAAATATTCCCGGGAGTGGGTTGCATTGCATTCTCTGGCGGAGGCCTATGTCCACCACTGGACGTCTTTTGGCTGATGATGATGATGATGAAAGTAAACGGTACAATTCTGAGCGAGGTACGATTCTCAATTGAGGTGTATCTCCAATCTCATGTCTATCAGATCAGGAAATATTCAAATATTTCATACTCAGTTAAATACCCAATCATTTGACCGTGATATTTATCATATGATAAATTGATAAATCATTATTTCAACAAGGGATGTACGATTTATCTAAAGATAAACTATATATTAGAAGCGCAAATCAATACATACAAGGTAAACGTCACGATGAATCAATTTGTTCGTTACTCATTATCATAATTGTATCATTACAGCTCTATAAGGAGCACAAATATCAAGTATACTCCAACAGACGAAGACTTTTTCGCTGTACTTGACATTGTTTATATAAATACGCACATTATTACTCGTAGTCACCTTTTCGCAATTTTTATATGATCTGTTGCGTTTTATAACTACAGCGCATTCGAGGCTTCAACCCACGACTCGATTAGAAATTATAATGAAATAACAATAGAATTAAATACTAATATACTTTTTATTGTACACCTCACAAAGAACACAGTACTAGTATAAGTTTTTTCGAAACATTAACTAATTCGAACACGTTTGCGTTTTGTCTCAAAATGTATGAAAGTGGTATGAAAACGTGAACAGCGCTTCTGGTGGTCACTAGTGGAAACTAATACAGCGAGTATAACATTTGTTGCTAACCGATGAACGCGCGTATTTCAAACACGGCGAGAGCGTTTTCATACATTTTGAGACAAAAAGCAAACGCGTTCGAATTTGTTAATGTTTCGAAAAAACTTATACTAGAGCTACTGATCATTAGACTTAAAGTAGACGAGTAACGATAGTACGTACGCAATTTTTTCGTGTTGTAAATAGTTCAAGGTTGTGTGTCTCGTTGATGTCTTTTGCATTGCCAGTCGGATCCCAGGAAAAGTACGACTACCTATATAAATTATTTTGACGACCGCTTTAGCTTAGTTGATAGTGATCCTGCCTACGAAGCTGGAGGTCTTGGGTTCGAATCCCGGTCAGGGCATATATTTGTGTGAGGAGCACGAATATTTGTTTCTGGGTCTTGGATATTTTCTATGTATTTAAGTATCTATTTATCTATATAATTATGAAACGTCGCTTAGGACCCATAGTACAAGCTTTGCTTAGTTTGGTACTAGGTTGATTTGTGTAAGGTTGTCCAAAAATATTTATTTATTTATTTATAAATTCTGATTCTGTAATGGTGTGGAGATTCTTCGTTGTATTCTATTTAAAAAAAAAACAACCTAAGTCGAATTTAAGTTTGGAATCCTAATCAAATGTTTTTTTCCGAAAATAGATCTAAGGTCTTTTCCACAGAACATAGAAAAAAATATTTTAGCCAAATAATAAACTAATAAAACTTTAAATTCGAGTACTTATAGAAAATCGAAAATGTTCCAGTCGTGAAATGTATTATTTTGATTTAGTTCCTTATTGATTGGACTACATTGAACAGAATGTACCATATGTCCTTCAACTATGCTTTATAATAACACTAAGATAATCTTGTTACGTATTATTGTCTTACCATCCCTGACCTTATGATTATGTTTGTTTTCTTTTGTCTTTTGATGCGATATTGTTTTGTTTATTGTTAATATGGAAATGAAGATAATTAATGTCGTCAGAATTGTTATTAATGATATCACCATTAACAAAAACATAAGAACTGTTGACAATGGATTTATGGGAACAGATAGCTAGTACTTCGAGTATAAATTGAATTAAGACATACCTATTGTAATAAATCAGATCATATCTGTGACAACGGTATCAGAAACGTCCACGAAGTTATATACACCTTTTTTATTGTTTTTTTTTAAAGCCTATAAAGTGTCCCACTGCATGTCAAAGGCCTCTCCTCTTAGGCTGAGTTGCACCTACGTACGAACACAGACCGGTCATCGCCGGCAGCTGTCATCCCATAGACATAACCTAAGGCTGCCACAGCCTAAGGCTGGGTTGCACCAAACCGTCTGTAATCGTAAGCGGTGTTCGTCAAATCTGATTGTGTGTAAAGTTTGTCAAGTTTCTATAGGATGACAGCTGCCGGCGCCATATTTGACGATGACCGGTCTGTATTCGTACGTTGGTGCAACTGGCACTTAGGCTGGGTTGCACCAAACCGTCTGTAATCGTAAGCGGTGTTCGTCAAATCTGATTGTGTGTAAAGTTTGTCAAGTTTCTATAGGATGACAGCTGCCGGCGCCATATTTGACGATGACCGGTCTGTATTCGTACGTTGGTGCAACTGGTACTTAATCTCCACTCGTCACGGTTGTGAGCAATCTCTGGCCAATCCTCGTGGTATGCGTCTACGTCGTCCCGCCATCTCCGTCTTGGCCTGCCACACCGTCGTCGCCCATCGTTCGGCACCCACTCTGTGGCTACTTCGGCCTACCTTTGTGGATGCATGCGGTAGACGTGGCCTGCCCAATCCCACTTAGGCGACTTCCTGATTTGTCGGTGCGGAGACGGTACGATGTGAGAAAACTGTCAAATGTCAGTGTCAACTGTCAGTCGAGTCAGTACCGCTTTTTACTGCGCCCCTACATTTAAATGAGTGCTTCCTGACTGGAAGACAGTACTGGTCCACTTTTGCGCATGATATTACTACTGCGCAAATGTAATACTGACAGTATTCCGTCAAGTAAATATAATCAATATATAGTCAATATAATCTCACTGTTATTAAGGTACAATAGTGCTATTAAAGTGAGTGCAATAACTCACCAATAAACATTTTGTTTGGCGAAACTGATTATAAAACAAACAAATGTACCATTACTTTTTTGGAATAAATAAAAAAAAAGTGGGAATCTTTGCGACGTCAGTAAGTTTACGTCAAAGAAGAAAATGTCACATATCAATCCCGCCCCGCCAAGGCAAGAAATCGCCTTGAGCTTGGCAGTCTTAACATATATACACTCTCCAAAATATATTTTTAATTTTAATTCATTCAATAAAACCTTATATTCACACACGAGAATGGCATGCGAGTTTCATTACACTTCGGGTCACGGAGGTACTTATAACGAGCTAAATCACTTTGATAAAACCGCTCGTACTGTATTAGGGCCTTTAAGAACATACATTAAATATGTACAACATTTTTAGGGAAAGTATGTTTTTTTTGATAACTATACAACTTAAGTTTCAAATTTGCCAAGGAACCAACTGACTCATCATCCTCCTAGCGTTATCCCAGTACATTTGCATCCTGAAGGATGCCTGGGGTCCGCTACCTAATCCCAAAATTTGGCGTAGGCACTAGTTTTTACGGAAGCGACTGCCATGTGACCTTCCAACCCCGAGGGGAAACTAAACCTTATTGGGTTTAGGCTTTGTCAAGTGAGTGGGCAACTTGACTGTTAGAAGTTCTCAAACCGCCCGAAGGCCTCCAACTTGGCTTAACGACTACTGCCATAGACAGCAACCCGGATCAACGGCTTAACGTGCCTTCCAAAGCACGGGAGCGCTCAGTTAGTAACCACTCAAAGCGGTTACCCATCCAAGTCCTGACCGCTGCCCACGTTGCTTAACCTTAGATACCGCAAGCGGTACCCGGCGCCGCTGGGCCACGAGCGCTCCAAGGAACCTCCAAGGAATCAACTGACTGCCTTTCAAAAAAAATATTGTTGGTTAACGTGTAGTTTTTTCTGGTTACCGGCAAGAATTTGGAACTAGGAGGAGGAAAATGACACACAAGTGTATTTAGGACATTCGTATATTGACCGTGATGATTTATTCTTAGACTTCTACTTATGTAATATTTTATGTTACAGGAGTAACTATAACACTAAATCTTACCTACTAACTTAGTCAATGCATACTGTACCCTCACGTAGGTACGTTACTAAATTTTTATAGATATAATATGATGACTAGTGTTCGGAGTTTCGGTGGTAAATTTCACACAGTGGGTAATGGAGTCGTTTTTATGATTAACTTTTTAAGATTCGAATAAATAAATTATTCAATTACCTGAAATACTTAGTATGACATTAAATGGCGGCAGGTACAAGCATTATACTGTCCCGACTGTTTAGGTGACATGTTTGTATGTATGTAACAGAGACTAGGAATTATATAGACTGCCAATTCCTATATATTGTGGCTTAATTTTAAAATAATGGGCCTGCTGTAGCTAATTTCACTATGGAGAGATCACTTTACCATTTAATTCGTATGCCACTAAGACCTCTGCTTAAAACTTAGCGCTATCTATGAACACAACGTAGAAGCTCCCAACAGATGGCGCTATGTTTTAAGCAGAGGTCTTAGTCGCATACGAATTAAATGGTAAAGTGATCTCTCCATAGTGAAACTAGCTACAGCAGGCCCATTATTTTAAAATTACGCCACAATGTATAGGCATTGGCAGTCTATATAATTCCTAGTCTCTGGTATGTAATAAGGAAAAATAAATAAATGTATTAAACAATGTTTACCTACATACTTGTGTTATTAGTAGTCCTATGTTATCGTGGTATAAGTAGGTAATGCTCGCAAGATGCTTATAAGGAGTATTATGCAAAATTAATCATTTAATCATTATTCGTTTAATCAAAAAAATAGTTAGACGACTCCATTTACCTGTGCGAAATTTGCCTCCGAAACTCCGAACACTAATGATGACAAATGCCACTTGCTTTCAGTAGTGATATATAGAAATAAATGTATTTAAAAAATCGGACTTTGTTATGACCTCATCACGCAGTTGTTTTTGATAAAAATTGTCTAATATTTAAAGCAAATCATACTGATATTTGAATACGTAACTTTAAATTATTTTGATTTTTCTTTCTTTTCGGAATAATTAAAATAAGACAATACCCGTGTTCGCTCGAATTACGGCATAAAATGTTTAAAGTCTGTGAAAACTTGGCTTGGCTCATTCAGTGAACATTCTCAAAACTATCAAATTTACCGAAAAGATAATTTTTCCCGATGATACAATAATTGCAATATTCCATCCTCTGTTTACTAATAAAATTAAGATTACAAGTACCAACTAACAGGTTGATGAAGAGGTTTGGAACATTTTAAGTCAAAAGTACATACACATGTACAGGCAAGAGCATAAATACCTATGTATACACTTTTGGACCTTATTTCAATGGAATAAGGTGAATAAGTGTATACACATTGGTGCCCTTGACTTACCTTCAATCATAATTCTTGATGCTGTTTATGTATGTAACGAAAACGATCCTATATAATCATACAAAAATACACTTACAATTATAGCGGGTTTAGCAAGATCAAATGAAATCGGGAAAACCATGAAATCGGAAAAAGTGGGCTACTACAAACTTTTTAGCTAATGAACTCACGAAACTTTCTAAAGTAAAGATTTTGTCCATTTTGTGGTTGGTTCCATAATAAAAACTGTTCAGTTCTTAAAATAGTAAGCTATTATTTATTTTCTGAATAACGACATCAAGATTATATCGACAGCCTTTCCTTTCTCCTTCTATCCTTTTAGATCTCCCGCTCCCGTGTCCACCAACTTTTGACGACACAGCTTTTACCACGCGCCGCGCAGGCATCGTCTGAGTTAAGCGCCAGGCCTATAGTTAACACAGAACCTTTTGGTTAAGGATGACTCACATTAAAAACGTGCGGAGTCCGGCCCGAGTGCCGGCCGGCACTTGGTTACGGCGTTCCCCATACATTCGCCCGTGCGCTGACCGCCAAACGGCGATATTCGTCAAAATTGCTAAGGGAACAGTATGTCAATAATGAAGCGATGGGACATATAGAATAGAATAGAATCACATTTATTCAGGTAATACATCATAAGTAAAATAAAAACACATTAAGGCGATTTCCTGACTTGGCGGGATTGGATCGATACGATATGTGACATTTTCTTCTTTGACGTAAATTTACCGACGTCGCAAAGATTCCTACTTGACAGAATACTGTCAGTATTACATTTGCGCAGTAGTAATATTATGCGCAGAAGCGGACCAGTATCTACTGCCTTCGCATCGTCCCGCTTCCGCGCATCCCGCGCCAGTCAGGAAGCACTCATTTAAATGTAGGGGCGCAGTAAAAAATGGTACCGAGTTGACTGACAGCTGACACTGACATTTGACACTTTTCTCATATCAGACTGCCTCCGCACCGACAAATCAGGAAGTTGCCTAACAAACACATCGAGGATGTAAACAATGAAAGTAAGAAAAATGATACAAAATAGGTCCTAGATCAGGATGTGAACCTGAAATGGCCTCCACTCAGCAATGCAGTTGGCTGCATAGCTGAGTGGAGGTGACTGTGACGAGTACTTTAAGTCGGGTTATAATAATGTTTCGGCATCAGCACTGGCTCATAAGTGTGTTCTGTAAATCATCCTTTTTAAATGTGTAAGTGCATTTGGCAAGAATCATAGGTTCTTATTATGTCTATCTAGAGCTACATTGATACACAATCTAATATCTTCGACAGTACTTTAATGCTCGTTATATAAACCAACTATTTGTTTTACTCAGTCAGATGTTAATTTTTCAGAATCTCCTGGAGGGCGCGGCTTGGTACCGTGGCTGCAGGTTGGTGGAGGCTTCGGTTTGAGGTAAGGTCTTGAGGTAATCGAGGGCTTTTTGGATTGCTGGCGGGATCGGAGGCGGGGTCGGAAGGTGCTCGCCCTGGAATAAAAAAAGAACAATTTCAATTTATATAGTTCAACTGAAAATCTATCACAAGTTCTTGATCGATCTGCACGAGTTAATGTATTGGAATGTGTTATTTATTTATTTTACTCGCGATTTAGTTCAATACGCTTCAAGTCTATGTGTCAGCAGAATTAGTAATCGTAAGAAATATCAATCCAATACATCAAGACAACCTCTAGTTAAATACAAGCAGATGCTTCGAGCAAGTAAGATAAGATAATAATATATTAAGATAATATAAGATAATAATAACTTTATAGTACCATGTAAAACAAGCCTACGTGAAACGAGCCCCAAATAATGGCAAAAAATTCGCACTGTGATATTCTGAACACATCCATCAAGTCAAACTTGTAATCAAGAAACGCAATCACACCCTAGTCTACTTGTCACTTCGGCTATACTTGCCTCTCACATACCTCTGGGGTGTTATCGCTTGTATATACACTAGGTGACGGTGCTATCGCGCAAATGACACCTATCCTAGTTAGATAGATATCAGAGCACGAGTTATCTGTTAGAGCGTTATAGCGTGATTCGGTGTTTTTTAGTTATCAAACATCGGTATTGTTCGATAAAGGACCTTCTGTATATACGTACTATTCATTATTATATTGCAAAATGCATAAATTCGCTGTGTTTAATAACATCTTCAATAACATTAAGTTATCACAGATATTATACATACTAGGTTAAAGATTATTGAATAACATAGGCACAAGTTTCGTAAAACAATTACATTATCCACCTACATACTATAATAGGTTTGCAAACTATTATTATCTCGTTTCATTATACAATAAATGTCAGCATGCTAATTGCGAAGTTATATTTCTGACATCACTTTACATCGCCGTCGGTTTCAAAGTGGTGATTCACAAAAGGCCGGATAGGTAACCGCAAATTTTCCCCACATCGATTGCCAGAGCATGTAGGTACACATGCAATCCAATAGGTGACAGATCGGCCCTACCCACTTAAGCCGGTTACACAAACCAATTTAAAATTAGCTCCCATTATTGTCACCATCTGCCATTGATTTACAGTTTAAGATACAATTTAAATTAACTTATTCAATTTACGTAACAGCGGCTAGTTTGCCAATATATTGCAACACATAATGGAGCGTCGGTCAACTGACGAATTGGTTTTTAATTTTAGACGGTGAATTGTGCCTTCGAATGTCATGTCATAGTAGTATTTAAAAACTTCGGGCTTTAGGGCTGCGTGCACTATGGAAGACCTCATGAAAGCCATACCCCGAGGGATAGAGGTGGCAAAATATTGGCAAAATAAAATTTAATATAATTTAATTTTAAGTTATTTGACCCCTTCAGACGAAAAGAAGAAGAAGTATTTAGAAAGTAACTTGCACTTGATGTGTGTAACAATGAGAAGTTTCCTGTAATGTGTTTCGTAGTTCGATCGGTTATTTCAGTGCAGTAGGTACTTACTCGTATATGATGGCCATGTTTACATTTAGGCCATTTTTCTCGTGAAGTCAAAGGCACTGCTTGATCTTAATAGTAGTTTATGCAACTGGTACATAATGAGGGACATTAAAACACGAGTGTGTTTTATGAACCGAGCCGAAGGCGAGTTTCATAATAAGGTCACACGAGTGTTTTAATGCCTAATTATGTACAGTTGCATACACTACTTTATCTACATCCATATATTAAATCCTCTTTCATGTGTTTCGTGTGGGCACTTCTCGCCGGCGTGCGCCATGTTTGCTTCGACAGGCCGGCTCGCGCCTCCGCCGCCAGCCCGCAGCTGTGTCTTAATTTTGTACGTGATCTCATTAAAGTGTTCTATTTCGTGATCTAATAGGGGACGCACGTAACAGCCGCACAGTATATTATAAAGCGGGGTCTTATCTACGGTATTTGAACTTATTAAAGAGGATTTACTATATGGGTGTAGATAAACGTATTTAACGAGCAATTAAGCGCCTCACTTTATTTTTTATAAATGTATACAATTTTCAGCAAATTATCTCTGAGCAACAAAGTGCTAGAATGTATACATATTTATGATGCTGACTGTGCAACAGTCTAAGCGCGATTCCGTATATGTCGGAAGTATCGCATTCGTCCTTCACTAGCAAGCAGGCCTTATTTAGGGTGCCGTTCTACTAGAAATGTGCTATGCAGATGCTGCGACGATTTGAATGATTTCCGTTTCCACAGTGCTATGCTATGTTGATCAATGAATATGATTGGTGATATCAACGCATCCATAGCAAGGTAGAATAACACATAATCTGGTGCTAGGTTTAGTGAACCAGCGACAAAACTCCTGCTAGCTCGATTCCACTGACAGCACTTCAGATTCGGTCGAAGCCGCTCAACCAATTTCACTGGAGAGCAAGCTCTTAGAGTATATCAGTGTTTAAACCGCCCGCGTGGTCGTGTCGGGGGTTTTCCCTAGATTCTCCTCAGCCCACTCTCCAACCGCGCACTCCTATCACTTTATTGGGCCCGGTCTATAAAACCACGATCAGGTTAAAAAAAAGAAAAGCTAGGCAGGGGTACAAAATTCTAAATAAAGGAAAAATGGAAGAATGTAGGCTACAGGCGGGATTGCGTTAGCAGCTGCTTAATACAAAATTAATCTAGGCAGAGGTCACAAAATTTGTATCAATTGCACCGTACAGTTTGATCGGACTGGTCGGGAAACCCAGGTCACGGGTCAGCGTTTGATATTTCGCGACGACATTTGCCCGCGTGCGGTTAACCAATTCACACACCTCTCCTACCATCTAATACGTTCCTTACGTAATTAACATGCTTTAAACTCTGTTAGGTTTCAGTTACTCCCTATCCATGGTAAATACTCAAATTAGATCAATTTCTCTTTCTGTCTCTCTCCATCATAAATATTTTACCAATTTATCCTATTATAATATTCCAGAGTAACAAAGTTAAAAATAAATTCACATCTTTATGACAAGAAACTAGAAAATTCAGGCGCTACACTGAGAAATTTGGAGACTTTGAAACGCTGTCCTGCCCAGACTAGCAAACAGTAGGGGCTGATTTTCAGATATATGATTCTTAACTATGATTGTGGTACTGACAATAGCGAAACATGATTGCTTAAAATTTTCTCGATAGAAAATAAATCCAAAGTCGAGTCTATATTTTCGTTTTTTTCCTCAGCCTACTAAAACAACGCATTATTAAAAGACACGATTAAGTTAATATGCTGGTATTTTACCTCATCTAGGTACTGACAAGAGGAAATTTAATAAACCTGCACACAGTCAGATATTTAACGAGATTTGTCTAAAAAGCCATTTTCGGAGAGGGTTGCATCCCGTTTTGTCGTGAGCGAAAAACAAATGGCGTTTCTTTTAATCGACATATCGCCTTAACTAAACACTAATACAAATACCTACTGTACGATTTCTATTAGCGTTGAGATTACAGCCAACTTATTGACGAATTGGCTCATGTTCGAAATTTTAAAAATGTTTCAGTCTTACTAAATCGCCTAGAAATGTCCACGACGTTGATATCAATGATTCTCAAGTTACCTTCGAACAAACATTTTTACAAACACATATACCTACATGCACCCACACACACACATACAAACAAACGCCCGATTACTCCAGTAGAATCGGCGAACTTCGCTCACTTATTCACCTACCTCTATGCTAGATTTCTTGGTTGTATGTGAGCTCCACGATTTAACTGCTTAAACTTAAGTTGTAGATTCCATCCATCCATTATAAACTAGGTAAATGTCCCAGTGTTTAACACCGTAGTGCCCAATAGATGACGCCTACCCCCTGTCTCTGAAGGTGCCATGCATTGGGTAAGTGTCGAGCACAGGGACGTTTACCTAATAAGTTCGAATGTTTGCTTCATTCGACTCAATACGGACCACACCAATATCTATGGATACAAATAGGCAAAGATGCATCATCAATTACATCAGCATTTGCTTGAACAAGCATATGAATGTGTAATGAGTAGGTAGAGGTACGTTCTCACATTATCTATAAAATTATTTAAATGTAATGTAAAGTTATAGTATATTATTGGCGTGGCCGGGAAGGAGGCAATTACAGGCTGAGTTTATTTGTTTAAATGGACGAGCTTGCGAGTCCGTCTTATTAAAATATGAAACCTGCACTTGTCACCCGCCGAGGCTATTTTAGTGATTTTTCCCAAAAATGGGGGAAACAAGACGAAATATCAATTAGGCTTTTCAACGTTAATTTTTTAAAACAATTTTGTATCAGGTGTATGTATACGACTTGTGCCCACTCTTTCTATGGTAGGTACCTTACCTTTAAAAAAAGTTAAGAACGGGTTGATAGAATATATATGTAACATTTCAAGCGCGTGGAGCGAGTCTGTAATATTTTTTTTATCTGGCCTGAATCTATACATTTTACCAGTAAGTAACGTTTACACTGCGGGCCGTTGTTTAGAAAAGTATATTATTTATTCATTCCAAATTGTATACATAAAGGCTTTAAAATATAGTGATAGATACGGAACCCTAAAAAAACAGTTGCTCATTTGGAGTGCAATGCGAAAAGTGTATTTACATTAAGTTTACATAATCCTAAGTAAAAATGACCTATTAACTCTTGACCACAAATAAGTTAAGGAAAGGTTAAGCGTTTTATTACGAAGAACAATGACAACACGTCCCATTACATTTGTGGTAAAACTTTTTTTTATTCCTAGATGAATCAATCTCATTGAAACTTTTTCTATCGGACATGAAAAATAATTCCTCCAATGTAGAGACAGATCTGGGGGCCGATTATTTAGTGTCGAACGCTCGAATTTTCACTCGACATCTGTCAAAACATCATAGTTTTTGGGAACAAATAAAATGATCACCTAAATAACTTTTGATATCATCAAATTTTCGAACCCTAAAATAAGGTTGAACACTCAAAAAAAATTATCGATCAGCAATTCCGAGTCACCAAAAAAAGTCTACCTATTTTTGCAGCACTTGCACCTATTTTACTTATTGCGTTCCTATAAATTTATAATCGCATCAAAAAAATTGTCAAGTACCACCAAAAACACTAAACTACCACCTAATCTCATGCACCTTTTTTCATTAGAATTACATCCAAATATTATATACATCGCATGCTACATTTTAGTAAACAGTTACAAATTAATTGTTTTTAGCACTATAAATATTTCAGTTATTTCCAAAATGTTATAAATTAGAAAGTAAAATTCTAAATTAATTTAAAAAGCAACGCGCAATGTGGCTGTGTGAAATAATAACACGTATACTGCTATCTCACTCAATCAAATACAAAGAATTGTCTGAAGCATAAAACCTATTGATATGTCGTTAGAGTGAAAGGTACCTATTGCTGTTTCATTCTAACTACCTATTGCTGATGGTTTACAAACTGCGAGAAGTTTTTTTTTTTAATGCGTTGACGTGAGCGCGGTTGATTGAAACCTTTTATTTGAAAATGAGTTTCGTTGATTTATTAAATTGTTAGTTTGTTATGAAAATGGATAAAGGTCCTCAAATGAGTTTACTTTATTAATATAGATAGACTTTCATGGAAAAATTAAAGGAAGTTAATAGGTAGAAATAGGTATAGGTAGGTTTAGGTTATGTTAGTTTTGCATCGGCCCGAAGGGCCAAAACAACTCAAAATAGGAGCTCCGCGGCAGCGGAGATCCGTCAATACTGTTCCAATGTCCACTAGTTTGAAATTAAAATAGCTATTTTTATTTCAAACTTCAACTTCTTAAAATCATTTAGCGCTGTCTTGCTCGCACGCGGTGCGAGGTGCGAGCGAGACGGACCGTATGGAAAACCGCATCAGTGTGCTAGCAATGAGGTTAGACTAGATTGGAATTGCTTTGCGAGTCGGACATTAAAAAACAATTGCCGCGTGAAATTTGGTGATCATGTAGTATTTCTGGGTATCGAAAGAATTATTTGGGTGTAAATAATTTTAATAGGATTACGAGCCCTGTAATATTTGGATGTAAATTATATGAAATTTGGTGTTTGAAATTAGGTGATCATTAAGTATTTTTGGGTAGTGACTAATTTATTTGGTAACAATTTAATTTAATAGGTTATCGACATGTTACTTCTTTGAGTTGCACTTTATATTTAAAAGGAGTTGAAAATTTGGTGCAAATCTAGTAATTTTGGTAATCAATGTAATTTTTTAGAGCATCATTCGGCAACTAATTTGGTGGTTCGTTAAATGCTACCCATAGTTTTTTGACAGATCTCGAGTGAAAAGTCGAGTGTTCGACACTCAAAAATCGGCCCCCAGTTCTTCTTCTCCAGGCAACCTCAGATTTGTCTCAAATTAAAAAAATAACGTATAAAACACAACTATTCTATCTACATAGTCACGTGACGTTTGAGAAATAAATATTTTGGTAATTTTTGGATTGTATTTTATGTGAGCCATTCATCATTTTATTTTATTTTATCAAGAAGTCAATCAATCTTGCGTTTTCAAAATCTTAATGTATCAACGTGTCCCACGCGCTATTTTTACACGTAACATATGCGAAATTGTCATTTTCATTGACCCCCAGGCCCCGGTTTTAACAAATGGACGTCCGTGGGCAACTAAATATCGCAATACGTAAATGCCGCGTAATTTTCCTTTACCTAAACACGTCCAAGTAACCAGAATGCAAATATACGTTGATTCCAAGATGAAAAACTAGGTCAATGAAGAGCTATTGTTTAGATAAAAGTGATTTAAGTCTCGAGGTCAACCTAAACTTTAATGATGTTGCTTGTTTTACATTGAAAAGTGATTCCGGTGAATATTTATTTGGCTACGGTTGTTAACCTTAAATTAATTTCAATGGCGAATTTTTTTAAATAAAAAATAGATTCACCAAAAGATGGTCTATAGGTATAGTAATTTGCAAATTTAAAACATAAAATAGGTATGTAACCATTTATTCATTGAGCCAGATAAAGCAAAACCAATTTTAAGGCGTTTGTCACACTGATGCGGTTTTCGGACAGTTTTCGCAGTGCGAGCGGGATATCATTACGCAAGTCTATAACGGTACCCCGCTCGCACTGCGAAAAAAATTCCGGAAACCGCATCAGTGTGACTAAACTGAGCACCCCTCGTGTTTCCGATTACATCTACGCGCGAGTAAGCATATGTACGCAATACACACTCACACATTGAAAATGTCTATCAACACTTTATTTTGAAATTGGTTTTACTCTAATGACTTATGTCCAATTTATAATTTCGATAAAAAATATTAAGAAGAGTTTTTTGACTTTTTGTTCATTGATGTTCTTTTTTAAATTGATTACCTATCATCAGTTTTATAAAATCAGTTTTTTTAACTTATGTTCGCAATGAACAATCATGCCAATCAAAACTACCTACAGTACGAATAACGAATAATTTAATATTGCAAAAAATTATACCTTCATTAATGATTTAATCGAATTAAGTCACTTATCTCTAAAGTTAACTGGAAAATAATACTTTTGTTTATTAAATAATATTTAATAAAATGTTACGCAATAGGTATATTAATTAATATATTATACCGATGATGTGTTACGAATACCGCTGCGCTCTGTACCATGTGTGAATCATCCTTAACGGTTATAAACGATCTTCTCAGTCCAGTATCAGACTCTGCGACGATTTCATGTTCGCAGAATTGTGGCTCATTCATCAGTCGATATTACTATTAGAAACTAACGATTTCTCGTTTACACTCACACGTAAACAAAGGTGAAAGAGTGAGACGCCAAGTTAAAGAGACTTTATCGCCTATGTAATCACATTCAATAAATGTGTGGTACCGTTTATATATTGGCATGTTACAATGTAGCCTTGTATGGATTGTGATGTGATCCCAAGAGAAAACGTGTCAAGGATTCACCGGCCGGCGTTGAATCGCACCTTAACAGGTGTTGCGAACACGTAATTTAATTTTAAGTATCATTACACAATTATAGTCGGTGCAGCATCTGATTATAGCGCATTCTACAACGTGAGATCCCATGTAGGGAAATTTACTCTAAGATCGACTAAATGAAAGAGGCTAATATTTAAAGGCACATAAGAAAACATAACAGCCTAAAACTGCGGATTTGTACACCTAGAATACTACTATATTTGGGAACTTGAATACTTACTTCAGTACAGTATTTTGATGATGCGCAGTCAATATTTTTTAATATGCGACTAAATATATTTCTAGGAATGATACTTGGTCGAAAATCAATGAAGAGAACTATCGTAATTTATATTACTACGACGACGGTGGCATAAGGTATGTGCTGCGCTTCTGTCGCAATGTTCAAATTTGTACGTATGTAGATCGGTACTGTCACAATGTTAATCAATTTATTTTGAACATAGTTTTAAACTATATAACGGGGGTTTTGGTTCTAGACTAGAGAGCGTGAGCACAATTTGTATAAAAGTTGACACTTTCCAGATCATTTCTTGTTTAATAAAAGTATATAATATTATCGCCATGATAAATGTTATAAATTATGACAAGTCGAATGACATTGTTGTATATTTGTTTAGGAAGTATGAATATGTTTCCTACTTGAATAAATGGCTCTTATCTTATCTTTTATATAGTAAAATAAAGTTCAATTTCTTTAAACCTCCAACTTTGAGGTGAATACTAGGAATTCGTTATTACGTTATACAATAATTTATTAAATGTTAATTTATTTTAATAAAATTGCAAGTCCGTGAATTAATAATTTTCCATTGATACATGAAGAAGTATGTTACCCACTGGGCGATTGACTGCAATTTACAATTTTAGTAATTTACCATATATAGTGGTTTTGGGTAAATGGCAATTTGAATGGCTGAGTAGCTAATTTTATCTTATTTGTAATAATTTGAATGCTAATAGTGTTTAGTGTCTGTATTTTGCAACAACTATTAATTTTTTGTACCTAAATATATGCAATTTGACACTCACGTTCTGTAGTGCATATTCACACGCACTAAGCTAACGTGAAAATGTGTACGCGATACAAATAGCAATGCGAAATTTAAGTGTCAAGTTGTCCTCCGGAGCTCAAACCTCTACTTAGCGAGTCAGGGTGTGCAATAAAGTATAGTAGTATAGAGTGCAACCTACTAACCTGTGGTTGGAACCCGTTCTCATCAGCGATGTACGTGAGCGATATGAGCTGTCCCTCGGGTGTCTTGTAGCTGAACTTCCCCTCGGCGACTTGTACCTCCTCGGGTTCTCCCTTGCCGAAGTTCTTCACGTATCCAGATTCTTCGGCGTTGATTTCGTTGCCCGTCTCGTACCTAAAATATGTTTCAAAGAGTGTAATTTTCGATCTCTAGCGCTCGTGACCCAGCGGCGCCTTCGTACCGCTTGTGGTATCTAAGGTTAAGCAACGTGGGCAGCGGTCAGGACTTGGATGGGTGACCGCTTTGAGTGGTTACTAACTGAGCGCTCCCGTGCTTTGGAAGGCACGTTAAGCCGTTAATCCCGGTTGCTGTCTATGGCAGCAGTCGTTAAGCCAAGTTGGACGTCTTCGGGCGGCTTGAGAACTTCTAACAGTCAAGTTGCCCACTCACTTGACAAAGCCTAATCCCAATAAGGTCTAGTTTCCCCTTGATGGGGTTGGAAGGTCAGGTGGCAGTTGCTTTCGTAAAAACTAGTGCCTACGCCAAATCTTGGGATTAGGTAGCGGACCCCAGGCATCCTTCAGGATGCAACTGTACTGAAATAACGCTAGGAGGATGTTGAGTGTAATTTTCGATCTGTGCCTCCTTTTCGCGTTCGTTTGTGTTTTGATATTATATTAAATATTCTGCGCTTTAGTCCTGTCTCACCTCAACATAGGCCTCATCTCAGTTAAACAGTATTTAAATATAAACAAAATAACAATTTCCGCCTGATTAATCTTACATACAATCTTACACAACACAACCCAAATCAACCTAGTCCCAAAGTAAGCAAAGCTTGTACTATGGGCACTAATCGACGATATACATACTTATATAGATAAATAAATACTTAAATACATAGAAAACATCCAAGACCCAAGAACAAAATATTCGTGCTCATCACACAACGGCCGGGATTCGAACCCGGGACCTCCAGCTTCGTAGGCAGGGTCACTACCAACTAAGCTAAAGCGGTTGTCCAAATAAAACATTGTTAGTATACATACGCCCATTTATACGTCCCATCGACGTTAGGCCCGTCTGACTCGAAGCGGATGATTGGGATCGGTTCGGCCGTCGGCGGCTGCTTCGGCTGCTGCGCCACCGTGAGGACGACAAAAGACAGGAATACTATAGAGATCTGCAAAAATGATACATCATAATTATGATTATTCCTCATAATTTAGGATAAGTTTCGATCATTATTTGTAATCATGCTGTGCATGCATGTTTTGGGTGGCGTTTCCATCAAGAACCTTTCAATCATATTATTGTAAATATAGCATAATTGAAAGGTTGCAAAAAATTGTACGTAGTTAAAGGCCTAATAAAAACAAAATTACGATCGCGTCCTTTGTGTAACGAAAGTTAGCCATACAAAATATATGAGTAATCGTTACACAAAGGAATCAATAGTTAAGTTTTGTTTTAATTAAAGCCCTTAACTATGTACAAACATAAACCCACTATAAAAAAACCTAACCTATTCTAGGGAGCCGCCGACAGCGAGGCGGGGCCTAAGCTACCAGTCGGGTATGTCCGTACTAAAACAATTTACATTGCAACTTTTAAAACTAAGACTAAGTATGTACAGTAAGTGACCAACGATCTCCATTGTTACCTGTCTTGGGCAACCTTTCTCAAAAAATGACATAATAATTTATGAAATATTTGTGAACAATTTCATTAGGTCCCAGACTAAACAAAGCTCGAACCAGGGACTTGGTTTTCGTAGGCAGGGTTACTACCAACTATGGATAAGGGGTCGTCAATAATATGCAACACATAAACATTAAAAATATATAGATGGCTTTAACAAACCTTTGGCCGCTTACATTACCACAGATTCGTTCTTAGAAAAAGGCAAAAATAAATCTAACAAATAACTGGGGCCCGATTCGATAGGTACTGAAAACGGTATATCCCCGGTGTCATATTACCTAGATCTACTTTCGTATCTCTTTTCTTTAAATCAGTCACGTGAAAGAAGCTATATATTAGAAATGTCCTTATTTATCTTTAAATATGGACCTAACCACCATAAAGGACTATTTATATACAGCCTTGGTCAAAAGTGTTGAGCACCCCTTATTTTCCTTTGTAACTTATAAAAAAACTATTATTTTTTAATTACAAAAATGCACATTGGCGTAAAATATGAAAAAGTATATACTAAAGAACATCTAGAGAACTTTAGATAATATCATTTCGAAGTAGCTATTGCTAACTGAAGACTAAAAATAGACGGGTTTGCAATAAAAGGAGAAATTGCATTTTTATACGTGCAATTATCTTTAACGTCAACGAAAGTAGCTAGTTTTGAAAGATATTTAATTTTCTTTAATAAAAGGATATGAAATGCTTAATTGAAAGTTTAACTTTTATATGGAAAACGTGTGAGTGCTCAACACTTTTGGCCAAGGCTGTATATACGCTTTGTATGAGTGATTAAATTAAATAATTAACGTATAATAAATAGTCGGTAAGCTAAGCTCACATCGATTGACCATCATACCATGATAAATGTGCAAATAAATAATTTAATAACTGCTGCATTACCATGGAAAATAAACTTAGTGCTAACTATTTAATACATCGATAAGATAAACATAAACCTCAAGACAAAATGCCTGATTACCATCTGTAGGCAATAACCTGTTCGCACATAGGAGTAGTGTTTGCGCAATTGTTTTGTACAGGCTCGATAGTCTCGATACACGCCATCGTAACTCCCTGCGTTCTTGTGCAGTCAACATCATAAATATGTATTCAATTTCCGACCTTATCCTAGAAAGTAATAAATCCCTAGAAAGTATATTTACAAATTAAAATCGAGTAAATCTTATCGAACTCTAACAAAATTAATGATTTAATTAATCAATCTGAGTTTGTCGGGGATATTACCAATGATGTATTTATACTTGATGTAGGTATCTACTTGAAATACTCGTTTGACGCCAAAAATTTGATAGATATTTTACATTTACTTTTAAAGACACATCATAACATCCATATTCATAATGTTATAAAATGCATATTACACATCCAAACAATAAATAAAATAATGTACCTAATCAAGTAAGAGTTAGAGCTTCATGAATAACTAGAATGTTAAAATACGCGTTTTAGTCAATCAAATGGTTGTTTCTTTTTTTTCTCTAATTGGTAGTAATTTATTATAGGTAATATTTCAACATGCAAACAGTTATAAATACATTTATATTTTTAATCATTAGTTCTCGATTCAGATGATATTTCCGCAAGTTGATGTTGATGGAAATCGATCAACTGAATGAATGAATTTGTAACTGTAATAATGTGTTGGGAAAATAATAAGTATTTAAAGAAACAAATATATGGAAAGAAAATCCAAACAATTTTAAATACCAGTTTCCTTGATGAAATGTTTCCCTGACAACTTGCCGTGTCGAATAAAGTTTAATTCTCTACTTAGCATTTAATCGAATGACTCCTTGTTACTACAGCAGATAATTATAATGCCTTAATATTTGTTTTGACATCTCCATTGTATGCAGTGACGAAATCTTCCACACTCATAACTTCCGAGGCGTGCACCAGGAAATGCACATGACGGAAGATGAACTTTCAACCATTTTGCTTTCTTCACGAACAATGTCGGCAAATTTATAGGAGTTTCGAAACCGCGACTTAAGGTGCTTTTCCACTGGCTATGATAGCTATTGAGGAAAATATAAAGCTGGTTGTCTTTTTGAATTAAATACATTATTGGCCTGCCTCAAAATTATTGCAGTATTTTTTGATGTGTAGTATTAAAGGATTTTTCATCAATGCTCATTTTAACTATTCTAATGAGTAACGACTTAATTAAATAATTTAACTATAAATACGATTAGAACGTTTTCGGACCTTTTATGCATTAAAAGACATCAAATATAATTATGATAAAACCCTTGTTTTTGATACTAGAAGTAGTAGTGGATATTTTATTCCTTCTAAAATTTAATCTCGACATATACGTCCAATACTGCGTACAAATAATGACAGTTGATATAATCATGACGCTGGATACAGTTACTCGTATGTTTTGTTTTGCTACTTGCAAAAAATGCAACCATTTATAAACTGCATACAAAATTTACGGTGATGTGTCAATGTTCATGTTTTATGACAGTGCTTCGCAGACGAAGGGTCACGTAAGGACATATCTTGTAAGACGTGACAGCAGTGAATGTCGGTACGGGCGCAGTTCGGAGTATGGGGCAGGCGAAAATCCGTGACCTGACAACGATCTCTCTTATTTCAAATTCTCGGTGGAACACAGTCTCATGTGGCTAATAACTTTACCGAACACGGGACGTTTTTCTTTAAAGGGTGCTCTAAGGAAGTACATTAATTTTAGTCCTTACATGACAGTTTCCGTTTCTTAGTGAGTACATAAGTCACAAATACTGTCTTCTATACATATCCATGATGTTGAAATTTGTTACTTTAGTTCGGTGGGGTAGTCACGTAACTTTTCGAACGTACGGTAGGCATATTTTAATGACATATTTAGTATGGGATTTGACATTTAGATCGATCGTACCGTATACGTTACGCAGGTGGCGACCACTTTGGCCAAATTGGTAGTGATCCTGCCTAAGAAGCCGGTGATCCTGTGTTCGAATCCCGGTCAGGGCATTTATTTGTGTGATGAGCACTAATATTTTTTTCAGAGTCTTGAGTGTTTTGTATGTATATCGTCGTCTAGTAGTACCCATAAATATTTTTGGTTAGGACTTAACACTTGTTGGCTGGTCTGTATGTGCTCAGGATTTCTCATACCGTACCTATATCAAACATACATTTATGTTTACAATAAACTAGGAACTTTGTAAATTTTTCATTGGTATATTATTGAGACATTACCATAAAAGGAACTATTAAATAAATGAAATGTCACAAAATCGGCATAATCGCGAGCTTTCAATAAGACACCACTGAGGACCCACAAGTGCGTTGCCAACTCTTATTCATTTGAAGATTGGTTGTGTCGGCAGTACATATGCAGGTCCCTGAGTCTCAACTCAACACATCACCGCGTCTGGAGCACCGGTGACCTTATCTACTCACCACCAAGACACATCACATACCTTCAAACCTTCAAAGCAAGATGTGTACTAACTCAAAGTAGGCAGTTAACTAGATATAGCCCCAAAAGACGTGTGACGGTGTCTATTCTACTTAATTGCCATATACCAGTTTGGTGATATTGCGGTGATATGCAAAAATTTGCTCTTCCAAATGAAACCTTCGGAATGCTGATTAACGTTTTCAAATTCAAGGGATATTCCCACAATCTGTCATACCTTTGCCGTTTAGGCAACATTTTGCCACTTTTATCATGCTTTTTGAGACAACCCACCTTGCTTATTTAACCCCTTAATAATTAACCCTATAAGAACAGTATGTTGTACCACGTCATGTCTAAATTTGGCCTTGTAATTAAACTTGTGATCGTCTAGTATGCAGTAGGAACCCTAGTCATGAATAGTAACCTAAGTACTTTTACAAATGTAGTTGGAACCCAAGAAAAGATATTTTAATGATTAGTAGAAAATATGGTCAAGTAAAATAATATAGAGAAAGGTTTATAAAAGTATGGATTAATTGTAGTAAAATCATAAAGTAGAATAAACGATAACGTCTGATAAATGGTTTTAATATTGTTTTTAGGTAATATTCCCTACGCACGAAGACACAACAAAATTAATTATTGCAAATTCGTTGGATCGTCGAGAAAACCAGTGTGTGTGTTTAACATTATAATTTCATTTATCATTAACTTAGGGTTACAATACTGTCAAAATAGCTAATAATATGTAGTTGGTATAAAAGTTTCAGATTAGACTAAAGCAAAGAAAACATGGTGTATAAATAAAATATTGACTATTATAAAATTTACTCTAATTTTAATGTTTAAATATTACTTTGAAATGGTTGAGATTATCCTTATTTTCTTATATTGTGTCGGAGCTTCTCAATTATACAACACACATTAATTTCCCTGCGGTGGGCGCTGGTCCAGCCTAATGAGCATCAGATGAGGAATTTTTGACTTAACCATTTTATGAACATTATACTTTTTAAAATGACTATTTTAGAGCTAGACCTTACAATCCCAATCCAGACAGTCGGACCCCAAACACTCCCCCAACACTCTACTCCCTACAATGATTAGTTCTGAATCCTTGCCATAGCTTCTAAAACAGTATTCAGAATGAGTGAATGAGCAATGTCTGATTCCAAGTATACAAACATTCCTCCCAGTATTGCGTTCCGCTTGACTGGTTCACTATCCCAAAAACCCCTTCAGTCACCAAAGCTCAAATTCCCAATCACTATACAGAACCAGAATCAAGGACAGTACATGTACTCCTCCAGCCTAAATCGGTCTCACAAATGTCAGCTCACATTTAAACTGTAAGTATAAGTATTAAAAGATGAACATTACTATTATTCCCTTCTCTGACGCTCCCTACGGGTCATGTACAGTCGTGAGCATATAAATATATTCATTTTTAAACCCTAATGCTATAACATATAATGTAAACATGCATAAATAATGGTGCTCTTGACTGTACCCCGCCTATGCTCTATTTCTAACTTGCATTAAACACATCATTATACTTCTTTCCTTTATGAGGCAATAAATATATAAATTATTACATTCGTTTGTATACTGAAGTTGTTATATTTGTTTGTTCTTCAGTAACTCTATTCTTTCATTATAATTGATTTAAACATAAAGATTTAATTACAAGCCCACCCCTCGGCTGATCTCAATACAATATTTCACTTCTAACTTTTGTATTTATCAGATCATTTACTTTCATTTGCTATGAACTTCAAACTTTATTATATATTCCTTTTAGTTTGAAGTTATTCAGCCCTTCCATTACCCTTGGCTAATTCGATCTAAATACTATATATAAATGTATACAGGGATTGGGTAAGTAAATTATAAATGTAGATTTATTCTATTAATCTTTTGGAGTTTTATTTTATCTTTTGTTCTTAAACTCCACTTGTTTTTAATATATATATGTATATGAATATTATTTCCTTAGAAATAAATATCTGTGTTCTTTAATGAGATTAGTTGATATTATATTCAGTTTGGACAAATAAATGGATATTCTGTTCTTTAGAATTGTAAACTTACTATCTTGTAAGTTCATAATTGAATAAATAATATGACTCACTTGAAGTAGTTTTCATAAAATGTATCTAGTATTCGAATAATAAACTTAGTTAAACTTATCGTAATAGTTTCATTCCTGTAACTCAACAAGTAAAACCTGGATAATTAGAAAACGTCATAAAGAGAATATTGCAGTTAAAAGGTACCTGTAAATACACATTCTTATTTACAAGAGTACTGCTCTTGTTTATGTAGAAAATATTTTTCAAAGCATGTAATATTAAGATCCTGAAATACACACAATTAATTCTCATAAATTACTAAATTTCATCTCCTTACTGCTCCAGTTGTAAAGTTCCTAGACAAAATGACAAATATTTCACGCAAAATAGCTAGAATTCTGTAAAATGCACTATAAAATCACTATATTTTATATATCTTTGCTCCGCTCTCCGTCTGCTGATTAGCTACCTATCTAAATAACTTAACGCAAACCTAGAGGAATAGACACAAACTTAAAGAATCATTTTATATATCAACTCAAATGATATATAATTATTGATTCAAAACAGCACTGAAACAAAACAATTTGAAACATCAAAGGACTTCAACACTATAGCTACTATTAACTTTAACGGAACCTTTGTGGAAAATATCTACTTCTCAAAACCTTTAATGTTTCATAAACAAAATTTGACTTACCAATTTGCCGCACGTCTTCTTACTTGTATTAATCAAATTACTATGACTATCTGTCTGAAATTAATATACTAAACTGTCCCTAAGTTTCTATGTCATCTGACTGACTTTCACAGCAAAACAAACACTTCACTTTATCACTGCTACGAACTGAGACCTTCGTTGGCACCACGTTAAGTATCCAACCGACAATGACGGCGCGTCAGATAGTATATTTTCAAGATAGCCAGCAATAGTTGCCTTCCTTGGTTTCCAAGTTCCACAGTGTAAGAACTACACTGACTATGAATTTGATAAACAGGAATGAAATGAGTTGTAAGTATGCACGCACCGTCACTCCCATATTCAGTACACACAGAAATATTATTAGTATATGTCACAATCAAAAGAAATTATTAATTACTAAAAGTTATAATTCAACTAGTAATTAAGATTCTAATCAACTGTACTCTAAATATCATTAAATTTGATCAATACTGGAACAATTTTTATCCTAAAACTCAATATAATTTTGTCTATAATATTATCTACTTGTAAATTCCAAAGAAACCCTATAGAATAGACAATAGGATTCAAAATCTCGTGAACCTTAAAGTTATGTCAGATATTTAAATTCTTAGAACTTTATCACAACTCTGTAAATTTAATAAATAATTCACAAAACTCACAGTTTCTCCCAGCTGCAACGGTAGAAATACCGCCTTCTGAATGCCAGTAGCACTCCGTAGTTTTGGTCTCCCGCTGCAGACTCACTGCTGTAAAAGTTTCTCCAACCGCAATAGTAGAACTCCCGTCTTCCATACGCCAGTTGCACTCCAAAGCTTCGGCCAACCCCTACAAACTCTCCAGCACGACACCATCCCTACTATCCAACAACTAAACACACCTCCCTTTAACTCAAAACTTGAACGAACACTACCTCTACCCTCTATCACGACTACACAATTAATGCCCAATAATAACTACCACTTCCTTCTACGACAATTAAACTTTGAATGCCGTCTACCCTCTGTAACGACTAAACTATCAATGGCCCCTAGGCTTCCATCCCCGTCCTATTTATAGTCTTCCCAAATTTGACTCCTTAACCTATTCATTTTCCCTCCAGATTTCCCTACTTGTAATTTGCTGCGCAGGTCCGTTGAACCCTCCCTGCTTCCAGTAGTCCTCTAGGCGGTTTAGACACCGCGGGCTCGCTAGATTCACTTTCGTAAGGCGTTTGACCCCAAGCGTCTCGAATTCGCCCATTTGAATTTAGAATACTATTTCATCTTCTTAGTACAAGTTTATTAGTTATATGAATGTGTTTAAAGTTTAAATTCATGCTTACTACAATGATGCATTATATTTAATTGATTTTTTTCTTTTGAAATTAGCATATTACTATCTCCAAGGGCGAGATTAGGCTGTGCCTGTCTCGTCTCAGTCGCCCCCTGAGGTAAAGACATAGAGCAAGGGTTTTTACCCGTCTCGGAGGCTTTCCTCACCCACTCAATCCCTTTAAAATTCAGTTTTCGATATTTTATCCCACCTTGCTGTGTGATGAATTAAATGACCCTTCCAAAGAGCTGATATCCCGCCAAATGAAAACCCCAAGTTCCAGCTCACAATATCATTGGTCATATTTGACTTCCGCCAGCATTTTCTTACTCCAATTGAAGTGCTTGATTGTGAGTCAAACATGCACTATTGCAAAAATCTCGTCCCTTCTCTTAGAATCTAGGTACGTAACCATCTGATTCCGCCATCAACATTGTCCTGATGTAAAGACTAGACAAAATTTTCCTCAATGAAATGAGAAAGCCTTTCATTCTTGGTAACTTCAGACAAATAATTCCAAGAATTGATCACCACTTGCGTGGTTCTCACTCAACAAGACAACCCCTCTTCTTTGTGGCTTAATGTTTCTGCATTCGCTATAGAAGAATCAAAACCTTTTAATAGTGAATTTAATGTAAAAACAGTGCTTGTTAAATTTTATATTTGCACTGAATTTATTAATTCAGACATCAATACCGAACCCATACATAAGCCAAAGTTGACTATTGTATAAATTCAATACTGATAAGAGTCCTCACTAGTGTATTTATCAATAGTTCCAAGTCACCTCTCCATATTAGATACATCCTCACCTCATCCAATATGATATGGAGTCTTTGATGATTAGCATCCAACAAAAAAAAATGACTCGGAACACTTGTGGACCAATGTCAGACGTCTTGCATGAAACAGGAATATATTTCAAACAAGCAATCAAAACATTTGCACTCAGCCTAGGGAATGCCCTTTTCAAAGCTCTCAACCCAAGGAGTCGCACCAAAGATCTGCAATCCAATAGTGATTATCATCTGTCTGTTATCTATAACCTTTTGTACAGATAAAATTTATAAAGTTAGGAAAAAATTAACTTTAAAATGCTAAATACTACTTAAATTTCTTTCATTTTTATTAACTCACATACACAACTTCATATTTTTCTTGATTGAGTTATGTATTACTATGTATTATATGTTAGAACCTGCGTATAGGTAAACTAAATGTCCTATACTGGCTGCATAGTAGCTGTAAGCAACGACGTTTGAAATGTGTGACGGTTACTATGTTCTATATTCTAACAGCTGTACTCACAACATATTCACGGAATAAACTTAACTTTTACCTTACTAAAGTGGTTTTCCTCTAACATGGTAGCATTCGCTTAGGTGAAGTAAGTTTTTGCGAAGCTACGTGTGCTGTGTAAATTCGTTTTGTCGAAAATTGTGCGCACGAACTTATCCTAAATAATTACCGCGATGGCGACGTCCAGCACTGGGGCGGCTATTGTTCCTGCTATGGAAAAATTGAACGGGATGGGTAATTACGGATCGTGGAAATTCCTCATGAAAATGGTCCTGATCCAAGAGGATTTGTGGGAGTGTGTCGAGAGCAAGGACGGCGTGAAACCCGATTGCGAAGACAAAAAGAAGCAGCAGAAGGCTCTGGCTCGCATTTGTTTGAGCATAAACCCTGTGGCCATCACGCACGTGCGGAACACAACTACCGCATGGGAGGCGTGGCAAAGTCTGAAGGCTGCGTATGAAGACAGAGGTCTTAGCCGAAGACTTGGGTTAATGCGGCAGCTGTTTGGGATGAAACTCCAGGAGTACCCCGATATGGAGTCTTACCTTACGAAGATAAGTGATGTCTCACAACAATTAACAGACATCGAAGCTCCTCTCGATGATGAATTTTTAGCTGTGGTAATGCTGAGTGGGCTCACATCTGACTATGACCCACTGATTATGGCGTTAGAGAACTGCAACGTGAAAATGTCGAGCGAGCTAGTGAAGCAAAAGTTGTTACAAGAACAACAGCGCCGAACCAACGGAACGGACACGAGCAGTGGTTCCGTGATGGTGGCGAAACGACGAGATAAACCTGTCAAATGTTTCCGCTGTAAGAAGCTGGGCCACATTTCCAAGAACTGTCCAGAGAATAGGAAGTCGAAGGATCCCGTCGCGAAAGGAATGGCGAACATGCTGAGCGCGCTGTCGGTGAACGTGCAGGAGGATTCCTGGTATATCGATAGTGGTGCTTCTTGCCATTATTGCAATAGGAGGGACATTCTCGACGACTTCGTGGTGGATACGAGCTTGGAAGTCACCGTGGCGAACGGCGAAAAACTTATGAGTGCGGGTCGTGGTAGTACCGAACTGCATGTCAAAGACGGCATAAAAACTCTAAGCAGTGTAGTTTTTATTCCTAACTTGTCATGTAATTTGATATCTGTCAACGTGTTGACGTCAAAAGGTTTTCGAGTTATATTTTGTTCTGATTTTTGTAATATTTATTTTGATAATGTTTTGATTGCTAATGCAAAACGTGAAAATGGTTTATACAAATTACAAACATTTTCGACGCGTAGTAAGCCGAAATCGTCTGAGTCTGCGTCCGCTGATCATGTCGCGGCGAACGTGGGGACTGGGCGTGTTGTTGTGTCTCAAGATGTATGGCATCAGCGTTTGGGTCATTTGAACTCGAGAAGCATGAATCTGCTACGAACAGGTATGGCAAACGGCATTGATTTTAGTAACTCTGAGTACAAACAGTGTATTTCGTGTATTCAAGGGAAGGCAACCAAATTACCGTTCCCAAAGAAGTCATTTACTAGAGCTACTGAAGTATTAGGTCTCGTACACAGTGACGTGTGCGGAGCAATGCCACAAACCTCGTTTGGCGGTTCGCGATATATGTTGCTTTTTGTAGACGATTTTTCGAGAAAAACTTTTTGTTATTTTATTAAATCAAAGGATGAAGTTTTCGAAAAATTTAAACAATTCAAAGCTCTTGTCGAAAATCAGACAAACAAAAGAATTAAAGCTCTGAGGACAGACGGGGGAGGCGAATTTGTTAATAAAGTGTTCGACGCTTTTCTAAAGCAACATGGTATAGTGCACCAGAAGACTGTCCCTTACTGCTCATCGCAAAATGGTGTTGTGGAACGAGCAAATCGGTCTGTTGTTGAGGCTGCGCGATGTATGTTACAGGCTGCGGGATTAGAACAGAAATACTGGGCGGAGGCTATGCACACAGCAGTTTATCTGAAGAACCGTTCACCAAGCAAGGCTGTGTTGGGCGCTACTCCTGAAGAGAAGTGGTCGGGATCGAAGGTAAACTTGAACCATTTACGAGTTTTTGGTTGTGTTGCATACTCTGTCGTCGAGGGTCGTAAGAAGTTAGATCCGAAATGTAAGAAGTATATCTTCATCGGCTATTGTGAAGATACAAAAGGATATCGACTAATAGATCCCGCGTATCCTACTAAATACGTAATATCGCGTAATGTCGTGTTTGTAGAGGACAAATTCTACAAGGACACTGTTGAGCAACCTGTGGTCAACGAGCCGACTCCGTACATGATCATTAGTAATGAATCTGAAAATGTAGAGGTGCAGGCGGCGGTGGAACCTGTTGACGGCACAGAAGAATCACATGAAGATCAGACTCACGACACAGATGAAACCAACAATGAAGAATCCAGTACTTCGGATGAAGAATACGTTCCTGGTTCGTCATCTTGGGATTCGGAAGAATCGAGAGAACGGAGCGAGTTTGAGGATGCGTTCTTGTCGGCATTCACGACCGGCGCGAGTAGCGACACGGAAACACCTACTACCGTTCGCGAAGCACTCGACGGTTCTGAGTCTGCACAGTGGAAGGCCGCAATGCGGGACGAATATCAGTCTTTCTTGGATAATAAATGCCTGGAACTTGTAGACTTACCGAAGGGCAAGAAACCCGTTAAGTGCAAGTGGATTTTCAAGAAAAAGAGAGGACTGGATGGAGAGCTCTTGCAATATAAGGCTCGACTGGTAGCGAAGGGATTTACGCAAAAGTATGGAGTAGATTACTTTGAAACGTTCTCACCTGTCGTGAGATACTCAACAATAAGGTTACTTTTGGCACTGGCGGCTGAATATGATATGGAAGTGGATCATATGGATGTCAAGACAGCGTTTCTAAACGGTGACTTGAAAGAGGTCGTATATATGGAAATTCCTGAAGGCTTTGAAGTAGACAACAGCAAAGGAAAAGCATACCGCTTGCTTAAAGCTGTCTACGGACTGAAACAAGCCAGCAGATCATGGAATGAAAAGATAAACGACGTGCTCATCAAGAAACTGAAATTCAAACGACTAGCGTCTGAGCCGTGTGTCTACGTGAGATCAAGCCATGACGGAATTGTCATACTCGGCCTATATGTCGATGACATTTTGATATTTAGCAACAGTCAAACTGAGAAAAAGGCAGTAAAAGAGGAGATAATGAAACAGTTCGTTATGAAGGATCTCGGGCCCGCGAAAAGTGTATTGGGAATACACGTCTGTCGTAAAGATGGAAAAATCATTCTCGATCAGTCTGCTTATATTAGTAAAGTTTTAGAAAGATTCAAAATGACTGAATGCAAACCGGCTAAAACACCGATGGAAGTTGGGCTAAAACTTACTAAAGCTGAGAAGAATGGAGACTACGAATACAGAAACTTGATTGGATGCCTCCAATATCTAGCAGTCTGTACGCGACCTGATATTGCGCATGCTGTGAGTATGTTAAGTCAGTTTAACGATTGCTACTCGGAAGCTCATTGGAAGGCGGCGAAGCGTGTGCTTCGGTACCTTAAGGGTACGATAGGCTACAGCATCACGTATGAGAAGAGTGGGTTAGACGTGACAGGGTCAGCGGACGCAGACTGGGCGGCTAGTGTAGTCGATCGTCGGTCTTACACTGGTTACATATTTAAATTGGGCAATTCTCTAGTTTCGTGGGAGAGCCGTAAACAACGCACAGTGGCCCTTAGCAGCACGGAAAGTGAATATATGGCGTTATCTGATGCGTGTAAAGAGGCACTGTTCATAAAATCGTTCATGAAAGAATGCTTAAAGTTGGATGTCAAAGTAGTGGTTTACAATGACAACCAATCTGCGATTAAATTGTCTGAAAACCACATGTTTCATGCAAGGACTAAGCATATTGATGTTAGACATCATTTTATCCGCGAAATAATTGAAAATGGCATATTGGTTGTTAAGTACATGTGTACTAATGATATGTTGGCGGATGCTTTAACAAAGCCTTTGTGCATTGAAAAGTATCAGCGTTTTGTTAAAGATTTTTACATGCTTAGTGCCTAGAGTTTATACTGGTAGCTATGTTATTTTATGTAGTTGTATGAACATGTAGTTTAAGGGGTGGTGTTAGAACCTGCGTATAGGTAAACTAAATGTCCTATACTGGCTGCATAGTAGCTGTAAGCAACGACGTTTGAAATGTGTGACGGTTACTATGTTCTATATTCTAACAGCTGTACTCACAACGTATTCACGGAATAAACTTAACTTTTACCTTACTAAAGTGGTTTTCCTCTAACATTATATACATTTAAAACATTGTAATGAAATTCATGTAACCTAAATTACTAAAAATATATAAAAGTTACTAAAAATATTTGTTACAATGTAAGCTTTGATTAGTCAATATGATTACAGGGTGTGTTGGTAATTTGGGGTGTTTTTAGCTTCTTGTGTAGTCTCTTGTTATCAAAGAAATGTACCTTTTAAGAGGTATTTATGATCAACCTAACTCCTATATCACTTTGATAACAATTTTGTAACCCCTTTTTTTTCAATTTTTTCAAACATCGATAACTGTTTGACCATATTTTGGATCTTGTGACATCAAACAGAACTCATTCTAACATAACATTCTTCATCACATACATCACTTCCATCATTCATTTTCCTTACTATATTCTCTTACATCACCACTCATACCCAATTATTATAAATATATTCCAACTCATACATAACCTCCTTGCTCTGGTGATTCACACATTCTGTTCGAATACCCAAAATCCTTTAAATATGATCATAGGCATATTGTCTCAATATGTGTTCAAATTACCTTTTTTTTTGAATACATATGTCCCATTGAAAGCAATTGTATTCAAAAACAAAATTTCTACCAGCCTTTTATCTAAAGCAATTTGATAATAAAATTAAAACATCCCCATGTATGTACGCCAAATGCTTATTATCATTAACATCCTACATTTTTACGCCAATTTATGCCAATTACACTATTTGCAACCTATGTTATACTACAATTAATTTATTATTGTTACGCCAACTGCTAGATATATTTTATCTAAAATTATATTTCATTACGCTGAAAGCCAATTACTACTAAAGAATCTTTACGCTAATTGTCAAATAAATTTAAACCATCTATTGCCAATTTCAATTATGCTCAAAACATTTTTACCAAATAATTGTTACACCAGTCCAGGTACGCCAATTGCTGCTACGCTAAACATAGTTTACACTATTAATAATTGAATAATGTGATTAATACACAACTGAATTTGAAACTTTTTTTAAAAAGTTCGTATGTTGTAAGTCCAAAAACCCAAATCATTTTACCTTTATTAAATCTGCTGACCCATATGCCAATGCGACGCCCCCACGAACATTATGTTTGTACATACCTTTGGCCGACACGCCAATGAAGTGCCCCTACATTAATTATGTGTGTACGTACATACCTTTTATCACTTTTCCTTTATGATGACTTCAACAATGCTTATCCTAAACATTTAGGCTATAAAATATTAATTACTTGAGGGTCAAACAAATCCAAGTCCCAACCTAATACAATAACTAGGTACAACTAAATTTTTAATGAATCTCCATATTCACTCACCTTTACGAGCTCGTCACAAAAGTGTTATAAACTTTTCATTTTCCATCATTCACTACAATCACCTCGGCGAATTGGTGATCAGCATCAATGTTCTTCTTCATTTCCATCTGTCTCTGCTATTGTTTCTCGGTGTTTGTGATAAGACTTAACCCAATCAGAATGTTGATGAATTGTTGATACTGTAAATATAACTTTATACTACTTCCTTTAACAGAAATAACTACGATCAAAACATTATCACTAACCACTTCACCACACTTTTCCTTTGATATAATATATTGCATCACATATATACATTTTATTCTTGTGTATTATTAAAACTCCCAAACTTACTCAAGTAAATCACAATATTTACCAACACAGTTGACACAATGTTGACAAATGACATTTGAATCACAATGCGCCTTCTCCTAAAACAATCTCTATGCCCTAAGTATAAAGCTGCATTTCCAATATAACTTCTAAATCACAAATGTCATTGTGCCTGTAATCCAGAGCACGTTCGAAAATTATAATTGTTTGAAACCCTAAAAATCATTCTTACTCACTTTATAGTTTTTTTTTAATTATTATTAACTCCTTTACATATAACATTAGGAGTACCTTTAACCTTCTTCAAACAAAATTCAAAATTCGTATGTTGGCAACTTCCAAAACTTGTAGATTTCTCTTGAAAATAAGCATGTAAATTAAGTAAATTTACAACTAAAATTAAAATTAAATCCTAAATAAAACTAAACTAGATAAGCCTCAAAAATGATGTATCTATAACCGGCCAATTGCGAATCGGACCTCGCAAACCTAGGGTTCCGAACCAACTTCAAAATATCCTATTCATCAACACACCATATACATAACAACAAATACTATCACCAAATTTCAAGTTCATAAGTGAAAGGGAAGTCGAAAAATTCTTCGGAACAAAACTCTATGACAGTCGACGGACGAACAGACGGACGATCGATCGCGCGAGCGACAACAACAGTGCTCACCCAAAACCCTCGGGTACCGAACCCTAAAATTTGAGCGTCAACGACAAGATGCTGAAGATGCTAGCAATAGTTAATGTATGATTGCATGTTGAATCCGCTGTTTGCAACTTTACATTTAAAATTCGCATATGTATTTTTTTTAACCGCCATTGTGTCAAGCAACTTCGTTCTCCTAAGCTTTGACATCCTCAAGTTAAAAGCTCTATCCTTAGCTATGGTTGCAGTACGCAAAGCAGGACGGGACTGTTCTGGCTGTCCTGCAACTGCAAGTTCTAAAGTTCGTGTGGTGCAATGTGTACACACGATCTAAAGAATCAATACTCTGTATGTAACTTATTTATTGTATTCAGATTCAGACCATTTATTTGCTTTAAGTACATGCAAAAACATTCATAAAATAAACTACATTATACAGTGTCTAATTCTAGGTAGGTACTTAATTTAAAATTTTGAAATATATCTAATAATCTATCTAATAATATACACATATTAAAACAACCGTGCCTTTTATTCGAAATCGAACAACGTGCCTTTTTTTAACAACCATACGTACCAACGTAGTGGTTATATTCTTTTGATACGTACACCTTGATGTCCGCGCTCTGGCAACACTGGAGTGGACGCTTGCCAATGTCACACTTGCGCACACGGCAAATGTCACATGTCATGACAGATGTCACAAACGCCTAAAACGCCTTGTTATCGTTAGGTTAGGATTTGGATTTTTGTAACTACAATGATTGAAGTGTTTTTGCGACATAAAAAGATGAAATTAACATGTTTGCCCATCTAACTTGACGCACTAGTGAATATCAAACATACCTGAAATCAAGATATCAGCTAAATTGTGGAACTACTTCCAGTAGTCTTATAAAAATGTCATATCTTCAACTCCCATCGCAAATGTTTTTCAGGTAAAGTTTCTGATGTGAAGTCTAAAGAAATGAAGTGATCAAACTATTCACAAAGTATCCTCAACAATTGTAAGTATTTGACCTTGGTATAATGTTAATGAACTTACTACAATCTAAAAGTTATTTGACCTTTATGTAATAATTTATGGCTAATGGTGTCAATACCGAGTTACACTAATTTTAACAATTATAATCTTACTATCCCTTGTATAACTAAACTAAACATCTCCAATACCCTAACGAACGATTTCCTTCTACTTCTTCCTCGATTCTTCATGACTGAGGGTCGCGACAACAATCGCCGGTAATTTGCTTCACCAAAGTTCTCCATGTTATTCTATCTTCCGCTTTTCGGCTAGATGCCTGTAAGTTCGTTTGGCAGGTTTCCTTCACCACGTCGGTCCATTGGTTGGGCGATCTTCCACGACTCCTTTTTCCTTCCACCTTCACGACGGAAGCGTTTAACCTATGCTCCGTCCAGGATACGCCCGACATCTTTCGCCAACAACACATCTCAAACGCGTCAATCCTGTTTCGAATGCGTGCTTTTAGCGTTAAGTCTCCGAAACTTACAAAAATATAGAACGAACAAGGGTCCGCATTAGTTTTACTTTCGTTTTCCTTCCAATTCCTCTGTTCCTTCAAATTTTCTCTAAACGCTTCACTTCCGATTTAGTAATCTGAGCTCTTCTGATTACTTCCCTATCACAGTCTCCATCATCGGTGATCAGTGACCTAAGGTATACAAACTCTTTCACTGTGTCTAGGTCTGCTGATTCATCTGTCCTCTCTAGAGTACATGGACGATTCACATAAGTCCATACTCAGCACTCACGCAATGTACTCTTTGCAGAAGCTTGGCCAGTTCCTTTTTCCGTTGTGCCGATAATGGTGGTGTCGTATGCAAAGCGTAAGTTGTTGATGAGATCGATTCCGATTCCCTACTTACATTCCGAAAGAAAATTAATCCCGGGGTGCACTCTGAAACTCAATCTCAAGACTCTGTGCCATTGCTAAGTGAATCCGCCTATCATACTTCCTTAATTGTAGTGTGTTACAACTTCCTGAAACGACAATAATTACTAACAACCTATTGTGACCTGCTATTATAGTGCGCAGCTGTACGGCTTGGGCTGTGGAGGAGCTCCTCTTCGTGGATGGCGTGCACTATACAACCAAGGAACTTCATGAATCTACTGAACAGAACAGTGTCGAGCTGCATAACTGTTGACCTAAATGAACTGCAATTAATTAACATATCGGTATGTGGTGTTGTAAAACTTTTTCTTGATGTTATCTGTTCAAGTGTCTGTAGTTGAATCCCATAATCCAATTTCGACCCGCTCTATCAAGACATGCTGAAAACTATTTACTTATGAAAGTTCTGTGTCAAATCCACAATATACCACCGTCGGTTTATCCGATAACTGAAACATAAAATCTACTATCCAACAACTCAACTATTCTACTTATTAGGTTCTCATTGACCAGACAATGACTGAAAACCTATTCAACCATTATCAGAACCCCACATCAGTTTGTCATTATAACCAAACTTAATAACAATGAATGTATAATAACCCGTTCTTACATGTTGTAGTCAAAATTACATTACCAATTTGATACCTTCCAGTTCTCATACAAACTTAGCATTGTATAATATCTATGTATGGTATTTATGTACAAATTAGATTTAAAGTTGATAAAGTACCATATCAAACTGTGGAATTCTGAACGTTAAGTTTTAAAAATCACTGTGTTAATAAATAATCAGCAATTCTTCTTCACTTGTAAAGAAAAGAAGATGAAAATGATAATATTAAAATACATAAAGTTATAAAAATGAATCAGTCTACCGACAAGTCTGTCTGTTAATATGTAGACTCCTACTTAGGCCAATCAACGTATTATTTGTGTGCGCCTAACTTAAGATCACCCTGTTTTAATTTGACAAAATTATAACATTTGTCTAAATCTGTCAGTCCACATAATATAAATGAATTCAGCTCCTTTACAGTCCCATTACCTTTAAAAACGAAATGAAATGAAATTGTTAATTTGCCGTAATCTGGTTTTATACTCTGGTATGTTTTACACCACAAGTATGCTACATCGTTTAATTATTCATTGTTTTGTTTTCAGTTTACTTAACTACAATGTATACCAACTATTAAGTTTCTATGCTAAAGTAATGCTAACAAACACTACATGACCTATCTCATCCATCGGACAACGAAACTATAACAGGTATGTGTCAACTATATATATATATTTAGGCATATTTCATCATAGTTATTTTATAAAGAACAAACACTTCTAGGTTTGACCTATACCTATCTTATGCAAGAAAGTATAGCTCTTGAATTATATCTACCGTATTGTAAGTAAGCTACTGAATCCTCTAAAGGCATTAGTTCAAAATATGTAAATGTTCCTGGTTGATAAGTGATTTCATAAAACTGTTGACTACCAGTGACTGGAAACCCCGGCCGGATAACAAAAGATAGTTATTAAAGATAATTATAGTTATAGTTTTTCCTTCACTGGAAGAGGACGGGTTGAGACGGTTAAAACCTATTTTCCCTTTGATGTTTTAAATATTTATATCAATGTACATACATACAAACTTACATGACCTCACACCTGTACTCCCAAAAAGGATAGTCGGCGCACATGAAATCTAATTAGTGCCACTTTTAGCAAAAGTGGATTTAAAAATGGAGAAAATGTCACGTGACAATGATAGGTTACCAGCCCATCGCTCACAGCATTCCTCAACTCGGTTCCCATATTGCGACTCCTACGACACCCATTTTCGTAAGAGAAAAGTGCTATTCTAACCCGAACCTCACGAGTACTTATATCAATGTTTGATCTTAACTTTTATTAACTGGTTTCTATATGCTATTATCAGATGTAAAATACCAACATACCTGATACATCTCACTGATAAGGTACATTAACTGCAAAGACTAAAAGTGAATGTCTGTTGGCCCCTATGGTGAAGAGTCGTTCCCGGGGAAACCTACTATAATCGAGTAGACAGTGAATGTCTCCTAGAGAACCTACCCATGCCCCCCTAAGGTCACATTAAATTACCTCTACCTATACTTTTATTATCTATGAGAGGAGGCCTGTGCCCAGCAGTGGGACGTATATAGGCTGATGATGATGATGATGATACTTTTATTATATCCACATATACAAATTTGCATGTCTATTGTCTATTATTTAACTGTCTGATTTTTTTCTTTTACACCTAAAAACCTGTCCTGATTTACATGAAATTTAGCAAAAAGACAGTCCAAAATGCCGATAGAGATATGGTATAGGTTTTATCCTAAAAATTTTCTATAAAGATATGACAATAAAAATCACTCCTACCTTATTATCTAAATCAATTTAACAGCAAACTTTGCCACTCGCTTTTATATAGGCGTTAAAAGAAATGAATTCTCATCATAGTCGAATCCTAAATCTAGGTTTGCTATCTATAACAGAGTTAAAATTTGATTAATGATGATGACTTATTTTCCTATAGTGATGTGAAATTGTTCGATACCCGAATGTTTGAGATTTCAAAAGAGGAACTGAATCTAAAAATTAACCAAATTTTGTATTCTAATTGTTAATCTTAGCTTTGATTTGCTTTTATGATGTAATTGTAAGTCATTCTTAATTTATGTTCTCAGATGCAAATGACTGATCCTGAAGCAACCCATTTATGTACACACATTGCATACCTACAATGGGAAATTCAAGAAAGTATATGAAACTTAAAGTAAATGCAATGAAGAAGGCTCGCCCCCACTGTATAATAACTCTTATAGCTCTATGAAACTGTACAACTTGTCTACTTTTCTCCATCTGTAAGTATTTACTATAAAATAACGTGTCTCTGATCAGTCTTTGAGATGATCTCAGAGAATAAATTAACTTTAAGTAGTGATTGTCTTTCCCTACATGGATTAACTAACATGACTTATCACTATTTAGCAACTAAATCATCAGTACTTTTACCCCATCAAAATTTTAATCAAAATCTGGTTTGCTCTAGATGTTAAATAGCCCAAAAAGATTATCTTATAATTCTAATTTCCTATTTATTTATCTATTTATTTCCTGTCTATGTATTTATAAACCTAGCCCACCAAGACGACAGAAGCATGCAGCTGGAGAAATGTCCAGTGAAAATCCAAAAGAACCTCCGACACGACCACACGAGCGGTCCCTACTTCTTCGAATCTCTCATACAACTTACATACATCATCTAAAGTGCTTTTGATCAAAATATGAAAAGTGATGATGATAAACATCAATTAATACAATAAATTTCTTAAAAACCAGGAAGTGTCGCTACTTATTAATAAGCATATTGATATATCGAATAATATATACCATTGTTTAGTATTAAATAAACAATTATAAAAATACTTTTCTTTTCAGATAACAATACTGTCGCCTTTTCGTGTTGAAAACTGAACATTCTCATGAAAATTCAAACTTGCATGAAGAATCAACATTTCACTGTACCAGCTGTGGAGGCTGCCGATTACTTCATAAATACCCATATATGAGAAACTACACTAAGCTGTTGCATTCGCTTGTTGATGTGTAAATCATAAAGAAGCTTCCATTTGTTTGCACATTCTGTATAACCCTAAAGTCTGTTTAGATTTTCCTGCTTGATGATTCTCTACTATTACTTTATTGTTATATAAATTTTAGACATGCTGCTTGTGTGTGACTATATCTTTTCTTCTAACTTCTAAAGCAGCTCAATTTGATCTGGATTCGAACCAGATAAATGTAAACACCAACCCCTGAATGTATATTGCCTTTAATCTGAAGCTTCTGGAAACCAATATAGTTTTACCTGGATTCGAACCAGTACTATAATACATGTCCCCTGACTATGTAATGTTCGCAATTTCGCATCATGTACTTAACTGCTAATGAACTGTTTTGATTTAAAATAAATGCTTGGCTGTTTCCTGTTTTGCAGTAGCATGACTTGTGATTTTCTATACTTATAATTCATTTGGAGTTTATCTTTCTATTTAGATTGCTAAGAACTCCAGGCTACAACAAATTTTACTATAAACAAACTTTACCTTATAAAGCTGTATTCCAATAAATTGCTAGCTCCTAACATAGATGTCGCTTTTATCAATTATTTTGATACCAATTTTAATGAAATTTTTAGCTAATTCTCCATTTCTTGCATTCCTCTCACTAAACTATTATATTCAAACATTCATCCCGCTGTAACAGAATAATAAATAGTACCCAAAACTAAAATTTTGTCAATCGAATATTACATATCTATTCAATCACAATTGCCAACGTACTATAATTCAAGCCTTCCATGAAGCTTATTCCCTACATAATATTATAATTCATATGCCTTCACTAAAATTATCTAACGCTGTGATTAACAATGGAAAACTTTCTTGGCATACATTTGAAACTTCGTTTAAAGGTCTGCTACACATTCCTACCAAACATTTTGAATGCTTTCTGCAACCGACACAGAGTGATCTACAATTATGCCTGCCTCCTATTGTTAAAAGGTAGAACGTTAAATCCCTTATTATTGACTATTGCATTTATTCCGCCCTTGTACGAAACTCACTGACCCCTTAAGGATTCAACACACCGTCCTACAAATAATCCATTTTGTACATCTGTGCCAGCCTAGCATGCTTACACAACCTTCATAAGGACAAGACCTAACCAAATCGACTACTCACCCCCCACAGATACTAAATTTCATCAAAATCGTCATATCCACTTCCGAGATTCTCACACCTTAAATATATGCGAAAATTGCTTATTTAAGATATAAATAAAATAAGAAATTCTCCCTTCTATACTACAAACCAGTGCTATTAAATGGCCAATTTTCCTACGTATCTAATATTTTAGATTTTATTTTGGCAACCTGCAACATTAAAATACTGAGGCTCTAAAGAAAAGATATCCATGTTTAATTGTTATCTACTTATTTACCTAAAGATAACAAAAGTATTTATATGACGTGACTTATACCATACGTCTGTTATCACTATGTCTACTACTTTTATGTCATTGATTTAATTTTAGGAATACCGTCCATCAATCCGATGACTGAATTCTATTACTATACTCGCCTGACTGTTCTCTATGTGTAATGAAATACCTCAAAACTTAATGCAAGCACTCAAATTCATTGAACCAAAACTCATACTCATAACAACCATCCTCTGCTTTGCAAACTACCACTAAATGAATCTGATCAGAAATAATCCTGCAAAATCCCACCCATGAGAAATAATACATTTCATTCTGTGTAACTATAAACACACTAGCGCCACCTAAGGTGAACAATCCTTAATACCCCCTTATTCGAAACATCATGCTAGGCTCCCTAAACTGTTGACATGTCAAATTTATTCTATTCATAGACTAAGATTATCTATGCTTTCTTTAGTTTATTTATCAAGAATAACCTATAAGTCTAAACGAATATGTTAAATGTTCTTGTTAAATATCTAATATAAAACAATCTTAACGTTATTTTAAACAAAAAACTACCTAATCGAGTATAGTGTGTCAATTAAGCCTATAATCCAGTATCATAATTGCTTTTTCTTTTTGGAAAACCGCAAAACATACCGGCATGTTTTTGTTTACATTTTGATATGAAAATTATTCATTGTATCAATGAATCAGTGACAAGCAGTGTTGAGGAATGGTGCATTGGTTAACAGGATTACTTGAAATTAAAATTACAAGGTCAGTAATCAATTCCTTTCCCCGAGTTATCCCAAAATATTGACCGACCGTTAAACTTCCCTAAACGAGCTTAGTATAAGCAGATATTACGCTACATACATAAAGGTTCCAACGTTATTTGTATCCGTTTTCACAGTAACACTTTGGTGACCAACCAGCAGTCACCATAACAAGACACAGTACAACAATCTGTCGAAGCTCACATCCTGGTCACTACGGCCCCACTTTGAGACAACCCACCTTGCTTATTTAATCTCTTAATAATTAACCCTATAAGAACAGTATGTTGTACCACGTCATGTCTAAATTTGGCCTTGTAATTAAACTTGTGATCGTCTAGTATGCAGTAGGAACCCTAGTCATGAATAGTAACCTAAGTACTTTTACAAATGTAGTTGGAACCCAAGAAAAGATATTTTAATGATTAGTAGAAAATATGGTCAAGTAAAATAATATAGAGAAAGGTTTATAAAAGTATGGATTAATTGTAGTAAAATCATAAAGTAGAATAAACGATAACGTCTGATAAATGGTTTTAATATTGTTTTTAGGTAATATTCCCTACGCACGAAGACACAACAAAATTAATTATTGCAAATTCGTTGGATCGTCGAGAAAACCAGTGTGTGTGTTTAACATTATAATTTCATTTATCATTAACTTAGGGTTACAATACTGTCAAAATAGCTAATAATATGTAGTTGGTATAAAAGTTTCAGATTAGACTAAAGCAAAGAAAACATGGTGTATAAATAAAATATTGACTATTATAAAATTTACTCTAATTTTAATGTTTAAATATTACTTTGAAATGGTTGAGATTATCCTTATTTTCTTATATTGTGTCGGAGCTTCTCAATTATACAACACACATTAATTTCCCTGCGGTGGGCGCTGGTCCAGCCTAATGAGCATCAGATGAGGAATTTTTGACTTAACCATTTTATGAACATTATACTTTTTAAAATGACTATTTTAGAGCTAGACCTTACAATCCCAATCCAGACAGTCGGACCCCAAACACTCCCCCAACACTCTACTCCCTACAATGATTAGTTCTGAATCCTTGCCATAGCTTCTAAAACAGTATTCAGAATGAGTGAATGAGCAATGTCTGATTCCAAGTATACAAACATTCCTCCCAGTATTGCGTTCCGCTTGACTGGTTCACTATCCCAAAAACCCCTTCAGTCACCAAAGCTCAAATTCCCAATCACTATACAGAACCAGAATCAAGGACAGTACATGTACTCCTCCAGCCTAAATCGGTCTCACAAATGTCAGCTCACATTTAAACTGTAAGTATAAGTATTAAAAGATGAACATTACTATTATTCCCTTCTCTGACGCTCCCTACGGGTCATGTACAGTCGTGAGCATATAAATATATTCATTTTTAAACCCTAATGCTATAACATATAATGTAAACATGCATAAATAATGGTGCTCTTGACTGTACCCCGCCTATGCTCTATTTCTAACTTGCATTAAACACATCATTATACTTCTTTCCTTTATGAGGCAATAAATATATAAATTATTACATTCGTTTGTATACTGAAGTTGTTATATTTGTTTGTTCTTCAGTAACTCTATTCTTTCATTATAATTGATTTAAACATAAAGATTTAATTACAAGCCCACCCCTCGGCTGATCTCAATACAATATTTCACTTCTAACTTTTGTATTTATCAGATCATTTACTTTCATTTGCTATGAACTTCAAACTTTATTATATATTCCTTTTAGTTTGAAGTTATTCAGCCCTTCCATTACCCTTGGCTAATTCGATCTAAATACTATATATAAATGTATACAGGGATTGGGTAAGTAAATTATAAATGTAGATTTATTCTATTAATCTTTTGGAGTTTTATTTTATCTTTTGTTCTTAAACTCCACTTGTTTTTAATATATATATGTATATGAATATTATTTCCTTAGAAATAAATATCTGTGTTCTTTAATGAGATTAGTTGATATTATATTCAGTTTGGACAAATAAATGGATATTCTGTTCTTTAGAATTGTAAACTTACTATCTTGTAAGTTCATAATTGAATAAATAATATGACTCACTTGAAGTAGTTTTCATAAAATGTATCTAGTATTCGAATAATAAACTTAGTTAAACTTATCGTAATAGTTTCATTCCTGTAACTCAACAAGTAAAACCTGGATAATTAGAAAACGTCATAAAGAGAATATTGCAGTTAAAAGGTACCTGTAAATACACATTCTTATTTACAAGAGTACTGCTCTTGTTTATGTAGAAAATATTTTTCAAAGCATGTAATATTAAGATCCTGAAATACACACAATTAATTCTCATAAATTACTAAATTTCATCTCCTTACTGCTCCAGTTGTAAAGTTCCTAGACAAAATGACAAATATTTCACGCAAAATAGCTAGAATTCTGTAAAATGCACTATAAAATCACTATATTTTATATATCTTTGCTCCGCTCTCCGTCTGCTGATTAGCTACCTATCTAAATAACTTAACGCAAACCTAGAGGAATAGACACAAACTTAAAGAATCATTTTATATATCAACTCAAATGATATATAATTATTGATTCAAAACAGCACTGAAACAAAACAATTTGAAACATCAAAGGACTTCAACACTATAGCTACTATTAACTTTAACGGAACCTTTGTGGAAAATATCTACTTCTCAAAACCTTTAATGTTTCATAAACAAAATTTGACTTACCAATTTGCCGCACGTCTTCTTACTTGTATTAATCAAATTACTATGACTATCTGTCTGAAATTAATATACTAAACTGTCCCTAAGTTTCTATGTCATCTGACTGACTTTCACAGCAAAACAAACACTTCACTTTATCACTGCTACGAACTGAGACCTTCGTTGGCACCACGTTAAGTATCCAACCGACAATGACGGCGCGTCAGATAGTATATTTTCAAGATAGCCAGCAATAGTTGCCTTCCTTGGTTTCCAAGTTCCACAGTGTAAGAACTACACTGACTATGAATTTGATAAACAGGAATGAAATGAGTTGTAAGTATGCACGCACCGTCACTCCCATATTCAGTACACACAGAAATATTATTAGTATATGTCACAATCAAAAGAAATTATTAATTACTAAAAGTTATAATTCAACTAGTAATTAAGATTCTAATCAACTGTACTCTAAATATCATTAAATTTGATCAATACTGGAACAATTTTTATCCTAAAACTCAATATAATTTTGTCTATAATATTATCTACTTGTAAATTCCAAAGAAACCCTATAGAATAGACAATAGGATTCAAAATCTCGTGAACCTTAAAGTTATGTCAGATATTTAAATTCTTAGAACTTTATCACAACTCTGTAAATTTAATAAATAATTCACAAAACTCACAGTTTCTCCCAGCTGCAACGGTAGAAATACCGCCTTCTGAATGCCAGTAGCACTCCGTAGTTTTGGTCTCCCGCTGCAGACTCACTGCTGTAAAAGTTTCTCCAACCGCAATAGTAGAACTCCCGTCTTCCATACGCCAGTTGCACTCCAAAGCTTCGGCCAACCCCTACAAACTCTCCAGCACGACACCATCCCTACTATCCAACAACTAAACACACCTCCCTTTAACTCAAAACTTGAACGAACACTACCTCTACCCTCTATCACGACTACACAATTAATGCCCAATAATAACTACCACTTCCTTCTACGACAATTAAACTTTGAATGCCGTCTACCCTCTGTAACGACTAAACTATCAATGGCCCCTAGGCTTCCATCCCCGTCCTATTTATAGTCTTCCCAAATTTGACTCCTTAACCTATTCATTTTCCCTCCAGATTTCCCTACTTGTAATTTGCTGCGCAGGTCCGTTGAACCCTCCCTGCTTCCAGTAGTCCTCTAGGCGGTTTAGACACCGCGGGCTCGCTAGATTCACTTTCGTAAGGCGTTTGACCCCAAGCGTCTCGAATTCGCCCATTTGAATTTAGAATACTATTTCATCTTCTTAGTACAAGTTTATTAGTTATATGAATGTGTTTAAAGTTTAAATTCATGCTTACTACAATGATGCATTATATTTAATTGATTTTTTTCTTTTGAAATTAGCATATTACTATCTCCAAGGGCGAGATTAGGCTGTGCCTGTCTCGTCTCATTTTGATAATATATTTTATTTCCAAATTTTACTTTAATTAACTTACTTTCATAGCTTATTTATATTAAAAAAATGGAAATTGGATGCACTGTTGGACGCTACCATTAACGTATACCATCGTATACCATTAACTTTGTAACATTGTAGTCACACATGACATTTATGTCATGTTCACCAACAATCTGTCAAGTACATTTAGCCCATAAAATCACGTTTTATGGTTAAATACGTTCTCAAGAAACGTACGCATGTTTTCATCCTACGGTGACCCGCACCAAAAGAAATTACGTAAGCTAAATGTCAGGCAAACTATCCTTTAAAAGGTTTTACCTATTAAGTCTATTAAAATACCTACAGTCAAGGAAAGTGAATGATTGGCACTTTTGAACTCTATTTTTATTAAAATCCCTGGACTGTTTACCAGAAAAGACGATGGACTTATGCCGTAAAGGACTTTTGACCTGTTGATCCTCGGGCAGAACAGACAAAATAATAATAAATATGTAGATATTAGGTATACAATCTTACACAAATCGAACTAGTCCCATAGTAAGCTCAATAAGGTATGTGTTTGAATTTAAACTTTCGTGAGACATATTATAACTTACAAAGAACCTACCTTGTTTTAACTTACGAAGTGACAATTAATACGTGAGTTTTAACCGTTTAGTAAAATAAAGGTATGTGTTATTTACAATGATATATTTAATATATAAAAGTACATTACTTAACAAGGGCGGTAAAACAAAGAATGTCTCAGATCGCAGGTATTTGCGATGCGAATATGCGATCTGAGGCTTTCTTTATTACCGCCCGTGTTAAGTACAAAATTTTATGTCACCCCCTGGCCAGGAAGTGGGATTTCCCGCGCGCGGAGCGTGCAGTAATTGCCGCTTTATGGCCAGGTGTGACATAAAAATACTTAACCACATCCTCCTAGATTCAGAATAAATAGTTCTGATCATTGCACAAATATATACCTGTACCGGGATTTGAACCCAGGACCTTAAGCTTCGTCCTAACTACGAGAACAAAACATCCAAAAGATACGTTAAGTATCCCAGAATTTCCACATCCATTTTTAAACTCGTGTGTGAAATGACGTCACTCACCATTATGTTGGATGCAAGTCTGGATGCACTAACGGGCAGCACCGATATGTGGTGGGTGACATCGCATAGGGTTTATATACCGGCTCGTTTACCTATGAACTTCGCGCGACCCGCGCGGATCCCAGTGACTTATGCACACTTAATGCGCGGCACTGACAATCGTCGTTTCAAATAAAGTGTTCTTATAAAAGAAGTTTGTTGCTTTTTACTCAAAGGTTGTCTAGCGTCTTGAGGATCAAAGCGATACTAGGACATATTTACTTTAATTTAATGTATAATTTTCGAACTTGGAACAGAGTTGCATTTGTTTTGTTTCAATCAATTCCAAAACAAAACAAACTCTCTTCTATTTCCTGTTACAGGAGATTATAATTTCATTTCAAAGGCGTTTCTATAAATGAAGGAACGATTTGGAGCCGGTGGTGGTTGCATCTATATCTTATTTGGCTGTGCCAGGAGATCGCAGGTTCAAATCCTGCTGGGTGCTAATTTTTTTTATAATTTTTCCTTTATTTCTAAATTCGAAGTTTGCGTTAGCAACGTTACTGCTTAGTACGAAATCAATGCATGTCCCTAACTTTTATATCTTTCAAAATCAAAGCAACAGAGACATCAAAATGGAGATGTTGCATTCCGTTAAAATATCGCGGATACAGAATGCCGACTCTGATGCAGTTCGGTAATGATTCAAAACCACACAAGATTGTTTTTCTAAACCTAATAATTTGTTTCAGTCTATGCAATTCGATAATTTTAATGTGAATAAAAACTAAGGGCTTGTATATAAATAGAATGCCGTCGCAACATTTTTTATTGTCAGTAACTTAACTACGTAAATGAAAAGTAAATCATGTAAGCAGAAAAATTATAAATTAGGTACGGTACCTATACATAAAGTTTACACTTCACTTCACTTCTTTAAAAAAATGGCTTCCATCAAATTTATGATGATTTCGCGAATATCACGTGTTCAGTGACGTTGTTCGGTAACGACGCCATGACAGTAGATAGGTATTGTACGGTAATGTAATGGATTCTGCTCGTCGTCGCCCCGGGCACGTGTGCTCACCAACGCGGCGACGACCAAAATCCCGTAAAGTTTAAAGTTGTTTGCTAAATCAACATGCGGCTGTCAGTGTCAATGTTTCTGGCAGTCCCTACTGCCTCATTGACAGTGACACTTGACACTATCAATCGTTACACGGCCGGCCGGAGTGACAACCCTAACTAGAAGAAAGTACACATGGATCAAAGGGGTGCCCCATGATTAAAGTCTTCGAACTGTCAAATATCGATTTTGTAAGACTGATGCCATTTTGTGCGTTCCTAAGTATTATTATTAATATGTACTATTTCAGGCATAAATTATGATATTCATTTTATTAGTCAGCTTTTTCACAACAAATTTTCAGTAATAATAATAATGTGCAAGAACACGAAAAAATTAAAGGCTTTTTGCTCATAAATATGTATTGTAGGAACTGTTTTGAAACTTTATACAGTACTTTAATCTCACGACCGCGGTGAGCCATGGTTGTGTGTTGAGCTATACATGCACATTGTATATGTGTGCGTCTGCGTAGGTGCTTGAGTTCACATTGTCTATGTATCCGTATGTGTCACAACTATAACTATGGCCAACCCGCGCTCGTGAGATTAATAAATGAATATTTGTGTACAATCTTACACAAATCAACCTCGGCCCAAACTAAGCAAAGCTTGTACTATGGGTACTAAGTGACGATATACATACTTATATAGATAAATAGATACTTAAATACATAGAAAACATCCAAGACCCAGGAACAAATATTCGTGCTCATCACACAAATAAATGCCCTGGCCTGGATTCGAACCCGGGACCTCCAGCTTCGTTGGCAGGGTCACTACCAACTAAGCTTAAGCGGTCGTCAATAAAAGCATAGTTTCAAATATTTATACTTACTGCATACTAACTGCAACTCGTATTAGTAACTTCAAAGAGTATAATGCGGAAAATGTCTCGTTGACAGACAAGCATCGATTGACCTCTAGAATGTTACGTTTTCCAAAGTTTGTTAAGGAACACTATATAAGTAGATAAGGATCTAATTATAGACACTACTTTTTGCTCATGTGTACAGTCGGCCTCATAAGTAGCTGGACATATTGGTGGTTTGTCGCTTTCACCGGTTAAGATATTTAGTATGACAGTTTAAACAAGACATATGGTCGACTCAAACAAATAGAAGTAGTGTCCACTGGTAGTCAGTTTTAGCTTGCAATAAGGTTTACAATTGGTCAAGCTGTGTTGTAGGTAATCACAACCTTGAAAATAATAATAAAATAAATATTTGGGGACAGTACTACACAAATTGATCTAGCCCCAAGCTAAGCAAAGCTTGTACTATCGGTATAGAATGTTACCTATTGGGTGATTGTCAGATTTATGTTTCGTTTTTTCTGTGGACATATCAAAATTTAAGGGATTCAAAGCTTAATTTTGGATTGGTCTAGTAACCCGCATCAATAGTGTATCTGATACTATAAATCCCCGTAACTTACATGCACATAAGCCGTTAATTATTGATCATAGGAGGAACGAATTTTATTTTTAGGGTTCCGTACCAAAAAGGTAAAAAAGGAACCCTATTGGTTTCACTTTGTCTGTCTGTCTGTCTGTCTGTCTGTCTGTCTGTCTGTCACATCGCTAAATATCTCAGGAACTACTTATCCTATCGATTTGAAATTTGGAATAGTTATAAACAAGGGTAACCCAGATACATAGAAGATGGTTTTTTAAATTATTTTATTTTATTTTCTGTGAATAATGACAGATAAAAGGGGTTCAAAATTTTAAAGTCTGGCAACTATGTCAAGTGGGGTATCATATGAAAGGGCTTGACTTGTACATTCTGAAACAATTTTTAGTTTTTTTTTCGTTGGGGAAATTTCGATTTACGAGGGAAAATGTAAAAAAAAATACCATTCCCCCCCCCCCTTATCTCCGAAGTTTACGAGGAAAAAAAATTTGAAATTATTACACAACATTAATATGCATGTATATTTTACAGGAAAAATATAGCCATAGCCCTATCTAGTTTTTCTTTTTTTAATCATCAAAAAACTCTTCTATACTAAGTTTGTAATTTAATCACCTTTGTATATATTTTTGTTTTCTATTTAAATTTACAAAATTACGTTAAAAATACCTTCTTTCAAATAAAAAAACAATTATTGAAATCGGTTGATGTGATAAAGAATTATCCTTGAAAAACCAACATACGTACTAAGTTATTCAGTCGCGCAAATTAGTAACACAATGCGCCGATAGATGGTGCTGTCATGTTTTTTTAAGATTGTTCCTGAATTAATGGGGTTGGGACGGGTACACAACTACATATACAAGAACTGTGTACGGAACCCTTGGTGCGCGAGTTGGACTCGCACTTGACCGGTTTTATTATTTCAACTGTAATTGACCCTATTGTTGTTTGTTTTTAAAGACGACAGGTGTAGAAATCAAGTCGAAACATGGTAGACCGCCTTTTTGGGCAACTGTACCTCTTATGATTGCCTACTGGCACCCAGAAAGGACACCATCTTACTTGACTTATTGCACCGTCCAGTTTGTAAGTAAAGGTTAACGACCTGTTGATTTATAAATCTTGTGGTCATTAGGATTTAACTTTGACTCAGGTAACTATAGTTACCTAATGATCAATCCTGGTCCCGGGGTAGTGTCACAAAGTAAATAGCGGCGGCGCGCGCCGGAGCAGAGAGTCCGCTCAGTACAAAGTGCCATTTTCGCCGCACGCACAATGACGTAACATTTACAGGCATTCTCGGTTGATTTCGGACTAGCTTAGTCGCGACTGTCACTGTCGCGTCGCGAGTGCTAGTTGTGCGCGCGTTGATCACTTGACGTCCTCGCCGCTACGTAGATAGTTTATGTCACGTACGTCAAAATGAATAACCGATATTATTACAGTTGGAATGTATTTTATTGTTTAAATACACTTAAATACAACAAAAAACGGTGCCTACACTTTCTTCAAATTTTCAAACGATATTGAAAGGTAAATAAAACGGTTTTCTCATTTTGGTAGTTACAATACCTAGGTAGGTAGGTAATTTTTTGAAACTTGCCGCTTTGATAACGACGATCAACCATTACACATTCATCTTATCGTTCGCTGGTAAAACGCCAGTAATTAAGTAGTACTATGGTTTAGTTAAGTAGGTACCTAATTAATTAGGTATATTTTTGTTGGCGCTCTCGACCGCCGCCGGTCACAAGTCACAACTCGCAGCGGGTCACGCATCAATTTATTAGGGTTCCGTACCCGAAGGGTCAAAACGGAACCCTACTGGTGTCGCCCAGACGTCCGTCCGTCCGTCCGTCGTATGTCACAAAATTTGTTCCGAAGAATTTTTAGACTTCTCATTGACCTATGAACTTGAAATTTGGTGACAATGTTCAATATTACGTATATTTTAACAACAAATACTAATATATGAATAAATCATATTTTTGAGGTTGATTCGGAACCCTAAATGTGCGAAGTCCGACTCGCACTTGGCCGGTTTTTTACCAAGATACGCTGGTTCATATTTAAATGTCATGTTGAAGAATTTTTAATTTATCTGCTCCTTTTTAAAATTCAGAATCAATACAGAAGCAACCCTGTAGTTTAGGTATGTATTTTCAAGAACGGCGGGAACGGACCTTCTGTATATTCTTTATTTTGTGGTAGTGTACGGTAGCACAAAGATCAGAGGTTAATATATTATGTAATTAATTGTTTTGTATTAATTACAAAATAATTATGACGAGTGTAAAAATACTTCATTATTTTAATACAGGCGCATACCTATGTGAAAAACTGCACGTGGTTGTGGACTGTTCGAATGTGCATTTAATTATTTGTGTTGCAATTGTTATAATATATGTAATGTGTTCGATTAAGCCTACGAGTACATATAAGAGGCGCTTTACTTATTTTTTTACCTATAATTAATATAAAAATAGTTTCCAGTGTTTTCATTTCTTTATGAATTTTTACGCTCCTAAAATACATACAAGATTATTCGAATACGATCAGAAAAGCAATCATATCGACAAAAGCCATAGAACTAAAAATCAGTTCTTAATGTTTCCTAATCTGGTCAATATACAACTTTCAAAGAACGGCTAATTTTTCAACACTGGCTCTTAACCAGAACATATACACCGAAGTGCCAGATGGAAGCCTGAATGCGAAACCTATGTCTTAAATAGACCTAATCGACGCGTAGTTTGTAATCATACGCCCTGAACAAATCGCTACACACATAGCTTACTGATGATGTACGAATTTAATTTATATCCCATACTAAATCAAGTTTAATTTAATGTTGCATCAACCGGACCACACTAGGGTAGAGTTGCACGGACACCGAATCTGCATTCTGCGGCAAACACTTCGATGCAATATTCAATCTGTTAATCGGTGCGTTCTATTCTACGAGTATCTCAATAGTGTGAGTGGGATGCACTTATGATAACATCGATTTTTTTTGTGATAGGTAAACAAGGTTGTTTTTCTCAGAAATCATCAATATCATCATGTATACGCCCCACTGCTTGGCACAGATAATGAGAGGTGAAAGGAGATCACAGGAAAATATTTGTGTGCATATTTATTTATTTTACCTAATAATCAGAGTATAAAAACAAAAAAAATAGCAGGGTCTCACAAAACTGTCGAATCATACACTGATATATTCACAACTAGCTTTTGCCCGCGACCTTGTCCGCGTAAAGTTCCACGAGGGATGACTTTCAGGATAAAAAGTGTAAGTATATATGTTGATCCAGGCTCGCCGTAACATAATCCGTTCCGCAGTTTTTGCGAGATTGAGTAGTATAGTAATATTAGTAGGATAAGAGTAGCCTAAGAAAATAAATTTGAAATATCAGTGCTACTGAAGTTGCAACAAATCATAAGTAGTCGAATCTTACTGCATCCAAGGGAAGATGGTCGATAAAAAAGCTGGATGTAGGTACTAATAAGCAAAGAGAAAAGGTGTGCTTGTTGAACAAAAATCGATGTGACAGGTAATCATAAAAATCATTATTCTCTTTCATTTTATAAACATAGCCGTGATATATTTCATTCCTTACTGTAAGTCAAAAAAAACACGTCGTATAGGTACGTATTGAAATGTTTGTTGCAGAATGCCTCGTTGAAGCAGGCGGGGGTTATGTTGTGAAACACATTAGCGGCCACTGGTGACCCCCGCCGATCCTGTTCTGCATGACATTTGATGAAACTAATGAAATGTCCTCGACAATATTATAATGAGAAAATTTATTTTATGTGATGGTTATACATTTAGGTTTGCACAAGGATGCCTCGGTGCAGTACAGTTTTTTTGTGCAATAGTCTATATTGAGGTCCCTAAAGTTTTTTATCCTATTTTTGTATGCCAACGTGTTGTTTGTCCTAGTGATCATTGGTCCTAACTTTTTAGCCCTAATATATTTTGACCGAAATTTAATTATCCTACTGGCTTATTACCTAATATATATTATTTGTCCTAACGTTTAGTACGACTCATTGACCCAGTGTAATTTATCCTAACACTCAGTAGCCCTAAGAATAGCAGTCGGACTCCGCCTTAGCTCCGGCGCTGCGGGAAGACCAGCCCTTCCGCCCTATTAGCGTGCCAAAGCACGGTCGCGCGTGCTCCCGCGGTTTGTCACGGCGGGCAAGGGCTGCTCTCCCTCCGCGCCTTCAGATTTTGATATACTCTAGGGGTAGGGCAGACAAGACCACCTGGATAGTGGGGTGCCCCGATTCGGAATTGGTACCATATGGATTGAAAATTTTTCTCACTTTTGTAGCCCAAAGTAGGATAATCGATATTATGGTAAATAAATTTAGGACTCTTAATCATTATGGCATACATATCTAGGACTAATATGCTTTAGGATAAATAATACGTTACGGAAAATGAATGTTAGGGCAATTAAACGTTATGACAAAGTCCAATAGGGCAAAATTGGTATGGCATGTGACTTTAGGACAATCGTTAGTAGGAATTTAGAGGTTCACCCAGATAAATAATATGGCAAGTTCTTATGTTTTCTGTAAAATATGCAGGCGGAGCTAGTCGGCAGCTGCGATGTATCTAGACGCCAGTATTTTGCCCTAAACTTAGGTAACATGGTGCCATGTGTCTAAAAAATGCTCAGAAAGGGGCTCAATGACTAGGTACCTCAGACCATTGCTAAACTAAAATTTAAAATGAACGTGTGCATTTTAGTCTTCCGTACCAAAACCCTACGTGAGCCAAATCCTACTAATACTCGTATTATATATTTTTTATGTGTACTTCTTGCATGACGGATTTACACTTATTATCTTGGCCGGCACGAATTCATTCACAATAAATTACTCGAACTGATAAGGTGGTTTATCGCGCTCAAGATCCAGGATAGGATCTACGACATAGTTATCAAGTACGCGAGGAAGAAGATTAAAGTAGACCAAAAACCTAAAAGGAACTATTTGCTGCGTTTCCGGACTCGTGGTATGACGCCTAGGATATCGCTTTTCTTTCATGTCCTGTTTCGAAAAAGTGACTCGTGTTTTGAAAAAGATAATATGAATGTATTTAAACATCAGTTATGACATGCCGAAGACATCACAATTTGTCGTAAGTATTAGCCTCTGAAACCACTTGTATTTGGATTAAGCTTTGCATAATTTCTTGATTTTTCCTTGCCGAAAAAAGGCAAAAATTAAGCCGTATAATTAAAAAGTCGTGATTTAACTCGTTGGCTACCGGAGTCGCCGATGTCCGATTTCATAACAAAAGATTGTTTTGTTTTGTTTTTTTCGCCGTCAACCCAAAGGACACCTGTAGCGCTATGAGAAATAGAGACCGAGAGAGGTTTTCCCGAGGGACTACAGTAAAGGGCTCTTCAAGGGCTTTTTAAAAGGGTCGGCAACGCGTTTATGACGCCTCTGGAGTTGCAAGCGTCTATAGGCTGCGGTGACCGCTTACCATCAGACGGCCCGTACGCTTGTTTGCCACCGACAAAAAAAGGAAAAGTTATTTTTAGTAAATGCAACAAGGTGACATAATATAGTGGGTATTATTACTATCATTTGATACGCCTGCTAATGGGGCTTGGCAGATCGATTCAATTTAAACAATCCTCCTCCTCAAATCAAAACAGACAAAATTGTTTTAACATTTTTATTAAAATATAAAAAATAAAGAAACGTATTTACAAAAGTAAGAATTATTATAAAATGAACATCTCTCGTTATCACAATGTCACAGAGGATATGTAATGACTCGGCTGACTAAAGGCCGGTTTACATTCGGTTCAGTAGGTGAAATAAATTGACAGCATTAGAAAATCATAGCACTATCGACCGTCAGATTCCCCTCATGACACCCAGTGTAAACTAGCCATAAGTTGACGTATGACGACACATTGGACACTTTAGTTTTCTAGCTCCATAGACACTATGAGGAATACGAATATTCCAATTTGTTTTAGTAGTGAAACATTTTGTATTTTCCTCAATACCAGACTAAGTTTTACGTGCAAAAGCAGGGAACTGATTTTTGAGTGTCGAACACTCGACTTTTCACTCGAGATCTGTCAAAAAGCTATGATGTTTTGACAGATATCGAGTGAAAAGTCGAGCGCTCGACACTCAAAAATCGACCCCCAGGTTCATGAAAGTGATATGTCACGTGTAGCGGAAAAATGACTTAGCTTTCAAATAAATACCCATCTATAAGTACAAGAAATATTGAAATTTTGTGCAGTATGTATTTTCTATAGATGGTAGGGATCTAGCAACAATAGATTGAAATACTATTTTATCCGTTTTATCTGCAATTATACTAAGAAAACAGTTTAGTTAAAGCTCAACCCAAAATGTATTTTTAATTGGTGCATTATCTTCCGTAATATACCTACCGGCTATCGGAGTACTTTTAAAGTCGGTATTTGAATACTTATTTTAAGGATGGAGCCCAACCAATTTTGTACTGATTTCAATACTCGTGTATGTTTCGATCTACTCATTATGGAAATACAGAACTAAGCATCCAAAGTTATAATAATATTCTAGCAGTTATTTGCAAGTATGACTATTCACAATGTTGATATAAAGCAATAAATCCAATTCTGAACTTGAATAATCATGTGATAAATACCTCGAGAATTGGAGTAATTGCTAACATTACGACTCATTTATATTATAAAATAGAATCGTAAAAATCGGTTACCTAACTGCTCAGTTAAGGACGGCCGAATATGTATTACCCCTCTAATTTAAAGTCGCATAGTCACGTCATAGCACCCTCACTTCACAGTACGGAGCACGGTTAGTCCTTACACTAGTCTACTGCTGGTAGTATTGACCCTTGTAGTCCAGCGCTGCTCTATCTTGCTGTTGTCGGGCGGCTTCGGGGTTATTCTTGGCCTCTATCGCGTCACGCTCCTGGAAATAAACAATTGAAAGATTATGAATACATAAATAAAATATTAGGACATAAGGAGTTACTGTAGATGCTCTAAGGAAACGTCCTTTTAAATTTTCGCTCCTGTAAAAGGTCACACCCCGTATAAAAATCAAAACGTTAATGCAGTTACGCACTAATTATTTTTATCTTATATACGTCCCACTGCTGGACACAGGCCTGTTCTCATTGATAAAACTGAACACGCACTAATACAGATAAAAAATGATTTAGTGTTACGGTTATTAATATTGAACAACTAACCAAACGAATTTCTGTCAGGGTTCAAAGCAGTGATTTGACTTGTGTCGAGTCTTGACGGTTACAATTCAATTAGCTTCTGGAGAAATATCACACATTACAGGACATCTACGGGAAATTTCGTAATTTATATTACCACCACTGTGATTAAATGTAGCCCAAAGTAGGAATCGACCGTTTGTCATTACAATTTAGAGTCTACGTCTTTCTGAATGGTTCACTCAGACAACAACGATTTCTAGATGCATTTTATACATGGATTCTTCCGTTTGCAATTGCATTCATGTCTTACCTTTTTTTAACGAACCCCATTTATTTATCGAAATTGTGGCAACAGAAATTGGCGATACAGATCGCGATTCGATTACATTCGAATACCTGGCAGGGCTTTTATTTGTGTAATGAGCACAGATATTATTTGAAGTTATCTATTATGTATTTAAGTATTCGTCGGCGGTGTACGAGACAGTGATGACCTCGCCGGTGGTAAGGAACGGTGTAGCTCATCTATTTAATGAACTTGTAACTATTATATCAGATACTAACCGCGTTGGCCTTGATTCCAGCGTAGATGAGATCAAGTCCCTTCTGGATTTCAGGGGACACCGGGGGCGGGGTGGGAATGTGGTCTCCCTTGACCCTGAAGCCGAACTCGTCAGCGGTGTACTCGACAGTGATAACCTCGCCGTTGGGAGCGGTGTAGCTGTAGGAGCCGTGTTGGACAAGTGCGTTCTGGTCCTCGCCAACGGACTTCAGGAAACCGGTCTCTTCGGCTTGGATGTGGTTGCCGGTTTCGTACCTGGAATTGAGATAGGGACGAATTAGAGATTTTGAAGGTCCAGGAAATTATTTGGATAAAAAGTGTTTACGCCATACTTGGGATTAGATCTTTCAGGATGCAACTGTACTGAGATAACACTAAGATGATGATAAGGAAATTATGTACTTGGATTACATGGAAATTGTACAGTATCGTAAATCTTAGTCCCTCTACCTCTACCAGTGTAACACTTATTTGATCAATGGCAAGGTTAGATGTTTAAAACGTGAGACAAAATAAGGTTTGTATTGATTTGCATATTGCGATTAAACAAAATTTTACTCTATAGTCCCCGCAAGACCAAAAAACCTAAAAGTGACTTTTGTTTAATAAAATGTATGGAAATGACAGTTGCTAGGATTGACTTCTTATCTTGCGGGAACAACAGAATATAGATACCGTTAAAGGATTCACAACGTCAAGGTAGAATACGTATTTAAGTAAGTTATTATGTACGTCTCTTGAAAGAACTTGAATAAATGTCTCATGCATTGAATACTGTTTACATACGATCTTGACTTTAGATTTGTTTGCTTGCAAACTGGGCAAAAATTTATTAGTAAGAAATGCCGTTATTATACTAAGTACTTAAGTAAGTGATAATCATATCTCTAAACATAAAGTGTGAAGTTTGTGGTTACTTTAAATCCAATGTCAAAGTGCTTGCATTGCTTTGTAGTTGATTGTAATTTTTTTACGTAGTCTAATACCCAATGTTCGAATCGAAAGATCTTGGTGAATTCTAATGTTTAATAGAGAGTTCACAAACATCGATACCTTATTTTCTTAGCATTACATTTCAGATATTTTGTACTAGCAAGATTTATTTGATGAGTACCATAATCATCAGTTTGATTGCTCTGTTCCCATTTGGTTCAGCGCTTCATTTCTTCCACCCATTATCTCTGTACCATAACCCATTTGAAACATTTTCAATACTTACGATGTCTTGTAACTTCCATCAGTGCCTTGCTCCTTATCGAAACTGATGATGGGAATGAAGGTGGTGGTTTCCAACTGCACTTTAGGCCTGAAGTCTTCGATCTGTTTGGCTTGTCTGTACTCCTGCTGCTGCTGCTGTTGTTGTTGTTGTTGTTGCCTGTAGTCTTGTTGTTGGGGGTAGTTGTTGTAATTCTGTTCTGCGGCTTGCTGGTCGTCTAAAGATTGTGGCTGATCGGGCTTCAACGATACTCTTCTTTGAGGAAGAGCTACCGCCAGGGACGCCACGGCACAGAAAGTTATCTGGAAAATACAATTGAAATCAAGTTAGTCATTATGTAAATTCAAAACAGATTTTTCTGTCCAGAGGTAGGCAAGATCTCTTCATCCAAGTTCCAAGAAATCATTTAGAATAAATACGTATATTACGAAACCTAAAATGGTCAATTATGAGCCAGTAAAAATGAAGGGTGTCTTTAACAAGTAATAATGTAAATCTGCGTAGCGTAACTATGATCTTAAATATCACACATTGTTACTTAATTGCGGTATTGATTGCGCATCGATTTATATGATAAATGTAAGTATTACACGAAGGGATTACGTGGAGAGAGAGTAATCGTTCGGAATTATAAATCGTATAAAGCGTTGCATTATATCACTACGTTATTCCGTCATACACTCATAACTATATGAGTATTCACATCGCATTTGAATGCAAATTTATAAATTTGTGTTCATAATGAAATTATTCATACGACTAAATTTTTGTGTGACATATCAATAAAACTTGGACCTGGCACGAGCCGGGATAACGCTAAGTAGAAGAAGAAGATATTATTATCAATAAAACTTGGAATAAACAAAGCATTCAAATTACCTAATTTTGCCCATTACCTACCAAAGATACGAAAATGTGTAATCAATACAACCTTCAAGGATATAATATGGGCTGAGACGATATAAATAACAATATAAAGTTGATGCGTCTGATACGTTGGCAATGATACGATGATGTCAGACAAAGAGCTTAATCATATTCGTAATGTCGTAAGATGAGATGCAACGGATACAATGGGCTGCATTGTGAAACCTCATTCGACACGCCGTTGGGGCGAAAGCGGGCTCAACAAGTCACTTTCAGGTCCAGCAATACTATTGTTTTCATTGAGATCTACTTAACTTTTGGTTATGCTTTGTTAGCATCATTAAGTATCTCGTGTTGGTCAATCGTTACGTTACAAGTATGTAGTTTACGTCCTATAGTTGTTTGCGTAGGTATGTTGTATGATGACAAAACTATGTGGCCTCGAAAATTTTTATGTTTTGTTCAATATCTAGTGTAATTAAATCAATACATGCCCTAATAATTTAGGTACTTACTTTGAGAAACACTAATAAAATGTAACTTTCTTGAAATATCTAATATAAATTTTGTATGTAATACGTATGTAATAGTTTCTGCCGATGTTTGTTCCCTATCATCTTAAAAAAGAACTACTGAAGAGTTTTAACGAAATTTTCCAGTAGAATAAATTTAGATATTAGAATAGGAGACCATAATTTATACACGTAAAAGTCAGTAACCAGAAATTAAAGATGGACTCGACTTTATTTTGCATCTGTAGTAGCGTATACAAATGAGACTTCATTTCATTCACGATTCTAAGTGCACATTCCAGATATGTAACAGATAATGTAAGAACGGGGCAATAGAATTGTTTGTACTGCACCGTTATATGAGTCGTTTCACTGAAACGATTTAAGACCCTGATCGGTCCAAAGAGACTTAAAGCTTTTCAAAACAAACGTTTTAGTATTATGTAAAGATCGTGCTAGCGCAAGAACTCACTTCGCTGCATTAGCATCAAATCAAACAATTACCGTACAAACCCTGCCAATCCTCTGTCAGTTACGTTACTCTCCATTGCGTTGCGTCCTTTCAACATCTTAATATAAACATTTAAAGGTTGCATTCTAAGTTAGTTTGAAATGAGTAAGCACTTTAATATGAGTTTAATTGATTGTTAAACATCCATTACATTACATTGCATATCTCCGTGTCGAGTTGGATTAGCACCACATCTCTTCCCGAGTATGTTGTAAGAGCCAACTGTTGAAATTGAGATACAGTTTGGTTGGTGATATGTTCAGATTCAGATTCAGATTCATTTATTTCATTAATGTAAATTACAATATAAGTTCGCATTGATGTCAAAAATATAAGAATTCACATTATGATCGTCAAGTTAGATATAAATAATAATAATAATGACATAATTAATTGAACATATTCTCCTAATAAGGATCATCATCAGCCTATATACGTCCCACTGCTGGGCACAGGCCTCCTCTCATAGATGAGAGGGATTGGGCAGTAGTCCCCACGCTGGCCCAGAGCGGGTTGGGGACTTCACATACAACTTTGAATTTCTTCGCGGATGTATGCAGGTTTCCTCACGATGTTTTCCTTCACCGAAAAGCTAACGGTAAATATCAAATGGTATTCCGTACATAAGTTCCGAAAAACTCATTGGTACGAGCTGGGATTCGAACCCACGACCGCCGCTTGACAGCCGCATGCTTGAACCACTGGGCTACCGTAGCTTACTCATAATTTGGCTAATAAGGATCGTCACAACATAATTGAATACAAAACAACTTATTATGTTTACAACTTATTACTGCAATATCACATTTTCTCCATCTTTTAACCTACAAATGTTCTACAGGTTTTGGGAAGACAGACAACGCGTGAGTTTACGTATAAATATACTGTCAAACAATTTGATTTCTGGGCCCTTTCGTACCTTGGCACAGTAACATGAGATCTCTAGCGGCTTTCAATACAATACAATACAAATATTCTTTATTGTTCACCAAATAAAGTACACTAAAACAAATAACAATAACAAATTGCACAATGTCTACCATTGTGGGCAGCGCAGCAGCAACAGGCGGTCTTATCGCTAACAAGCGAAAAGGCGAAGGTGGCTTTCATATAGATTTTAACTGTGACAAGGTGCAAATTAGCCCCGAAATCAAATTTGGTTGACTGTACAGTCGTGTTTAAACTTGGTGTATGGACGAAGTGATCCAAAAGTTGTAAGCATAAGTTTATTTTAAGAACATAATACTAGTATATTTTTCGACAATTTTACAATTGTACATCCATTAGATAATTTGCTTGAATGGTCCGTTCCGGCCAGCAAGCGTGCTCGCGTAATTGCTTTATTTAACATATTCAATGCTTTGTTACATTTGATTGTTTGTTAATTGCAACTGAATGTTAACCGGTCCGCGATATCTACAATTAGGCAGTTTCATTGCGTTAAAATATAATACTCACGGTGTCACTGTAATTTTTGTATTCAATTATGTTGTGAGTTGTGACGATCTTTATTAGGAGAATATGTTCAATTAATTATCTCATTATTATTATTATTTATATCTAACTTGATGATCATAATGTGAATTCTTATATTTTTGACATCAATGCGAACTTATATTGTAATTTACATTAATGAAATAAATGAATCTGAATCTGGATATTAAGGTAAGGAAACTAGTACGAATATGAACTTGTGACGTCATACAATTCTGTGTAAATTAGTATGAACTTGCTAAGGTTTGGAATTCCCTGCCGGCATCTGTATTTCCGAGTTCACATAACCTGGACCTATTTAAGGAGCTTCACAGTTGACCTCATCGTTGCCCCTGGCTAGATGCCGGCCCATTTTTAATAATAAAAAAAAACATTTGCTGTCCGTGGCAGTATCTAATTTAGACTTTTATTTTTGTCTATAATATTGTTGTCCTCTAATTTGTTGGTTATTTGATCAGACATTTCTTTAAATATTGGTTCGAAATGATGTCATAAATTATAGTAGTATAATAAACAAACTGTACTGTTATGTAGATAAACAAACCGACGTAACTCAACTTTACACCTATGAGTCCAAAATATGACCCACAAAATTATGCAATGAGTGATCTTGAGGCAAGATCGCTTGTATAACTAAGACTACTAAGAGTCTATTAAAATAATGATGTTGTCTGTATGTGAAAAATAAGTGCCATTGTTCTTTATTGTGTTGTTTCAGTTTTGAGGCAAGTATTTGCTTTTATAGACAATTTTAATTATATAAAGTTTTAATTAAGAAATGCTAAAATCAAAGCATTGTCAAGTTGAATAGCTAATAGAAATACTTGATTAATACATTTTACTAATTTTGATTACCTCTTAAGAACCTCTTAATCATATTTATGAGTTTTTGACTTTGTAAAGCACATGCCTTTCTGCTAACTTGATTTTAGTTTTCAATTCCGTTAGCACAAATACTAATTTTATCGCGTGCCTGAGGCTTTCATAATATACCTAATATCCATAACTCACAGCACAGCGTACGTCAGGACACATAAATAATTCCTAAATTCGGTAATACTTCTAATGATTATAGCTTGACATACATTTTTGAAATGACCTTGAACTCATGTGGTCACACATGTTCAGGTATTGCAGGCAGCTTTCTGATTGCACCGGTTGGGTTATTCCTTACACACAATTTTAAGGATGGGCTCACTTAAAGTAATAGTGATAACCACTTTTTAATATAACTACTACCTAATTACTCGTAAAAGGCAATAGGCAACCAGAAGTTGTAAGTGATAATTTCTCTGTTAACTTCGTAATAAATGTTTAGCAGAAGTCATTTATTCGCATCTTTGAGATCAATTGTTTCATTGATTCATGTGTTACATATTATACCTACTAGTTTCGTTACAAGTTTACTTTTTAATGATACCAACAATTTTAGGGAACTTTGAAAGATATCTTGGTCCTCATTACGTTACTACTCGTTAAGGAACAATCGTGTTAAGGCATTATAATATTTAAATAACTTGTTTTTATTGGTTTGAATTAAATATCTTAATAACATTCACTGATTGAATATTGATTCTTATATCTTTTCTATGTAGATGAGTATCTTACCTTAAACTTATTAGGTTTATTAGGTATTAGGTATCTTATGTTATGATAATAAGTGCAAGATTGTCCCATCTGACTTTTGTAAGTTTGTTAACGATACTAAAAATCTTTTGGAATATTCATAGACTGGATTAGGTATTTATTAATCTTAAAAAGAATTGATTATTGTTACTTTTAGCTACTTTCTTTTCTTTCAATAATTATTGGAAGTCAACAAGTATAAGTATCAATGATAACAAATTTCAATATTTGTCATTAATTACCTACTCCAAAATTTATTTTAAAAAATATAACATTAGTAATTATGTTCAATAACTGACGGATAGTCAAGGTCCACGTACTAACTTTTCATTATTAAAGCAGATTCAACACTAATGATCGAACGCTTAAATCTCAATAAGAGATAAAACGTTTAATACTCCGAATTATAACGCAATATACACAATTTCTTAAACGTCGTAAGGAACTTGAAAACTGGCACACTTTCGGCATTACTGCTCCAAGGGTATCTGCCTACTGGAAGTGAATGTCAAAGTTCGCGGCACGCCCACCGACCCTATTTGATCGCTTCTTGCAATACCTGATCGAGAATCCTCTGCGTCGCTATCGCAATACCCTATTTCATCCTTCAACTCATTACCATATAATTTCTTTTTCATTATTTACGATTAGCTTAGCGAACCATGTTAGAAAATAAACTACCTATAATTGAATTTAAACTTTCGTGAGTCATATAATTACTATATTTTACTAAATGGTCTCGAAGAGTTAGAAACATGTCGCCCGAAATGACAATTAACACGTGAGTTTAACCGTTCAGTAAAATATAGTGTAAAGATAATGGTTTGAATTGCTGTTATCGATGAAAAGGCAGGCCTTAAATAATTGATGAAGTACAAGGGTATTTATATCCCATTCATACAAAGCAATAAAATATATAGATGAAATGTTAAAGGAAAGCGCCTTTTTAGGTTATGAGTTTGTGTCTTCAATGCCAAAACGAAATTAGGATACCTATCCAGGAATTCGGAAGGACGTCTTCTTAATCTAGCTTTCCACTTACCAGAAGCTTCATTGTTTTTGCGAGAGATGCGACCGCGAGACACGTGGTTGCTCGTGAACTATGCGAGAGTGGTAGTTGAGCGCTCACTTTTATACGGCACCCCTGCCACATGCTCCGAGCCATCTCACTTTCATGCTTGCCACTGCAGTATTGCTGCCACCGATGGTTCCAATTTTAGGTTTCAATGTCAATAAGTACCGTTAATGCCCTTTAGGGTTTGAAGATTCACCGTTTAACATAAATGAGAAAAAGAAAGTGAAAGGTAATAAAGAAAGTGGAGCTGAAAGCTGAAAGTAAAGCTCCCTGTGGAGTGAAAATCATTCAAACGTAATAATGTTAGTAAAGTCAATAGTAACTTTATTTTTCTACTTAAATTCTTAGTAAATGCAAGTAACGTGCATCTATTTGTGTTTATTATATTAGTAGGAGAAAGCAGAAATACTTCCATTTTTTGTTATCATTTCAAAAGCAATAAAACATTGTTATCATAGTCATGTCATGATTCATTTTAATAATAATCAGAATAAGCTAACTAGTAATTATTAATAGTTTAGTTATATAATTTAGTCTTTATCGAAATGATTAGTAATTAAAAATTGAACTACTTTATATCTTCACACTACTTACGAACACTACAAACGCTTCAATGGAAACAGTACAAATTTGCGATGTCTGCTAATAAGGATTGGCTTTTATAACTGTTACACGGTAAATTAGACATTTTTTATCTCTATTGTTATCAAATCTATCGGTCAGCGTTTCGTCTGCATACGGTCTCGTTATGTAAAGAGTGGGCGTTGGTTCGCCCATCGGTGTTGCAACAATAACCATAACAACTGCGTGTGCGTGTACTCGTGGTCACACCTCAAAATACTTATTTACTTATATGGATCACTCAAATCGACCTAGTCCCACACTAATCAAAGCTTGTTCAATTGGTACTAGACGACGTATACGTAGTTTTAAAGACCCAATTACATAGAAAACAACCAAGACTCACGAACAAATAAACGTGTTCATAACACAGACCCGGGACCACCAGCTTAGTCATTTTACTTACATTTTTCATTTTCGTTCTCATGTATGATCGATGAATGAACTAAGTAATCAAAATGCTCACTCCATATCCATACCATTCAATTTGATTAGTACTTATTTCATTTATCTCAACCATCGACTTATTTATATGATCATAATCTAAGTCGTTGCATTGTTTTAGACAATTTGTCTTTTTACTTTTCTGTAGTATTATTATTAGATAAGTGTCAGCATCACTACCAACTAGGTTAAAGTCGTCGTCAAAGTCTAATTGTCTTCTAATTGACAGTGTTGGGTAACATATTTTTTGCGGTCTGCTATAAAAGGCAAGTCAAGTTTACGATGAAAACTCGTCTGCTTAATAATTTAGCGGATCAAGTCATACATATGCCTCGTTAGGCTGATCACCGTGCCAATCGATTTAAATTCTGTAACTACTCGTGGTATCTTATTCGTTACGAGTCATTGATTTAGATTAAATGGAGCATATTTTTTGAAATTCTTTGGCAACGCATTGCTTTTTTTACGATATATACAAGGTTGAATAAAATAATACACCGTGCTTGTAAATTGTACCTATTTTCATTTTCATGACTTTTTTAAACTGTTCTTTTACGTACGGCCTACCTGTGATTGAGTGAATAAATTAAAGTAAAAAACAAATTATCTAAAATAATGCAGACACATTTATCATACTCCATAACATTAAATTTGATTACTTATTTCATAAATCGATCATACATAAGAATGAAATTGAAGAAAGTATAATTCAATTTTACGGTTACCTCTGTTATATCTGTGAAATCCAGTGCAGGGGGTCGATTTTTGAGTGTCGAACGCTCGACTTTTCACTCGAGATCTGTCAAAACGCCATAGTTTTTTGACAGATCTCGTGTGAAGAGTCGAGCGTTCGACACTCAAAAATCGGCCCCCAGACCGCAAACACAGTGGAAAGATGTAGTGCTAAAAGACATTATAGAGTGTCAGGCATCCGAAGACGATAACGATGCTAACCTCTATTTCATCCACTTGTTTTTATGCTGCTTTGTACGTACGGTGCCCAAGCCCAGCAATGTACCGGTAATATGTATTTTTAATCATCCGTCCGTAGGGAAAGTACCCACCGCTACCCTACACGTGACCCCTGGGTGGTTCTAAAAGTGCAACAAAAACTGGCAACCGTACTGTCTTCTCGAAGATCTCACGGTTCGAAATAAATGCCATACGATAAATAAATAAATCATCATATATTGCATCCATAGTATTACATATAGGTCTAAAAATTATTATTTTGCGTTCACATGGACCCTGGTAGGGCACAGCAATATGTAGTCTTATATCTAATTTTAGTTACTAACTAGTAATAAATTAATTAGTACATTTTTTTCGCATAGTCATAAATAATCAATAATTAAGCGTAATTCAAATTCAATATAACAATGATATAATAATAATAGTAAAGTTACTTTAGGATTAGGTTTCGTTCATGTCAGGTAATGTCAAAGCTATTTTAATTATTACTTAATTCACATTTTATCGTCAAGGAAATCTTTAAGAGTATAATAACACTTATACGGCGACATATCGTCAGGTAACATAGTTGAGCGTTCCCGAAATAGCCACTTTGCGTTGCTATTTCACAGTTTTCTGCTTACCTATTAAAATAATTTCACTAAACCTAACCTTACAATGTTGTATGGTCGCGGTATCGCGTCTTACTTTATTCGGGACAAATGCGTTCGTTTTCTGATTGAAGCAGTCCGAGAAATAGACGAACTGCATCGAGATGGCCGGTTACGCAACCAGGTCACTGACACCACGCGTGCCGTAGGGAGATTCAGACACAGACGCCCACTCTGTGACGCTTCCATTTCATTTGCCTTATTTCAATTACTTTACTTATAGTACTTTTATGTACCTCTAAAATGCGTTAGAAACCGTATGCGTTTGTTTTAATGGCTAATTGTGTATAGTTGCATAAATTACTTTTATCTACACCCATATAGTAAATCCTCTTTTATAAGTTCAAATACCGTAGATAAGACCCCGCTTTATAATACACTGTGCGGCTGTTGCGTGCATCCCCTATTAGATCACGAAATATAACACTTAAATGAGATCACGTACAAAATTAAGACACAGCTGCGGGCTGGCGGCGGAGGCGCGGGCCGGCCTGTCGACGCAAACATGGCGCACGCCGGCGAGAAGTGCCCACACGAAACACATGAAAGAGGATTTAATATATGGATGTAGATAAAGTAGTGTATGCAACTGTACATAATTAGGCATTAAAACACTCGTGTGACTTTATTATGAAACTCGCCTTCGGCTCGTTTCATAAAACACACTCGTGTTTTAATGCCCCTCATTATGTACCAGTTGCATAAACTACTATATTTACACACATATTATAAGTACCTACTCTAAGATGGGTTCAGAAGCCGAAGTCAAATGACCTGCTTTGCTTTTGAATTTAACAGAAATAAATTGAAGACATGACTTGATGAAGGCAAAATCTCGAGTAAATCGCATTTATAAGGTTTTTTATTGTGTACAGTGAGAGTGACTGAATATGGTGGTTGTAAATTACCCCTATGTAATTTTACCATTGTACAGTCGAGGTCATTAATATGTTTACACTTCTTTCCTAATCGAATGCGTTTGCTTACAAATTGTAGGCGATACCATGTCCAAAATTGTACGTCCATAGGTGTTTTCTTGGGTCAATCTAATTATAACTTTGACCATAATAGCAAAGATAAGTGCATTGTATTGCTGCTTGCACGAGTGATTTTATCGACTACATAACCCTAAAATTCACAATATGATAGACCTTGCATAATATCAAAATTAATCGATTAATGATAACCCGTGTCAACCAAATAACATGAATACATAGTGTAGTATAACAACAGGATCTCAAAAACATAACTGGTAACCTTTAACTCTTATAAGTAGGTAATTTAATTGTATCTCTTAAGGTGTTTGTTTACGAATATTACTTAAAGATTATTAAAGATGGCCGAGTTGTGTCAAAGTAGTCCGCACAAAAAGCGACTTAAACTTGAATGTTAGAAGATTCAAAATGCAAAAAATATATTTTTTTTAATATCGGCCAGCACGGAATATATTGGGTAGCATTTAACGAACCACCAAATTAGTTGCCGAATGATGCTCTAAAAAATTACATTGATTACCAAAAATACTAGATTCGCACCAAATTTTCAACTCCTTTTAAATATAAAGTGCAACTCAAAGAAGTAACATGTCGATAACCTATTAAATTTAATTGTTACCAAATAAATTAGTCACTACCCAAAAATACTTAATGATCACCTAATTTCAAACACCAAATTTCATATAATTTACATCCAAATATTACAGGGCTCGTAATCCTATTTAAATTATTTACACCCTAATAATTATTTCGATAGCCAGAAATACTACATGATCACCAAATTTCACGAGGCAATTGTTTTTTAACGCCCCACGCGCAAAGCAGTTTCCAATCTAGTCTAACCTCATTGCTAGCACACTGATGCGGTTTTCCATACGGTCCGTCTCGCTCGCACGTCGCACCGCGTGCGAGCAAGACAGCGCTAAATGATTTTATTTTTTGAATTGAGACACGTACATAACATAATTTAATTTAATATCTTTTCAACAGTGCTTTCCGTACTGGTCGCATACAGCTATTTGTTCTCAGATGTTTTTGCCTCTACTCTATTCGCTGATAATCGTCAATTTGCCTAGGTAGTAGTATTTTTTCTATGACATCTATTTTTATTTCAAACTAGTGGACATTGGAACAGTATTGACGGATCTCCGCTGGCGCGGAGCTCCTATTTTGAGTTATTTTGGCCCTTCGGGCCGATGCAAAACTAACATAACCTAAACCTACCTATACCTATTAACTACCTTTAATTTTTCCATGAAAGTCTATCTAAATTAATAAAGTAAACTCATTTGAGGACCTTTATCCATTTTCATAACAAACTAACAATTTAATAAATCAACAAAACTCATTTTCAAATAAAAGTTTTCAATCAAACGCGCTCACGTCAACGCATTAAAAAATTAATAATAAAACTTTTTGCAGTTTGTAAACCATCAGCAATAGGTAGTTAGAATGAAACAGCAATAGGTACCTTTCACTCTAACGACTATTTGTATTTGATTGAGTGAGATAGCAGTATACGTGTTATTATTTCATACAGCCACATTGCGCGTTGTTTTTTAAATTAATTTAGAATTTTACTTTCTAATTTATAACATTTTGGAAATGACTAAAATATTTATAGTGCTAAAAACAATTAATTTGTAACTGTTTACTAAAATGTAGCATGCGATGTGTATAATATTTGGATGTAATTCTAATGAAAAAAGGTGCATGAGATTAGGTGGTAGTTTAGTGTTTTTGGTGGTACTTGACAATTTTTTTGATGCGATTATAAATTTATAGGAACGCAATAAGTAAAATAGGTGCAAGTGCTGCAAAAATAGGTAGAATATTTTTGGTGACTCGGAATTGCTGATCGATAAATATTTTTGAGTGTTCAACCTTATTTTAGGGTTCGAAAATTTGATGATATCAAAAGTTATTTAGGTGATCATTTTATTTGTTCCCGAATATATTCACTATACATTACACCAAACCCAATTGCGGAACGTGTTTTTCATGTATTTATAAATACATGAAAAACACGTTCCGCAATTGGGTTATAATATATATATTATATGAATCAACGTTGTTCAGGCGCTCTCTTTTCGTAAGTTCACTGCAAAGTGCGTGTGACGGCGATGCACTGATAATCTGATTGGATTGGTCTTAAATTTAAATAAAATGTGTGGGTATAAAATGCAGACCGTGGACACTGCTGTGAACTGTGCCGGCAAAAAAAAATGTATTTTTAAATTAAAGTAAACAGTAGCTATTCTCACCAGGATGCAGCACTACTAGCACCTTAAATTATCTCTTAATAACACAGAATAGGTACAGCTACGTACTACCTATTTCTTCGTGTGATATAGTTACTGCGAGTATATATATATGTATTAATTATTTGAAACGACCTTTTATGTATCGCATGTACTGTACAGGTAGAGTTTACTGTACCTGCAGGTATGTACCTAATGTTGTGTTCCTGGAGGTGTGTTCCCGAGGATGCACTGGATTTGGAGGGAGGGACCTAAATTTGTTCCTTCTGCTTTCAACACAGTGAATCCTCAAATCTTATAAAGGGTCAGCAAGGCGCACTTGACTGCTTTGGAGTTAAGGGCATTTATACGCTGCGGTGTCCACTTACCATCAGGTAGACCATACGCTTGTTTGCCACTATTGTTCCTACACTTAACACTATAAGATAAGATTTTTTTGTTTGATTTCGCGTAACAAATATTAAATTTAAAGAATTAAACCTGTGCTAAGTAAAACAGGTGAATTCAATGAAATCGATATTTTCTTATACTCGTATGTGTTGTCTCAATGTATTCCATTGAAAAAAACCTACCACAAAATGTACATGCGTACAGTTTGTCAACTTCTTCTACGGAAAATTGTAATTTATTTCGAATTGTAGACTTGTCAAATTTTGTGGTGTAAGGGCTTGTACTTCAAGATAAACAGTGCACAGATAATATCTTAACATCTTTAAACGAGCAATCCTTGTATATTCGTGTGTGTATCTATATATACGAGTATTTATTTCGGGAATCTCGGAAACGGCTCTAGTGATTTTGATGAAATTTGGTATGTGGGGGTTTTCGGGGACGAGCAATCGATCTAGCTAGGTCTCATGCTCGGGAAAACGCCGAGCAAAGCTCGGCCGCCCAGATATTGATACGTAAACCACTTAATAGCACACCAGAGAGTGCAACAACAAAACTACAACTCAGTCATAATTGTAATCGTCGATACCTAGTCTAAAGTCGAAATCGGTCAGAAAAAGATCATTATCATCCTAATTTTAGGATTTATAAAGCTTAAAAACGACGTGCGTTTAATTCACATCGTCTTCAAATGAAAGTGAGAGGTTTGGATTTAACCGACTAGGCATACTTGTAGTAGTGTTGCACTTGACATTTGTGGAACAGATATTTGAAGGCACGCTCGCGATGGGACTGCTCTTGTAAATTTAACCCTTGACGTTATTGCCTTCGGCAAATGGATATCGTAAAAGAATTCTTTGATCTCGTGGTTCCGGAATGAATGTCAATATGATGAATGGTTCCATTTATTTATTTATAACAGAAACTCCGCTGTCAACAATGGAATTAAAATAGTTATTCAAAAACAACTTGTTTGTCGTTTGGTTACTTTTATGTTACCGCGATACTTTTATGGCTGGTGGAAACTTTAAAAGTAAGTCCTCGGTTGTATTGTGAGCTATTCGAATTGACATTACTTATTTACAAATTGGAACAGAAACAAAACAAATGCCTACTCGAATACTACAATACTTAATGCAAGAGGGGCTTTACCTACTAATATTTTCACCTACTATAACAATACCAACTAATGCAACACGTGTGAGTAAAGTTAATTATATTCTCAAGATTATTATGACAAGGTAATCTTTCCCGTGCTCACAACTCTCGACGCTCCTTCGTTTTTTTTATAACTAATAATAAAGGTAAATAACAGGGTAACAATTATAAGAATTAAAAGTTGCCAATCCTTGGGACTTTTACATTTTTTAAATGGATGGGTGGTAATTAGGTAGTAAAGATCTCGAAGAGGCTTAAAGACTCCACCGGTGACCGAAGAGCTGGCAGCTATCTCGCACAAAGAATTAGTTTAGCTATTCAGCGAGGGAATGCTGCCAGCGTCTTCGGTACAATGCCGCAGGGGCCATTTTTAGATTTAGTTTAGTTATATATTTTTTTTCTTTTTTTTAATAGTTAATAGATGTATGTAAGTATTAGTATGTAGGTATTTGTTATTGTATTTTTATTTCTTTATTATTAATTGTATTGTAATGTAATAATTTCACTTTCCATGAAAAAAAAATACCAATGGATCTCGTAGAAGTATATATTTACAAAGTAGATATCAAATATGTAATAACCTAATATTTAAATTATATTTTTCATTGCAAATTCAGTTAAATGCTTATTTATTTGAAAACATTACCAAGCTTTAAAATAAGCAAATAACTAACAAAAAAACCTTTTAATAGCATCAATTAAATTTTTTTTTCGTCATGTCATGTCAACAAGGCGTCTAAGATATGTCATGACAAATTTGAACATGATGTTTATGTTGTTGAAAAGGTTAACATTAACTCTAATACAGGTATTGTTTTATTCGACCCTTGTTGTACTTAATATTTACTGTAACATGTAAAAATAGTATTATTTAAAGCATCCATAATATACCTATCATTGTCCATTATTATCAATAAAAAACATTATATCGTTTTCTAACTAGGAAGCAGCAGTCGTAGAAGAAACTTCAGTAGTAGATGCGTCGGTAGAAGCGGGTCCTTCTGATGCAGCTACAGTGGTAGCATCAGTAGCCTTAGTAGTTTCTTCAGCAGCCTTAGTAGTCACTTCCGCAGCCTTAGTTGTCTCTTCAGCTGCCTTAGTAGTTGCTTTTGATGCCGTGCTTGCATCAGTGGCTTCGCTACTACCAGTGGTAGTTCCTGATTCAGTTGTGCTAGGTGAGGATTCGCTAGCATTTTCAGTGGTTCCTTCGCTGTCTGTAGATTTGGCAGCTTCAGTAGTCGACGCCTCTAACGACTTTGCTGAAGAAGACTCAGGGGCTGCTTCAGGTTTATTTTCAGGTTTAGAAGCTGGTGGGGAAGGGGCCGCGGCAGCCTTAGGTGCAGGTGCCGCAGCAACCTTAGGCGCTGATGCCGCAGCAGCCTTAGGCGCTGATGCAGAGCCTGCACTATCAGCCACCTTTAACGCACGGCCAGATTTCTCACCCGATGACCCACCTGCTGCAGCAGCAGCGGCTACTATAGATTGAGGAATGTGGTCACCAATTGGTCGGAAGCCATTTTCATCAGCTATGTACCTGTGTCATAAAAAAAAACTTGTTTATCTGTCGCGCGTTTATATATCAATCTGTTGGTCTAACTAAATCATTTAAGCATGGAATTAATATTTGTGTCATCGTTCCTTATTTCTGTAAATATTAAACTTGAATTAAAGACATTTCTATAAATAAATATCCCGTTGCCGTGATCTACTAAATCTAGTTCAGTTGGTTGACAAGAACGCACAGAAAAGTGTTTTTTTTTACATCTTGTAATATCTGACATGGCATAATTTATAAAATATTATTAAATATAAGTATGAGTACCTGACACTGATGAGAGTGCCATCAGGTGCGGTGTAGGAGTAAGACCCTTGTTGCACATGCACCTCGTTGCTCTCACTGCTCTCGCCTCCTTCGTTGCTGTCTGCCGCCGACCGCCCTTCTACTTTCGGAAGCACTTTGTCGTAGGAAGTTTCTTCGCGCTTGATGCCATTGCCAGTTTCATAACTAGAAATGTGACTCATGATTATTATGACCTTTTTCGTTATATTGGTATGAGTTGAAACTAATTTCATCAATGGGTACGGATCTTAAAATTATTGCTTACCAATAGTTCCTAAATCATTACTGAATTAAATGCAACTAAAGATAATTCTCATGAATGGACAATATAAAGATCTATGTAAATAGCTACCGATATTAGGTATAGGATAGGTAAGAAGTTGAATAAATTATCGACATTTCAAAATTCATTTGCATTAATTACTATTTGCACGTTGAGACCAACACCTACTAAGTTATTGTAAAATTTAATAGAAGTTTTAGTTAAGCAATAGGCTCAACAAATTTCATATTATTACACAAACCTTCATTACATCGCATAATCAGATTTTTTTTTCAGATATAGCATAAATTGTATTGAATTTTCTGATTTCGATGGGCTATGGCACTGAACTTTTAAATATATCGATACATTTTTCTGATATGATATATTATTTAAAGACTATAGATAGGGTACACTTGTTATTTATAATAAACGGAACGCGGTCGCGATGCATTGTATTATCTTATTGGGGGAGTATATTTTGCACGTAATTACCTGAATTTATATGTTCCATTCGATTCCAATTCCTCCGATTGTGAAACAATGGGAATGACTGTCGGCTGCTGCTTTTCCAGTGGTACAACATCTGTCGCAGGAGCCGACCTCACAGTCGCCACAGCCAAACACAAGAAAACCAATTTAGAATACATATTTACTTCACCCACTCAAATCCACTGATGAATGATACTCCAGACTTCTTCGCCACCTATATGTAAGGCTCATCTATTTACACTACCCTCCCCCCGCCTTCCGGTGGTTCCTAAACGTACGCTAAATACTTCAACCTTAGCACTTGACTGATGTGTTCTTCGGAAAATTGCACAATCGTCGAGGTGTCAACAAAGGTGACGATTCGACGTGATTAAGACGACCTAACAAGGTTTTATTGGTTCGCTGAAAAACTCACTGTTATGGTTCATACTTTAAATTATTAAATAAAGATAATATAGTTCCGTCTTTAGTTAGAAACTATTTTTTTTTATTGAACATACTTTTTTTGTTATTGAAAGTAAACCAAGATAACCATGCGAGTTCAGGCATCATTGTTTACCACTAATTATTTCGAGGTATTATAAGTAGGTACCGCTACTTCCAACAGTAATTATTCATACACAGCCATTTCTACGACAAACGCAGTATAATCAATCGCATAAGGATCTCGTCCTCACTACATTTTATTTTAACGCATGACGACAAAACAGCTACGCTATGTCACTAATGTTACTAAGTCGGCCACACGCAACGTTCATAATAATTAGCATGTGTTGTGAGGCATAGCAAGCTTAAGATGGCATTAACTAAACGGTTGCCTTTAGATAATGTTTAACATGATTGTAAGTAGGTACCGACTGTACAAAGATTATTTGGACGTACTATTTCACCATTGAGAGAGCTGTAGTCTGCTTGTCTTCTTGAATTCGTTAGCATGTAGAAAGCTTTCGTAACGATTTTTACCCTGTTTTTTATTGTCTGAAAAATTTACGGTATGTTCGTTTGGGAAATGAAACATAATGGGTCATGAACATCTTTCTAGTAATAGTTTGCTCATATGAACTCCGAGGAGAGTGTACCCAGCAGTTGGCATCTCCACTATGTAGCTTACTGAGCTACGGTGTTTAAGACAAAATTTAACACGAAAATGGTATATTTCATAATGGTTTCAACAGGCAGTCTTATCGCATCAAAGCGATCTCTTCCAGACAACATTTGTGTAGCAGGAGAAGTTGACCAAAAATTGCGATTAGGTAGTGCAGGAGTACAAGAAATAGAGTGTAATATAACTCCTCATCGTATCTGCGCATCTTCATCCTGTTTCCACCTTAAAGGAGCCTGGAGTTCTCTTGCAATCTAATGCACGTGTCGTGGTAGGCATAGGTTTTTACAGAAGTGATTTCCACCTGATATTCCTACCCGACGAATAAACTTTTATTGTTTTTATATATATTGTTTTTTTTTAAGTGTTTATATTTAAAGTACCTACCCTATAAGATATTTTTCTTTACCATAGTGACCTATCTATGCGTTTGAGAGTAGGTGGTTTATTCATTAGTTATCTGAACTTATCTTCTGTATCCAGTAATTCATTTGTTGCATTTCTGGTCACCAACTTTAGAGTGAATCGGCATTTTCTAAATAAAAATACTTAATTGAATGCCACCGTCATGATATGAATGGCCATTTTAAGCCCACGCCTAACCCTTGGCATTATGGAGGTTAACCATTAAATATTATGTTAATTTATTGATTATTTTATTTTGTGACAAACAAGTGTATATTACACTTGTTTGTCACACAAATATAATTTATAAATGTCAAATAATTATAGACCTTTACGAAAAACCAACCCAATTTTCAAAATTATTAATAATTCTCTTATTGATCTTCCATCACCATCAAATATTTCAACTTGATGAAATTTTGGATCTTTACTACGTTTGTTGTTGTTTAAAGTTTGATCAAGACCTATGTGTTTGAGAGTAGGTAATTGTATTATTGTAAAATTCACGTCAACTAAGCAAGCCTGTTAATTGGACAATCAAATATTCAATGATATAAAGATAGGTCTATTCAATGTCCGCTTCCGCGTTGGGAACATATTATAGACCTTTACGAAAAACCAACCCAATTTTCAAAATTATTAATAATTCTCTTATTGATCTTCCATCACCATCAAAAATTTTTACTTGATGGAATTTTGGATCTTTACTACGTTTGTTGTTGTTTAAAGTTTGATCAAGACCTATGTGTTTGAGAGTAGGTAATTGTATTATTGTAAAATTCACGTCAACTAAGCAAGCCTGTTAATTGGACAATCAAATATTCAATGATATAAAGATAGGTCTATTCAATGTCCGCTTCCGCGTTGGGAACATATGCAAATACTGATGTCATTTACTACGATTAAAAAAAACGTCTTTATCTTAACATAAAATAAATTCGAGTTGTCTGGTTGGATGGGTGTGTAGGCGAATATCATCAAATGATAAAAGCTTAAGCTGGGTATTATTGACTCATCTTCATTAATATATCAAGCGCGGGTGTGTTGTGTTGTGGTGTATTATAAATTTGACTATATTTTACTAAAAACATTATGTTACCTCTTAAATTGATTGTGTTTGCAATAGTTATAGCTAGCGGTGCTCTAGGCAGAGACACGGGTAGAGGAAATATAAGACATAAACAATCAGTAGAGGAATACAAGTATAACCATCCACCAGCGCCAGAAAACTACGAACCAATACCAGTAGCAGTTGTTTATGAAGACCAAGGCAACCGTGAAGACAAGTCAATCAAAAATGGCGTGACATCAGGGAACAATGTTGAGGAGGTAAGTAAAGAGACATCTAAATCTGAATCTTCTATTTCAAAACAACCAACTGGCGTTGAAGAGGCCAATGACGAGCATATTGATACAACAACCATTAAGCAAGAAGAGCCTAAACCGACTACATATAGACCACAAAAAGAATATCAAATTCCCGTCGCTGTAGTTTATGACCCAGAAACAATAAACAATCAAAAACCTAGTCTCAATAACAACAAAGGAACAAACAATAGAAGAAACACTCAACGACCAGCCCTGAAAGAAAAACAAACAAGTGACGAAGATAATAATAGTTCTAGCGCACAGGTGAATGGACATATAGGCACGGATGCATCAGCGTTTAAACGACCTGAATTAAACAAAAGCCGAAGAATCCCAAAGCCTGCTCCAGAGAAGCAAAATATTGTCAAAGATAATACATCTCAGGTTACTCAGGCCATTCCCACGTCAGATAAACCAGAGGCACTGTATGTAAGGCTAAGGACTCAATACCCTGCTACAAAAGAAATTCAAACGACCGTCGAGTCACACACTCCCTCAATACCAACAGAGAAACAACCAGAAAATTTAATTGATAGGCAAAAAAGCAAACGCCCGGTTTCAGAACAGAAACAAACAACGTTTGAAGATAACACTGGCATTAGTGATCAGAAACATCGAAACCCACCTTCTATCCCTAAACCAATAAAAACTACAGAGAACTCTCAACAGTATACTAAGAGTGGCAACTCAACTCGAATCCGAGAAGTAATTCCAATCGTTCAGTCCGAAAACGTTGTATTTTCGCAGTCAGGAAACTTTAAGTACAGGTAATTCCAATCTAAAATGTCTGGTCTTATGAAGCAGATTTAGTAGACTAGCCTTAAAACTATTATTTTTACTTATGTTTCTTTTAATTTCATAGTTATGAAGGAGGCGACGGAACCAAAGCATTCGAAAAAGGAGAATTAAAAACGTTTGACGATGAAACCGCCGGGGAAGCAGTCAGCGGCGGCTTTTCTTATACGGTAAGCAACGTTTCCTATCTGAATCAAATGGCAACTCACTATTGATATTATAACATACAAACTATATCAACATTGTATGTATGCGAACATATTCACTAATAAATAATTATTACGTTGATATTATTAAGATATTTGTGTCAAAACGGACCCTAGGAGGATGATTAGTGATTATTATTAAGACATATTATTATTATTTTTGAAAATCACAAACATTGAAACATGATGCGTTCCTGCTGTTGATGCCACGCATGACCATATATGAGATACCGACTGTAAATACATTTTGCATTCCAGGCTAAAGATGGCAATGAATACAGCTTGTCATACACAGCCGATGAGAATGGCTACCGGCCCGTGGGAGCGCACCTGCCGACGCCGCCGCCCATCCCGCCAGCCATCGCGCGTGCCCTAGCGTACTTAGCTACGAAGCCTACTCCTGACCCTGTCACCGAATCTATTGAGAAAAATGATCAGTAATATCTAGTTTGATGGTTACGTTAGTGTGACTTTAAACACAAACTGGGGGCCGATTTTTGAGTGTCGAACGCTCGAATTTTCACTCGATATCTGTCAAAAAACTGTGGTGTTTTGACAGATCTCGAGTGAAAAGCCGAGCATTCGACACTCAAAAAACGGCCCTCTGGTCGAAAAGTTGTTGTTTAGGGCGGCAGGATGTTATGTTTTTAAATTGATTAAATCTTTAAAGTACAACCACTAGTACCGTCGAGTTTCGTATCTTATCGTTTCGTAGCACAGGCGAAGATACGAAACTCGACGGTACCTACACAAAATAAAATTGTAGTTAAATTAGGTTTAATCCATCTTGGCGTTGACGGAAAATTTTCCTTCACATAAAATAATATACATAGGTAATGGTTTAAATCGTTATTGAAGGCTGAATTAGAGCCACTGACATAATTTCACAATTAGGCTGTATTAGTAATTTAGGTTTATAATTTTCCGTGTCCAGATAAAATGTTATTTTTAATTCACGAGTATTTTATTTGGTTTGACATATAAGTCGTTCCTAAACTAATCATTCAAGGACCAATTACAGTGGTTTCACATTTCAGTGAGTCAAAAAGCATACATGATTCATAACTGAGTAAACTGCAAAATCGATCCAATCAATGATCTGATGTCATTTCTAAATCCTCAACTAGTGTGCAAATAATATTTCTTTAAGTTGGCATATCGCACTATGAATATAATTTAATGGTGTTCATCAGTGACCTTGTGGAGACGCTCACTCCGCGAACGGGTTTCGACGAGGAATGTTCAAACCGGTTCATAACACTTTTGCTTTCTACGTCATTTTTAGGATTCCCTCTGCAATCAAATTGAGATCAAGGAATCTTTATTGAGTTCATGTTTCCACATTTATATTACGAGTAAGTTGAGCTAGAAAATGGCAGTTTCTAATTAAGTTCGATTTTAAGAGAAAGCATCCAAGGGAAATAGCTGCACTAAAGTGTTTTTAGTCTACCCAAATCAAACTATTATGTGACCGGCCCCGGAATTGCACCAGGGTTAAATAAGGCCCTCGGGTCGCTTTGCGTTTTATTTGAGCTACCGTTGTAAAAAAAAATCCGATTTTTTGGTATAAACAGATTTGATCAGACTTTATATCCTAAAACCCGCCTGTATTGCATCTGTAAGTACGGTCAACCAATTTGATTACTGGGCCACTTCGTACCTTGTAACTGTGACATTCATATGAGATGCCTACGGCTTTCATATTGATTTTTACTGTGACAAGGTACGAAGTGGCCCAGAAATCAAATTGGCTGACTGTACATTGTACGCACAATAAAAGTAAATTTGATGTCTCAAGAAAACTTGAGATCGACATACCCTCTTTTCATATGTGTATGTGAATGTTACGTAATTCATTGTTTTAGCGGTAACATGTATAGGAACTAGGAAGTAAAGTCCTATGTTACACCTATAATTTGACGTGAACTTGGTTGTTGACTATTGCGTGTTAAGATGATTTGAGGAAAACCACGCGTGTTTCACCTAATAAATTTGACATTAAATACTGGTTTTCAAAGAATGTAAAAAATAAGTCTGCATTTTATTTTTGTAACATGCATATAAATGCACGGAATAAATACTGAAACTCACCTCGAAAGGCCTATAGTAATTGTTATAGTGCTTTCTAACTTTGTGTGTAATGCTGAGCTAGTGTCCGTTTCACTGCCGCGGGGACACACGTGTGACTTTGTGTATGTTTTTCTTCTTTTGTTTTTTTTGTAATATTGTGTGTCTTCTGTGGCGATGAATATCTATCTATCTTTCTATCATACGGTAATATCCGGAGTTTGGAACTATAGATACCTAAATAGTATTTGATTTAAAAATAAATAAAATAAAAATAAATATTTGTGGACAATCTTACACAAATCAACCTAGTCCCAAACTAAGTAAAGCTTGTACTATGGGTACTAAGCGACGATATATTTGCAAAAAAATGACTTAGTATATGCAGAATTTAACAGTAACTTCAACATAAACATGGTTTTGAGAGAGGTAGGGCACAGCAAAATGTCATCTCTTGCTCGAATTTTGAACAGCCCAACTTCGGAAGTACCTCCTCCTTGCAGAAGACCACAGCCATAATAACATTATTTACTATACAAGTATGTAGTGTTGTGTTCCCGAGGATGCACTGTGTTGAGCGCGAGGGACCTTTTGTCCCTTCTGCTGTAAACACAGTGAATCCTCAAATTTTATAAAGAGTTGGCAACGCGCACGTGATTCTTTTGGAGTTGCGAGCATCTAAAGGCTGCGGTGTCCGCTTACCAGCGGGTGGACCGTACGTTTGTTTGCCACCTTCGTAGTATAAAAAATGGTTTCATTGTAGTGTGCAGGCGAAACCGCGCAGGCAGCTAGTTATCTACAAGTGTTCAATACATTACTTCACATAATGGTACCTAAAATATAAATTTAGCAAATAATAAAACAAATTAATTATTTTGCAATGCATCTTTGGCACTGATTTTGCTTTAATTTAATAAATAATAAAACATTTACATCATATAAAAAAAACTGTAGAAAAATCTTCGCTATCACAGATCAGTCACATTTTTTTGTTTCATTTATTACTGCTTGAATATACATTAATTATATTACCGTTTTGATTAGCCTTTGTCTACAATTAGGAAGTGGGCCACGATTCCAGTTGTGTCAATGATTCCAATTGACATCCCATGCATATCGCTTCTTCTTCATATCTCCAACATTCTGATTTTAAAAGACATGAATCCGTACACTCCGAGATGTCACATTTAGGCTATACTATCAAATTGCGTCCCTAATAACTAAAACATTTTTTTATTCAGCTGTTTTCAAAACGGTAAGACAGGTCGTTGGGGAAATGGTAGCTGTCATCAGGGCTTCGAAGTTTCTAGTTGCGGCCTGGGGGTGGTGGCGGGAGTGTCGCGAGATAGTCCAGAGCTTTCTGGATCGCTGGCGGAATCGGTGGTGGAGTCGGCAGATGTGCGCCCTGAAACATGTAAAGTGTAATTTTAAACAAACTAAATGCGCAGCTTTAATTTTAAGGCCAATTTACCTACACTAGCCAGAACTTGCATACAAGTTTGATTACATGGTGGGCTGCGTGCTACCAAGGTAAGATGAATAAGATTAAACTCTGTAATGTAATGAAAATTCACTGATAATTTCACGCAAGTTCTTGCTATTATAGATCGACCTTTAGAAGTAACTTTTCTCCAAATCGATTTTCACAGTCTTCTATTTTGAATTCAACATTTATGGCGAATCTGGGATTTGAAAGATCCTATTCCTAAAGTGTCCTTGTTAGAATTAACGTTACTTAACTCAATTATGTTCTGGTGTGTAGGCCTATTAAAATGTCATAGTGCCTTAAGAAGTACCTAATGGTCTTTCAAGTACATATTTGTCTATCAGATCGTCGATGCCTAAAACGAGGCTGGTTATCCGATTGACAGAATTGAATAGTCAAAATATCCAAAATAAGATTTTCGGCATAGTTGCGATGCAGTATCTGGCCCCAATTACGATTATGTATAGAATAGCGAATGGCTCAACGCACATAGTTGATATGATGACGCCATGTTTGACGTAACCAAACAGGCGAATCAAATACAACAATAAGCTTTGCAGTCATATTTTGACACAGCTATGATAAATATGAACACGTACGATTGTAATGTTTGAAGTTTATTTTTGCAAGAAACGAATTCTAGACATACTTGCACTACTATAAGGTCTTTTGGATGTCAACATCATCTTCAGTCATAACCCGTCCAGTGCTGAACGCAGGCCTTTTTCATTTTGCGTCTCAAAACTAGATTCTGGGCTTCCCATCGAGCCACTACCAGCAGCCAGGAACTCTTACACTGCTCTTGCATAAGCACGGTCTGTACTCTAGAACCCGGCGTTTGCTTGAATTCGAACTGTAGCTTTACTATCAGTCTGCTGAGGATAAGCAAGCAGAAGTGGCAGTGGGCGGGGCATATTTTATCGGAGAGCTGATGGCCAATGTGCCAGATGCGTTCTGGAGTGGAGACCATGAACGACTTGACCTGTGGGACGACCCCCGCCAGGTGGACCGACGACCTGAAGAAAGTGGAGAAAAGCGGTTGGATGCTGAGACCCGGGTGTTGGTGGCCTAAATTAGGTGAGGCTTATGTCCAGCAGTGAACAACTGCAACCTGAAGATGATGATGGTGTGAATGATAAGATTACCTCAGGTTTGAAACCGTTGACATCATCAGCGATGTAGTTCAGGTTGATAACGGTGCCATCTGGCGCCGTGTAGCTGAAGGTGCCCTGCGCGGTGATGACGTCACTCGTGTCCGGCCCAGACGCCTTCTTTAGCGTACCCGTCTCCTCAGCTTTGATGCCGTTCTCGGTTTCAAAGCTGGAATTGTAGAAAAGGTACAGCTTAGTAACTGAAGCAAAGTTAATTATAATTTCATATAAATATTTTTTTATGTTAATTCTGACAGAGATTTGGACCTTACAATACAAATAAATAAATCTTATACAGAGTAATTCTATATTCCTTTTGAAACGAATAATGTAGTAGTAGTAGTAGTAAACACTTTATTGCACAAACCAAGTGTTATTAAGTGTTATTTTTAATGATATTTCATTTGATAATCTATATAGCTTTTTTATTATTTTAAATTATTTACCAATTGTCATATTATAAGGGGGTTCTTATGTCAATTGGTAATTGAGAATGTTCTAAGCCTACCAGAGGTCAAAAACAAATTATGAGTAAAAGAGTCACTTAACGGAAATAGCTGGGATTCATCAATTGTAAGTACCTACGACTTTCCCGTTCACAGACCAATTTTAACATATTTATTAGGAATTTCAATTTGTGATATACGCTTTGCCTAATCTTGGGATTAGATAGTGGCCCCATGCTTCATAATCATAATTCAACTGTACTGAGACAACGATAGGAGGATGATGATTTGATTTTGTGATAAAGATAATATTACCACGATGTATATGTTGATATTACCAAAGGAAAAACTAAACGAAAATCGATTCATCCGTGTGAGAGCTACGATACCACAGACAGATACACAGATACACACACAGACACGTTAAACTTATAACACCCCTCTTTTGATGTCTTTTGGTTTGCCTGTTGTACTTCAGTTATAGCCGCAGTAGTACTTAATTACGTTGGATCCTCTCATATGAAGAGTCGGAGCCCAATTGCATATTCACAATGTGTTCACAATTATTCTTTCTATTGATTAAGACATAAAGTCCTGTTGGGAAGCCACAAATGTACGTGTTGCACTCTCGTATTCCAGACACATTACGAAGATGGTCTTCGGAATTGGTAATTTTCAGATTGACCTTGGGACAGACAGTGACTTATTTGTTATCAGTTCAGTTGCAGCTGACCTATTTGTATCTTTTAGCCACTTAACTTGATCTTTGACATTGAAATCCATCACCTTTATCATTAAAATAGTACGAGTATCACATTAACAAATTTAGAATTAGTATATAATTAGGCCAAGGAATTTAACTCCTACCGCAAAATTTGCTTTGAACATATGTTTACGAAAATGAATTATTCAGATGGCCTATTCGATGCATACGCTTAGCGTTCCAATTTGAAGTAGCTTCGATAACAAACTAGTATGTTATAAAGAATGTGCGATATTGCAATCAAAACAAAATAAGAAGGGAATGCGTTACATGTGTCTTGAATCGTTTCTTGATGTTTTCACTACGCGTAATATCTTCGACGAACGCGTGGTTTCTCAACCTTCTCATGTATGCATGCGTCATTTAAGTAATTTGACATTTCGGTGACTAACGGAAATAACTGCCATTCCACTGATATCTGCAACATGTGCTAACCACACAATTTGATATCGAAGTTCGTATATATCCGTCGCTCGAGTAGTACAAGTGCGATAGAGACGGACATATGGAGATGATACTTAGAATTTGGATATTCGTGGTTATCGCTCAGCATTGTCTAGTTTGAAATAAGGTGTTTAGGTATCTAAATATCATGTGAAGAGGCCTTCAAGTAGGTGGATGTGCGTTGACAAGATTAATTGTATTAATTATTATTAGGAATGGCTTGTATGACCTATCTGCGGCAGTAGCGTGTTTTTTTTAGTTGACACCGATTCGAAACATATTTACTATTTCTTATAATCCAATTACGCTTCTTTTAGGTCACTACTGTGAAACACATATTCACATGTTTTTTTTTATTAAAAATGGGATTTCTCTTGGCCAGTATCCAGGGGGCAAAGATGAGGCCGTCGGTGAAGTGAGCTCACCCAGAAGATGCCTATTTACTCATGGCTTAAAAAATCCAGATTAAATGAACTCGGAAATACAGACGCCGGCAGGCTTCTAACCTTAGCAGTGCGCATTATAGTCATATAGGGGTTACGATCATTTTTTAGCCAAAACGCTGCACTGTTTAATGGAATCAAGCCGCTTTGCACAGTAATAGTAAGAACCAAAATAAGTGTTTTTTTTCGAGGCAGCCAAAGTTTCACTGCTTAGGAGGCAAGATGGCGCCACTTAACATATAAAAAGTTTAAAACATTCTGTAAGCTCAATGGGTTCACTGCACCGTTATGATTGCACCGATTGACATGTCAAATAAAAAATATATATTATGTTTTTACATTATTACGCAAAAAATTAGAACGATAAAAAATACTACAAAAATCACATAATTATGTTTGAATTGTTAATTGTTTAAGTGGTGTTTTGACTTTTTTATTCCATTACTACTTAATGCAGGATTTTTTTCATAACCCATGATGACTATTATCAAAGATGATGATGATGCTGAAAAGTCTATACCTGTAACGGTAAGAGCCGTCGACCTGCTGGTCGAAGTCTTGCTTGATGATGGCAGCGGTGGCGTCTCCGCCGCCGCCCGGCTTCTGCGGCGCGCTTGCTGCCAGCCCCACGAAGCATACTAATAGTAAGACCCTCTGAAAGCAGATGAAATCAGTTTTTAACAAAATTACTACTACTAGGTTTGAAAAGTACCGATCCCACGCATAATTGTACTTCTATATTTTATTTGTCGTCGGTCACCCCTCTCGCCTGATAGTGCCCCCTGGCAATTTATTGCCCCTCCACCTGGTCTAGTAGACCCCCCCCCCCCCCTACACGAACCAAATCCTCGATCCCTAATAAAATCGCCATTATTTTATGTTAGGAATAAACATCAGAGCCGGATCTAGGGGGGGCAAGCCGGGGTCCATGACCCGGGCGGCAAGTTTAGGGGGCGGCAAATTTAGGGGCGGCAGGGGGGGCGGCAATTCGAACTTCTTGACAGGCCAAAATACGTCTTGACAGGACAAAAAAAATCGCGCTCGCTGCGCTCGGGTTTTTTTATGACTTGATGCGTATGAAATATTTTCCGCATCTGCATCATAATGTTTGCAAATTTTCGCGTTTTCATCTATACGTAGATGTGTTATGACTTTATGACCCGTCCCCCCTTAGAGTAGATAACTAGTAGCTACTTTTACTGTTCTGAAATGGTAGAGGTAACAATTTGTAAGATATACAGACGGGGGCGGCATTTTGTAGTTTTTGCCCCACCCCCACCCCCCCCTCTAAAAATTTCTAGATGCGGCGCTGATAAACATAACATTACTGTTACAAATACGCCTATAACTAACGTCATGGCAAACATTGTAACGGAATAAATTGTAAACTGATAATAAATAGGCTTTTAAGAAAAGATAAAAACATACTTTTTATATTTATATAAACTCGATGTCTACACAATAAAAGTATTTAAACTGATATTTAAGATGTCTTAAAACAGTCCTTGAATGACTAAGTCAGGCTTTCGCAGCCAAGTTGTTTAGGTAGCTAGTTTTAGGCCAGATACACGAACAGACATAAATAAACACGTAATGTCCACTTGCTAATTGTACCCACAAAACAAATACAATTTGTTCTAAGTAGTTCTAGAAGAAAAATGTTGTAACTACAAACAATACTCATAGAAAAACTGCGTTTTGACTTAGAAACAATTGAGTTTGTGGCACGCGGCCTTCACGTGACGAACACGCGAACGCGACGTCCAATAAGAGCTATTATCAACGCTATTCGATTGTTTTACCGTAGACAAATAATAATGTCGTGATCACAAAGCGTTGCAGGCCATATACGAATTTCCGGCAAAACAATGTGTTCATTTATTCCTAACTGAACACTAAATGGGTGTAGTGCAGAACTGCAGAAGTACCTAATCAATAAACGATTATAATTTAGTAGACGGAAGCACGGCACGTGGGTATATCAAGACCGTCAAACTGACATGATCATGATGGGCTGGATAAGGGATCGTCCTAATACAACGCGATCGCGCGACGCGATTGTCAATTAGGACACCTGGGGGCCTAGTTTTGAGTGTCGAACACTCGACTTTTCACTCGAGATCTGTCAAAAAACTATGATGTTCTGACAGATGTCGAGTAAAAAGTCGAGCCCTGTTCGCGTTCAATATGTCTGATCGCAAGTTCGCGCGAACTTGCGATGATCGCGTAGTCGCGTTGTATTAGGACGATCCCTAAGAGTCCTAAGACGGCTATCGCAGCAGAATTATATCAATAAAAGGAAACGGATGTAGGTATGCAGAAAATAGGACCGAGTGGACGAAAAACATTGCCTAAATTGATATTTTACATAAGCCTAAATAACTTATATGTATACCTGTTCATGCTCGTCAACTTCCTTGTAGTTGAAATCCTAGAGCGGAATAATCGTTACTTTATAGACATGGACTATACCTGTGATTTTACCATACTTGACTGTATGGCGTATAACCATGACTGTGAAAATATGCTACATATTTTCTTAATGCTTATATCAAAACCGGCCAAGTGCGTGTCGGGCCACGCGCAAGGTAGGGTTCCGTAGTCGTCCACCCGTTACATTATATGGACTAAAAAGTTCGCAAACTTATATTTACTATGTTTTTGAAAGAATTAACAACATTATCTAAGGTACATTTCTGAAGTTCGACTATTACTCGTTAACTAGTAATGTCTACTTAGCTGTGATAGTTTTCCTTTTAAATTCATCGTATATACTACTACCATGATTTTTTTCACATGCCTAATAGCCACCGTTTAGCTGGCAGGGGGGGGGGGGGGGGGACACTTGACCATAGCAAAAATTATCACTTCAAAGCTTAATATCACGCTAACCAATTCTTTAATCAAAAAATGTTTTTAGAAAACTTATAATATTTTTAAAAGAGCTATCCAACGATACCCCACACGATGGGGTTTGGCAGAAAAAAAAAATTGCACCACCACTTTACATGTAGGGGAGGTACCCTAAAAAAATTTTTTTTCAAGATTTTATTCTACCGTTTTGTCGGCGTCATTGATATGTATACTCATGCCAAATTACAGCTTTCTAGCACTAACGGTTACTGAGAAAAACGGGGGTCGGACGGACGGACGGACGGACGGACGGACGGACGGACATGGCGAAACTATAAGGGTTCCTTGTTTACTACGGAACCCTAAAAATCGAAGTTCACGCTAATTTCTTAAACTTAAGAAACATGTTATATAGAAGTCGGTGACTGAATGTTTATATAGATGGCCACATATCAATACAACACAGCCTATCTTTTAATATATCTTTGATAGCCAAGATAGAATTACGAAGGTTACCACGCTTCATGCCCTAATGACATTAGATATAAAATTACATTACATAATGTAATCGCGGCCTTCCAATACTATTTTATATAGGTCAATAACTCTTGACTTCACTGTTGGATAAGCCGATAAGCTAATATAAGATATATAACAGAGAGTGCATTTTAGTCTTAGACTATAATATGAAAAGTATGGGTACATAAGTATAGGAATACATACGTAAAGGAATACAACGAAAAAATGATAAATCCTTAATTTTTTTATTATTATTAATTTATTGACATTATTAAATTATATTATTGTTTTTTGATTTTTTTAAATGACATGTTTATAACTTTTATTTTATTATTATTGACTTTTTGACATTTTATATCTAGGATGCCCTAGCTATTATTGATAATTTTGACATTCACACGCATTTTGAAATTTTTGACGTTGTAAAAATTGTAATATTCTTTTTTTTAATGATTTATTTGTATTTAATTTTTTAATTTTTATTATTGTTTATTATTTATATACACTCTGACGATCTTTTTGTGAATTCATGCTATTTTAATTTTGTAAAATGACATGTTAATTTTCAATAAGAAATAAATGAAACCACTAATTCTATTAACAATACTAAAGTAGTGTCAGCAATATTTGTTGAACAAGACTCAAGTTTTTGCTTACGAGACTAACAAGCCGTGGTCAAACAATCGGCTTAACCAAATAATATCTGCGTGCATACAGATGTATGATAACGAGGTATTTTGAAAGCGTGTGGTGGGAACATACATGTAGCGGACTAAGAGTATGGTCTGAAAAACAGGTGTCCATGGGCAGACAAAGGCGTGAAATTGCAGAGTTTTTTACATCAGGTCATAGACAAAACAATTATAACAGACTGTCCAAGTCGGAAAATGTGTGCGTTTGCATACCTCGTTCCATACAATATTATATAATAGGTATTTACGGACAAATTTATCTACGCTTCATCGTTCTTTTAGGATATTAAATAAAATATAATACAAGTTTTACTAATTTCGATCTTTAATTGCCTAAGGTACCTAGGTAAGTACTACTCGTGTTTTTTAGGTTTCAAAGAGTTTAACGTACGTTTTCTTAATTTTTTAACGAATAAGTTACCTATTTATGTACTTTTATACTCGAACAATCTCGTTAGAATAAGTATAGTTTTTAACTAAACGCCCGTCCAGTGGCAACTGTACCACAGAATGTATGGCTCTATGTAGCGTGTTCTTGTTACTGTCATATCATATCATTTATTTATTGCTAACCATGGTCAAAATAACCATTTCATTAGTCATGTAATGACGTTTATTTTATCTTTGGTCATGGGGGTAAATAATACAAAACCTAAGGCCGAGTTTTATAAGGATCCTTTAGATAAAATGTCTGCTCAAATTTTGGTAACTCAATACCTATGTACAGTCAAGGGCATACATATGTCTACATTTTTGGACTTTATTTCAATGGAATAAGGTGAAAAACTGTACATATGTTGGTGCCCTTAGAAACCCTTATTAGAAATACTTATTAGAAACCTGGTTAGAAATACTTATTCAGTTTTATAGGTTATAAATTGTAACCATTTTATCTCACAAATTTGATTGACATTGTACATTCTAACGATGTTTCTATAATTTGTAAAAAAACATACCAGCTACATTTCTAGTAGGAATTTTAATGAATGCCGTTATATATTATTATTATTTATTATACACTAGCGCAACTACAAGCTATGCGTGTATATCACTGCACTTATTTTTTATTGTCCTGTGGTTTTGTGGTTTTGTATATGTTTCTCTAAGTCTTTTAATTCATGGTTAAAATATTAAAAAATATAGATGATTATTTAAAAAAAAAGTAGGAGCGGAAAATAAACTAATAAACATTTAAATACATAAAAAAATACCCGCGTATCGGGAACGTAATATTCTGGGATTGGAATTGAACCTGAGACCATCGCATTGTAAGCACCAAGTTCTCAGTTTAATTAATCATCATCATCCTCCTAGCGTTATCCCAGTACAGTTGCATCCTGAAGGATGCCTGGGGTCCGCTACCTAATCCCAAGATTTGGCGTAGGCACTAGTTTTAACGAAAGCGACTGCCATCTGACCTTCCAACCCCAAGGGGAAACTAGACCTTATTGGGATTAGGCTTTGTCAAGTGAGTGGGCAACTTGACTGTTAGAAGTTCTCAAACCGCCCGAAGGCCTCCAACTCGGCTTAACGACTGCTGCCATAGACAGCAACCGGGATCAACGGCTTAACGTGCCTTCCAAAGCACGGGAGCGCTCAGTTAGTAACCACTCAAAGCGGTCACCCATCCAAGTCCTGACCGCTGCCCACGTTGCTTAACCTTAGCAAGCGCAAGCGGTTCGCAAGCGCCGCTGGGCCACGAGCGCTCCTAGTTTAATCAATCTCAGTTTAATTAATGTAGGTAAATAAATTACCTATTATACATTATATATATTGAGTTTGAAAACAGTATAAACAACTAAAACTAGACCTAGAAATAGAGCTGGCAGCTTCCTCGCTCAACGCATTAGTATTGCAATACAGCGAGGAAATGCTGCCAGCATCTTCGGTACCATGCCACGGGGGCCCAATTTTTTACATATGTTTTAGTTTAGTTTAGTTTATTTAGATATACATATTTAATTTTAATATAGAATTATTTCTAGGTAAATACATGACATTTACACATTGTACTCTTTGCTACCAAGTGCGCGAAAGTGGTCATCACTTATCAGTGTTTTTAGGGTTCCGTACCCAAAGGGTAAAACGGGACCCTAATACTAAGACTCCGTTGTCCATGTGTCCGTCTGTCACCAGGCTGTATCTCAAGAACCGTGACAGTTAGACAGTTGTAATTTTCACAGATGATGTATTTCTGTTGCCACTATAACAACAAATACTAAAAACCAGAATATAATAAATATTTAAGGGGGCTCCCATACAACAGACATGTTTTTTTTTCCATTTTTATACATAATTGCTTGTTGGTGCGTGCTTCGTGCGCGAGTCCGACTCTCACTTGGCCGGTTTTTTAAACATGAATATAAAACTAAAGTTAGGGGCATTGCAATCGTTACCTTAACTAGACATGTACTTATTTTAGTTTTCAGCATGAAAATGCTAACCATAAAGTTTAATTTGATGGCACGCTTGTCGCGGCTGAGCGCAAATAGCATCGAAAAGGTTAGGCATTGTGCACTACCAAGCCGAAAAGCCATATGTCACTAGGTTTCGTATAGATTATACGACTTTTGAAATAGCAGGGTTATTCTATAGGCAGGGCTTGTTGCGTAACGACGGTCGCCCTATGAACCGGTATGGGCACATCCTCGCCACGTTAGATGTTTCAATATTGATTCCTCAAATGTCAAGTAAAGTTCCGTTGTTCATTTTGCCTATAGGTGTACCGGTTAACTGAGACCGCGCCTGTGACAGGAGAAGGGCAAAAGGGGAGACGTCAAAAGGTAGCGGGCGGGTAGCGGGGGCTGGTCATTGCCTCCCGCTTCCCGTTTTCCCCGCGGAGCGGAGTCTCAGTTAAGCAGTCAACCTATATAAGTTCCGAACTTCTCAGCTCAACAGTTGAGGCTACTGGGAGTAGGGACATTAAATTTTTTGAATTTTCCAAATGTCTTTATTATTTTTAGGCAATGAAACGTTAATAACTTTATGTTCTTTATTTTATTGTATTTTTTTTTATTCTTCAGGAGCCGCAAACGACCATAGGCCACCTTTGTTGTGTTGGTTGCCACCTTTGTTGGATAAAAAACAATTGAGGCCCACAAACGCTAAGTGTGCTACACTGTGCGTAGCAGCATATTTCCGCCTTGTATCGAAAATCGCACGTAGAGGCATAACACTTAGGATTCGTCATAGGTTAACGTTGAATGGGTTAACGTATATTACAAAACTGTTGATTCCATTCATATTCAACAAATCATTTATACATAGCCATCTTTACTAAAACATAATATCCGGGTAGAAACATAAGATAGATATAATATATCTTTATGACTGTATATCCATGTATATATTTATGACTGTACATCTAGCCAGATATTTACTTAAATATCCTTAAATGCGCAGCACCAATATGGTTGTGCCTCTGCCTATCCACAAGTTTAGTGTCAAAGGCCAAGATCCTTTTAAAATACCGTGTCATCCTAGTTACGTAGCGTATGTAATTATTTTGGTCTAGAAAGGACGAAGGTAATTTAAGTGGTCTGATTTGATAGATTTCTGTAGATGAATACTGCCCTTTGAGGACATTGAGTTTACAGCTTAGGTATTTAGATTCGGTACTTAGAGATGTCAGTGGAATCGAGCTATTGGAAGTTTTGTCGCTGGTTCACTAAACCTAACCTAGCTGAGAAGATTCCAGCCAGAAACTCAGCTAGTACCAGCAAGAAACTCAGCTAGGATATTCTAAGAATTATTACACCAGCGGTTCGATCAAGGGTATTAACAACTAATTTAAAAGCCAGCAGGTTGTATACACGTACATCATCGTTCTAACTCAGACATGCGCACTGTTAAATATTTTAATTAAAAGGCCATCTAAAAGTCATTATCTTATTAGCGCTTTGCCGGTTGTATCCTAAAGGATCCATTTCCCCTCTGAAAATAATAAAACCTAAATATACTTGAACCAGTAAGTATGACAAAAGGAAAATTACGAATCAAACAACATAATTAACTAACTCGTTTCTCACGAAGTCATGAATGTCAAACGTCACATAAAACTAAGATATTGTATCACAACAGGAAGGCTTGACTTGATTAGACCCATTAAATTAGCTTATGATCCAAATTAATATTAATCATTTATATCCTGTGCCGCCGTTCTGTCTTTTATTTTGGTTTCAAAGTTCCTGTGCCATGTTTGATTAATCCTGAATTTAATCCTAAATCCTGTAGTTTGTTAGTAATTATTGAGTAAATAATTTTATGAACACGTTTCCTAAATTCTTTGGGTTGCTATTATAATTCAAAAGAATATGACTTTTTCAGCCCGATCTGAATTCTATAGTAGGTTTGTAAGGTTTTCAATTATTTCAAAGAGGTTGGCTAGAAACCTCTAGCCAGATCCTACCTAATTCGTTCTAATTCGACTTTTATAAAAGTAGCTTTCAGGATAGGATTCAAATTGAACAATTTGATTTCATTGAATAAACACTTCTAAAATTTCGAAGCACAACATTTTTCTTTGATTTTTACGGCGTTTAAGTAACAATAATAATTGTCTTCACTTTATCTCTGCTGCGCGTTAAATACAGAAAAGTTTTTCGTAGACATAAGGGCCCCGTCCACGGAAAGTATTTTTATACTAAACCTAACCTGTAGTATGACTAAAAGACTTTCACAGATTGCCGGTGATATCATCGCCTTGTTGCAAACTTCACCAGCTTTAAAACAGACACATGGTTGCCTAATAACCCACTGACCCTTTTTATGCCCATTCTAATAAAAGTTATAAAAGTGCATCGATTACAAACCAATTTTCGGGCGATTAGAATTAACCTTCTGAGGATAAGCCACTCGTATAATTTCGGTTAATAAACGGTTTTTGGCACCCCGTCGACACTTTTCTAAACTGATGGTAAATTATCGGGAATATTAAAGATTTTCAGGGGAATATTTAGTTATATTCCCCGTGCATCGGGGACATTAGAGAGCATTCCTGGGAACTCGTCCAATACACACTCATCTAAGTTATAATAATTATAGATGGTCGTGTCGGAGATTTGCCCTGGATTTTCCCCAGGCTACTTTCCAACCGCGCACTCCTGTCACTTTATTGGGCCCGGCCTTTCCCTAGCTAAGGTCCTGTGGGGAAGTTCGTGTACGGAGGTTTTTATTCGGGAAAGATGAGTAGGATCCTTAGTAAGTAACAAAACATATAATTTGAGGACATCATAGCTGGATGACGATTGTCCACCTTTAACTTACTAAGACTCCTACTAACCTTTCCCGAAAAAAAAATCTACATACGCGGATATCCCTACAGGACCATAGCTAGGGAATGGACTATAAAAGTCACAAGGTTAAAAAAAGTTATGCACTACACTGTTACTTACCATTATAGTGTTTGTTTCAGTACACTCAGGATCCCATATGGTGGCGGCCGAGTGAGCAGACGCCGGATTGTACTTGCGCGTAATCACGGCTCCCTTTTATAGAGACGCAAGTTTGTCTAGCCGATGCAGGGGAGCCTGCACCGAGTGCATAGCGCAGGGCCGGACTAGACCACGCCAATTGATTTAAATTTATTTTATTAATTTTCATCTAATATTTTGGCGCTCAATGTTATCAATTTCATCGAATATTCAAGTTCAAGTCCAAATTGTTTTTTGCGTTTCATATGTACAGTGGATCTTATAAATTAAGTACAGTCTCAACATGAACCCTGTGAGAGTATAGCAACATAAACTCAACTCTAGGTATAAGCTTATTATCTAGGTACAAGCCGTTTTAAAATATTTTATTAACAGATTCAAAATATATTAGGTTTACAACATTGTCACAATAAACAAAATACATTGAACGATGAGGACAAATTCCACAGGTCCATTACGTTACTTGCGTTTTGGTGACAGATGACGATACTCATAGGTAGGATGCATTCTAGCCTCAGGAAATCAAAATAATAGTTTTTATTTGCCTCATGTGCACACGTCAACTGTAATTCAATACGAAATTGTATACACATGTAATTACAAATTGTATACACATGTAATTACAGAATAAGATAAGTGCAATTGTTTTCCGCTCTTCGACAGGTATTATTCCTTACATTTATTTTATCGTATAAATATTTGTCGTACAATTACAACATCTTGTCACGACAGTATTTCATAGAGTTGTAATTTATGTTCGAAAAATGTTATGGGCCAATTTTGCCACTCGTGCGAAAACAAAAGAATGACGTTTGTAATAATGAAGAATGCTGAACAAGAGTGGTGCATTCTGCGAATATTTGACTGAATGCGGACCAGTCTGGAACATTATCTAGCGATACAATGGAGTAACAAGGATCGTCGAACACAATATTGTTCTACACTGTAACGAGGTGACCCCTTATGATTGTTATTGATTAGAGTACATTAAGCTTAGCTCTGCTTAGGACAGTCAAACTTGGATCTTAAACAGGATTTGTTCAGAACGAGTCTTAAGTGTAAAAATAACTTTGAGAATAGCATTCAAGCAAAAAAGTTTGTATTAATAATGACCCCATAATTACAGTGAATCCATTATTAAAACTTATTGACCATACCCAAAGCTATTGTGACAGGCAAACTATTTGTTCCTAGAGTTTGTAGGTACTATGGAGACAGAAGTCTAAAAAAACGTATCCCATACCTTCTCAATAGTTTTCCTGAAGCAATTAGGTGTGAACGAAAGAGGAATAAGTTCAAGAGACTGCTAAGAAAGCATTACCTAGACTCTGGGTAATGCTTCATTAGCAAGCTCTCGAACGGACTATTCGTAATATTTTATTATGTCCTACTTAGTATTTTTTATGTCAAAACAGTCACATCATGTTTCTTAGATTATATGCTTATACATATCAATAGCTTCAGCTGGCTCTCAGATAAAATGTAGTCTAATTAAATTGTAAATTCCTGTTCTAGGTTCACGAGGTAAGGTGAAACAATAAAACTATTTGGGCATTGTTTTCGCGCACAAAAGGCAATTGCACGAGGCGCCGTTAATGCTCAGTTAATCTCATTAATGATAAGAACTTTTGTATAGAGGTCTCATACAATGGTGACTGTGTTTCGGGGTAGGTATATTCTTGAGAGCTGTTACCATTTCAGAGATTGAGTCTCTCACATGGGGCTTACGGTCCACTAATTTGATTTCTGGGCCACTTCATACCTATGGTCACTGTGACATTAATGTGAGATCCCTAGCGGCTCTCATATTCATTTTCACAGTGACAAGGTACGAATTGGCCTAGAATTTAAATTGGTCGATTGTACACAGAAGTTAAAATCAAATACATCCAAAATTGTCCGAAGTATTCAAAAGTATAACACAGTAAGATTACATTAGTGCTGAGTAAAACAAATTGAATCATTAGTGAACTCAGTAATTTTTTTGTAAAGAAAATGGCAATTAGATCAACCTTAATACGTTTGAAAACGTAACATTACCCCTCGGGTGTGTACAATAGGAAAAACACAAGTCGTTCCCAATAACTGACATGCAACCACGATGTTGATCAACACAAGTTTTTATGTCAATTAATTATATTTTTTCATAATCCAACTCGAGTTATTACAGCAGATAATCGAAACAATTAATTTATAAAAAGATGATCAGACATTTAGAAAAAAACTATACAAGACGTGAAACAAGTATAACTAGAATTATTTACTTACTTTACGCGTGCAGTGGTAATAAAATTATGTATCACTGCACTTATTATTAGTTGCTTAGGAAAGCAAATAGATTGAACTCTGGCTATTCACACTTTTCATTGGGTATTTTCATATATTATTCACAAACATACATAAATGTGTTCGCCTTTCTACTTTAATCTTATGTTACATGTATATTGTTTTAACCGGTTTTGTATACAATAAAGTGCTTACATACATACATACAAATGTCAAAGTGGCTGTAAAAAACAAAATAATGTTAACTGCATAATTAACTAAAATTCGTAGGTTTGTACATTCATAAAAAGGCATTTGATTGTGTGGCTTAATTGTGTAGTTAATTAATTAGGCTATCGGTCATATTCATATCATGACAAGGTAATGTCTGTCCTGCAATGTTTTCCAATACACCCATAATTATACTAATAAAAATATAGGACCCATATTGATTTGTGTCGTCCCTAAACATTTTTTTTTTCCTTATTTGTCAATACAGACGATTTACCTGTGGCGATCAGTTTTACACTTTGATTGAAAATTATATGTAGGTATAATTTTCCGAACGCCTCCGCTTGACAAAATTAACGGACGATTAAATTTCTAATAGCGTCAGTAAATGGCAACTTACTGACAACGTCAAAAGGTATACTTTTGCTTAACATTAAACCAGAGTACAATAAAGCTTATTTGCCTAGGGCAATCCCTGATCAAATTATACCTAAAAAAACCATCAATTTTTACTCGTAATTTTTCAGCGGTTTATTTTGCTACCTTTCGTTATTTACAAATTATTCCCACTGAGCGAAAAAAAATACTATTTATTAGTAAGTTTTAGTGAATCCCAGGACAAGGAGATTATATACTAACGATTACAAAACAGTTTTTGATAATAGTAGTTATTTCCTAATACCAAAAAATGTGTCCTTGTAACTACTAATTACTACTAAACTGTTTTGTAACCGTTAGTATATAATCTCCTTGTCTTGGGATTCACTAAAACTTACTTATAATCAGTATTTTTTTCGCTCAGTGCATTTGGCAGCTATAATAAATACAAACATTTTCTTCACATGTGAGCTCTATTTAAGTAAGCGGGAAATTAGGCTTGACACACCGTGGATAGCAAAAGTGTTAAAAACAACCTCAAAACACCACACGAGCATCTGTTTGAGAATTGATTACCTTTTGTTTTAATTTTATTGGTTATCTATTCAATAAGCTACAAAGTCATAAAGCGACGTTTTCATACGCCGGCGCATATAGTTAGAATATCGTTAGTAATGCAACAGCCATATGCTTTTTGGCGCTTGACGAATAGAGTCACAAGTGACAATTACAACTATACTTACATTTCAATAGCGGCTATACCTTGAGCCGATTCGTACGAAAAATAATTGTTCTTGCATTGACCCTTGTTAGAGATTCGTTTAGCTGTGTTTCAAAATATTACCTAGTATAATATTGTATACAACGTAATAAGCAATTATTCAAATTAAAATATAGCAATGTTTTGAAACCCAGCATAATATTTTATCTTAAAACAAAACTATTAGCATTTCTAAATCATTTGTAAAGATACACCGCTACACGCAGACTATGAGATCGTATTAATCCTAAAGACGGATTAAATTGTTTCTTCTATCAGGAAAATCATATTCTAATAATAGTGTAACTTATTTAATCTGATCTCAAAATACGCCACTATAAGATCAATATTCTTGATTTACTATTATAATATTCTTGATTGACCCCTTATTTCTAATACCAATTAATAATTAAAGCATCTCTTAATTATTATAATTATTCAACCATTTTTCGCAACAAGTAAGTCTACCTAAATTCTACTATTTTAATCCAACAGGATAACATCTAAAGTGTAATCATATATATAAATGTTAATTTAGTAAATACGTAGACGCTTGGAATTTTTTTAAACTAGGTAAATCCTAAACTTTACTATCCTGTTCCAACGCATTTGTTTTAAGATGTGTGACAGGGAGCGGTATTCATAGACAATTTGCATTGATGACCCCTGCTGCTGACGCATAATACATATGAAGAAGAATGCTGACATTTTGACGCGGCTCCATTGGACTGTTACCAAGTTAATATCAATAAGTCGTATCTTTATACGAGCTACGTACAGATATACGCCTTTTAGAAAGGACTCATTATGCCTCAGCCACGCGATTGTATGGCATTGTTACCTACATTTGAAGATGAAGCGACGTTCTTAGGGCACGGAGAATAATTAGTAGTTTTAACGTAGACTTTAGACTAAGGTTTACGTTAAAACTACTAATTATTCTAGTATACTAAGTAAGTACTATACTATAGTAATTAAGGTGGTGTAGTAGGTATTAAAATTCATATTTCGATGTGTTTGTCTGTGTGGTTTCCTTTCAAATATAATAAATAGACAGAATGATTTATATAAATAATAAGAATCAAGGTTGCGTTCTCAACGGAAAATCGATAGCAATATTTTTTGCCTTTAAGATAATTTTTAGGGTACCGTAGAAAAGAAGTAACCCTAATGAAATGCCATCCCTGTAGTTAAGCACATAAACGAGACTTATTATTTTAATCCTCTGCAAATGATAGACTTGCTTTGAGGAGTGCCACAGAGAAAACCAGTGAACTTTGACACACAGTTTATATTTAGTCGCATGGCACAGCGCCGCGGATGCAACTTCGACCACAGACGTAAAGAGAATGGATGGTACAGTTTGAAACAAAATATAAGTTTAAAGCACATTAAAATTATACTGGTTAACCGTCACGTTAGTTTAAATAATAAAATCATAAACATCCTCAAATAGTTTTTTTTATGATTAAAATTTATTAAAAAAAAAGTTCGCAGCCGACACAAGTTTCTTTGAAGTTAGCATATCAAGTTCCAGCAGATCACAAGATTATTAGAGGTGAGACGTATTTACGGGAACAGGTTTTTGGAATAGATTTTGGCATGGACGCGTAAGTACGCGATCCCGCTCGCGCGTCTTTTAGCGTATCGAGTACTAGGCGTACGACGACTCGGAAGACTCGAAACGTCTAAGAGTCTTTATGTTCCGCGCTATTCGTATTCGTCTGCGCGTTCGGATTCTTTCGGGGCACCTCGGGTCGGGGTCGGTTTAGCGCGTATTTGGACCTAGTCTTTGGATCTAGTCTTTTTGTTGACGCGTACTCGCAAGACTCAGTACGCGTTTTGCCTAGTACGTCTCACCTCTAAAGATTATTGGAGTTCAATTCGCATGCCGCATAGTTCTATAGTTCTTGCTTCGTTTTAGGAATAGTTCTGCCGTTTTATTGGAAATTATAAGAAACTTATGGTTTTCAAAAGTAACAAAAAGGTGCACCGCCGTACCATCCTTTTCTCGAAGCCATTCAGGCCATTTTCAACATATATATATATATCTATATATATACGTATATCGTCTATTAGTACCCATAGTACAAGCTTTGCTTAGTGTGGGACGAGGTTTATTTGTGTAAGATTGGCCCCGAATATTTATTTATGTAGCGCAGCCTCGAGAGCTCTCACCACCAGAAAGACAACACTTTTGAACCTTTTATAATTTATCGTTGACGGCTACAGCACGGTAAAATTAACTCTATGGTTTCATTCATAAATATACCATAGGCTATAGACTTTAGACTAATTAAGAATAAAATGTCGAGGACGTCCACTGTAAAGTATAAAAGCGCTCATTTACTTACATACAGAGTGAAGAGGGTGGTTGCACCTTCTAGTGACTGTAGATACCTAAATTTGCAAGTGCAACGGTGTCATCTGGGCGGGTCCGGGGGTATTGGCTCACTTCCCCGCTCAATTACCTTCCCGTGAACTCGGTTAGCATTTAAATCTTAGCTGGAAAATCAACATTGCTTTAAAACAGCAAGCTATACTAAGACAGTTTTTGCAAAGGCTGTTTAGAATATTTGAATTTTTGAATTGCCTGGTTTAGACAGATAATAAAAACAAGGTAAGTATAGGTTCAAATTTATGTTTATTATAGTATTTTTCTAAACGATAAAATTGAGAGGTTCCATTTTAAAAATTAATACACGATTAACGAAGATTATGTCATAAAAATAACAAAGATATAGTACGAGTTCGATTCCTTTGAGTTTGACACTGGCATATGCTCGGATTCCATTGAATAGTCTACTTTAAAGCTAATGTTCAAAAAGTCTTCAATAGTTTTGTTCAAAAGTGTTAGTGTTGTTAGTGTCTTTAAAGTTAATGCTGTGTTGTTTGTGATGAGTTTCTATCACAAACATACAATATTTGGATGGTGTGTATGTATTAGAAACTATATTACTTTAATATTAAAGGAGAACAGCTAGTGGAATATGAGCGTTATGTCAGTGTCATACCTATACTTAAAACTTTTTCTGAACCCTTTCATACCTTTTTAGTTACAACGACATAATCAGGGTTTATAAAGTATCAAAACATGTATTTATCAGGTACTTTAGGGTACTGTTCAGATGATACATGTTCATAGTACAAACCTTTTATAATTGTTTTTTCCTAGATCGGACTTAAAGATACAAGACAAGCTTTGTCCACACTTGTATCGCGTTCGCGACAGGTATCAAGATCAGTCGTATCGTATCGTGCACATGTATCCGAAGTGTGAACGCTCAATTTGGGCATAACGCATCATTACCATTGTCGTATAAATAACACGTCTACACTTGTATCGTCTTGCATATCGTATTGGGCACGCGTATCCTAAGTATGGACGCTCAATTCGAGCATAACGGTCGTGATATGCATCGGAGATACGCGACGAAGATACGATACATTAAAAAGATACAAGTGTGGACAAAGCTTTCATCACAGCAACGAAACCCCGCAGAGTTACATTGGCCATCACCCATTTGAAAATAGATTTTTACCAATGTTGGCATGTATATGATAATTTAGCTTAAGCGTTATCTTTTTTTAGGCTTATCGATACATGGGAATATTAGCCGATGTTGTTTATATACCTACCTAATTTATATGCTGCGGCTAAACGGTTCTTTGGAAGCTATAAAGAAAATAACATACCTTAATAAATACCGTGCTCTTGAATGGCTTTTCATTAGATTTCTCGTTTTCACGTATTTTATGTAATTATTGATGCATCTTGATTACTAAGTTGACTTGCATATTACCTTGGCATGTAAGTTGTAACATTTTACGGTGTTATACAAAATTACGAAACATTGCGTTCGCAAATTTATACAGGAAACAACCCATAATTATAGGGCAAGTAGGGTTAGTCATTTTATCCAAGGTAATGGCAGAATAAGCAAATATACTTTTAAGGTGTACTCAAATAAAGTGTACTGCACATTAAAGTTGCCATAATTGCAGCTCGCTTCCAATTATTGTATTATTTTACTCATAAAATCAATTCTTAAAAAATATGTATGTATGTATGTATGTATGGCACTTAATTCCACATAAGAAAAGAAAACAATACAACAAATACAAATATTCTTTATTGTTCACCTGTACCTTACAAAACAAACACAAAAACATTTACAAAAACAAAATTATAAAATAAAATAAGAAAGTACAAAGGCGAACTTATACCTCTAAGGGATCTCTTCCAGCTAACCTTCGAGAAAATGAGAAAAGTGAAAGCAACGCACGAAGGCGACAGACAAACTTACTATGCACAAACATGGATACTTAAAAGAAGCAATACCAAATTTAAATACGAATAATTTAAATAGTAAATATAAATAATAAAATATGTTATAATAATAACCTATCTCCCCGTTAAGCGCCAGTAGCTCTATTTTCCATGAGCTAAATGTATGCACACGACTTTTCACAATCTACCTTCTTATGGTTCTGGTATTCTTTGGCTACATTGCTAAGAAGGACAGACATAATCTCGAGCACCTGATTGTTAATGGCAAGTTAGACTTAAGGCGCTACACTGAGAAATTTGAAGACTTTGAAACGCTGTTCTGCCCAGACTAGCAAACAGTAGGGGCTGATTTTCAGATATATGATTCTTGACTATATGATAGTAGTATTGACAATAGCGAAACATGATTTCTTAAAATTTTCTCGGTAGAAAATAAATCCGAAGTTGAGTCTATATTTTCCTTTTTTTCCTCAGCCTACTAAAACAACACATTATTAAAAGACACGATTAAGTTAATATGATGGTATTTTACTTCATCTAGGTACTAACAAGAGGAAATTTAATAAACCTGCACACAGTCAGATATTTAACGAGATTTGTCTAAAAAGCCATTCTCGGAGAGGGTTGCATCCCGTTTTGTCGTGAGCAAAAAACAAAGGGTGTCTCTTTCAATCGATATATCACCTTAAGAGGTCGTAGTCCCATCGGATGGTAGGACCAAATCCACGATCGATAAGGAAAACAATGAATGGCGAACTCGAAAACCGCTATATGTAGATGAACCACGACCCTCAATTATAGGTAGGAGGGTCATTATCCAGTTTGGAGTCGTGGATGTGTTTGCATTATTTAGTAAGTAGCATACTTTATATGAGGCTAAATGATTCTAAACACGTACCTAGTCCAATTAAACCAAGATGAATGTTCAATGTTAAGTGATTCTCCAAACTGGGAACATAATAAAGCTAGGCATGGTAAAGGTCGGGTAAAACGCACCGCTTCGTTATCGGTCACATGTCAGGTTACAGTTCCACGACTCCGGTCAACCACGACTATTGTCAGCACTTATTTCAGACAGCAGCATTTGAAGTCTAAGGCTGGTTTTCCACTAGAGCTATGCTATGCTATGTTTCCATATATTTGACACATAGCTCCAGCTCGAGCTACGTGTCAAATGTATGAAAACATAGCATAGCATAGCTCTAGTGGAAAACCAGCCTTAATTAGTTGACTTCCTGTATTCAACAACATTATCAGCATTTCCAGGGTTTGGATGCAGAGACGTCCGCGACTCGATCTTTTTGAATAAAATCTGAATTTCATTTTCTTCGATTATTTATGAGCATACGTCGGACTCCAGCGGGCATTTTCATTTGGTATGGTTTACAAAAAAAACTTGATTTACTAGTATATGTACTTAGTATTTTTAACGTACCCGTTATCATGTATTAATCTTTAATTGTTTCCATAACGTGTAAAGACTCTTTTAAGCGATAACTTAGAATAATATTAATAGGTAACAAATAAATCAATCATTTTCGGGTACTTAGTATTTGTTACCTAGTATTTTTTACCTAGTATTTGTAATATGTCGGTGAATTTAAGTACGCTTTTTGTAATGCTTGCTCTTAAGTAAGTTGTTAAATCAAATACACTACATACTATTCAATCTTACTTTTATTTCTAATTTAATAGATTAAAAAAAAAACAATTAAATAGAATACCTAACTAACGTACAGCCTTAGTTGCTAAGGTATTTGGAATTGCACATTACAAATACTAGGTACCAAATACTAAATACAAATACTTTATTCAGACAACTCGAAAATTGATTTGAAGGGATTGTTTCATAATAGCTTGGGATGGTATTTCGTGGAAAACTCGCCGTTCGGTTTAGATTTCTGACGCCAAACTGAGGGTAAGTATACAAGATAAATAAACCAAAATAACATTTGAAAGAGTTCGGCAATATTTTTTTTTATAAAATTAGGTGATTCGAGACACACAGTGTATACTTCCAATGTATGTATGTATGGCTATGGAATTGTTTGACTCGATTTTCTTGACACCCAAAGCCCTCGTTGATCGGAATACAGGTTCCATTCGGTATTAATCACAAAGCGACTGTACACCGATATATTAATGTTGTTCTGAGTCGCAAATGCTAAGGTCGCATGGACCGCATAGCATCGCGACGCGGAGATCGCGCCTGTCACATCACTCAAACGAAACAATAGGATTTACTGCAAATTATTTGCTTGGATCATTTTTTTTTGTCACATTGCCATCTTTTAAACGTTACTTGGAAACATTTTACGTTAGAACCACGACAGAGATATAATTAGATACCTATAATTATGTAGGAGTAGGTGTGGGACCAGATTGAATGTAAAGTTCTGAAACTCCCGGAATTTCCGGGAAATCTTCATCCCACCAGTAAGATACCTAACGTTTTTACAAATAAGGCTCGGCCTACATATGTACATCAGGGGTTCTGTGATGGTGACATTATAGCACGATCACAGCACGATAAACAACAAAAAAAAACATCTGCGCTTTCTATCGAGTGTGGTATATCAGAAAGTGACAGATGCTTTAGCTTGACTTCTATCACGCTATCACTTCACCATCATAGACAGGCAGGGGGTCTACTTGAAACCTTGACGGTTTTAAGTAGACCCAGTGACAGGACAACCTACCTAACTAACAAAACTGCCACATCTGACGCCACTACTAAAACAAATTTTGACATAACATTTAGTTAATGGTTTTAAATATTCCATTTTACTATCAGTTTCAAATAATCTATAGAGCATGATGGATGCCCTTTGTTGTCTAGAAAATAAATTGTTTCGAAGATACTTTCAGTATTCGCACAAAGTGTTGACGCTTAAAGAATTCCCATTTACATTACTTTGCGATGAGCTCACCTTTTAGATTACTATTTACTAGCTATCATGAACAAAACAAAATCTAAAGGTGAGTATATGACTAAAATCCGTTGACAGATGGGTGATTACATCAAATAATGTAATTCGATAATATATGCCTATTATTTGACCACGGCGATACCTGCGCGGCGCGCGGCATACGAGAGGAGACGTTAAAAAAAGGGGAGGATCTTCATCACGTAGTTAATATTCTCGAGGGAATTCTGGAGCTTTTTCGAGCTACATTCAAATCATGGATACATAAACTTACAGAGCCCTTTCCAATGTCACAAAACCTTTTCCATATACCAATTCCGGGGAGGTCGTTTCTTTTTTACTTTCTGTCTGCAAAATATGATTTAAAACCATAATATATAAATCACTACTAGAAGAAGAGAACTAGAAGGGGGAGTCTTGGCGTATATACACCCGTAGTAGTCACCGATGGGGAGAGGTGGTCAAAAATTGTTCAAAAGGGGCGAAATCGGCGCGTCTTATTAGAGTTTTAAAGTTTAAACTTTCCATACAGTAGTTAGATTCTATATTCAAATAATAGCGCCTGCTGCTCGCGGCTGCTAGCGACTATCTCTCTTCTGCCATTTAAAAAAGTATGAAATCTAACTTCTGTATACGTAGAAGATTCGAATCCCCTTTTAGGAAAAACACGCGCGTCGTTAGATGTGATTCCTATATTTGACGTCTTCTGTGTTTATTTAAGAATTCAGAACACAAGAATAATCATAGCGATATTCCTAATTTCGAGTGTCCATTATCTTTCAAAATCAGAATTTTGCCAAGATGTCCCCTTCTGTCATTACCTGCACTAGGGATCACGACCTAGTACTGAAAATAAGTTAAAATAAAATGAAGTTACCAGTAGGTAACTTATTTTTTTTCAATCAGATATTTTTTCTCTCATAATAGTACATTACTTACCAAGGGCGGTAAGACAAAGAATGTCTCAGATCGCAGGTATTTTACGCCCGAGCCGAAGGCAAGGGCGATAAATATGCGATCTGAGGCTTTCTTTATTATCGCCCGTGGTAAGTACAAAATTTTATGTCACACCCTGGCCAGGAAGTGGGATTTTTCGCGCGCGGAGCGTGCGGTAATGGCCACTTTATGGCCAGGTGTGACATAAAATAAATTAAAATGCCAGATGAAATAAATGAATTGATGATCTTAATTAACTGTTAACTAATCGCGAAAAACGTAGTTACTAGCATAAAACTTATTGTACGACGATTGGAAAAAACTGGTAGCAATAAATATTTTTTTATGAACACGAATCATGCTCTTTACTCTTAATTTTGCAATAAATCTCGTATCGTATCTTTTGCACTTTGATATATTAACGTGTGGTTGCGGGTTATATTTTATAACATAATGTTAACTGGTGTTGGTAATTATAGAGTCAAATTAAATTTAAGGCGCTACACTGAGAAATTTGGAGACTTTGAAACGCTGTCCTGCCCAGACTCAACCAACCAACAACAGTAGGGGCTGATTTTCAGATATATGATTCTTGACTAAAGAATTGTGGTACTGACAATAGCGAAACATGATTGCTTAAAATTTTCTCGATAGAAAATAAATCCAAAGTCGAGTCTATATTTTCCTTTTTTTCCTCAGCCTACTAAAACAACGCATTATTAAAAGACACGACTAAGTTAATATGATGGTATTTTACCTCATCTAGATACTGACAAGAGGAAATTTAATAAACCTGCACACAATCAGATATTTAACGAGATTTGTCTAAAAAGCCATTCTCGGAGAGGGTTGCATCCCGTTTTGTCGTGAGCGAAAAACAAAGGGTGTCTCTTTCAATCGATATATCGCCTTAATGAAGTATAATTTTTTAACCTGAATCGTGATTTGTGATGTGTTTTAAATGATAAAATTTTAAAAAGATGAGTAATTTTTTCAGTAATGCGAAATAAAAAGGTTAGGCAATTTATCTGGAAAAAGCGTCATAAATAGGTATTCATCGATATGTACAACTATGTACGTGAGGAATCTAGTGTGACTAATATTGTAAAGTAAAGTGTAAAAATATGTATCGAATGAATACTCTCATAAATATGTACCAAAACCTTAATTCACCGACAATCCGACATAAGAGCTATGGGACATCTTTTTGAGCAAGTTGTATGCACCCATATTTTTGCACTTGACTGTACCACAAACTGTAATTCTGTGGCTCTACTGAATAATTGTAAAACTTATATTTTGTACTACATTTAATTAGCAGACGAGAGAGAAAAACACAAAGAAGCAGAACGTCCGAACTAGTGTCCCGGTCAGCGTCGGTGGGGTTAGCGATGCAAAGAGCATTGCCAATAATTTCAAAAGCTTGTTTGCTGTAACTCCGCTATTGAATACGACGGGGACTGCCGAGTACTGTAAAGTATATGGCTAAAGATGTTCTCAATGTCATCAGAAACATGCTGAGGGGAAAATCGCCGGGACATGATGGTCTCAGTATCGAACATCTCAAATATGCTGGAAGTCACCTGCCTCGGATACTGGCAATGTTTTTCACACTGTGCCTGCGACACGGATACTTACCCGAGCAGCTAACGAGAACAGTGGTCATACCACTGGTGAAAAACAAAACGGGAGACCTGTCAGACTCCGCGAATTACAGGCCCATCTCACTGGCGACTAGTGGCGACTGTTATCGCAAAGGTGCTGGACAGCTTGATTAATGCACAACTTTGTAAGTATATCAAGTTAAGCGACGCACAATTTGGTTTTAGGCCGGTAGTGGCCTCGGAAAGAGGACTTATACGGCATTTCGTGAACAAAAGATTTCCTGTATCAGGGTAGGTCCTTTAGGACCCAGAGATGGATTTTCGAAGTAGAGCCCTCGAAATTTTTTATGTCAAATTTTTGAGGGTGGGGTGAGTCCAGGTTAATCTTGATATCTGCGCCAGTTAAGCTACTGGGTCAAGTTGGGTGTCAATTTCGAGTAAATCAAGGATGCTAAATTCATTTCTGGAATTAATTTTGGACCATTCCATACAAAATTTTCGAAAATTAACAAAAAATAGGTAATTTTTCATTCATACTGAAAACAGAAAAATGGCCATAACTTTAAAAAACACCTGCACATTTTGGAAAAAAAATAGGTCTTCAGAAAACCCTGTTAATATTATATTTAAAAATATATATTTCAAAAATATACCTACTGTGGAAGTATTAAAAAAATTAAAAATTAAAAGATAGAACAAAAAATCAAATTAATTAAAAAACATAGTTCATTAAACGTTCTTTTGTTCATTAAACGCCGTATTTTCCCTTTTCTTGTTCCGTACAGATGCCACTACGGGGTTGTCAACGGACAGTGCAATTTTGTGCGTTAAACAGGCTGTCCAGTACTACAAGGACAGAAACACGCCTATCTACGGGTGTTTCCTTGATCTGTCAAAAGCGTGTGACCTGGTTGTGTACGACATACTGTGGGACAAATTGGCACGAACAGGCTTACCTTTGGAATGCGTGGCGTTGCTGAGGTATTGGTACAACAACCAGGCCAACCGTGTGAGATGGGCGGGGGAAGAGTTGGAAGAATACAGGGGCTATCCTCGCCTATTCTGTTTAACTTATACGTAAACGGGTTGATCGATGGCCTCAGCAGTACACATGTCGGTTGTCACATGGGTAATGTGTGTTTTAATAACATTAGCTATGCTGACGACATGGTGCTGCTGGGACCAGCGGTCGGTTCGATACGACAGCTCGTGAAAATATGTGAGGGGAACGCTGAGCAGCATGGTCTCAGGTATAACGCGACTAAAAGTGAGCTGGTCATTTTCAAGGCACGTAAATACAACCTACAAGCTATCCCTGAGATCATGTTGTGTGGAGTGCCCCTAAAAGTGGTAAAACGTGGAAAATATCTAGGTCACGTGCCAACGGAAGACTTGAGCGATGACCAGGATTTGGAGAGGGAGAGGAGAGCGATGGCAGTGCATGGCAATATGCTCGCCCGCAGATTTGCACGCTGTAGTGACGAAATCAAACTGACACTTTTCAAGGCTTACTGTCAGACGTTCTACACGTGTAGTCTATGGGTGAGATTTACACAGAAAGCCTACAATGCCATCCGTGTGCAATGTAACAACATCTTCAGAATGTTGTTGAGGCTGCCGAGGCACTGCAGTGCATCTGGAATGTTCGCTGATGCGCGAACAGATGACTTTTTTGCCATCAGGCGAAAAAGAGTATGGTCACTGCTGAACAGATTACGCGGCAGCAGCAATGGCTTTCTGAGGGTGTTGGCTGAGCGCCTCGACTCTTCGCTCACCAAATATTGGGTGGAAGTGACCCTTGGTAGGGCCAAGTAGGGCATATTATTGGCTCTGCTTGCCCCTATCAATGAAACTACTTGTTTTTTATTGTTTAAAGTGTTTATTATTTTATTTTTACTCACATAGTTTTTAAGATTTGATTATTACTAACAAGCTATGGATCAACTGATCTGAAAATAATCAATTTTTATTATTATTTTATTATAATTATGACAGCAGTTTGGCCGGTTACCAAAAAATACCGATTAATTAAAATATGTAAAACGACATAATGTATCTTCTTTACTGAAGATGAGTTGTCATATCGCATTGTGTTTATTATTGATCGAAATAAAGATAATATAATTATATTGTCGTAATGATAACGATCGTGAAATTAGTCACCTTTTGATTATAATCAGTTCTAAATAAGGCTCTATGGACTGTCAGACATCGAATTGAAGGTAACAAATTAACATTTGCCGAGAATGGCACACACGTGCCAGTTTTTAGTATTTAATTAAATTTATTAGGTCTTAGGATGCTCCTTCAAGAAAACCAGTTAACCACATAAATCAGCGGCGTTGCGTCATCGGTCAGATGAAAATATCAGGCGTGGGCTCTCCGTGAACAATCCTATAAAAACCAAGGGCAATCGAATTCAGCTGTGATCTGTCTTCTATCGTTATATATCGTCCCATTAGCATCCAAATTGCCATTCTTGGACGATTTATATTCGTCTATATTAAGCTTGTGAAACTTTGATCAGATAGCGCCCCAGATTAGAATAGCACCTTTGTTTTGTAGTTTGTTTTTATGGTTAATTTGCTTTATTACCTGATCAAATTTGAATACTGATATTAGTAGGCGACGCTTGATATAGGGTTCGATTCAAAAACCATAAAACAGTCGTAAAACTGTTAAGACAATTTAACTGCAATGGGAATGTTATACTTTATTAGGCTTTAACTTTAATGATACCATGATACCTAGTTAATTTCTTAACGAATTCACTTTATTTTTAGTATTCATAATGATTACTACTCATCATGGCAATATGACATTGCTGATGTTTTGTCTGCTATAATGTGCGTATTCATTTATATCTATATCCTGGCAAAATTTACCTTTAATATTTAAGGTCCGGAGACTTTACGCGCATGGGCGCGAATGTGACTCGCAAAACCGAATTTGGTTTTGAATGTGCGGTCGCAAGAAACACAGTGAAGCTGTCCGTCACTGTTATACATGTATTGGTAGGAGGGTTTAGGCCGAGTTTTACGGAACTTGCGTTTGGCGTCTAGATCTTCAAGACGGGCGCGTTCAAAGTCTTTAATACCAGTACTGACAGCAGTACGCCAGTCCGATCTTCGAGTCGCAAGATCCTCCCACGACTCACAAGGAATGCGGGTGGCTGACAAGTGACGTTTTGCCAGGATGTCGCCGTCGACGGACACGTCTGGGAGGACATCATCATCATCATATCTATATAGTTACTAAACTCACCATTTTATGCCATAGTGTCCATAGAACTATAAAATTCGTCGATACTTTTTAGTTATATAGTAATGTTAGGTTATTTTTATCTGTTAAGGCAAAAATGTATTTCATAATTGACGATTCCCTGAATGGATATTAGCGTTAATATTTAGGCTTATGCGTTAGATTTATAAATAAACTAGGTTTTGCCCGCAACTTCGTCTGCGTAGAGCTCGGTCAACGCGTTAGAATTTTATCGCTGTTCTTTTATTTCAGGTGGTTACCTAGTTATCTCTGTTCCATACAAACTTCTACTTCCGGGATGGGATGAAAACTATCCTATGTCCTTTCCTCGGACTCGAACTAACTATATTCGCACCAAATTTCATCTAAATCAGTTCAGCAGTTTAAGCGTGAAGGGGTTACAGAGAGACACAGTTATGCTAGGCCTATAAACAAAGTTCCAAGACTCATTGAAAATAAAATTTGTTTTCATCCCTTCAGAGGGCGAATTTTTAAAAACTCTGAAATCTGTTTTTTTTTATTTTGGTGTTTAGTCAGGAAGTTTTAAAGTTTCTATCTTAAAAATAATTTTGTTCTCCATACAAAATGACCAAGAGGTCATTTAGACAGAAACCCTTTTTTAATATATTTAGGGATGAACTTCGAAAAACGCTGAAATTTGTTTTGTTGTATTTAAACAGACTCTGAAAAAAATTTGAAGTCTTTCACTTAAAAAAATTTTGCTCCCCATGAAAACATTGAACACCTTTTTAACCCCTTGAGGGGATGAATTTAAAAAAAACGCCGAAATTAGTTTTGTTTTATTAAAACAGAGAGTCTCTGTAAGAAATTTGAAGTACCTAGTTTAAAAAAAATTTGCTACCCACACAAACTTTTAACCCCTTTTCAACCCCTTTCGGGGATGAATTTCGAAAAACGCTGAAATTACTTTTTTGTATTATTATAAGAAACTTTTATACAAAGTTTGAAGACTATCACTATAAAAAAAAATTGCTCCCCATACAAACTTTGAACCCCTTTTTAACCCCTTTAGGGGATGAATTTAAAAAAAGCTGAAATCACTTTTTTTCCATTATTATAAGGAACTTTTACACAAAGTTTGAAGACGCTCACTTTAAAAAAAAATTGCTCCCCATACAATATTTCACCCCCATTTTCAACCCTTTAGGAGACGACAATTTTGAAAACGCAGATATTACTTTCATTGTCTTATTTTAAGGAGTCTTTGTACAAAGTTTCAAGTCTGGACCTTAAAAAAAATATTGCCCCCCATACAAACTTTGCACCCCTGTTTTACCCCCTTAGACTTTTCTTTCTTTACAATAAAGCACTTTGAACTTTGAACTTTAGGGGTGGAATTTCCAAAAATCCCGTCTTATCCCTTGCCTCCGTTATATAACCTAACTATAGTGTAAATTTCAAATTTCTAGGACCGGCAGTTTCGGCGGGGCGGTGATTAATCAGTCACCCATCAACTTTATATATATAGATAAACTAAAATTGAAATTAAATTACAATAAATAAGCCACGTAGCGTACCTATAGCGTTTATGCTTACAGAACCCTGATCGATGAATTTGATTGACGATAACATGTCAACATGAACTTTTTATCAGTCAAATGTCGTCATGATGTAATTTTCCATAATTTTGCATATTTTATTTGTTGCGTTTGAAAGAACAGGGGGCCGATTTTTGAGTGTCGAACGCTCGGCTCGCGTTCGACACTCAAAAATCGGCTACCAGTTTTTCAATAAAAATAAATATTTAGAACAATTTTACACACATGGAACTAGCCATGTAGTAATCTCATTTAGCTTTGTGTTATGGAAACTAGACGACACACAATCCTATCCAATAACATATAGATAACTGGTCAAATCAACGAAGTCAAAATATTTTGGAGTGACCCTCGACAGAAAACTGACTTTCCGTAGCCACATCGGTAGGGTACGCAACCGTGCCGATGATTAACAAGTTTAGCAAAATGTCACATAGAAGTAAGTTGACACTTTACAAAATTAGTGTTCGTCCAATCATGTCTTATGCAAGTGTAGTTTTTGCGCACGTGGCTACGACATCGCTCCAGCCGTTTCACCAGAACTGATACACAAGACACACAAGCAAGCACACAACATGCAAGCAGCATGCTGACATGCAAGCTAGATGTTGAAGGTTATTCCTACAGACTAGTACATACTATATCCTGGTGAAAAAAGGGCGGCTCAAGTAGTATGGGGTACTTTAGAATAGAATAGAATAATGTTTATTCTTGAAAAAATAAAAAATAACACAAAAAATAAAACAATTAAGATGGAAGTGCCACGAAATGGACACCCCTCATTCTACCCGATTTGGTGCAATATTAGAGACATAAAGGCGAAAACGGATGGCTCCGATTTCCAAATGTTGCTTTATTTATTTAAAACCTAGCTTACAATCATTTACATACAAATAGCAGTTTTCTGTCACTTTTAATGAGATATTCGTAGTCTAGAAGGTAATCTTAGGCAATAAACACTTAGTTGGACGACATTTCAAGTACAAATTGAGTGGCGAATTTTTGCCATATGTTCTTCACCTGATATTGGTATAAAGTGCTGATTTTCATTTATTTTAGCCTCAAACTTATTACTTCTCCATTTAAAATTAAAGAGACGCCAAATTAAAACAAGTGGTAAATTAAGCGCCATTCAGACTTCATATTATTATTTTCATTTCTGGCTTTTCGTATTTGAATAGGTAGGTTAAGAACGACTTTTAAGTTTGCTGTGAAATTTTTATTATTATGGATGGCGGGTTGAAGTTGACAACTCGAGATGTTTTTTGTCGAAATTTGAACTTAGAATATTGCATAAGGTTCAAGATCTATCTACCTTTAAGACCAAGTTTGGTCTAGCAAGCCATATTAGAGCTCACAGAAGGAGAATGCAGTAATGGCTAGAGTCGCCGTCATCGAAACCGATGTGGAGGACTATATATATATATATATATATATATATATATATATATATATAAGGTTCAATTGTCTTTAACTTTTCATCTCGAGTCTCGAGTTATCAAGTTCATCACGCCAGGCACTATTAGCATAACAAAATAAGTAAGTTAGATCCATTCGCACGCGAAGAAAAAGTTGGTTAAATACATATTTAACCCCCGTAGAGATATATGGACGAAAATTGGGGTTTCATCTGTACTTGTTAAGGATTAAATAAGTTATAAAATTAATATAAAATAATATCACATTCATTTATTGACAATATACATGTACACAATTAGCAGAAATACTGTGGAGACCGGTAGAATTGACTATAATATAGTAACATATTATGTTAATTTTGAAGGTTTTACTGACGAGGGGCGTTTCTCGCGATGTACTCCAGAGCACGCGCGATCTGGGGAGGCACCGGGGGAGGAGTGGGGATGGCGTTACCCTGAAACAGAAAAAATAACCAACACATAAATATTTTCGATGGAGGCTTGAAACAGTTATTGGCGAGTTGGAGGAAACCTCTTATATAAAAAATAGGGTTGACGCATCCAGCTGAATATAAGTACCTAAAATAGTCACAACTGGGGATCCTATAAACGAGTCCTGCGAAGCAGCAAGAGTTGTATGCTGTAGTGGAAGCTCTTTTAAGAGATGGTATTATTATTATACAGCCTTCAAAATCGCCTTGGTGTTCTCCTTTTTCCTTTTTGCTGTCTAACTGAAAACTTTCTCCTATGTATAAGTCTGTTTTATCAGACTGAATCGGATTTACTTACAGAACTTAAACAAAAATATGTAATGTCTTATGGTTGACGTCGAGGTAGGTATATATAAATGCTGATACGCAGACAAAACATAATCGTAAGTCACTGAACTCATAGGCTCGATCACGTTACATATATATACCTACATATCATTAACAAACTGTCATTAATCACTTATGGTAAGCAGCACTTTTTTTGCTAAAAATATTATTTTTGGTATGGTGTCTAAGCGTATAATAAATACGAAAATCATACTTGCCTACTTAATAGGTTAATGTCTACATATTTCTCTTTAATAATTTCAATATTGTCTCTAAATTTATATTAAAATGCTTAATGTGGTAATTTCAATTGTCTAATGTAATTACCGTAGCACATAGAAGTTCGTTTGTTTTGTTTGTAAATCTGCATTAATTAGTTCTTTACATGACTTAAAAACATTCGTTTAAATTTGAACCTTGACACGATGCAACAGAGTTTAAAATGATATCTGTGATATATAGCTTCCTAAGCGTTAAAAGGTATATAAGGCCCCCAAGAGGTGAGCTGATGACCTGGGTAAGGTCGCGGGGGTACGCTGGATGCGGGCAGCCCATGACCGATCGTTGCGGTGTTCTCTAGGTAAAGCCTATCTCCAGCAGTCGACGTCTTTCGGCTGATGATGATGATAAAATGGTATAAAACAAGCGTATAATTACCGTAGGCTGGAATCCGTTCTCGTCGGCGACGTAGTTGATGGCGATGACCTCGCCCTCTGGGGAAGTCCAGGAGTATGAGCCCTGGGACACTACGGGGACGACCGGGGGGTTGCCGCCAAAGTTGCGGGGGGAGCCTTGCGCTTGCGCGGCGATGCCGTTATCGGTTTCAAAGCTAAAGAAACATAGTCACGATTATTCCTACATATACCTAAAGTAAGGTTGGATATGACGTAACAATCTGAGATTTAGCAACTCCTTAACTATAATTATTATATTTTATGTGTTCTGCCCCCGTTTGGAAATATTGGTGTGATTTTATGACTGTTTTATATGCTGAAATTACGTTTACATGAACAAGTTTAAATTCAAAATGCATTAAATATTAAAACATTATATATGTTTTTTTTTATACCTCTAATTTTACCATCCAACTATATAATTGTCACAGAAACAGAAACAGAACACAGCAGCATTATTGGTAGCTTTATGCTACCTAAAGGATGATTCACGCTAGACAAGAAATCGACGGATGCGCGACGGCCGTTGATTTCTTGTACTAGAAAACGGGCCGGCCCGGACACGGAACGGTCTAGCGTGAATCATCCTTAACGCTATATAAATCTTGAAATCGTAAATTTTCAGTAAGCATCGGAAGCGTAAGGGCCGGCAGCGCACTTACGCTTGTTTTGAAGTCGCAAAAATTCATAGGCTACGCTATTTGCTTGTCATATAGGCAGATATGCTAATTTGAAAAATTGTACTTAGTTATACTTACAAGTAGTTGTAGCTACCATCAGGTCCCTGCTCGTTGCCTTCCCTCAAGGTCTGGGCGTTGGCGTCGCCAGCCACGCGGGCGACGGGGCGCGCGGGCGCAACGCTCACCGGCTTGTACTGAGGCTGAGGCTGGTACTGTGGTTGGTACTGTGGGCGGTACTGCTGCTTGAAGGCAGGGAATCCAGCGAATGAACTGGCACGGGCTGACTGACCGTACGCGGCCGCTACCATGCAGGCGAGAGCGATGAGCTGAAGACAATACAAATACAAAAACTCTTTAAACACACCTCAAAAAACACAGCAGGTACAGAACATTAGGCTTAAAGTAGAGGTAAACAAAAGTCGGTCTTATCGCCAAAGAGCGATTTCTGAAGAGCGATGAGCTGAAGACATACCTATGGTAATTAGACTTTATGTAAAAATAGATACGGTAATGAGATCATACAAATTTAAATTAAGAGTTTCAACGGGTTGAATCAACACCGAGAAATCGCTGGTTTGTTAGGTCCGAAAAGTAGGTATGAACCGACTCTATTTAATTTTATTGGCATAAGACGCATAGTTACTCGCAAAACTTAATTCTGTAAGAAGAACATGGCTTATATACCTATCCTGTATTAAAATGTGTTTTTTGTCTAATTGCCCGATTTTAAATTATGGAAATGTTCTTTTAATCTAATATCTTTTTTATATAGTTACCTGCTGTCTAAAGCACATTTATATTGATTTCAACGCATACTTACAGCGAGTTTCATTTTGATTGGAATAGTTAGTCCTTCTTCTTTGAACTAGTTTGTTTGAATGTGGATAAAAAAATCGCGGCGCGCTTTTATATATCGAAGATGGTTCCACCCACTTGGTACCTACTCTAAACTGCAATAACATTTAAATAATTTGATGCGAGACCGAAAAATTGCTTTATCAAATGACACTAGAGCTATAATATTGATGTTCTATAACAATAATTAAATAAAATAGGCGTTGAGTTCTCATAGAAAAAGAAATAGGTAGGTACCTACTTTTATAGGTACCTACTTGTACAACAATCAAATAACCGGCTAAGTAGTTGGTTCCGAATTTATTTATTTAATAAATATTATTTATTATTATACTTATTTTTTTCTGAATTGGTTTGATAGTTGTTAAATTAAATATTAAACCTATTTTAACTATTTCGAGAGCTAATGTACCTATAGGCTATTAGGCATGAGGACATTTTTTTTTTCAAGCCATTCGAACCAGTTTGTTGTATGGGACTACCTAATTAGAGCAATAACACAAAATACGAAAATGAGAGGCAAAGTACAGAATAGCGGACGAGCACTGAAAACGCTCCATATCTACTGATTTCAGACAGGCGTGACGTCACACCTGGGTCATTATCAGATTTCTTCGTTTTCTTGGTCGTATCCTCATATCCTCATGTCTGACGGACGTGTCGACTACGGGTGACTTTCTATACTACTGCTCTCCAGGCCGTTCGGTCTTGTGTCATTTGTGGGTTGTCAGATTTAGGTGCGCGTCTTTTCTACAAGAACAACACAATACTACATGTGAATGTAGTGCCCTTATCGCTAAAGAGCGATTTCATCAGGCAGCTTTGAACCGTGAGTCGAAAAAGGGAACGTGAATTAATTTAGTTGTAAGGAGTATTGTATTGACATTGACCGTTACGCATTTAAAACTTCCGTCTCAAAATATTTGATTTCTGTTTTAGTGCGATCCAGACACTATCAGAATGACATGAATAATACGATCATCAATCATTCGTTCTGTACGGTTGATTCCTGTATTGTTTGTAGGGAAGGAATTAATCGTATAAATACTATACTACACTTTCAATGGCATTGCTTAAAGGTAATTTAAATTCATAGTTACTGATTGTTTTCGGAGCGCATAATAGTAGGGGAGGTTAGGACTATAAGCATTCTCAAGCGTCCTCAAGGTTTACTCAAGCGTCGTTGGGACCTAGAATTGGATTTTGAATATTGGATGATAGAAAGAAAATGATGTAGGTATGAGAGCCTACAAAAAACTTTAAAAAACAGTTACACGAACATTCTACAAGTATTGATAGTGTATGTACGAAAGGGTAGAACAGTGGAGAAAAAAAATCCCGCACGTTAGATTTTCAGAGAGGATACCCCCAAGACAAGAAGCCCCCGAATCTGACGATTTAACGCGAGGTACGCTTGTATGGACTTTTTAAATGTAAAAAAACTAACGTATAACGTATAAGAGAGAAAGGTCTTAATCTGATGCGCTCGAGTAAATCACAAAATCCCCTCTTGGGCTCTCCTACCATAAAATCTAAAATCATACAACAATTTAAAAAACTGATAGTTGTGATTACCATACCCAGAGGGCCAGAGGTATCATGTCACACAAGTTTCAAAACTTGAAATCCGTCATCTCCCGAGATCTCTGGGCATATAACAAAAAAATTGCTTTTGTTCGTTTTTTCGCCAGAAGGCAACAGGTTAATTTGTCTTTTTCATATATTAATTACATATATATGGAATGAATGACTCAGCTAAAACCCCACCTACTTTTAAAGACGTAAACTGCCACATTTGACATACTAGTAGATATTAACTGATTGCTCTGACGAAACCGATCCACTAAAATTTTATGCTTTGTAGTTTTTGCAATAGATTAACCTTCAAACATTTACGTAAATTATAGGTGATGTGAACTTCAGCAAGTCGCTTAACGATGATCGCTGCCGTTAGTCACTTTCAATGACGATGACGTTTGACACGTAGCGCAGCTGCAATTTAGGAAATAGTGGTCAGAAAAAAGAAAATAAACACAGGCCGGTCAAAAACATTTTTACAATGCCGATAGTGTTACATATATTATTTCCTGTTGTCATCTATAGTTTTAAGCCGTTTTAAAATTTAATTTAAGCCTTGGACCCGTATAATGTGTAGGTCCCTTCCCTGTCATACCCGTATGGGTCATACTTGTATATGTATAAGTATGAAGAAAAACAAGATCACGTAATTTATTTGGTATAATAGTAGCATTAAGCATGAGGTGAATGAAAACTAAAACGCTGAATTTGTGACTTGTATGATCGGTAAATTATTCATGTAGGTCTTTATGTACCTAAACTACTCTTTTTTCTACAACAAAAACGTCCTTCTTTACAGTTCCGTACCAGAAACGTAAAAAAGCAGCCTTAAGGTTTCACTCGTGTCTTTCTGTGACGTTTCCTGATTTTGACCCATTAATTGACGACCTGGGGGCCGATTTTTGAGTGTCGAACGCTCGACTTTTCACTCGAGATCTGTCAAAAAACTATAATGTTTTGACAGGTGTCGAGTGAAAGTGTCGAACGCTCGACTTTTTCACTCGAGATCTGTCAAAAAACTATGATGTTTTGACAGATGTCGAGTGCCAATTTTTGAGTGTCGAATGCTCGGATTTTCTCCATTGATATCAAAAACACAAGACGCTGACCTTTTGGTTATGGCTGTAACCTTTACGCGCCACTGAACTAAAACTTAAGGGTGTTTTTAGTTCGGAAACACCTGTAAGGTTTATGACCTGAACTATCTGATGTATCTAATGTTTTATTTCTTTAATCTAGTTACGCATATACGTGTTTCTGCTGAAAAGTCAATGACGAAACTATAAAACTAAAATATAGCCAATGTATAGCCATTATACTTTACGCCACCCCGAGCAGTAAAGTAGCAATAAATACACCCCGAAGCTCCAGAAGATGTGATATGTTGAGAATGAGTTATCTGCATTTGTCCCTAGTTTTCAGCACAATGAACTTCTTCTTTTAAACTCGTAAACATCCATCTTAGGTGTTTGCCACCGTCATATTAGGTACAGTACTTTTATCTCACGAGGTCGGGTTAGCCAAAGTGGTAGTTGTGATACATACGAACACATAGACAACGTTAACACAGAGCTCCTACGTTGACGCACACATAGACAATGTACATGTATGTCCCAAAACATAACCATGGCTCACCGCGCTCGTGAGACACTGTATTAAAATAAATAATACCCGCCGCCTTGATAGGAAAGGAACTCCCACTTTCGAGTATCTGTGTAGCAGTCGCTAGCGAGTACGGTAATGCAAATATTGCAAACTCATGGTAAGGTTACCTGCCAGAGGAAAACGTAGGTACGAATTTTGTAACTTATAGTACAGTAGTAGGGATTATGATAGTCTTTACGAGACTTACAATACGGTATTAAGAGTCCACATATGCACTTAATTGCCAATGTTTATCGAACTGGATCTCAACATCTGTAGTGATTAAATATCTGTCCTTTCAGTGACCCAAAAGTGAAAACACGATTAGCAAAAATTTTCTCGATACTTTTATTTTTCAAACATAACCCTTTTTTCGATGTTTTTGGTTGGATCTTTAATACCCTCCCATCTTTAACAATGATTTTTGGTTTAATAGTTGTAAAATGATAAGTTCTCAAACCTGATAAAAAAGATTATCCTTATAAATAAATGTACACGTTTAGAATAAACGTCAATATTTACGAAAAACACGCACTGAGCTTCCGTAGAGAGCGGGATCGGGATGGTTAATTGAAAACTCACGCGTGTTAGAGCGGGACTTTTGCAATGCCATCTACGCCCTCTTAAAAGACATTAAAAAATAAAAATGTTACCTACGTTCCCAATAAAAAAAATTACGAAAATACTTGGAAAACGTAGAAATTTCAAACCAATTTATGCATAAATAAAAATAAATAAATGTCTGCCTGAGCGGCGTAGCAATTTATGCTTATTCATTTTTAAATACATAAAGATGAAACAAAAACTTGTGACGTTATTAAGGATGATTCACGCTAGACCATTCCGTGCCCGGGCCTGTACCCTTACCATGAGTTTGCAATATTTGCATTACCGTACTCGCTAGCGACTGCGTAAACGATTTAGTACCTATGGATAAAAGTACAGCGCCTCTGGCGGTTACGCAATAGAACTAAGAATCGGCATACTAAATCGTTTACGCAGTCGATAGCGTGTACGTACGGTAAGAGTTTTCGATACAAACTCATTGTAAGGGTACAGGCGCGTCCGTCGATTTCTTGTACTACAAAACGGGCCGGCCCGATCACGGAACGGTCTAACGTGAATCATCCCTAAGTCAGATTTCCCTACAAACTACATACCGACCGAGAGTTTATGACGTTTCAATAATAGTTGCTTATTTGACTAACAGTAAATAAAATACCCTATTTGAATCCTAAATCCTTATGAATGTCGAAAATTTAAAGATATTCTCGTAATGGTTCGAATTGTAAGATAATCTGAAACTAAGCCTTGTCTTCGCATCCATTAATGTCAGCTTAAAATGTTGCCCAAGGATATTATAGGAAGATTGAATATCAATAGTTAAAAAAAAATCGCGGGTTCCGTCGTAATAATCATTTTATTTTGTCCGCAGAAGGTACATACCTCATTAGTGAACCTCCTGTGTAAACTCATATTGCACCTTTAATTTTCTTCTTTCTGGAATCCTGTTCTTGCTTGGGATTAGGGGCTGATTTTTGAGAGTCGAATGCCTGACTTTTCACTCGACATCTGTCAAAACATCATAGTTTTTTGACAGATCTCGAGTGAAAAGTCTAGCGTCACTCAAAAATCGGCCCCTTAAACTATCTCCTCGACCATTTTTACCCTTTTGCGCGACAGCCAAGTCCGGGTAATGTTTTTACTCATATTTTTAAAACTATCAGATAAGTGGTCATTAATAATTGGTGGTGTCTATGGATTTTTTAAATAATGTTTATATTTTTTGAAACGTCTTTTATTTGATGACCTCATGAAGTTTAGGTGTGTCTAATATACCTAGAGTTTGAATGAATGGTTAAATAATGAACATCAATAAATAAAGATTTTTTGCCGTGTAATCCAAATAATCGTGATCTACTTCCTATAATATGAATATTTCATTAGATTACCGATTTAGACATACATTCGACATAACGCATCAATATCGTGCTTTGTGGTTATATATATGGTTTTGAATCATTTGACACATAATTAGGTGACCATGAACATTATCATTACAATAACATTCAGGGATCAGGAACTATATAATAAAATTATAATGAAGTACCTGATCCCTTTTATAAAATTATATATTTTTTAAGGATTCTTAAAACATTATCATTATTACTTACTACTCAGAAATAATAATATATTTTAATAATTCTATAGCAAAAACAAAGCTACTGAAACTGGATCGGGGGGCCGATTTTTGAGTGTCGAATGCTCGACTTTTCACTCGACATCTGTCAATATGTCATAGTTTTTTGACAGATCTCGAGTGAAAAGTCGAGCGTTCGACACTCAAAAATGAGCCCCTTGGTCCCACACATTCAACCACGTAATTATTTATGGCTTGACGGCATCTTAGTCATTCAATTCTTTAAAGGTAATAAAGGTAAAGTTTTTGTTACAAAATACTGTGGTTAAAATAATAAGTCGGGAGTACAGATGTATATTTTGAGACTTAAAGTGCTCTAATATGCTATTTATCATCATTACGCTCCACGTTTAATACTGATTAACTTTTTTAGGTGACTTGGAACTTCAGTTGGTTTAGTTCTTAATTATTTCGATCTTTTGATTTATTCGACGTTTTTTATAGAGAAGTACATAAGGATAAATAAGGAAAGATGAAGGATCCCGGATAAGTATTTCTAAATGAAGAAAGTGTTGTTTATTTTATAAATTATGTTTTATTAAAAAATCGATTGTGTATTTATTTTTAATTTGAGAAAATGAATAGGTACTTCAATCATTTTAAATTTAAATAGGGTTTAGTTCTAATATGGCGAGAGATTTAACAAATTGTGTACACAAAACAGTTAAAATCAGCCAAGAGCGAGTAGGACTCGCGCACGAAGTCTTCCGTGCCATTATCTATACAAACGGCAAAAAATCTGCTTTTTAGAATTTTTTGTTACAGCGGCAACAGAAATACATCATCTATGAAAATTACGGGTACGGAACCCTATAAAGTAAATAAAAACGTAATATAAATCATAAAGAAGTATTTAATAAGTATTAAAAGTGGACTAACTATCAGCAATTCAAATGATGGGTATATTTCCAAGACGCTACCTATATAGCAATTTGCGATCGCCGTTACGTATCATGACATAGAATCAAAATAATAATAACTAATTCCACGTCTACAAAATATTTTATTTCGATACAACTACCTATGTTAACAAATGGGAACTTTCGACAATGAGATTTCAAGCTGTAGGCAAATGAGCACCGGTTGGTCTGAAACCATTTTCATCCGCCGTGTATTCCACTCGGTACTTTTTCCCATCATCGCCCACATATTCAAAGAAGCCTTTAGCTCTGGTTCCTCCACCGTTTACAGCGGGCTCGACTCTTCCGGCTTCCTCAGCTGCGATACCATTCTCCGTTTCAAAGAGGTAGTGGTAGCCATTTTCGTCTACTTCATTCTCCTGTCTAAGGATCTTCGCGCTGGGTTCGTAGCTGGCTCTCGAGTAAATTACAGGGGTGTAGGAGGCTAGAGGCTTAGGTGTGACCGAGTAGATGATAGGCTGAGCTGAAGGCAGGATAGGGACAGATACGACTGACGGGCGCGCCGTTACCGCTGCCAGGGATGAAGCGAAGGGCTCGACTTCGAGGCTGGAAAATAAGACGATGTTTTAGTTTTAATAAAACTTAAGTTACATAAAACCCAATTTACACACTGTGGGTTTTCATCGCATTCGTCTTACTTCTTCGATAGCCCCGCAATGTTACACGATGCAAAAGGTAACACCATGTAAATCGGCCTTATGTATTTGACACCATAACACAGACTATTACGAGTATAATATGTAGATTATGACATTATTCTGTTGTGTCTCACTTATCGTTACTGAATGTGTAGAGCATAACAGGACATAAATTATGTACTTAATTGAAGTATTAAAACCTAAATAAAAAAACATTTCTACATTGTTTACATTGTTTGTGTAATTATGTATATTTAAATATGTGTTTTTATGTGTGTTTTTTATGTATTTATGTGTTTTTATGTATGTTTATGTGTATTTGGGCCTGAGCCCATTGCAAATGTCCCGCTCTAACTAACACGCGTGAGTTTTAAAAATTAACCATTTCGCTCTATATTTTGTAATTGTATTTTAATTTGTTAATTTAACTTTGCCAATTAATTTTAATCTTGTCATGTGAACTTGATTTGTATGATCCTAGTTGGTCGAAAAATTATAAATTATTTATTTATTTAATTAATTTATGCAGAAGCTCTGCGCGTAGTGTTCGTGAATAGTGAAACAATCATTAAGGCTATCATTTTATCAAGTCAAAATATGCGAATTAGTCCAACTATTTAGTGTCTTTAGTTCAGTACAAAAATGAAATTTAAAATATCAGTAATATTTATAGGCATAATATTGAAAAACATTTCAAAAAGTAGTAACATTGCGATTTTTTTTTCTATAGAGTGAAATTTATCTTGTATGATTATTATAACTGAAAGAGATTTTGACTAGACAATATCCTTATCTAACTAACACATATATTTTTAAAACACTATATTCTGTCTCAGATGGTTTTTAAAACTCAAAATTGCGCTTACCCAGCCTTAAGATATCCAAAGTTTCTCTAAGTATATAAGTATGGAGAAGGTGCTATTTAGCGAAATATTTTTTATCATGTGTTTGGCGATTCGCTTTTATGTTTTGTGATTTACAGCGAGGAATGTAACACGCTAATGTGAAATACTGAGAGGTATTTTATCGGTCAAAGCCGTAAAACCAACCTAAACGGTACTAAACTACTGCTTTTACCACATAATGTATAAGAATATTTCTTAAGAATTTAATGCTTTTGTCAGTATTTGTGGAAAGGATAATGTATTGTTAATGAGACTTTAGGTCCCTTTGACGTGTATTCGAATAATAATATGTAAAGGCAAGATGCGACTTCTCTGCAGTTAATGTAAAAGATGTTTTTTTGCACCTTATTTTAAAAGCAAACATTTCGGTTGACTGTACAGTGCACCTGCATTAAAATGTGACGCGATAAAACGCTTAAAAATATCTAAGAATATTTGAAGGCTCTTTGTCGTCTTTAAGACCGATTTGCATTAGCAAAAACCTGTATGGAAGTTTCATACCTGCAATGTAACCTGATTCTCACAAACAATAAATGCTTTTTTGACTTTTGACTTTTCATTACATTGCGGGGCGCCCGGGGTACCTATTTAAAGTGAATGCGATCAAACTCTGCAAATTCTGCAATGTAATGAAAATTCAACGAAAATTGCAAGTTCTTGCTAATGTAAGTCGACCTCTATGTCAGAATTCATAAAACTGACCCATTTTGATCTCCATAGTTGACGTACGGTGTGAGGAGCGGCTGGTAGAATGGGTTGTACGCCTTCACGTAGTATGGCTGGTATGCGGCGTAGATCGAGCTATATTTGCCATTCCGTCCGAGCAGGCTCCTATACCTAAAACAAGAATTGAGTATTTCTTCCGTAACCTGTTAGTCGTAACGTGTCAAATTTACGCTAGGTAGATATTATAAGTGTAATTTTAAGTATGGAAGATGACATTTAAATCTACCTTAGACACTTATAGCACGTATACTTTCTAAATAGGTATATAATAGACGTTTGAAGACTTTTGGCCTCTTTATAATACTTATGTCTGGGTGATTCTCATTCCAAAATTTAGAATGTTCTTAATATGTCCACATCGGGCCTAGATTGTTAACGATTCTTAAGTGATTATTTTAGACTCGTAACTATTTTAACATGAGTCCTCACCCATGTAAAAAGTAAATTGAAGTCAACAATAAGTTATGACCGGGGGGCTGCTGGGCATGTAATTTTAGTTTAATTTAGTTTTTTATTTAACTTGTAAATTTTTCATTGTTAAAATACGGATTAAATATTCTACCAAAATAAAATAATCATAAGTTTAAATTGCACTTTCATTCCCTTTTTAACTTTAATTTGACGTTCGGGCCGGTGTGGACATCAATTAACTTTAACGATGATAATCCCCCGTCTACATCACAAGCAGTTACAATAAGCTGTACAAGTATAAGTACATTACAAATCGAGTTTAATCAAGCGCAAATCTATTTATAATAAATAAAAGAAGTAGAGGAAATAATAAAGCTTCCAAATTTAAAACCGCAAAATAGATAATTTCATTGCATTATTATTGCCATTGCAAGGAGTCAATATTTAGGTATAGTTCGGATACAACTCAGGCTAAATTATGTCAAACGAACGCAAGCAATACTAGACTTAGAGCTCTGACTGTAATGGCAGATTTTTGTTTGCGTTAATTTGACTGCACTTGGCCTTACAGTTTTGTACGAACTATACCAGTAGTTACCAAATTTATATGAGTTAATAATGAAGTTTATATGAAGTTACCAAATTTTGACCAATGAAATAGTTAAGTGTACTTACCTATTGTCTAAAGCGGTGTATACACGGTATTTGCCTTCAGGTGAGCCGTAATAGCGCCCCTCATCACCCGGATGATATTGGCCATCATCCCCTCCGTACAACCCCGGCTTGTACTGGCCGTTGTCCTCAGCTTTACTGAGGCCGAGGACAGTCATCGCAAAAAGGGACTATGGAAAATGATTTATTACAAATTTATTATTTCTTATAGTTACGGCTCCTTAGATATGTGTCTCAGCCTACTTTCTGATTTGTACCTATCTAATACGAGAAAATAAGATTTAAGTTTGCCAAGTTGCACAAACAACGTATTAAAAACTTGCTGTCACTTTTTGATTAACCAAAATAATCCAATATCATAGGTTTGTGACTTGATGCTAATTTTTCATGAACGGGTCATTTTTATTCGACTTAGTTATGAGTAGACGTAGTATGCTAATTTAGGAAATAGTATATCAAGCCCTATTATTTACGTACTTTTTTTCTGTATCACGTTTTACTTACCAAAATCAGCCTCATGTTAACAAAAGAGCGCTTGCGCCGAGCGAAATAACTCGAATGATACACTTTAAACGACCATCGGTTCTTTTATACATAGACCAAATTCAAAAATGGTTAGCCGAAGATATCGGTCTAAATTGCAGATAATGTTAATTTTATTTGTTTTGTTGGCATTCGGCACGACGTATTTGGGTTGATGCGTGATATATTAGCCACGCCTATGTTCGAGAATTAGATCAAATGGGGACCTTGTCGTCTTTCCAAGATTGTAATTGATTACTTACTTGGTAATATGGTGTTTTTGTTTCGACAAAACAATGGTCCTGGTTAAGGTCACGGGAGTCGGCTAGATATGAGTGGCGCAGGACCGGTCATTGTGGCACTCTTTGGGGGAGACCTAGGTTACTAGACTAGGTTAGGAGACATAACGCTTTCCGCTATTATGGTGATGATGATGATAACAATGTTAACCAATACAGATGTTTTACAGGTTATAACCACATGTCATTGAAAACGTAATGACAGTTTTAAAAATCTTAACCCTCCACTCGAAAGAGCGACAGTGAAAATTACAGCTTCTTCATTTATGATTTTAAAATTGCAAGTTTTTTTTTACATTTGGCGGTTAAAGAATAAATGCACTGCCGTGGATAAAATAATCGTATAATTGTCAAAGTCATCACTCCATAGCAAGTAGATCCACGAGCGGTCAGCCTACTGGCAGGCCTGGTTTCTCTTATAGCTTCAGCGGGTATTACACTGTCCTGAATCAGGCGTCCTAACTAGTGGAGGGGAGTTGAAGCATCTCGCTCTAACGTATAGGTCGGAACCCTTCTAAGTGTCCTAAATTCAGGACAGTGTAATACCCGCTTTCGGCTAAACTCGGCCCTAGATACCTCCGGGGTGTTGATATACCCGATGGCATGAATATCATGATTTGTTGTCAAACATCGGTTTTGTTAGACATAAGAGCCTTTGTATGTAAATACTATTAATTTATTGCTCTTATTAGTGCCTAGAGTGAACTCTACTATACCTACCTAAACTAGGAACTTATTTCCCTAATTCAAAATCGACACCACTATCCCATCAATAAAAACCCTCATCTAAAACATGCCTCTTTATTTCACTTTAGTTACAGATTCCGAATTCGAATAAATAAATAAACAAATGAGCGTCGTTAGTTGGTGACGTCGACGATCCTAACAATGACTTCGTACTCCACATTGTAATTGCATGTCTGGGAGTCGACAACTGTGCTGAGGACCTTCGAGCCTTTGACACTGTAGTAGGAGCTAGGCTTATCCGCAGGCAAGGTGTTCAGGCGAGGAGGATACCTGAAAATTATGAAAAAGATAATTCAAATAAAGTTTCGGTTTAAATATTTGATGCATACTAATGTGATGGCGCTATCACACTTCGCTATGCGTATTCGCGTTGCCTCCCTTTATTTTGCGATATTATAGAAAAAGATGCAACACGAATGTTTGCACACGCATAGCGATGTGTGGTGGCGGCATTATAAATATGCGAGTGTCTTTTCGTGAAAGAACAATTGAACCAATTGGAATTTTTGGGTTCATTTAGTCCTAGAAATAATAGAATGCAAATCTATTCCACAAAATACAAATGAAGATCTATTTCCCGCCAATACTTATGGCGTTCAATAAACAAAAGTCTGTAGTTTTCTACTTATACAATTCGAAATTCAAATGTTTACGAGTGGCCAATAGCGTAAAACTTTTATTTTTCAATAGCAATGAAATAAGTAGCAACATTATTTTGCCATATTAGGCGCATGTTTACAAATTTGTTGTATTATTAGATACTTATATTTATAATCAGGGCTCCTCTATTTTCAATATCATTGTTGAATCATTTTTTTTCTAGACAAAACATACTTGGCGATTGAATGTCATTTTCGACAAATAGACTGATTAAGGCTCCTTAACGCAAAAATGACATTCAATCGCCAAACTAGTATGTTTAGTCTAGAAAAAAATTGTTCAAAAATGATAGAGGAGACCTGATTATAAATATGATTATCGAATCGTATTATAACTCCTAATTTACTTTATCTCGGAATTTATTTCTTTACGTTTGTTGCCAGGCGTGGGTGTTATTGTTAACATGTATCGTTCCATCGATACTAACTCACATAAATATAAATAGGAGTTGCCTGTTTTCGCAGTCAATGCGTTTGTTTAGGCCGAGTTTATTGATACAGCGACGGTGGCAAACAAGCGTACGGTCCACCTGGTGGTAAGTGGCCACCGCAGCTTATAGACGCCCGCAACTCCAAAGCAGTCACGTGCGTAGTAATGTGCTGTTCCCAGGAATAGGTGGAAATACTCCTGGGAACATTCCCGGAAATATTATGATAATGTCGAATCTCTTTACGTATTCGAAACCCTTCATAAACTTTGCCTGTTGTAAGTACTGTTGTGTTGTCCGCTTGACAACATTAATAACAGTAATAACTTCACGGTAGAGTCACTACGAGCCTCCCTAAGGCTTCATTAGCAGAGTGTAATGATGGGAAGATTCATCACCACAAGGGATATACACGGTAGCTCAGTTGGTTAAGAGCAATGGACGGATTCCAGAGGTCGTCGGTTACTTAGTTAGTTTTACTGAGCATTTTCCGCAAGTCGACATCCAACGTGCCTGTTTTGCGAGGAAAAGGGGTAGTGCGAAGTCGTGGGATCAAAGTTCAAATCAAATCCGACCTGTGGCGTGTAATTTGTCGGTGTTTGGTTTACTAAAAACTAGGCACCAATTTTCTTTTAAAAGGGGAGTCATCATTCAAGTATAAAATTAAAATTAGCCTAAAGGATGATTCACGCTAGACCGTTCCGTGTCCGGGCCGGCCCGTTTTGTAGTAGGTACAAGAAATCGAAGAACGCGCGACGGCCGTCGATTTCTTGTACTAGAAAACGGGCCAGCTCGGACACGGAACGGTCTAGCGTGAATCATCCTTAACTCATACTTAACTTAAATTTCTTTTCAGCAGTTTACATTTTGCGTTTAGTAAACCTTTATGATGAAATCATTTACATGATTTTAACTACTGCATGAAAGTGAAAGTTTGTCTTATATTAAAAATTTGGTTGTGAGTCTCCGTGACGTTACTATTTTCTCCTATATTACTGTTACTTGTACAAGGAATTCATTTTTAGGGTTCCGTAGTAAACAAGGAACCCTTATAGCTTCGCCATGTCCGTCCGACCGACCCCCGTTTTTCTCAGTAACCGTTAGTACTAGAAAGCTGTTATTTGGCAATGGTATACATATCAATGACGCCGACAGAACGGTAGAATAAAATATTTTAAAAAAAAAAGTTTTTTTAAGGGTAGTGGTGGTGCAATTTTTTTTCTGTCAAACCCCATTGTGTGGGGTATCATTGGATAGCTAAATATTATAAGGTTTCTAAGAGATTTTTTTTAATTAACGAATTGGTTAGCGTGATTTTAAGCTTTGAAGTGATAATTTTTGTATGGTCAAGTGTCCCCCCCCCCCTGCCAGTTAAACGGTGGCTACTAGGCATGTGAAAAAAAACATGGTAGTAGTATATACGATGAATTTAAAAGGAAAACTATCACAGCTAAGTACACATTACTAGTTAAAAAGTAATAGCCTAACTTCAGACATGTACTTTCGTACAATTTCCATTGATACCTTAGATATTTTTTTTTATTATTATATATTTTTATTTCAAGTAAATTACACTCATATATGATGTTAGTTATGCCTTAGGATTAGGTGTTGTTAATTCGGTCAAAAACATAGTAAATTTAAGTTTGCGTACTTTTTAGTCCACATTATGTAGCGGGTGGACGACTACGGAACCCTAACTTGCGCGTGGCCCGACACGCACTTTGCCGGTTTTTAACATGTGTTTTCCCTGATCCTCAAAATTTACCTCAATTTTTTTTACCTCATAATGAGGACGAACAATTTTTTTAGCACATTTGTTCTCTCTCACGTAGATCTTGTTACACTTATAATCAGATGCGACTGGGATAAAATTCTTAGTTTCCCAATAAAGACCCAAGAGAGATTTGATACCTACTTAATAAGTTCACAATTAAATGTCCACTCAAATAATGTTATTAAACGGTTATGGGTACATTATTTATAACGATTCAATCGAAATAAACGAGTAAGTTTGTCTTGGAATTTTTAAGAACCTTCCAGTACGTTGACCGAAGGTAATTCGATTTTATTACTTACCCATTGGACGCACGCAAAACAAAAGTCGACAATGTCATAAAGGTCATCTTTTGTCAATAAATGTTTTTATTTTATTTTATAATGTTGTAGTCAAAAATATTTACATTCTATATGATCACGTACCTGTTTTGTAACGTTTGTGTATTGTATGTTTTTATTTAGTTTTTGTTTGAACCTGACTGTGGCCTTATAGGCCGGGCTTAGAAGCTATAGAATTTAAGACACTATATTCTATGTGACAGATGGTTTTAAAAAAACTCGAAAGTGTTAATACCCAGCCTTAATACTTACTGAGTGACGAACTCCGATGCATTGGCATGTGGCGTTAGGTAATAGCACTTCACCGCCACGTCGTTGTCCGCGTGCACTTTGCTGAAGTGCGACGAGCTGCCCTGCGATTCATCGCCAAAGTTGATGAAATCCTCAGACACGTACTGGTTCACCAGCGACTTTATGAGCTTGTGGACATAAGGATACCGCCCCGCGTATGTCCTTTTCCCATAGTCGGTCCTATGTCGCTTGTACGGCGGAAGGTATTCTCGGCCGCTTCCGCCGCCATTCCTGTCTCCGTTCCCATCGCCTCCCCCATATCCGTCTCCCCCAAATCCACCTGGCCCACCAAATCCGCCATTTCCTCCAAAGCCTCCATTTCCGCCGAACCCACCAGTTCCCCCATTGCCGCCGAAACCTCCGTTGGGGCCCTCCTGGTGGATATATCTGTAGTCTCCATCATCATCGGGATAAAGTCCTTGTTTGTATACGTATCTGTATTTGCCTTCATCGCCTCTCACGTATTTCCCTTCGCCTAAGGGTCGATAGTACCGTCCATCGTTATTATATTTTTTCGGGTTATACTTCCCATCGTCAAATGGAGAACTATGGATGGCTGACAGTAACGACAGTAGTAAAATCTGGAAAAATAATATTTATTTATTTAATCTTTATTGCACAAAAAAAAACCTTATCGTACGATATAAAAGGCGAACTTAATGCGGTATGGCATTCTCTACCAGTCAACCTAAGGTTGACGCAGAAAAAAGCAGACAAATTACATACGTACACGTACAGTCAAGTGCAAAAATATGGGTGCATACAATTTGCTCAAAAATATGTCCCATAGCTCTAATGTCGGTGAATTAAGGTTTTAGTACCATATTTATGAGAGGATACACTCGATACATATTTTTGCACTTGACTGTACATGCACTACATATATAGGTACTTATACTTAACATACAAATAAAAACAAGAAATTGACACCTTATCCATGAATTATAATACAAATTACAAGGTTTTCAATACACCTTTCAATTTGCTGTTAATGTATGTAAGTACCATACTTTCTGGCCCCTATTTCACCAACTTGACAATTGTCATCTGACAATGACAATTCGGTGTACATTGCCGGGTCGGTAAGTATGGATGCTATCCAACGATTCCAACGACCATCTTTATGTGACGACTCAGAAGTGTACTTAGAATTGACATTGTTAGATGACAATTGTCGAGTTGGTGAAATAGGGGCCTGCTATCGACAGTCCCCTGTTTACGGTCGGGTGTCCGGAGGACAACAACTCCTCCTCTCTCCTTCAGACTATTACGTACTAAGTACTTGAACTTAAGAGGGCGTAGATGGCATTGCAAAAGTCCCGCTCTAACACGCGTGTGTTTTCAATTAACCATCCCGCTCTCTACGGAAGCTCAGCGCGTGTTTTTCGTAAATATTGATGTTTATTCTAAACGTGTATGTACATTTATAAGGATAATCTTTTTTATCAGGTTTGAGAACTTATCAATTTACAACTATTAAACCAAAAATCATTGTTAAAAATGGGAGGGTTTTAAAGATCCAACCAAAAACATCGAAAAAAAAGGGCTGTTTGAAAAATAAAAGTATCGAGAAATTTTTTGCAAATCGTGTTTTCTCTTTTAACAAACTGGACGAAAATAGTTCAAGATTAATATACTGAAAGGACAGATATTTAATCACTATAGATGTTGAGATCTAGGTCGATAAACATTGGCAAAAGTGCATATACTCTTAATTTTGTTTGAAACCGATGCAAATTCGAGCATTCCGTGCAGTTGTAAGACGCTGTTTGATATTTAAAATGACTAAAATGTATTTACTTACATATTTTGCATATCGCGTCATCCTTAATATTCACGGAATATTAATTTTCCTCCGGTCCCGGATATTTTTTAAGGAAGATTTATTCACGCTCCCGCAATGAAGCACGCTCTGACTTTGTCTTCTATCTGAAACTAGACTGGCCAATTATGTCATATGCAGAAATATATTTATTGACATCTGATCTTTCACCCCCCGACATAATTAATTTTCGTTCTAATTTAATTAACATTTAAATGCGCTATAAATTTTGTTTCAAAAGTACCGAAAATTAGAGCCTCTTATCAAGGTGTGCAAGGTCGGTCAGTAGTATTAGCATAGGTTAGATTAGAGTTCCGTCAAATCTTAATCCGTTAATCACTGACACAGGGTTAACAGCACTAAATATTATTAAAATTTACTTGAAAAATCACAATAATGTTCGTACCGCTGCTGAGACCGACCAGCAACGTGAGACTTGTTACTCTTGTATGGGGTGCACTACCGAGGACCCAGTTCACACGAGGACGCATAAACATGCCACCGCGTCGAGAACGACAATGCACCTTTTGCATTCCAGAGACCCAATTTTATTAAAGATGCACTCAGATTCTTGACGCCATACGGTGACATCGTAGACTTCCCTTAAGCGGATAGAAATACCATTCCGGTGACTCTCAAGGCGACAAAACATATTAGCATACTAATATTATAAAGAGGTAAAATTTTTAGTTTTGTGAGTTTGTGTCCGCTACACAAACTACACATTTTCAAAGATCCAATGAAATACAAAATAATCTTTATTGCACACCTCATAAGGAACACAGTACAGAACATTAGACTTAAAGTAGAGGAACGATTTCTTCCAGTACAGATAGCACATATGGCGCGCGAGATAGACTATCCGTCTGTTTCTGAGTGTCGAAAAGGCGGATAGTCTATCTAACGAAGAAATAGCTCGAGACCGTGCAGACAAACTTTGGGTAAATTGGGTAGCGGAGATAATGCAACATAGTAGCGGCAGTTAAACCTGTACGGCTTTAGCCGCTGCTCCGATGTAATTTTATAACTGTATTCTTTTCATTAGTAAATAAAAAAAAAGTAGAGGTAAGTATATGTAATTCTAAGGATCTTGCATCATAATGTGTAATATCTACAAAGTGAAATCAAATACGTGATCGGAAATTATTTGACATAATAAAGTACTCCAAGACAAACTGAATAGAGATGATAGAAAAGTTTCAATTCGCAATATTGACCATTATTTATCAAATTATTAACAGAAAAAAATGGTTTTTCATTTGACTTGGTCAGGGTCACCCTAAACCACACGACGATTTGTTATATCATTATTATCATACAACGTTGTGTCAAAAGTGATAGAGTGACCATGATGTATTCGGTTAGTTTATTTTTTGGTTATATTTTGAGAAGTTAAACTTGCGTTTTTCGATCTAACAATTGCATTGAAGATACGATCATTTCTACATTCGGAAAATGTATTCTGTATATAGCTTTAGAACGGACATTGTTATATTGTATCCCGCTGCTTAGCTTTCTTTCTTAGTAGTAGACAGGCGGAGCCGTGTGGGCTAGGCTAGTTTAGGCACAATAAGGATCTTTTATTGTGTGTCTGTTTTGGAATGTCGCATTCAAATACGACGAATTAAAAACACGGAAAAATTCAAATTCAATACGAGTATAGATACTGTTTATGATGTTGAAACTACAGATTAGTGTCGCCATTATAATGGAATAAACTTCTAATTTTTGCTAATAATTCGTTTAATGAGTTAATTTACTGGTCCACTTCACTAAACGTAGATAATGCGTTAAAAATAAAACGAAACTAGTTTACCTACGGACACGGTGCTGACATTTTCACAGAACTATCGACATATTTATCTTCAAATAACACGGTTTGTTATTCATTAATGAATACGTTTTGGGTGCGCCTCTGCTCACATAATTTTTGACGTCCTATCATTCGAAGTCCGAAAATGTTTCTCATACAGTTTTACTCCATAATAATCATTCTTGATAAATGGTCGTATTGCTAACTATCATAACTCATAACCATTCGAACTCATAACGACAAAACTCATACAGCTTTAACATCCTAACATTTATCTCCATAACATTATTTATCCGTATTGTATAAATTCATAATGTTAATTATGATATTTTTTATATGTATTACTATCTAATAATCATTTACTAACATGCTGTTCTGTTCATCCTTTTCTTATGAAGGAAACAAAAACGCATCACTTTTAGGCATTTCTTGATTTCAATACCTAACACAACACAACAAAAGATCCAGGATATATTATTTTATGTAAATATCATGCCTGAGTGAGACCATTTTTTGTCAATTTCGCCCACTAGAAGTAGAAACAGGCAGCATAAATAGCACGTCTCTTTAACATATTACCTGATTAAAATTTGAGAAACGGTCTAAGATGGCTCACGCTCACGCAGAAAATGCCTGTTCACCTTGAAGATGCTAGGTGTGGTTGTAAATCCCGGAAATATAGACGCTAGAAAATAATTCCAGATTGAGGCAGTGCGACCTAGGAATGATTTCTTAAGCCAGCCACCCACGATCAATTCTACTGTCAAGTTTGCTTGACGCTTGAAGCGGCGTCAAGTAAAATTGATCGTGTGTGTGTATCAATATGCTTGACAATTCTACTTGTACACACGATGTTGATGCACACACGATCAATTTTACTTGACGCCGCTTCAAGCGTCAACCAAACTTGACAGGTAGAATTGATCGTGGGTGGCGGGCTTTAAACACACGAAGGGAAGTTAACTACATTAAAGGTAGTAACCCTGAGACCGCACGAAAGGGTAGCGGGAGGCAGGGACCCGGCGCCCTCTTCCCGTCCGCTACCCTTTGACCTTACTTACTTTGAAATTACTTTTCTATATAGTATCCGTTAAACTATACGTACACCTAGAATAATCCGCTAAAGAAAAGTCGATAGGGTTGATTACATAATGTTTTGAACGTGCGCAAAGTTGATCATTGTTGTCATTTTCATTTCCCGTACTGCAAATGATAGGTCGACCTAACAAAAACCTCACAACCTAATTAAACTGCTGATTTGCATAGCAAAACGACGAACCGTATACCAAAACCGCATTTTTCTGTGCATATTAGTTTTTTTTTGCTGGGCAAATTCTTTTTTTTTACATACAACGACGGTTGTAAACAAACGTGCGGTCCACATGATGGTAAGTGGACACCGCAGCCTCTAGACGCCCGCAACTCCAAAGCAGTCACGAACGCGTTGCCGACCCTTTATAAAATTTGAAAATTCACTGTGTTGACAGCAGGAGAGAAAAATATATTGGTCCCCGCCGCTTTCAACACAGTATTTTGTTGATGTGCAGTCAGTATTTTTTGATGTGCAGTCAAATATTATCTCTAGCATAACCCAAGTAGTTGAACCGACCAACAGGATGTCAGACGCTAAGGCCATTTTTATGTCATTCTGAATTAAGAAGCTTTTATACATATAATATCCTTCTGTGAGATAAAGAGTAGTACATAAGAGCGATATGTTTTTACTCAAATCGCTAGGTATTTGGGAGACAAAATTAAATGAATTGTATTTAGCGGTTTGCTAATAGGGTTCTTTTTAGGGTTCCGTGCTGAGGGTTCTTGGACTGTGGAGCGATAACAAGCCGAAGACTAAACACACTAATATGGAAACGGATAGTTTCCTAGACAGAATAACAAACATGGGAAGCGATAAAATGCAACCCAAGTATGTGTTCCATAAGAACTTTACGACAAAAGTTCCTTCAAGGGCCGAATGGGCTGAAGGTCTGGAACCACCAAACTCTGGTGGCGAAGAAAAGATCTGGTACACAGACGGATCAAAAATGGGATCCGGTACGGGAGCAGGCATTTATGCAAATGACTATAGCAGTAGCGTAAGCATGGGGCAGTTCGCAACTGTCTTCCAAGCGGAGACATATGCCATAATTGCCTGTGCACAGGAGAATATAGACAGACAGACCAAGGGGGAGACTATCTATATACTCAGTGACAGTCAAGCGGCCCTCAAAGCGCTTACAGCGCCGAGAGTGGACTCTAGACTGGTCTACAATGGCATCCAAGCTTTGAATAAGCTTGGAAGGCACAACAAGGTGCAACTGGTATGGATACCGGGGCACGAAGGCTTCATCGGTAACGAGAGGGCTGATGAGCTTGCAAGAATGGGATCTGCGAGTCAACTCGTTGGTCCGGAACCGTTTGTGGGACTCTCGCAGGGAACCATAACAACGGCCTTAAAAGCCTACGCCAAAACCAAACACCAAGCCGAGTGGAGGAAGGAGGCAGGCCTAAGGCACTCAAAGCTCTTCATTGATGGAGTGAACTCTAGCTGGACCAAAAAACTTTGGAAATGCAGCAGGAAGCACCTCAGGATCATATCTGGGGTGTTCACAGGTCACTTCGGGGTCAAAGGACTATTGGCCAAGATGGGACTATGCGACAACATGGATTGTAGGATGTGTGGCGAGGAGGACGAGACAATGGAACACTTGCTGTGTGAATGTCACGCCCTCGCCAGACAAAGAATGAACGACTTTGGCAATGGTTACCCAGAACCAAAGGAATTCAGAGTACTCCCGTTGAACTCCATCATCCAGTTTGTGGAGAGATTGGAGAACAGCTTGGAGTAGGTATAAAGGAGGGGGCAATTGCACAAAAGATCCCATTGGGTCGAAGTGCATCCGCAAGGGCCCTCATCTAGATAAGATAAGATAAGATAAGATAAGGGTTCCGTGCCCAAAGCGTAAAATGGGACCCTATTACTAAGACCCCGCTGTCCGTCCGACCGACCATCCGTCTGTCCGTCTGTCACCATGATGTGTCAGATACAGCTGTATCTCATGAACCGTGATAGTTAGACAGTTGAAATTTTCACAGATGTATTTATGTTGTCGCTATAACAAAAAATGCTTACTTATACTTTTGTAGTTGATGTAGTTTTGAAACGTTGTACACCCTGTAAGTTTGTCTATTTCATTTTCTCACTTTTCACTCAATCCCTCAAAGGTCAGCTGGAAGAGATCCCTCATAGGGATAAGTTCGCCTTTATGCTTCACACATATTACATTGTTTTAACCTGTTTTGTGTACAATAAAGTGCTTACATACATACATACATAAGCGACTGTTTGTGTTCTAAATAGATTAAATAAAAAAAAATAAAAAAAAAAAAAATAATATTTAAGGGGGCTCCCATACAAATGACATGATTTTTTTGCCGATTTTATACATAGACAATAGACAATAACTTTATTCGCATTAAACATTACCATTATAATTATATATTATTTTTATTTATTTATTTATTTTATTTTATTTATTTTGTTTAAAATATTTATTTATGTTTAACCAAAATTGGTATGCAGATATAATATTATGCTAATATTTGGTACAAGTACCTACAATTACAGAGATCATTATAAAATATAAATCATGAAATATTACTGAATGTTAGTTACAGCTACACGTACATATACATTGCCTGCCATAACATTATGTCTCAAAGAATTCATTTAAGCTATAAAAGTTTTTTTCATTTAGCCATCGGTGCAGTTACCTTTTAAATGACGTTATATCCAGTGATCGCAATGCAGCAGGAATTTTATTATAGACCTTCACACACATAATTAAACAACTTTTTTTATGTTTTGCTAAGCGTGAATGGTCGTCAGGCAAAAGTCTGTCTGGATCTCGACAGGCACGAGGATGAGTGTCACATGCTTTCTTGAACATCCATTTATGCTTTTGGCACGGAACTTATCGTGAGCGAGTCCGACTCGCACTTGTTTTTCTATTTGTCTCCTTTGAATTAACCCTTTAAAATCCAACGGAGAGACATTGCTAACACACCTATATCTTAGACGCAGTGAGTCATAGACAGGAACACTGCCTACTAAATACTTAATCCTACGAAATCGCTAACCTATTACTATAATGTATGTTGGTACGCCTCATAAAAAGTAGATAGTTATGTGACGGGTGTGTATCCTTGTAAGATCTGGGTCAGAAAGGCCCGCAGCGCAGTGACACTTCTTTGCCTTATCTGCATCAGTACGAAAATAAACAACCTCTGTTGATACGTTTTTAGGGTTCCGTAGTAAACAAGGAACCCTTATAGTTTCCCCCATATCCGACACACCATATACTGGAAAGCGGTCATGTCATTTGGCGTGAGTATACATATCAATTAGGTAGAAAGAAAAACTTTCAAAATTAAATACACATTAACATTACGGGTTATCATACTCATACTACTCATACTCTTTATTTATAATATTGTTAAATATTACATGTCACATTAAAATTCTGCATAACACATTTATATAAAATAACATTATCGAGTAGATAATAGCCAAACATAAGAAATGTACTATAAAAAAACAGACTTTCGTACAAATTCCCATTGATAGATAATAATAAATAAATAATAATAAATAAATATTTGTGGACAATCTTACACGAATCAACCTAGTCCCAAACTAAGCAAAGCTTGTACTATGGGTACTCAACGACGATATACATATATAGATAAATAAATACTTAAATACATAGAAAACATCCAAGACCCAAGAACAAATATTCGTGCTCATCACACAAATAAATGCCCCGGCCGGGATTCGAACCCGGGACCTCCAGCTTCGTAGCCAGGGTCACTACCAACTAAGCTAAAGCGGTCGTCAAATGTTGTTAGTTCTGTCAAACACATAGTAAAATATAAGTCTGCGCACTTTAAAGTCCGCATAATATAACAAGTGGACAACTGCGGAACTCTACATAGCATGTGGCCCGACACGCACTTGCCGCTTTTAAATACAATGTAAGTCCTATCAGTTTTCAGAATTGCACATTTGTTATACGAAGAGAAAACCTCGAGAAGGTTATTACATCGCGTTTATCTCATAATAAATGAAAAGCATAGGATACTTTGTATCGAATATTTGTTACTGGGTCTTGGGTGTTTTTTTATGTACCTATTTAAGAGGAGGGGTAGGGCAAGCTCTCTCCATACAAACTTTGTGCAGGATTTACTTCGTTTGTGTTTGCATTAAAGTTATGATTTTTGGTCAGTATGCTTATTTTTCTGATAGCTATTTCGTGATGTAATTTTTTTTTTTTTTTTTTTTTAATTTTTTTTTTTTAATTTTTTTGAAATATTTAAAAATGTTCACATCACGATCTTCGCATATCTAATATTTACAACCAAAAAAAATATTATATTTGTTAGTGCCAAAACCGACGAATAAAACGTGCACAAAGTTTGTATGGGGAAGGCCTTGCCCTACCCTGCGCCTTAAGTATCTATTTATCTATATTTAAGTATGTGTATCGTCGCTTAGTACCCATAGTACAAGCTTTTCTTATTTTGGGACTAGGTTGATTTGTGTAAGATTGTCCACACAATATTATATTATAATGATATCAGAAAGAGGGCTGCAATCAATGGGTTAAATTATTGACATACTGTAAATAAAACTATTGATTTCGATATAAATCAATACTAAACTTACTTATCTTTCTAAGCATTATTATTGATTTATGAGCGGAATCAATAAGTGAAATAGCAAATTATTAATGTTTAAATCATCATCATCATGCTCGGAGCCCTCGTGGCCCAGCGGCGTCCGCGTGCCGCGTGCGGTATGCAAGGTTAAGCAACGTACGCCGGTGTCAGTTCTTGTATGGGTGACCGCTTTGAATGGTTTATAAATGAGTGCTTTCGTGCTTTGGAAGGCACGTTAAGCTGTTGATCCCGGCTGCTGTCTATGGCAGCAGTAGTTAAGCCAAGTTGTAGGCCTTCGGGCGGCTTGAGAACTTCTAACAGGCAAGTTGGCCAATCACTTGACAAAGGGGGTACCCTACACGTGGCCCCTGGGTGGTGCTAAAAGTACAAGAAACTGGCAACCCTTCTGTCTTCTCGAAGATTTCACGGTTCGAAATAATTGCCATACGATTAATAAATGAATAAACCATCCTCCTTTTTGGGGTTCCGTACCCAAAAGGTAAAACGGGACCCTATTACTAAGATTTCCTGTCCGTCCGTCTGTCACCAGGCTGTATCTCATGAACCGTAATAGTTAGACAGCTAAAATTTTCACAGATGATGTATTTCGGTTGCCGCTATAACAACAAATACAAAAAATCGGGATACGGTAAATATTTAAGGCGGCTCCCATACAACAAACATGATTTTTTTGCCGGTTTTATAGTTAATGGTACTGGTACGGAACCCTTCGTGCGCGAGTCCGACTCGCACTTGGCCGGTTTTTTCAATAATATTTGTTAGTGCACCTGGGGATTGTAACAGGTAATAATGGGCAGAAACTTTTATTGAATACTTTTATTATCACGAGCCATTGTACAATCAATGCCTAGCGTAATTTATTAAGATCGGCGGGGTAATCACGTAACGATATGTACTACCGTTGGTACGTATTTAATGTCAGTTTTAGTATGGGATTTGACAGTTAAATCTATCGTACTAACTGTCGAAAACGTTACGTGATTACCGCGCCGTTTGAATCCTTTTTGACAAAAGGAAATGATATCATTTTAACATTGCACTGACTGATTTACACTATTTAGACGCCTATTTAGGGGATGTGGGCACCTTGGGGTACAAAGCCGTTCTCATCAGCGGTGTAATCCACTCTGTAGGTGATCCCATCAGGGGCGGTATACTCGTAGAATCCCTTGACCCTCAAACCATCGTGCTCAGCATCAATCTTCTCGATAGCGCCACCCTCTTCAGCGAGGATCTTGTTCTCTGTCTCGTACAGGTAATGGTAGCCGTCGGGCTTAATGTCTTCCTCTTGGCGGATGATGCCGTACTTGTAGTCGTAGTTGCCGCTGTTGGCATTGCCGGTGTAGGCAACGTTGCCGCTGCCGTACGCCTTGCCGCTGCCGGAGCCGAAGCTACCGCTCACGCCAACGCCTGAGCTGACACCAACTCCGGAGCCGAATTTGGCGGAGCCGGAGCCGAACTTGGCTGAGCCAGCGCCGAAACCGCTTGACGCGGAGGCCTTAGCAGAACCACCAGAATTGGCAGAGGCAGTAGCGCTAGCGCTGTTGGCGCCACCGGCACCAGATCCGCTAAACAAAATAAAATTTTAATTAATGATTTTAAAAAGTTTGTGTACTACTACTAAATTAAAATCAACACCACAATTTAATAACATATATTCGCTTAAGGTGCTTCATCCATCAAGGAACATCAAAGGTTGTAAAGGTTAGAGTATTTTCATTTGAGCTTTCAATGAGTATGCAAGTATTTTTATCAATAGTCAAGTCAATGACCAAAGAGTTATCATCATCATCAGCCACCTTTCGTCCATTGCTGCACATAGACCTCTCCTATGGTACACCAGTGAACTCGGTTTTGAGTTTTTTTGTTTCCAACCGCCGTCAGCCACGCCAAGGGTTTGCAGATTGCCCGTTGGTTTACTAGAATCGGATCAAATTGAATAGACACTCATGTCGACTTACAAGGAAGAGCCGGCACTAGGCTTGTACTTGTCGTAGTCACCGGTGTACTGGCCGCCGGGACCGCCGGGACCGCCGGCGTCACTGGAGCCCTTGTAGAAACCTCCGGGGCCGCCGGCGTCGCTGGAGCCCGAGTAGAAACCGCCAGCCGCGCCGCGGTCACCTCGGTCACCACTGGAGACAAATAAAAACGTGAGGTCACTGAGGCTGCGTTTCCACCAGAGATGTGCGAGGATGCGTCTTCATACATTTGACACCTCGCAACGCGCCGAGCGAGGTGTCAAATATATGAATTCCCCTCCTCGCTCATCTCTGGTGGAAACGCAGCCTAAGCGTCTCATCCGTCTGTCTGTTGTCCGGACTATTCATTACCGGGATTTTTTATGAGTAATCATTTCGGAGAGGGAATTATCCCCATACAATCTGGAATATTCCTGGTAACATAAACATCTCTGCCATCCCGTCCTGAAGTCATGCCATTATCATAAGTTAATCAGTCATTAGCTGATCTAGGTATACTTAAGGACCTACTACAAACAACCCTTTTAATCTGTGGCACTACAGACAAGACGATACGTTAAATGTTGCCTCCATTCAACACCACAATATACCGCAATCTGTCTATCTCGAGCCACGTTGTGAGTCGAAGTGTGCGTGCCCCATTGTAGGATCTGATGGTTCCATGCATGTCAATAATACTGGTAAACCGTTTGATTTCTTTCGAGCTCATCAGTTCTACTTAGGGCTCTTTTTCCGTCAGTTCTACATTAGGAAAGTTTTAAGAGGTTAGCAAATCCAATTTGTCCTTGTTATCTTCTAAAATCTGAGTATAATCGAAACTAGAGGCAGACACCTCTAGCTCTAGATAAAGATTTATCCGCGAAAAAAAAAGATTTGACAGTTTTTGACACGGCCGATTAAACATCCGTACAAGATTCACCATACGAAAGCTGTACACGTAACGATTTAAGATTCGAACTTTTGTTCTGTGACTTCTGCGTTAAGGCAAATAAATGTTTTTTTCTGATGACAAGCTGAATGTTTATTTGGGTTATTATCCAGCCATATTTGTAGAATTTAACTCGCAGGGTTACATTCTGAGGACGTGTCATATCTCTTAAGTATTTTATTATTCACTGCATCGTTTAATACTTGTTAGTGATATTGTGCGCATCGCTAAGTTATTGGTGTTATATTATCATTTAAACGATGTTAAGTCACGTTCAACACCGAATGTGATAACCAGATTTTATTTAAACTACAAAAACGATTCGATTATCAGTTAAAATGTTTATTTATTTATTGGGATAAAACACTCATACATAAACATGAGACGGATAAAAAGGCATAGTAAATAGACCAATAGTTTCCTAAATTTATGCGAATCAATAAGTGGTTTATGCTCATGTTAACTACCAAATTATTTTATTACTATATTTTTTTATAAATCTATGAAACGTAGGTAATCCACCAATCCAGAGCAATCCCATTTTTAACTAAAAAAAACTGTAGGAAATTGATAAGTTTGATACCTACTTGCAGAATTTTGACTGTTAAAAAGTATCTAAACAGAAATTACTGATCATGCTCTTAAACATTATACATTCCTCGTACTCCGTAACTGAATCTTTGGCCATCTTTTTGTTGTTTTTCTTGATCAGAATCGTTTGAACTATTCAGCGTCGCCGAGGCTTGAATTATGGATTTTTGAATTTTTCGTCGAATGAAGGGTTAAGCTTACTTGTATTTGCCGGAGTCATCAGGCACATAACGGCCCGAGTTGTCAGCCGCGGGGTTGTATTTTCCAGAGTTGTCGACGTAACGTCCAGAGTTCGCGCCGGCGTTGTAGCGCCCGCTATAGCTCGCCGACGCGGACGCACTCACGCCGCTGTTGAATTTGCGGGCATTTGCGTTGAACTGGAAAGGCTGGAACCTGACGAACAACGAATAGATTAGTTCCGAAGCGATACCCAACGAAGCTCACAGGTCTAAAATCAAAACGCGTTACATTCCTATCTCTAGATCCTTTAATTTGTGGTACATTTTTTTGGGCAATAATTTTTTTCTGCCATTTGCCCATATTGTGCAATAAGTTTAAATAAATAAATTAGAGAATAGTCTAAACAATATCTTTTGTGTGACAATAGATACTTAGTAAACAGGTTTATTTAAAATAAAATGCAAACTTACTTTGCAGGGAACTCAGCGGCGAGAGCCGCGCCCAAGCACAGACAAACAACCTAAAACAATTAAATTATTCAAAGTCACAAATAGCTTGTATGTTTTATAATAATCACATATTTAGAAACTTGAATTGAAATCCAGCTTAACGCGATAACTTACAAATAAACCGCGCATTTTCGTTGTCACCCACGGTGTCTAACTCCCTGAATGTGCTATTTCAAAGACGAAAGCCTATTTATACCATTTTATCTTATTTTGAATAGACGATCCTCTTGTCCAGTTCATCTCATTTGCTATGTGTAGATTGCCGTATTATACACGGCCAAGCCAACGTTCCTCAAACTGGTGATCTGTCGTGTTGATGGATATGCCCGATACCTGAATCGATTAATCGTGTCCGAATGACGTTTCTAAATAATCTTCATAAAAGATTTGTATTTGCGTAATGTGAAAACAAATATAGCTTTAGACAGTTCTGACTTTACGCTTAATTGTTTGTTATTTTTCTTTTGTGGAAGTTGGACGCACAATTGTGAAATGAATGTAGGTTGGTTAGTACCTACCAGAATTATACACATTTCGTCTATGGCAATGACATGAATTACTCTTTTCTAAGTCTACATTCATAAGTTAAATCAAATTTATGTATACATTTGGGTTTACACTTTCTCTGTAAAGTCTTCTTGAATCATTGATTTTATATATGCGTACTGATAAAGGACACTTCCATAATAAAAATCAAAAATAAGAATAGAGCAGCCTCAAAGGGGATGTTCGTATGTAAAAATTTCAGACTGCATTCTGGCTTCTAATATATATTGCATCCAATCAACAGATTTTGCCAACCAGTTTTGTGCCCCCCCCCCCCCCCCCTCAATGCTATGGAGCCATAATTTTTTTGTATGAAAAAAAAATAAAAAAATTGTTTTCCGAGTATAAAACTCAAGAGTATAGGCTCCATGAGCTGATTCCAAAAAATGTGCAACACCATGTATTTTCGCCAGTGGTGTCTTAAAAACTTAAATTAATTTTCATAACTCACTAACTTCAGGCAATTCCTGACAGGAGTGACAGGAAACGGATGAATGATTTTTTCTTAAATGTACGGCGAATGACTGTAACTTCAATGATATTAAATTTATTAAAATCTATCGTAAAGTTTGAGCACCATTTTTGAGCTATTAATTAATTATCATCCTCATAATACTAGTTCCACCAAATTCACCAAAGTAGATGATACGATGGCATCGAAAATTTATCTACTTGTCTTGTCATCAAGGCCGATTTTACCACAAAACTAAATTGATTACCATTTTATGGTAATCGATATGATGGATCAATTGTTTTGATACAACGATGCTAAAAAAGAGATGCGTGATTTACGGTTAACAGAAACATTGGTGAAGTTGACGGGACGGGTTACCTAGGGGCCACATCCTGTTGCTAAATTTAGATGGGTGATCAAAAAATGAGTTCAATAACACTGGAGAGATTCTCGGTTCCTTATGTCTCTGTCATACGAACGTCCAAGGTAAAACTTTTTTTTAAACCGGTCTGCAAGTATTACATAACGTAAGTTGAATTTTGTAACATGTGGACTGGGATCGGCGGCGATACATCGACACAAAGCAGCGAGACAATAAAAGCGACGAGAATCTTCCTAGTCCATGACTCAATGACAAAATTACTACTTTTTATATTTATGTAACCAAAAAAGATTACATTTATAGGTCGACCGCTTAACTGAGACCGCGCGGAAGGGTACGGGAGGCAGGGACCCGCTGCCCGCTACCCGTCTGCTACGCCTTGAATGTCTCCCTTTGACCCCAGGCGCGTCACAGCGCAGGCGAGGACTTATTAAGACGGCCGGTCTATAATAGGTATCTTTGATTACTTTTATCATAATAATGGCTCCATTTAAATTGACATCCAATGTAATTTATAATGTAATCTTATTATGAAATAAATGCATTCTATTCTTCTATTCTTTTCCATGAGAATAGCAAATTTGGATTTACTGTTTTGTGACCTAAATAAGCTCCGTTTCAATTTAAATGACTTCTGTAAAGTGTAGTGACGGTTTTTAGTACTTACTTATATGCATATAAGTTTATTAATCGCCCTGTCTACCTATTACCTAAATGACTTTATTTAAACTTGTGAGATTTAATTAAATCCACGCGCCCTACTTTATTGCACAACTGGGCTATTTATCATGATAAGTTCAGTTTTGTTCGAAACAAATTTAGAGTTGTTATTGTTTTTAAATAATTCCATAAGCCAGCTATTTAATTTAGACAACCTGTATTTTTACATATCTTGTACAAGCCTATAGATACATACAAATAAGGGAGAAATGCTTCTTTTTAACCTGACTGTGGTTTTATACACCGGACCTAAAAATCGATAGGAGTGCGCGGTTGATGGAGAGTGGCCTGGGGAAAATCCAGGGGAAATATCCGACACGACAATGCAGGTGGTTCTAACATTGGAATACTCTAAGACTTTGCGCTCCAGTGAAATTGGTTGAGCGGCTTCAACCGAACCTGAGGTGTTAGGGAAAAGTGCATCCTTAATTGTTGAATCTCATGTAATTCTTCAGGTAGCTTTTAAGCCACCATTATAATTTCTGCCGCCGTTTATAGCATCAAGGTATAAAAATGATCAGAGCCGCACTTGAGCCGTATCACACAGAACCCCACAAGTCGTTATTCAGCGGCCCACGCAAATTCTTCATTGTTGCAAACACCTGACCCAACCGGATCAGGTAGAAATATAATAGCTGTAGTAGTAGATGGGCAAATCATTCACTATGTTGACGAGTATATATACTTGGGCCAGCTAGTCTCTTTCAGCCACATGCAAGACAAGGAAGTCGAGCGCTGTATAGAGAACGCTTGGAAGAGCTACTGGTCGATGAATGCGCTAATGAAGGGCCACCTTACACTGCCACTAAAGCGAAAACTCATCGATATGTGTATTTTGTCTTAACCTACGGTGCGCAAACATGGTCTTTAACCGACAAATATTTATTTATTTTATTAATAAGACGCTAAGAAGGATTCATATTTATACATATAACATATTGTTTATTTTACAATTCTGTGTATTTTGTGCAATAAAGTTTAAATAAATAAATAAATAAATATTGCTCTCCGAAGCACTCTGACACCTAACCCAGTAAGGACTGTCACGTCAAAGTTCATATTTTGTCTAACACATGAAATGTCGTGACTAGTGATATGCCGTTCCCGGGAGTATTCCCCGGCTAAGCTTGAGCCGGGAATATTATCCCGGAATGTTCCCGGAGCACCCAAATCACTGTGCTCCTGCTACAACATCTGCACGAGGCCATCCATAAGGCGGGTGACAGGAGCCTATCCTGGAGAAGTTGTATGTACATGGTTGCAAAATAAATTGAATTGAATTGAATTGAAGTCTGGTCAGCAAAAATAGGACATGATGTCACGATCCTCCGCATAGAGGGAACGAGTGATGATGATGATGAACCAATTGCTAGGTGGGCACCTCTGGTCTTTGATCAATACTAGGTCCCCAATCTCGAACTCTGTTTTTTTAGTTTTGCATTTCAGTTTCTACTGTAATCTGGTTAAGTATTCCGATTGCCATCTTCTACGAAATACTTGTAACATTTTTTTAATGTGTTGCCAGCGTGACACGGTACTACTCAAGTTGTACTTTATGCTCTGTGAAATCTCTCTCTAGGATGGTAGTGAGTGGTTTACCAACTAAAAATGTGCAGGTGTCAATGGTTCGAAGTCACCAGGGTGATCGCTTAATGATAAAGGTCTAGAATTTATATAAGTCTCTATTTGTGTTAGAAGGATGTTCCGCTTTTCTCCAATCCGCTTTGCTCCAATGGTTCTATTCAGATTAAATTTTATACACTTTCCACAAACCTCCATAGTTGGTATAATTTCCATTGCATACCATCGGTGTCGAGGATTGCCACAAGTTCAAGGTCTCCAGTAGCTTTTTAGTCGCAGCGACGACATTAGTTCCGTTTCGTCCGTGGTAACTCCACATCTCTTTGACAAGTCTTCTTCTTGAAGTAAATCGTTTGAATGCGACCATAAAGTCTTCCTTACCATTTGACGACATGCGAAATGTATGAAAATGTTAATAGGTACATGCTTTGAACGATTTTGACCCTCGCCGTTATCACTAGAACTTAATCGCGTTTCCCGCGTCAATAAGCCAGAGTATCTTCCTCTCAGTCGTCTCAGTCATGTCTGTCATAAAGTATCAGTTTTATCACCACGTTTTTCTTTGATAATATGATTACTGGATGCTAATACTGCGTCATATTGGACCACATTATATAGCTCCCTACTATCATATTTTATGATTTAATTTCTTTTATTTTTTACTATTTGATTGTTCTCCGGTTTGGAGACTATTCCCGGGCACATACTAGTCGTGACACGGCAGAACGATATCGGTGATACATTCTGTACGGTTAAACAAATTTATAAGGTTTTGAAACTTGTATGGCATGATACCTTTGGGTGTGGTCAATTAAGTATTAATCCGGCTAAAGACAAGAGCGTACCAATAAACAAACTAACGTTATTAACGTTTATAATACATTCCTAATAATCCATAAAATAGCGTCGACTCGTAAAACTTAAGTAGTTTTCTTGTTCTGGTTGTTGTGAAGTTATAAAAAAATCTCAAAAGATAACTTTTAAGGCCGGGTTATAGTAAAAATCTGATTTGGTAAACGGTTTTATTTCGAAATACTACATATTAAAAATGTAAAAAAAATACGATGTTATATTTGAGACCTTTATCTAGTGCCGTCGGATGTCCGTTACACAATTTGCAAAACTTTGTTCGATAGAAAAAAATTCCAAACATACCTCTATTTTCTATCTTAAAACTCATTTTATTTCAATCTTAGGTAACATGATGAGTAGAAAATAATACTAAAATAAACGTATTTGATGGTATGAGGGATGTCGGGATTAATATTGTTAATATAGTAAGCCATGTATTTTTCTCACCCAAAAATGTACTAAAAATTTACGAAAATTACGCGCACAGTTCCGTAGAGAGTGGGATGGTCAATTGCAAACTCACGCGTGTTAGAGCGGGACATTTGCAATGGAAGAACCTCGCCTTAATCACGTGTTTTATGGTTTTTAAATATACCTAACCAGTTCCTTTTAACATGAGTGTACCAAACTGATATTTATCAAAAATCCACGAAACAAGGTTATATAATCTTCTGATAGCGAAACACAAAAACATACTAATCTAACCCAATAACTTAACGCGTACGCCTTTCGACAGCGTACGTAGCCAGTTACGATTAAAATCTTGTAGGTCTTCGTACGGAAACAGTTGCGATTAATGAACTTTAGTTCCTAGTACGCAACCAGTTTAAAAAAAAACATAATTCGAGCGTTTCGACGGATCCTACTTGTAGGCGGTTTGCCCTTCGGTTCGGGCACTTGAAGCTACCTAATGAACCTCACTTACCTGGTATAGTCGTATTTCGCGACCGCAACGGGTTTCCTATAAGGAAGAAAAGCTCTTCGTTCTCTTGGTTTCATACGAAGCAGAAAAAACCATGCATTAGCGCCTGGTTGCGAGCCTTTAGTTACGAACATTTATAGTTACCTACAGACGAAATTATACAAACCACCGTAAGGTACTCTTTTGTTTAATAGTGACGCAAATAAATGACATAATATAATCGATGAACCGTGAAACTGTGAGGTATCTCTGCAGCGGACAGTGCAATGTAAAAAAAAAGTAATTTTACCTTGAGATTATTCAATTTCTAAGAAATAAACCTATTATCATTTAAGATGTGTCATCGTGGTCACCGTTTATGTCATGAATGAGATGTGGTTGGCATTTAAAAGACGATGACTCGCTAATTTACGAATAAGTTGGCGCGAAATAGGTGTAAACTACGAATATTATTATAGCGGGGCAATCTAGACTGCGGGAAATTAAAACTAATCGAAAATATAAACTATGCGCGGATAGCGGAAAAGCGCTTTCACAATTTGACCAAGATGAATCGGCTATAACTACTCTATACGCCTGCGTACAATAAGACCCTTTACGAGCAAGTGTGATGAAAATGAATAAATAAGTCATACAATGACGATCTGGGGCCTATTTCTCGAAGCTACAAGTTACAAATTGCAAGTGTAAGTCTCTTTCTATTAGAAGACATTGAAAAGAGACTTCCACTTATAATTTGTAGCTTCAATTTGTAGCTTCGAGAAATAGGCCTCTGGAATGAAATATTCGTTACGTTTGTATTTTGTATAACGATCATTCGTTTGTAGGTAGGTAAAAAACTTGGAATTCTCAGCAAACCAGTTCATTAATGATCATAATTGAAATGCGCTCGAATATGATGCCGTTTTGGATTGTGATCATGATTTTACCACTCTACACCAATATGAATTTACATTTACATCTAAACATGTGGAATCTGAGAGTCATCTTAAAGACCTTCGAAGAGGAAGAGTTTCTAGTTATGTTGGTTTTGATTAAATTTTATCATTCTAATTGGAAAATTGCAGGCATGATAGGTAGTAGTAGGACGTAGTCAATAATCGTTCAATACCCATACTGATTACTGAGATTCCATTCTTGTCTAAGAAAATGTTTACACTTTTTGTCTAGGGATGGGTAGGTACTAGGTTTAACTCACGTCAATAACCACTAATGGTTTATACCTTAAGGGTTTTAAAATATAATATTTTATTTTTTTAAATACACGGGCACACTGAACTTTAATAGTTTTTTTATGCCTGTGCACAGTGTGCACAGAAGTACAGTTGCCGGCAAACATCTTGAACCTGATTGACCTGCGCAGTAGCGTGATTTGTACGTAAATCGGCTACTGCGTAGACAAGGTTAGGTTCAAGATGTTTGCCGGTAACTTGGTATAAAGTATATACCTACCTACTTCTGGATTTAACTATAAATAACTACTTATTTATCTGATTTCATGAGTTTAATCTTACTCGATTAGGTAATAAGTTTTGAATTTAGCATAGTTTGTGAATCAAAAAAAATAAATCATATTTATATCTATAGCTATATTTTTACCCAGTGTTTATACCGACGACGGCCCGCTAATTTTGCAAGGATCCCTGAATAGCGTATTAGTGAAAGGCCTATCTAGAAGTTGACGATGACAAGCTGAAATGAAATGTTTGTTGTGACATATGAACCCTGGTCAGCCGTCATGAAAACCTTCATGAAGACCTTGTCCTCGCGGCTGGTCCACGCCTCACGGGACCCCAGATCTGACGCGTACCTCTCCCAACGGATCGCTCTTACGGTTCAGACTCGGAGGGGTAATGCCGCCAGGGTTATGGGGTCCAACGCCGCAAGCAGAACTTTTGGACCGAGTGATTTTTTTTGTAATTTATTTATAGTGTATTTGTTCATAGCTTTAAGTCTTTTTCCTGTTTCCTTATTATTGTTATTTAAGTTTTTTAGTTATTATATGCCATATTTAATTGAACTAATTCGTTAAATAAATACCCGCTTACCCATCTCTATACGCTAACATAGTTGCAAATTACATTTCAAATTTGAATTAATAATCAAACATAAAACAGCTATTTAATTACCTGTATTCTAGCATGATTCTTGCTAATATTTATAATTTGTAGACGGCACGGCAAGCAAATAATCATACTGATTTTATTGATATAACTCCAGATATCCTCGGCTTGGCCGTTGAAATTATCTTTATAACTTCATATAATGCAAAATGAGAACTATCCGTGTCGTCCTCATGAATTTTAAATATACAGACTTATGAATATAGGTATTCTAAACAAGCCGGAACTGTGAATTGTTTACTAGTTTGTCATCACTATCAAACTGCTATTGTTGTTTCACATTGAGACTTCAGTTGAAAAAATCGGCCAAGTGCGAGTCGGACTCGCGCACGAAGGGTTCCGTACCATTATCAATAAAAACGGGGAAAAAACATGGCCGTTGTATGGGAGCCCCCCTAAATATTTATTTTATTCTAATTTTTAGTATTTGTCGTTATAGCGGCAACAGAAATACATCATCTGTGAAAATTTCAACTGTCTAGCTATCACGGTTCATAAGATACACTGGTGACGGACGGACGGACAGACGGACGGACAGCGAAGTCTTAGTAATAGGGTCCCGTTTTACCCTTTGGGAACGGAACCCTAAAAAGCCGTTCTTTACAGTGCAGTTCGTTTTTTTCTGATTACTTTGCGGAAAATACACTGCACAGTTGTTTTGGTTCATTTCTGAAATAAACGGGAAAATCCAGTAGTTAGTTTAATTAGAAAACTGTGATTTAGACCGGTACACCTTTTTTTTTCATAAAAATATTTTAGTTTGACGAGCGAAAAACTCTACCCATAAAAAACCATTCCATTGCAAAATAGTAACGTTCTAAGTAAATAGTAAAAAGTTCTGAAATATTACGCGTAGAGCCAAGTCAGGCATTCTAATTAAAAGTTAGATAAAATTGTGTGACTTAGCGAGATCAGATCATTATAATATTCATTGACATTGATAAAGCTATCATCATTAGCACGTCAATTATTTTTTTTAGAAAAAAACTGGACTCTTACAAAAACAAGAATTTTCAACCCCTTTGCAAGTAGGTATAAGAGGCGAAATAACTTCCATCCTGAAATTCCCAAGTTGTAACATACGTTGAAGTGGTACTTATTGATAGCAGGATTGTCGATGTTTTTTTTATTTTGTCAAGCACTAACAAAACGTCGTTCGTGCTAGGAAAATCTCTAGGTATAGGTACTTATCACACAAATATTGTACCTTACGGTGGCCCGACCCATAGTCGCTAGGCTAGGTTTACAGATACAAGAGGCAGATCACAACTAGATACAAGAGGTAGATAGTTCATAATATTACTAAAACTATATCAATCGTTTACATAAAAACGCCTGATCGCCGATTGAGAGAATTGATTCATAATGATTTATTTGCTAAGACGAAATAAAAAGGGGTTATAAAATTAGACAACTCATTATAATGGTATGTGCTAACGCAAGTCAGATTGCATAAATCAAAACTGTTCCTGTTATGCATTGCATCCCATATTTAGCCCGAATTTACTCAAACCGCGCCACGTATACATAGTTACATACACGAAATACATGGTAACATTGGCAACTTACTGACTTGGCGACACGGGATAACATTTTCTTTTGTGACGTGAGCTTACTGATGGCATAGAGATGTCATGACGGAATACTGTCAGTATTAATATTTGCGCAGTAGTAATATATACCATGCGCGACAGCTTTGCATTACTTCGTTCGTATCGCCCTATTTCCGCGTATCCTGCGCCAGTCAGAAAGCACGCATTGATCATTGATGTAAGGGCGAAGTAAAAAAGAGACAGGACAGTTTTAGGGTTCCGTACCCAAAGGGTAAAACGGGACCCTATTACTAAGACGCCGCTGTCCGTCTGTCACCAGGCTGTATCTTAGAAACCGTGATAGATAGACAGTTGAAATTTTCACAGATGATGTATTTCTGTTGCCCGCTATAACAACAAATACTAAAAAACAGAATAAAATAAATATTTAAGGGGGCTCCCATACAACAAACGTGATTTTTTACCGTTTTTAAAGATAATAGGACGGAACCCTTCGTGCGCGAGTCCGACTCGCACTTGGCCGGTTTTTCATATCGTACCGTACTGCCCCCACATCGCCAAGGCATAAAGTCGCCTAATACGAAACTACTCATCTGATTCCTAATTTTTCTTAATTCAAGTTTATTTTCAGGGTGGACCGTGCACTCATGCCTTCGAGAATACAAAAAAAACAACAAAGTCTGTTACAGGAGGCTCTAAAATGGCTTGAAAGGCTTCGAAAAAGTATACTAAGGCCTTGCCTTTCTTTGTTATGGTCGGTTTGCTCCGCGCTCCAGATTAACTATGAAACAAATGCTATACGGCAAAACAATGTTTCTTGTTGTAAAGAGTAGAAGGAGCACCGTGGAGTGCTTTTAAAAGTTACAGTAAAGTGCGAGTCAGACTTTATTTTATTTTTTATTTTTATTTATTGATTCCTTAAATTAACACTTACAGTCTAGCTACACGTGTTAACCGAACAGGATGTATTAATTAAATGTACTACATAGTAATTATAATAACTTAAATACTATTACTTATTCAGACTACAATAATTGAGCTTGGAGTCGAGATAGATTCCAAGTACCGGCTACTTGCTGTTAGAAAGCTGGATTCGGTACTATGGAATATATCCAGTTCACTGTCGCTGTTCAGTATATCATTGAGCAGATTTAACGCATGGTGCAGTGGAGAGTGTGATAGAGCGCGGGTCCGAGCGGGCGCGCGCCGGAGCTGAATACGAGGAACGGGTTGTACACGCAGTGGGATAAGGGTCAGTAATGAGGGGTTTGTAATTTGACCACGCACTAATCTGATGATATATTTAATTCATAATTCATAATTTTATTTTCATAGTTGGATTTCACAATCTCTTTATGACGTCAATAATAATACTTAATAAACATTTTACATACATTAAATTACATTATATAATATATTAGATACAATATTCGTTAACAAATTTTCTAATTATTATTTAAAAAATCATACATAATTAATTAATTCCACGGGTCACGTTCATCGAGATAGTCAGATATTTTATAGTATCCCTTTTTGCGTAATTTTCCTTTTATATAAGTCTTAAATGTATGTAGAGGCAATGATTGAATGTCTAATGGAACCTTATTATAATAACGTATACATTGACCAATGAAAGAATTACTTATTTTATGAAGTCTGCTGTAATTTACTACAAGGTTGTTTTTATTCCTAGTATTTCGACTATGTACATCGCAGTTTTTCTTAAAAAGATGCTTATTTTTCTGAACGTACATTAGATTTTCAAAAATGTATTGAGACGCGAAAGTAAGGATGCCAAATTTTCCAAATTTGTCTCTCAGTGATACTCTGACCCCCAGGTTGTAAACAGCTCGAATAGCTCGTTTTTGCAGGATGAAGATGATATTCGCATCAGCCGCATGGCCCCACAAGAGAATGCCGTATGACATTAAGCTGTGAAAATAGCTAAAGTACACCATTCGAGCTGTGTCAACGTCAGTTAGGGCTCTGATTTTTTTTACAGCAAATGCCGCAGCACTGAGACGATTTGACAGTTTATTGATATGAGCTCCCCACTGCAGCTTGGAATCCAATGTAATACCCAAAAATGTCGTCGATTCCACAAGGTCCAAAGGGTCACCTCTAATTTAAATGTCTGGAAGAACAGGTTTAACATTCGGCAAAACAAATTTAACACATTTAGTTTTTTTCTCATTCAAAAGAAGATTATTTATAGAAAACCAATTTACCACATCAGAAATAGCTGAATTGATATAGGTAAAATCTCTTTGTGAATTTTGAATATCAACGAAGTGTCATCGGCAAACAATACAACGTCATGTTTGTTGTTTACCAGGTAAGACAAATCGTTGATATAAACAAGAAATAGAAAGGGACCCAAAATTGAGCCCTGTGGAACCCCCATTCTTAACTTGCTGCCCGAAGATATTGCACCATTCACATCAACCTTTTGGATTCTGCCGTTCAAGTAGGATTCTAGAAGTTTAAGTTCTACGCCCCTAACTCCGTAATGGCGCAGTTTCCGGATCAAAGTGTCGTGGTGTACGCAATCAAAGGCTTTGGAAAGGTCACAAAAGATGCCTAATGCATCCTGTGACCTTTCCCAAGCATCAAACACAAGTTTCACAAGTTGCACACCAGCATCCGTTGTTGAACGACCGCGAGTGAATCCAAACTGTGTACTGTGCAATAAATTATGGCTGTTGAAATGCGATTGCAACTGCTGTAATATAAGTTTTTCAAAAATCTTGCTAAGAGTCGGGAGAATCGAGATCGGTCTATAATTTGTGGGGTCAGAATGACTCCCTGCTTTGAATAAGGGTATAACTTTACTACATTTGAATTGATCAGGAAACATACCACTACCTATACATTCGTTAAATATTTCAGACAAATATGGAGCAATACAATCTATAATCGAGTTAACAATGTATACAGATAACCCATCAATGTCCATTGACTTTTTTATGTTTAAGGACTTAAATACTTTACGCACCTCGGACGGTGAGACGCAGTTAAATTTACATGATGCAGGGCATTCAGTTACATTCTCCTTTAGCAGACTTTCAGCGACAGTGGGAGACGAGCTTAAGTACTGGGTTGTTAAAGTTGGAATATCGGTAAAGAAGGTTTCAAAGGCTGTAGCAACTTCCTGATCTTTATTTAAGACTTTGTGGCCTATTTTTAATTCGTAGCTATTAGTACGAGTCTGTCTCATTGTTAATAATTTGCCAAGTTGTTTTAGGCACGTTAAGACTCGATTTGATCTTTCTGTGAAGGAAAAGCGATTTAGCAGCAGCGCAAACACGTTTAAAGAGTTTCGAATAACTTCTTACATAATCGGCAAATTCTTTAGATGTGTTGTAGGATCTCTCTTCATAGAGTTCATATAATCTCTGCCTGCTCTTGTGAAAAAGGATGGTTTGTGAGTACAATTAAAATTTTTGATTTAAAAATATTTCGATATTCTGATTGGATGAGCCCAAAAAAAGAATTACATAAATTATTAAAATTGTTACAATGAGCTGTGGTAGGTAATTTTTCCTGATTTTTTTCTCTAAACATCTTCAAGCGGGTTTCGGTTACAGGTATACATGTTTTTACATTTGTTTTAGTGTTGTTTACAATATGTTGAAACACCGCTTGCTGGCCAGAGTGATCTGAGCTCAACATATTAATGATTGATTTATCAATTGGCTCAGTATTTGCAAAAATATTATCGATGCACGTTGCGGTAGTCTCTGTAATTCTCGTGGGTGCCAAAAAAAGGTTTACAAGATTATGACTTAAAAATAGCGACTTTATTCTGTTACATTCAGAAGAGTCCATTAATAAGTTTACATTAAAGTCGCCACAAACTATAACGTGCTTGTTTGTGTTACTCACTTTACGCAAGGCTTCATCCATTTGGCCATCAAATAGGTCGTATGATGAGGCCGGGGGTCTGTATACACAAATGACAATAAAACGCTCTGTTTCTATAGCTGCTATCTCAATTATTCGTTCGCTCGACAAACACACAATATCGTTGCGTTCCCTGTACTTTAAAGTTTTCTTAATAAGTATTAAAGAACCGCCACGAATCGCGCTTTCTCTGGCAAACGAGCTGGCTATTTCGTGGTTGTTGAAGCCAAAAATTAGTTGATGTCTTTTTAGCCAGTGTTCGCTAATACATAAAATGTAAATTTGATTATAATTCATGAAGAGTTCAATTTCCAATTCTTTGCCTAATAAACCCTGAATGTTCTGGTGGACAATATTTAATGTAGTTATTTTTTCAACTGGTGGTTTAGCACTCGTTATCAGTCGGCCTGTAACCGTTAGTGGGTTGTTGTCTAACTGCACACTATCGCTGACCACCAGAGCTAAAGATCTGTGCTGTGAAGACTGCCTCGACGAAAATCCAAAGCTTCAGGTTTTTTCGCGATGTCCTGTTTCGAGGGAGGGTCCAAAAGGTTACTGGCCGCTGTTTGAAGACTATGAATCATGTCTGCTAATCCTTGAAATATATTCGACGACGAATTCCTGAGTTCATGATTTTCACTGTCACTCTAGAAAATTGCTCTATGCTTACGTTGACATTTGAGTTAAACAAACATGCGTAGTTATGTTTAAGTATATTTCGTCTGAGTACGTTGTTAAATGTCTGGATTCTAGAGTTATAGCTAGGTGCACCGCAGATGTATGCTGGCAAGACTAATATGATGTTGGTGTTTGTGATATTTACTAACTTATTCTTAATCGATTCCACCAAAGTATCGTAGTTCTGCGTTGCATGGAAATCAGTGTCGCTGATCAAAATTATGCAAAAGTCATGTTTTGTGTAATCGCTTAGTTTTCTGTCAACATCTCTTAGCAGTGTCTCGGTTCCCACATTTGGCGTGATATAATTACAACATTCGAAGGCAGAATAAAAACTATTCGATCTTATATTACGCAGTAAGTTCCATCTTTTGCTGCTAGATATTATACAAAGTTTATTACTTCTTTTTTCCTTAGACGTTTTTGAGGTGGAGACCCAGTATTTCACCAGGAACATGTTCCTTCTTGTCTCAAGGGAGGTATAATTCACCATTCCCAGTATATACAGAGTTGGATATAGGTGTGGATAGTACCCGTAGACCTTACTGAAGAGAAAACGAACAAATGTTTTTTGAACCCTCTCCAGTATAAGTATGTACCACTGTTCATGGGGGTTCCAAATAACCGCATTCGTCTCCAGTCGGCTCCGCACATAAGCATTGTATAAAATACTAAGGGCTTTTTGTGAGGTGAAACTTTTAGATTGGCGCATGACGAAGCCTAGGCATTTCCTTGCAGCTTTGCTAGTTTTGATGATGTGGTCATTAAAGGAGAGGTATGGATCAAACCATGTGCCCAAATCACGAACAGATAAGACTTGCTGTAGAGGAGTGTTATCAAGCATGTAGTCATACCGTATTGGTCGGTGAGCGCGGGTGTACGACATGATTGAGCATTTTTCATGATTAAGAGCTAAATGGTTACGTGTACTCCACGCGCAAACGCTGTTTATATCATCTTGTAAGTTAATACAATCGTGTAAGTTAGTGACGGGTAAAGCTAGTTTTACGTCATCAGCAAACAATAGGCACGTCGAATGCTTTACAGATGCAGGGAGATCATTAATTAGTATGAGAAACAAGAGAGGGCCAAGGTTACTACCTTGCCCTATTCCAGATAAAACAGGGTATAATTCAGACCTTGAATGGCCGTATTGGACATACTGATGCCTTCCCGATAAATAGCTGGTCATAAATGCTAATAGCGAACAGGAAAACCCGGCCACTGCCATTTTCGTAAGTAGTATGTCAATGTTTACTCTGTCGAAAGCTTTTCTGTAGTCGAAATAAGCCACTTCAACCTGGGTTTTGTCATTAAGGTTATCTGCTATTAGAGTTGTTATATTTAGTAGATTAGATGAAGTCGGTAGAAAACCTTGTTGTTCGTCACAAAACCAACCGTTAAGCTGCTGACGTACGTGGACGGTAAAATGTATAAAACCAAAAAAGGAGTGTTTGATTTTTCAAATATTAAGATAATATTATTTCTGAGGTATAGGTAAGTGCTATATAAATTATTTGAGTACGTTAAATAAGCTTTCAAACAACATCTCCGGGCCGGTTAATAATGTTGTACTGAATTTCATTATAACCCGCCTGATAATAAATGTGATTTTCGTAGTGTCTAATTTCGTGAGGGCTCGCGAGGTTGGGCCCGAGAACGAGGCCGCTGCTGCTCCGCACTGATTTGAAAATCGAACGTATTCGTAATGGCCACCACAAGCTGAATGGAATACACAACAAACAAAAGTCGCGCATGTTACAACACGCTGCAGTATAGGGTGACACCACCAATTATGGACACTTTAAGAACTAGCACCAATAATGGACACTTCAACCCTTATTCAAAGATCATACGGTTTAAAATTGATTGTTCTATAAAAAATTAGTCACTCTTATTTTCTTTTACATAAGAGTTAATGTGCATCATTGAGCCTTGTCCATTACTGGTGGTGTCACCCTACGGAGTAAAATTGTAGATTCTATAAAAATCCATATCCATATTATAAGTGCTAATGTTTGTCTGTCTGTTATTTTTTTACGCTAAAACTGCTGGACCGATTCAGATGAAATGTGGCATGGAAGTAGGTAGTTTGACTCCGGGTGAAGTACATAGGATACTTTTTATTCCGAAAATCATCCCATAAGGAAGTTTGTATGGAAAAACAATCTCTAGGTAAGCGCTTGATATAAAAAAATAGCAATTAAATTATATCGCGATGATCGAGTTTTACGCGGACAAAGTAGCAAAAGCTAGCAGAAGATAAAATTCTAATAAAATTTAATTCTGTCTCTAGTAGCCTTGGTTTTTTTGTCTCGTGAAAGGTGAGAAAAGTAGAGTATACTCCTCGGGGATAAAGCTGTTTTTTCTTGGACGCGCTTAACTCCCTCGCTTCGCTCGGGATTTACTCATTACTCCCTCGCTCCGCTCGCTCCTTCCTTACGTTCAGGATTCAATACGAGCCCGTAACATTAAACAGTAAGTACTTTATTCCCTTGGTGTATAATCTACTATAACATGTGACTTTTTTTAAACAGTAAATATATTACTGCGGCTGAAAAGTTTCACAATTTAGGAATATTATTGATTATGTCTCAGATTTTTCCCATGACTATGTGAGATATATATTATTCTTGGAGTGGGTTTAAATGAAAAAGAATAAATATGGCACTGTAATTTTATTTACATAGTACATTTGCGCTTATATCCATAACATCGTGTTACCCTAATTTGTACTCGTGAGTCCGTGGCTTGCGAAGGTGTCCGTGTCTTGTTACGTTGATTCTCGTTCTTACTGTTTCCTGTAAGGCTCCGCCGGAGGAGGGTGGGCTGCGATGTATGCGAGGCTCTTGAGAATAGCTTCTGGGGTCGGTGGGGGCACGGGAAGAAGATCGCTCTAAGAGAAAAAATATGTTTAAAAATGTTTCCTGGACGGTTTTACTAATGTGTTGTAGAAACTTTTTTGGCAGATACTTTTCGCATAATTGATGCTCCAAGCTTGCGCAGCTTTAAATCACGCCTAAGGCTGCGTTTCCACCAGAGATGTGCGTTTCATATATTTGACACCTCGCTCGGCGCGTTGCGAGGTGTCAAATGTATGAAAACGCATCCTCGCACATCTCTGGTGGAAACGCAGCCTAAGGCGACTTCCTGACTTGGCGGGGCGGGATCGACATGTGAAATTTTCTTCTTTGACCTAAACTTAATGACGTCGCAAAGATTCCCACTTGACGGAATACTGTCAGTATCACATTTGCGCAGTAGTAATATTATGCGCAGAAGCGGACCAATACTGCCTTCGCATCGCCCCGCCACCGCGCATCCCGCAACAGTCAGGAAGCACTCATTTAAATGTAGGGGCGCAGTAAAAAGTAGTACTGACATTTGACAGTTTTCTCATATCGTACCGCCTCCGCACCGACAAATCAGGAAGTCGCCTAAAGCAGTGGCTTATCGAGCCATTGTTTTATAGTTATGACGAGTACTGTTAAACTATATTTACTGTTAATTAAAAACTGTTAGTTTAAACATACTATATTTTAACATTATCTATTAAGCAATAGGGATGTTGACACCAAATAAGAAAATCAATGAATCCGAATTTTCTCGAAAAAGGATCAAATTCTCAATCAAATAGCGAAAAAAGTAATTCAAAAGAATAAATAATGACATAATTATAAGTCATCAAAGTTTTAGGAGGGGGCATTTTCTGTCCCTTTTCCGCAAAACGCCCCTGTGTATTGAACGATCGTCATTTACTATGGCGCTCCAGGTCAGTGACGTCACTGACCTGTAGCGCTTTCTCTCTCAAACTAAAAACATTCTAAGGGTTGTAGTTTCGTTATTTTTTGAGATATTTGAACAGGATTTTCACTGTTTGGCATAGTTTTATGTATTCTTTGAATGAATGAATGAATGAATATTTTATTTGTCAATAGTGGGTTTACAAACAGGTCTTAATGTTATATTATACATTTCTGATCTCCACATTGTGCCTACAAACTAGCGTACAAATATCAAATTAATTATAATTGGATTTTAATTGGAATTGTTCAGGAACTCCCTGACGCTATAAAAACATTTTTTAGATAACCAATTCATCAACATATTCTTAAATACCTTTAAATTCTTATCTTTAAACTCATCCGGTAGTTTATTATAAATAGTAATACACATCGCATATGAGTTTTTGGAAGTTAGAGTTAACTTAGCAGCAGGCTTGAACAGTTTAAATTTATATTGAGATCTTAATTTACGAGAGTACGTTTCTTGGGTTTCCGTGAATTGGTTTTTATATTTATGGACAAACATGCATACCTCCGATATATATATACAAGGAACTGTCACAATATTATATTTTATAAAGTATGGAGTAATAATAAATTTTGAGTCAACATCCCTATTCGGCAGAACTGTTTCTAATAACTATTATTTATATTGTAGTAAATCAATAAAAATAAATAAACAAATATTTGTGGACAATCTTACACAAATCAACCTAGTCCCAAACTAAGCAAAGCTACTACTAATATATATATATTTTTAATAGTTAGGTACTACTAATATTTTTTATGACGTGTAAATTGGTGTTATGCATACATTATTATGATTATTATAAGTATTATGGGACTCACCTGGGGCTTGTATCCTTCTTCGTCGGCAACGTAGGTGACTTTGACGGGGACGCCTTCCGGAGAAGTATAATGGTATTCTCCTTGCACAGCCTGCAAAAAAAAAGTAAATTCTAAATAACATAGAACTACAGGAACGGAGGGGAGGGAGAGGGGAGGGGGGTCATTGGAGACGTAATCAGAAATATATTTTTTCGGCTCTATAAATGAATTTTTATGCAAGTATTGTTATAACTACATCGAATAACATACGTTTTATATATTATCTGAAAATTATACCAAAAAAAATAATACTTAAATCATGGTCCTTCTACTACTTTTTACACACGTTATATTAAGTGCGTGTTTTAGGAATCTCCGTCGAAAAAATACTTTACTTTCGAAAAAATGTGGATTTTCAGATTTTGCAGAAAACCTAGAACGTACAAGATAATAATGTTTCACATGAATAATGAATGGTAATATTTCAGCTGTACATTGCCGTTTATTATGACCAAAACTTTGAAAGATATGCTATAAAAACCAACAGCGCAAAGCTGTTATTCCATACAAGATGAAAAATGGTCATATTTAATGTCTATTTTCCATGAACCAGCTCCAGCGTTAGACATGTTATTTGAACCCCGAAACTGCAGGGAGACAGTCGCTAAACTGCTTGATTTGAGGACCATTAGATGAGGGATGACAAAACGTCGTGTTTTTTGAAATATTATTATTAATTTGATTAATACTCTCAAAGGATGATTCACGCTAGACCGTTCCGTGTCCGGGCCGGCTCGTTTTCTAGTACAAGAAATCGACGCCCCTCGCGCGTTCTGTATTAGAAAACGGGCCGGCCCGAACACGGAACGTTCTACTGTGAATTATCCTAAAACGTCTATGTTAGAAAAACTGTTCAATTTATGTCGCACTTGTTCGCGAAAAAGTGGAAGTAAAATATGTAGGTACTTATGCTATTATTCCATTGAATATTCTACTTTAACACTAACTAATATATAAAAGTTAATTTTACAACATATTGTCTAAAATCGCACGTTTATAATACTTTCAGTGTCACATTTACTTACAATGGCTTCGCCTTTCACGGCTCCAGATTCTTGTGCGGAAATTCCGTTGTTCGTTTCATATCTGTAAAAAAAAAGATCGCTTTTCACTTGATTGGCAAAACAAAAACTCCCCAAAGATTGTCTGGAAGAGATCGCTCTTTTACGATAAGGCCGCCTGTTGTTTACCCCTACTTTTGTTCTGTAATGTTCTTTTGCTAGTCACATGACATTCACCCTACCTACGAAGCTGGAGATCCCGGCTTCGAAACCCGGTCAGGGCATTTATTAGTGTGATGAGCACAAATATTTACTTCTAACTCTTGGAGTTTTCTATGTATATAAGTTTCTATTTATCTATATAAGTATGTATATCATCGCCTAGTACCTATAGTACAAGCTGTGCTTCGCTTATGCCAGGATCACACGTACCGAGTAAAACGGCGAGACAGTAAAATTAGTATGGAAGTGATACTCGGCCGAGTAAAACTTCCATACTAGTTTTACTTAGACGACCGCTTTAGCTTAGTTGGTAGTGACCCTGCCTACGAAGCTGGAGGTCCCGGGTTCGAATCCCGGCCGGGGCATTTATTTGTGCGATGAGCACTAATATTTGTTCTCGGGTCTTGGATGTTTTCTATGTATTTAAGTATCTATTTATCTATATATAAGTATGTATATCGTCGCTTAGTACCCATAGTACAAGCTTTGCTTAGTTTGGGACTAGGTTGATTTGTGTAAGATTGTCTACAAATATTTATTTATTTATTTAACTGTCTCGTCGTTTTACCAGAGCTCCCGGGGATGCACTGTGTTGAGAGAGAGGGACCTAAATTAATTAATTTGTCCCTTCTGCTGTCAACACAGGGAATCTTCAAGTTTTATAAAGTTTTGCGAAGAGTTGCCAGCGTCTATAGGCCGCGGTGCCCTCTTACCATCAAGTGGACTGCACGCTTGTTAGCACCGTCGATGTATTTAAAAAAATGGATTTTATTAGTAACCCGAGTAACTTTTTTTCTTATATGTACTTGATTTGTGCAATAAAGTGTTTGACTACTATTACTTACACATAGTTGTACCCCTCGGGGTTGACGACGGAATCGAACCGCAACACGGATGCCTCACGATCGCTAGCCACCGAAGCCGAAGCGCGTCTTGCACGCACAGGCCCCTGAGCTGATTCTATAACTCCCAACAGACCGACGAACACTGCAAACAACTAATATAAGCCCTTATTAAAAATCTGCTAATTGATTAACAAATATTTAAACGCATATCAAAAAAAAAGCCTGCGCTTAAAAAAAATACTGGTTTGCACAGCTAAACTATTAATTGCACATGAAAACCGCGTTTTGACTTTTGATGTGCAATTATTATTTTAGCTGTGCAAAATCAGCAGTTTGAGGTTCTTAGGTTTTTTATATGGCTTTAAATCTCATCATCTGCGCATGAAAAAAAAACTGTTTTGCATAGCTAAAATAACTACTAATTGCAGATGAAAACCGCCTTTTGATGTGCAATTTGTATTTTAGCTGTGTAAAACAGCAATTTGAGGTTCTTAGGTTTTTTTTGATGTGGCTTTAAATACTAGCTGTACGAAGGCTTGTTAAAATTGTAAATTCTACTGGATCTTGTAAGACAGGAACTCCTAGTTCACGACCCAAAAACTTGTATCCCGTGCCGTGTAACATGTTTTTCGTCTAATAAAAACACTCACCGGCAGAAAATTTGGCCCAAAAAGTTTTCGTGATTTCAAACTATAAATTCTAAATTAAATTTTCTAAATTGGGCCAAATTTTCTGCCGGTGAATATATTTATATTTCTACTTACTTTTAGTTTATATGCAATACATGTACATAGTTAATAATCTAATAATATTATGTTTTATTCTGATAGTAGAAATATTTAGATTAAAAATTATTATTAAAAATAGTAAAATAGTAGTTTATGCAACTGGTACATAATGAGGGGCGTTAAAACACGAGTGTGTTTTATGAAACGAGCCGAAGGCGAGTTTCATAATAAGGTCACACGAGTGTTTTAATGCCTAATTATGTACAGTTGCATACACTACTTTATCTACATCCATATATTAAATCCTCTTTCATGTGTTTCGTGTGGGCACTTCTCGCCGGCGTGCGCCATGTTTGCTTCGACAGGCCGGCCCGCGCCTCCGCCGCCAGCCCGCAGCTGTGTCTTAATTTTGTACGTGATCTCATTAAAGTGTTATATTTCGTGATCTAATAGGGGACGCACGCAAGAGCCGCACAGTATATTATAAAGCGGGGTCTTATCTACGGTATTTGAACTTATAAAAGAGGATTTACTATATGGGTGTAGATAAATAGTAGTTTATGCAACTGGTACATAATGAGGGGCATTAAAACACGAGTGTGTTTTATGAAACGAGCCGAAGGCGAGTTTCATAATAAGGTCACACGAGTGTTTTAATGCCTAATTATGTACAGTTGCATACATTACTTTATCTACACACATATTATAATTACTCTAAGATGGGTTCAGAAACCGTAGTAAATAAATACAATAATTGTGTTAATACAACCTTTTTTGCACGGTTGCGGAAATATCGAAATCAGAACTGGCAACAGATACCTGAATGTTATTTTAAAAAGTAAAGAGTCCTTATTCTGATGTGATCATGTCGTTCTAGCTCAAATTTCGTGCGATATATACTAAAAAAACATCGAGCTGACATTTCGCATCGACTGAATTTGAATTTTCAGTGATACTAGAATAGGGACATGTCAACTTTGACATTTAAATTTTGACAGTTTTGTTTGACGTAATATTTTAACATCATATATGAGATTAAAATGAAATATTTTATTACTGCTGTAGCCTTAGCCACAGATAAGAAAATTGCCATAAATTCATTGAATGTTGAAATGTGAGTCATTTTCTACGGTTTCCGAACGCATATTAGAGGATTTATGATATGTGTGTAGATAAACATATTTAGTTACAATGGATTGTATCCCTTTCCTTACTTCAAGCCGGTCAAACAGCAACATTTGACACTAGAACATATTATGTGCTATGGGAATATATACCCATATATATTATTGTTACGGGATCTCAATCTTCTAACCAACGAGAAGCGATGATTTTCAGCCTAATTACAGCGTAACTTTGTGTCGAGCCACCAATTCCATTTTTTCAGTTAATGGTATTTTTTTATGGTTAATAAGTTAATAACGTTTCGGATTTACGCGGATTATTAAATACCTATACTAAAAGCGTATGACTTTTTTAAGATATAATAAAATAATATCTTTTTTACACTCACAAGAATCTTCATGTTGCTGAGATCTGTCTCTGAATGGATATCCAAATAAACAGGTACAGGATCATCGAAATGCTAGCCTTATATAATAGATAAAAGTCACAAAAAATTGTCTATAACTTGTAAATCTAGTTTGACCTTGTGGAAAGGAAACCTATTTTTTATAATTAAGATGCACACAGGGCAAGTTGCATTGACATTTAAAGAAGTCTTCGCCATGAGCTAAACACTGGACAGACAGACATCTATATTTTACTGTTATTAATTTAATAGATGTCGTTTAGTAAGCTGTCTCGACATACGAATATAATGGTTCTAAGCCGACGCTTTATCTTTTTTAGGGTTCCGTACCCAAAGGGTAAAACGGGACCCTATTACTAAGACTCCGCTGTCCGTCCGTCCATCTATCTGTCTGTCAGTCTATCACCAGGCTGTATCTCATGAACCGTGATTGTTAGACAGTTGATTTTTTTACAGATGATGTATTCCTGTTGCCGTGTTGCCGCTATAACAAAAAATAGGTACCTACTTACCAAATATCAGAATAAAATAAATATTTAAGTGGGTTCCCATACAACGAACGTGATTTTTTGCCGTTTTATAGATAAATATCTGGGCGGCCGAGCTTTGTTCGGCGTTTTCCCGGGCATGAGACCTAGCTTGATCGATTGCTCGTCCCCGAAAACCCCCACAGATATAAAATGTCACGGAACACTTGGCCGGTTTTGAACCTGGCTGTGGCTTTACAGGCCGCCAGGCCCAATAAAGTGATAGGAGTGCGTGGTTGGGGGAGTAGCCTGAGGAAAATCCAGAGGAAACTTCCGAAACGACCACGCGGGTGGTTTAAACACTGGAATACTCTAACCTCCTTATTCATAAGCCAAACCCTCCTTATTCAAACCTCTGCCGAAAAAAATGTATTTTGCCCCTTTCTCACAAATAAAGCCAAACGAATTTTAGCGGCTATTTTAACTAAAAGTGGTTTGATGGACAATTTTGAATAAGGGGGTAAGAGTTTTCACGCCAATGAGATTGGTTGAGCGGCTTTAACCAAATCTGAGACGGTGTGAGAAAGATCGAGCTACTGGGAATTTTATCGCGGATTCACTAAACCTAGCCTAGCCTGAGAAGAGTCCAGCAAGAAACTTAGCTAGGCCCGACCTGGGTCGGACTGACTCTACCGGTATACGGCGGTACCGGGACGAATAGGGACTTTATGTGTCTGTGTTGTCGCTATCGCGTGTACGCCTAAGTGTACGCGTTGTCTGAGTTGGACGCCGCAATCGCAACGTTTTATCTTTCAATGGACGACGGTTTATCTGTCTTTGCCTGTTTCAGCTACGTCTGTTATTTTAGTTTTGGAGCGTAGTACTGTATTTCTAATGCGATTCTTTAACTTCACGCCGGATACTACGCTCCATCGGTCTCTTTCTTTTACATAAAAAATAAAACCTGTGTGACAGACGACGCGACGGACGAACGGACGGACGCCTGAGCGACAACAATAGGGTTCCGTTTGGACCCTTCGGGTACGGAACCCTAGAAAGCCGCCACAAGCTTGCGTCAAGTCCAAATCGCCAGATTAGTATAAGGGAGCTTTATGGGGTTTAAAATCTGACGCAGTCGATTTTTGTTTCTCCAATGTTCTACCCTTTCGTACGGCCACTCCCATGCAAACCGGCCAATTAACATTGTTTCGTTATCACAATCAGAGATACATGTGATGGGGCGTATATACGTAGACTATCAATATCTGACAGCTTGAAGTATGTTCAATTGTTCATGTAACTGTTTAAACGTTAAACGTGCTATTTTGTTTGTAGACGCTCATCCCACCGGCGGAGAGATACACAACTTACACATAACCTTTTTTTTCTTCCTATCATCCAATCTTCAAATTTCAATAGGTCCCAACGACGCTCAAGTAAATCCACATTTAGCGTCGTGGCCTCCCCTACTACCCCGTTCACATACATGCTGCATGCAGTTGCATAAACCCATAAGATCCTCTGCAGTAAGTACCAAGCATCAACTAGGCTATCAACGCTCGCCACACCTCTTTGTCTAGATGATTCACAAATAAAAGGTGTCATAAGCAGGAGGATTAGGGCGAGCAACCACCAGAGATGTGCGACGATGTTTCCATCACGTCTCTGGTGAATATTCACCCTTATTGTCCATCACTTCGAGTCCATTTTGCATTTCAATATGTTCCGCGACGCTCGCTTCCACGCATACAACACGTGTCAGAACGAGGCGCAAACAAGAATAAAAACCGGGCAAGTGCGTGTCGGAGTTAGCACATTTAGGGTTCCAAACCAACCGCAAATTATCAATATATATTAGTACCCATTTGTTGGTAAAATATACGTATTATTAATCATTATCACCAAATTTTAAGTTCATAAGTAAATAGATAGATAAAAAAATTTTTGGAACAAATTTAAAAAAAGAATTGACTTTGGGGTTTGTCATTTCTTCGTTTTCCAATATTTTTTAAAACAAAAAATACAGTTTTTGTTTACTTAACAAGCTCTAAACTACGAACCCCACTCGATGGGGTAGTTTAATTTTTAGGGTTCCGTACCCAAAGGTTTAGCCTTTGGGTACGGGACCCTATTACTAAGACTCCGCTGTCCGTCTGTCCGTCTGTCACCAGGCTGTATCTCATGAACCGTGATAGACAGTTGAAATTTTGACAGATGATGTATTTCTGTTGCCGCTATAACAAAAAATACTAAAAAAACCGGCCATTTGCGAGTCGGACTTCGCACATTCAGGGTTCCGAACCGACCGCAAAGTTAAGTTGGTTTTCATAGGAAAAATAAGGAAATTTCAAAGAAAAAATCTAATTTATCAATATATAAGTATTTTTTGGTAAAATATACGTTATAACAAACATAATTACCAAATTTTAAGTTTATAGGTATTTGGGAAGCTAAAAAAATCTTCGGAACAAAATTTCGTAAATAAAGCTTTATTTAATCTTATGTGACATGTATATTGTTTTAAGCTGTTTTGTGTACAATAAAGTGCTTACATACATTATTTAATTAAAAATATAGTAAGTATCTACTTAATGAGCTCTAAACAACGATACCCCACTCGATAGGGTATGGGTAGTTGTATGGGAACCCCCCTTAAAAACATTTAAAATTAAGTTTTGACTATTTGTATGGCTTTGGGCCAACAAGATGCTTATACTGTGTAAATTTGAAGCTTGTAGCTCCATCCGTTTGGCTGTAAAACCTGTGTGACAGATGACGGACGGACAGACGGACGGACGGACGGACAGACGCTTGGGCGTCACCAATAGGGTTCCGTTTTGACCCTTCGGGTACGGAACCCTAAAAACCAGAATAGAATAAATTTTTAAGAGGGCTCCTATACAATACAATTACATACATGATTTTTTGCCGTTTTTTATAGATAATGGTACGGAACCCTTCGTGCGCGAGTCCGACTCGCACTTGGCCGGTTTTTCCCCTGCCTCCCTTTAGCTTGTATGGCTTTGGGCTGAAAAGATACTTAGGCTGGGTTGCACCAAACCGTCTGTAATCGTAAGCGGTGTTCGTCAAATCTGATTGTATGGAAAGTTTGACAAGTTTCTATGGGATGACAGCTGCCGGTGCCATATTTGACGATGACCGGTCTGTGTTCGTACGTTGGTGCAACTGGCCCTTATTATGTTAAAAATTTAAGACTGTAGCTCTAACCTTTTGGCTGTAAACCTGCGTCTACGGACGGACGCGTAAGTGAGAGCAATAGGGTTCCGATTGGACTCTTCGGGTACGGAACCCTAGATACGATTGGAATAAGAGATGAACAGAATAGAAACCAAGAAAAATAAGTAAATTCTATATGAGACGTAACATTCCAGAAAACTGGCTGGTTATTAACAGCGACATTATCATACGTAAATAGCAGAGGCTCTTCTTGGTCGACCTCTAAGGAACTAGTTTCAGAGTAAATGTCATTCGGCTATTCTTACTCGGCCAGGTCAGAGGGGTCAGATTCTATATTCTATGTGGTCACTAATATAAGCAATAACACAAACACATGTTCTTTTATTAATGGATTTTACCCGTGACTTTGTATGCAACCTCCCGTATAATATCGGTGAATTTATTCCACCACCGATATTATCGCTTGGAGCGTTAATCGTTGGAATATAGATTATGTAGTTATCCATTATCTTAAGGCCGTGTATTACCACTTTTGAGTTTTTAAAAACCATCTGAGACATAGAATATAATGTCTTAAAATCTAAAAAAAATATATGTGTTACATAAGGATCTTGTCTAGTCAAAATCGCAGTCAGTTACATGACCTGATGAATTTCACTCGATAGAAAAAAATCGCGAAGTTACCCCTTTTTGGAATGTATTTTCAATACTACGGCTATATTACTGATATTTGACGTTTTATTTTTGTACTCAATTAAAGATCTTAAATAGTTATAGACAAATTCGCAGGGTTTGCTTTGATAGCATGATTGGCTTAATGACTATAGCTAAATATTTACAAAACTGCGCGCAGAGCTTGCGTAGAGAGCGGGATGGTTAATTATAAACTCACGCGTGTTGGAGCGGGACATTTGCGTTGGGGATACCTCCCCTTAATCCGTTTCGCCGTTTCGTTTATGCACTATTGAGTAACATGCTTCCAAAGATCCAAACTTTCATATTCATAATATTAATGATAGGCTTTATGTTACAAAACCAAATATCTGCCTCTATATCGTAAACAGGGGATCTCTCAATACTATGTAGTCTATATTATCCTCCTGCATTACATCATAAGACCAAACGTTAGGCTACTCGTAATAAGTAGGTAAAAAGGGAAATAATTATCTTGGAATTTGCAGACTCGATTGGCCTACCGAGACTTTAACGACTATTTTGAGTACCTAATGTAGGGTTACATATTAAAATACCTAAAATGTATATACCTATTGTCATAATGCCTATGTATCAAATACCTATTTTTTAAAATACCTACCACTTATTTAACCTATTTTCATAAGACCTATTGGACGAAATACATATTGAACGATTAACCTAAACTTGAAATAACTACTATCAGAATACCTATGAACGAAATACCTATTTTTAATATGCCTATGTGTCATTAAATCTACGGTCATAATACCTACAGTCGAAATACCTACAGTCAAAATACCTACACTATTATAGCCTAGCTAAGTGCTTACTATCATATAGATTTAACACTTTTTTATTATAACCATAACATCGTGTAATTCTTTGTTCTATACAATTACAAGTTAAATTATTTAGAAAAAAGTTCGTTTCTGGCGGTTCGCCGGCCGCTGCCGCGGCACGCTCACTTTGCTCGCTCGGCTCGCGCGCTGTAGGGTTGCAGTTCTACCTAACCACTCCTCCTCGCTTCGCTCGTCGTCGTACCTACACCGACCTGTCCTAGAACAAATGTTATTACAATCATCACCTCTACTCTCGACTTTTACCTACTTATTTTACTCCAAGGCAGGTCTGAGTAGGTACGACGACGAGCGAAGCGAGGAGGAGTAGTTAGGCACAACTGTAACCCTACAGCGCGCGAGCCGAGCGAGCGAAGCAAGCGTGCTATTTACAAAACTACTACTATTTAAAAAACCATAATTTCAAAAAACCTTTAGTGATAGTGTACTATAGGTATTTTGACCGTAGGTAGGTATATCAAACTTAGGTGAATCGTCCAATAGGTATTTCATCCGTTAGGCGTTTTGAACAGTAGGTATTTCGTTCAATAGGTTTTTTGAATGTAGGTATTTTAAACTTCGGTCATTTAAACTATAAGTTAAATAAGTGATAGATTTTTAAAAAATAGGTGTTTCGTACATATAGGTATTTTGATAATAGGTATATCAATTTTAGGTATTTTATATGTAAGTTATGTAACCCTAATGTCTACTTTCAGCGTTACTACATTTTTTTCACAATGACTAAACCGAATTCCTCCAAATATATAATATAATTATAGACGTTATAACTTACAAAAGAGGAACTTGATATTTAAAAATACCTTTTCAGGCCCATGTTATAAATAGTACCTACGTACTTATTTTGAAGATTAAAATCATCCTTTATAAAAATGTATTTTTTTATTATAATCCTTGCTTTCATTTTTGAGTAAAATTATACGTTACGTTAAATGAATGAAGGCTTGCAAAAGTCTAGTATATACATCCATTACAATTTATTAAACACCCTCTTACACCACAGAAGAATTACGCCACCTTGTGTTAAACAAGCAAATCTTGGTGTTGTCATTGTCAATAATCAATGTCCAAGATCGCTCACCGCTTGCGATATAATTCACTGCATCGCCAAGAGATGGCGCCTGGCAAAACGTAGTCATAGTCTCGTATTGTACTAGGGTGGATTTCAAAATCAGGCGAAAAGTTATGTTTCGGTCATTATAAAAAAAAGTTAACAAGTTTCAGATATAGAAACTTTTTTATTCATTGGCTAGTACTTATATATTAATAGTGCTTCAATCAAAACCACCAATAATTAAACAGTTTTCTTGGAGGAAAATATTTTATATGTTCAAAATCATCACCGTCGTGTGAAAAAATCCAAGTCTTTATGTTTGTAGTGAAAAATATCGCGTACGCAACGTACGATTCCGAAATTTTCGTCAGTTACAGTTTTTCCATGTTGCCTTTTTACATATAAAAAAATATTAAATAATTCGTTCATCAAATAAGTACAAATAAAATTATTTAAAAATTTAGTACCGAAATTCGTCAACACCGTCAGCGTATTATCAAAGTCGAGGTAGTTTTGTATATCCGCGGTGAAACACATCGTGGGTGTCCCCTTCTGCTCCCTGAATTCGATTCGAACATCGAAAATGAGTGGACGTTTACATATAGGCGCACCGAACAGAAAAAATCAAAAAAGTGTTTCTGGGAGAAATGATTAGCCATGATTCGCGTCATAACCATCCAGGAGCCGTTAAAAGTAAGTACTTATATGATATTAAAACAAATTACCTAAGAAACCGTAACTCCAAACGAAGATTAATGACGTGACTGTGGCTTAGCAATAATACTTAGCGTTCAAGAATAATCTTCAAAAAGTTTGCAAATTGTCAACACCATACCCGTCATCACCGGTTTTCAAGCAATGGACGGTTATGATTCCATATGTATGGTGATGACGATTTCCTTTATTTATTTATTTGGTTTTGCGTATTATGCACTACGAGTTGTAAATATTTAACAAATTAATAAACTCCATGCTTATGTTTGGTGACGCGCGTTCGAAAAATATGTTATTACCCTGTTGGTGTTACGATTTTCACGTTTTAAATGATATTTTTGCCGCATTTTAGATTTGGACTCATAATATAGATTTTCTTCTTTTCAGATCGTCGGAGCGAAAATTAAATCAAATATGATACTAATATTAACGTCCTCGATAAAAAACCATACACACTTTGGCTGTCAAGTATTACAAAAATATTAGATTATTAAGAAGTGGTGTACTTATAAGAGATGCGCCGAATATTCGGTTTTCAGCATATTCTATTTGATATACGTCGAAATTTCGGTTATTTTTCGGTATTCGGCGTATTCTATTAGAAATGCGCCGAATATTCGGTTATTATTCGGTATTTGGCATATTCTATTAGAAATACGCTGAATATTCGGTTATTCGGTATTCGGCATATAAAGAATAATAACCGATTCGGCATGTTTTGGAATGTTCGGTCTTCAGCCGAATTATTCGGTTTAATTGCCGAATATTTAACAAATATTTTTGAGTGGAAGCCGAATATTCGGTTATTATTCGGTATTTGGCATATTCTATTAGAAATACGCTGAATATTCGGTTATTCTGTATTCGGCATATAAAGAATAATAACCGATTCGGCATGTTTTGGAATGTTCGGTCTTCAGCCGAATTATTCGGTTTAATTGCCGAATATTTAACAAATATTTTTGAGTGGAATTTGTTACAAGTTTTAAGAATATATGAAAAATGGCCTTCCTCACCGTGTGGGGTATATCGACGAGTAGAGCTCATTGAGTGCAAGAATATAGTATTTTTTGTTTTTAAAAATATTCAAAAACAAAGGAATAAGAAGCCACTTATTTATCATAAAATTTTACATTCCCCCTTTATTATCTCATTAAATGTTTATCCTAGCGGAAAAGTGTATAGAACCTTTTTTGTAGATAATTTTATGTAGATGATTTATGCTTCAGAAAGTTTTTTTGCTATGGGCCACCGTTGACAAGATTTTTATGAAAAACCGAAAAATTGAACCTTGAACGGCCGAGTATTCGTATTCGATGAAAAACGTATTCGGCGCATCACTAGTACTTATTTTTGATTTATCAAATAAAAAATATGTTAATTTGTTTTTCTGTGGTTTATTTTATACCTACCTTTATACCAGCAAATAGTCATTACCATACAAGTGATATCATCACCGTCTATTAAAAAATCATCGCCGGACCACATTCGTCAACACCATCTCATGGGTCAATGTTACGAATCTTATAACTTCGAAAATACGCATTAAATGCTTGGCTAAATACTATTAAATTACTCAGAAAACATTCCTACATCATTTAGAATAGTTTTTGTCCCATTTGAAAGAAATAAAATAAAAAATATTTTTTTGTATGGTGAAAAATTTCTCGTTGAAATCCACCCACTATTACTTTTTCGGTGGTAGTGCAATCGATTTTTAATTGGAAACCTAAGTTCAATAGAATTAACTCTCTAATATAATTGTTTGCGCTTTGTACACAACCATACATTCGTGAACTGATTTCAAGATTAATATGTAGGTACGGTCGTATATACATTATGAGGTATCAGGTGTACAGATACTTCCAGTCCAGTTACTAGGATCATGTACTTACTCTAATACCTTGACAATAGAATCGAGATCCCATCTCATCATGATCTGACGATCATCGTGATCTGACGACAATTAGGTACACTCAAAGAACCTATCGCTTTTCCTCGGTTGATTAGCCGGATCAAAAGTAGATTTAAATGATTATAGGTAGGATTGAATACTTATCAAATAAAAGAAACAGGTTTTTTTTAAATATTTTCTTATTAAATAGGTATTAAAAGTATAAAACGTCTTTGTACAAAATTTCACTAATCAAACGCCAACATTATGTAGTAAGATCCATTCAATGGAACTTTACTAGAATCAGCTTAAAATGCTGAATATGGCACTGTTGGCATGAAGAACCTAGTGACGAAACCCACGTATTGAGTGTCTATAACTGTCTAACTGGATCGGACTCGGTAATGACTTAGAAATATACCGCATAATATATCGTATGTCCAACATAATTATGATACTAGGTAACATATGATGGACTTACGATATGTTACGCGGTTATAATTATAAGGTTTATGACCTTTACACCCTTTACAAGAACCATAAGAAGAAGACGTAAGAAGTTGGAACATATCCATGCTTTAGCTACGCATAAATCTGCTCGATAGAAGTAGGTACTTAACCTACTTTGTGATCTTTTACTTCTGTACGATAGCAGTATATGTGACGCCCATTCTTATATTACCCGCGCTGGATTAAATCCATTTTAGATCCGTAGATATCTGGCTGACCTTGTAGACCTTATAGACTTCTCAATTCTTTGGCTCGTCACAGGTTTACTATTGTTGTATTCAACGTCTTTGTTCTGGCTGGGGAGGGGCGGTGGCGAGATAGGCGAGCGCGCGTTGGATAGCTTCAGGCACTGGCGGCGGGGTCGGGAGATGAGCCCCTTGCGGCTGGAATCCATTCTCATTGGCGATGTATTGCAGCTGAATGTTACCGCCATCTTCGCTGGGGTAGCTGAATGAGCCGTCAACTTGAAGAGCGGGCTCTTCAGCGCCAATGTTCTTTAGTGCGCCGTTTTCCTGGGCTTGGATGCCGTTGCCAGTCTCGTAGCTCCACTGGTAAGAGCCGTCTGGGCCGATATTGCTCTCCTGCCGCAAGATCGGGATGGGTTCTGCAGTATGCTGCGGACCGGCCATAGCTACCGCTACAAGGGCGAGGAAAACCTGAAATGATAATACATTTTAAAATTATTGTACATACACATAACGAAAACGTTTCATATACTTTCACTTTTAACACGAAACGCATCTGAAAGAATTTAATATCGAAAGACTTTCACTGTAGAATTTAGAGAGTTCTTCATATTTTGAATTATTCTAGACTCTAAATCGACAGATTTGTGCAACCGAAGTCGACTTGCTAATGTAAAATCAATTTAACATATTTGCACAATCACTGGCACTTACAATAGATTTCATGTTTGTGTTGGATGGGTGAAGGCACTAGACAACGATGATCTAACTCAGTTTTATCGGTTTATATACTGGCCTGGGCGATGCGCCTACCACCGCAGGCTGTATTGCACCACCACGCAGTTAAATCGACGATACATTATCATCCGCCTCCGGACCCAATCATGGGTGAGCTTGCGTGTTGGCAGCTTCATCTCATTCATTAGTGATGGTATAGGCTAGTATGTGACAGCTCAATCGACTGTTAAAAGTTGTAGAATTAAAATTAACTTTCTTTCAAGCAGAACTAATCTATTAACTGGTCCCTTGCGATGAGGAATGCGCGTTGAGGATTCAGTTTCCGGACCTTTTATTTTTTTTTAAATTAGGACACATTATTTTATTTGTAACAGGATCTGTCGGTATGGCATGCCGTTTAGCGTGATTCGTAATAAAGTAAATAGAAATATATTTTGGACATAGCCTTACACTAAACCGATATTCCTATAAAGAAAAGCTTGTACTATCGGAATAGATAACGATAATTATACTGATACAAACATACATAGAAGACATCCCAGACTCAGGATAAATATTCGTGCTTATCATACAAATACCGAAATGCCCTGACCCGTATTCGAATCCAGGATCATCAGCTTAGTAGGCAGGATCACTACGTAACTAGGCCAAAGTGGTCGCAAGAATGGTTTTATTAAATGGAAAGAAACTGCAAGCGGGGCCGACTTGGAGACAAAACATTCGATATTATAATAATAATAAATGTTCTTTATTGCACCATAATACAAATAAATACAATAGTTATCTCATAATTACAAATTAGGCAACTACAGGCGGTCTTATCGTTATAGAGCGATCTCTTCTAGACAACCTACGGATATTCCCCTTATATTTTAGTTAGTTCAATTGAATTGTAATCCTGCTTCTTTGCACTGTAAAAAATCCTCGCTAGATTAAACTCACACGGTATCTTAACATCCTCCTTGCTCCATGCTTTTTTTATTTTTTTATGTGTCCACAATTTCTTTCATTCAAATTTACCTATTTTTTCCCCAGTTTTATCCTAAATGAGCCTAGGGGGCCGATATTTGAGTGTCGAACGCTCGACTTTTCACTCGACATCTGTCAAAACTTCATAGATTTTTGACAGATCTCGAGTGAAAAGTCGAGCGTTCGACACTCATAAATCGGCCCCCAGGGTCGGCTTAAGCACCCCTAATCCCAAGATTAGGCGTAGACACTGCTTTTTACGAAAGCAATCCAGAGAGAAAAACTTTCCTCTTTTTCCTCACGATATTTTCCTTCACCGAAAAGTCAATAATGGGCCATATTTGCCAAGGTGATTTGCATTTGGTGTCACAAATATTCCGAAGGTAATTTTCATAACCGCTTTGTTTGTCACGTCATTTAATTGGTGAATATAATGAATATCAAATGTATTAATTTATTCAACGGTTTCCATAGGCAGTGTAAGCACGATGCTTAAAACAGTGAAATACAATAGCTCACGATATAAACCGGTCCCACAAAGATCGTTAAAACTAACAAATAATATGGATGAAATCATTAATATACATATATATTAGTCTAGGCCCAAAACTACATAGGAAACGCGTCTGATTCAGATTCAGATTCAGATTATTTTTATTTGCTTTAAGTATGTACATACATGCAAATACATTAATAACATTAAATTAAAATAAAATACATTATACACTATATAACACAATTTAAAATTTTGATATATATCTAATAATTGGTTGCATTCATAAAGTAAAATTAAAATAAATAACATTATTACAGTGTCTTAATCTATGTACATAATTTAAAAAAATATTTTTATATAAAAAAATTAATCTAGAGCTTTTGCAAAGAATTCTTTGATAGTATAAAACGGCCTATTAATAAAATACTCTTTAACCTTTTTATCGAAAGTTCGGATGTCATTACATTGTTTTATGTCATTGCTTAATTGATTAAATATTTTAATTGCGATATTATTAAAACTATTATTAAAATGTACAAAGTTAGGTTTAGTAAGCGTCAATTTATTTTTATTTCGTAAATTAAAGTTATGTATTTCTGTAGCAGCATGATATTCATCTTTATGTAAGTATACGTAGACACATATGCGATACAAATACATCGAAGTAATTGTCAGGATTTTGTGATCTACAAACATATTTCTATGGGTAATTGGAATTCCTTTTGATCTTGTCATAAGTCGTAAAGCCTTTTTTTGTAGAAGTAGTACAGAATTAATGTTTGACCCGTTGCCCCATACTTCGATGCAGTATCTAATAATACTCTCGAAATAAGAGAAGTAGACAGTTTTTAATACATTAGTGTCAGCTATTTTTGAAAGACTTCTTAATGAGTAACATGTGTCTCTAAACAGTGCAAGCGGCAAAATGACGAGACGACAAATAACGAGATAATCTCATTTTTAGAATATACCTATAAGCCTCAGCAGACCTATAAAAAATATGACGTATTGTTTATTTCAGAAAAATAATTATACTTAAATAATTACATTTTACACCTCAGTGTCTTAGGCGATTTCCTGACTTGGCGAGCGGGATCGATATGTGTGACATTTTCTTCTTTGACGTAAACTTACTGACGTCGCAAAAATTCTCACTTCACGGAACACGGTCAGTATTACTTTTGCGCAGAAGTAATATCATGCGCAGAAGCGGAGCAGTACCGCCTTCGCATCGTCCCGCTACGCGCATCCCGCGCCAGTCAGGATGCACTCATTTAAATGTAGGGGCGCAGTAAAAAAAATTACGGAGTTGACTGACAGCTGACACTGACATTTGACACTTTTCTCATATCGTACTGCCTCCGCACCGACAAATCTGGAAGTCGCCTTATGCTTATCTATTTATTATTATTTTGTAATTATGCTGTTTAACCAATTTTCTTGTTTGACTACAGGTTTTACCTTCAATTTTAAGTATCAGGTCACTTGAGAATCTATTTAATATTGAAGGGAGGCCCATATTCATTATTGCTATTATTTACTTCATACATTGGGAGATCAGATAAATTACGCAAACGGTGTGTCTTACTTTTTTCCTGAGGTTGGTTATATTGTTACAATACTGTGTGTACCTGACTCTCAGGACGGAGATGAAGTCGAGCAGTGTCGCGTCGGCAAACATACGGTCTTTCGCACTACAGAACCTTGGTAAACACGACGCATCCTCTGGAGTTCTACCTAAATTAAAGTACCTACAGGTGATATAATGGCTGCGGTCATCTGTAAAAAAGTGACAAATACTCATACTTCCCCATTCAGCTCCTCCCCGTTATCCCTTTGTTTTGTAGAAAAATGTTTCCAGGAGGTATTGTTTCGCAGAATTTTAATTTTATAGTCACTTTTTTTAGAAACCGTTAACAATTTAGGCTAAAATGCCATTTTATAGAACCCAAATAGATCTACCAGAAAAGTAGGTTAGGTTAGAAATTCTGCGAAACAATCCATTCTATGACACTTCCGTCTGACCAACAAAATACAACCCGTTCCCCTGTACCCTACCTCTCTCCGTACCTAAGGCACTTCCTGATTTGTCGGTGCGGAAGCGGTACGATATGAGAAAAGTGTCAAATGTCAGTGTCAGCTGTCAGTCGACTCGGTACCATTTTTTACTGCGCCCCTATATTTAAATGAGCGCTTCCTGACTGGCGCGGGACGATGCGAAGGCGGTACTGCTCCGCTTCTGTGCATGATAATAGGTACTAGTAGGGGAAGTAGTGTCATGAGGTCCACATTTTGGTATCGGATGAATTCACTTGGCACAGATGTAATATACCTAAATCTAAGTTAATTTAGCTCGGTAGCCATCCGCCACCCCCTGGGGGGTAGGAAGGGGGGGGGCATTGAAAGTCTCATTTTTCGGTTTTTCATGAAAAACTCATAAACGGTGACCCATAGGGAAAAACATTCTTAAGCATAAGTAATCTAAATAAAATTATCTACATAAAAGATTCTATAAACTTTGTCTGTTTGTTATTTAATGAGATTTTAAAGGGGGAATGTAAAATTATATGAAAATTTAAGTGGCTATTAATTCCTTTGTTTTTCAATATTTTTACAAACAAAAAATACTATAATTATGCACTCAATGAGCTCTATTCATTGATACCCCACTCGATGGGCTGGGTCAAATTTTTTTTTTTCGCGCTCTCCTTTAGCTTTATGGGATAAATATTTTTGAAAATGTTTTATAGCTTTGGGTCAACAAGATGCTTTAATGGTGAAAATTTGAAGACTATAGCTCAATCCGTTACCTTTTAAGAGTTGCCCCTATGCAGCTAAGGGAGAGCATGTATGAAAAAAAAAGAACTACCCCATAGAGCCCCATCAAAAGGCAACATTAAGAGCAATAGTCTTCAAATTTTCACCATTTAAGCATCTTGTTGACCCAAAGCTATAAAAAAAATTCAAAAATATTTTTAAAAACCAAGGCTACACTATTTTTTCAAAAATATTTTTGCCGGTTTTTAAGGGGGGCTCCCATACAGCTAAAGGGGGGCGCGAAAAAAAAAATTGACCTACCCCATCGAGTGGGGTATCGATGAATAGAGCTCATTGAGTGCATAATCAAAGTATTTTTTGTTTTTAAAAATATTGAAAAACAAAGGAATGAATAGGCACTTTAATTTTCATATAATTTTACATTCCCCCTTTAAAATCTCATTAAATATTAATCTTAGCAACAAAGTGTATATAACCTTTTATGTAGATAATTATATTTAGATTACTTATGCCTAAGACCGTTTTTTGCTATGGGTCACCGTTTATGAGTTTTTTATGAAAAACCGAAAAATCGGACTTTTAAAGCCGGAAATCGCCTAAGTATGAAAACTTTTTTGTTATTATTAAAAAATAAAAATAGGATTGCTCTTGGCCAGTATACCGAGTTCAGTTTGTTAATTAAGCAAGGCAGTGCTATTGCAAATGTCCCGCTCTAACATGCGTGAGTTTGCAATTAGGTAATCATACCGCTTTCCACGGAACTCTGCGCCTAGTTTTCTTAAATATTTGGTACATTTTGATTGATTTTTGGAATTCCACCAAAAAATCAAACCAAATAATCAGCATAAAATTATTTTGATATTCAGGATTTTTGACAGAGTTTCCAAGACTTTTTTCAATATTAGGTTGTTCAGTTTTTTTTGCTACTTTGTTTCTCTTCAGTCTACAATAATTTTTGTGTAATTTAACATTATTTCTTCACTCTGGAAGCTCAAACTTCAATATTTTCGACGATTCATGAACTGGCCTTACCTGTGTTTCACTTTGTTTTAGCAATTTTTCGGGAGCAATGACTTGCGTTTTCTGACGAATAACCACAAAATAATGAATAGTGATTACGTTCAGAAGGTCCTCTATCGATCAAAACCGATGTTACCGACAAGTAGAAAACACCTAATCATGCTATTCCGCATGATATAAGCACGTGCTCTGTGATGTGAAGGTTAATCTCTTTAGCGCGTCAACGCCGTCACCGATTAACCTTTACCTAGTTGAACGATGGTGTCACTATCCGGCTGAGTCAGCCGCTTTCGGGTGTATCAATCAGGTATCAGGTGTAACCCAAGGTGTATTAGAGCTAAGCTTAACTGAAGTGGTAAGAGGAATAGGCCAGATTTAACTAAAAACATAATAACTTTGACTTTTTGGTTTATTTATGATCGGTATAAAAATATAAAATGAGAAATCAGAAATAACTTTGAGTATTATATTCAGGCCCGAAGTTATTGTTGACTATTTTCAGGCTGAGGGGGGGCGGTGGCGATATAGGCGAGGGCGCGCTGGATAGCCTCGGGCACCGGCGGGGGCGTGGGCAGGTGCGCCCCCTGGGGCTGGTACCCGTTCTCGTCAGCGGTGTAAGTCAGCTGGATGTTCCCGTCGTCGCCAGGGTACTGGAACTGACCCTTCACCTCCAGAGCTTCGACATCTCCGACCTTCTTCAAGTCGCCTTTCTGGTCAGCACTGATCCCGTTCCCAGACTCGAATGAGTACGAGTATGAGCCATCCCCGTTGACCTGGCTGTCCTGGCGCACTATTGGGACGGGCTCGGTCGAACCCTGAGGGGCAGCCAACGCCACCGCGACCAGCATAGACACCAAAATCTGGAAAAACGCAAATCTTTAATTCACGGACACTTAAAACTTTTTTGCATTTTTATCAGCTGACAATCACGGAACTGAGCTGCGTCAAAACACTGGCACAAAAAATCCATGCGAATCACTTGACACTTACGATGGACTTCATCTTGTCAATAGAGGAGTTGAATTGAAGACGAGTGTGTCTCAACTGGTACCGATACATCCTGACAATTTGGCTATTTATAGTGAGTGTCGCCGACCACCTCCTTGCATTTCTAATTGCACAATTCGTTGGCGTGTCACAAATGTACGAAATAAGTAAACATTAGATGCATTAACGCGCGCCATGTATGCCTACTTAGCACGACGTAACGGCGGTCAACATATCTAACGGAGTTTCCAATTTGTTCAGTCTTGGCACAAGTTCCACTGCAGTGTTTTTTTTATACTACGACGGTGATAAACAAGCGTACGGTCCACCTACCAACTCCAAGAAGTCACGTGCGCATTGCCAACCCTTCATAAAATTTTAAGATTCACTGTGTTGACAGCAGAAGGGACAAATTTAGGTCCCCCGCTCTCAACACAATGCATCCTCGGGAGCTCAGGCAACCTTGCTCACTTTCAGGAACAGAACACTACATACTTAGGTTTCTTAGGTACATAGGTGTTAGGTATTATGGCTGTGGCCTTCTGCAAGACGGAGGTACTTCCCCAGTTGGGCTGCTCCAAATTCGAGGAAGATGGCATTTTGCTCCCTTTTTAGGGTTCCGTACCCAAAGGGTAAAACCCTAGGGACCCTATTACTAAGGCTCCGCTGTCCGTCTGTCCGTCTGTTCGTCTGTACGTCTGTCACCAGGCTGTATCTCATGAACCATGATAGTTAGACAGTTGAAATTTTCTGCTATAACAGCAAATACTAAAAACCAGAATAAAATAAATATTATAGGGGGCTCACATACAACAGACATGATTTTTTTGCCGTTTTATAGATAATTGTACGGAACTCTTCATGCGCGAGTCCGACTCGCACTTGGCCGGTTTTTTTTTTTACTTATTAGTATTAGCCTAAGGCACGCTGTAGTGTTTTCGGTTGAATTCAGTTTGTAGGTGTTTAAGATTTTTTGATTAATTGCGAAATCTCTTCTCGGTATCATTGAAAATCCCGATTGTAGGACGATGACCTCTATTTTGCAATTAACAATCAATTTCAATATCAGTTAAGGCACTGTACCCAAGCGGTAAGATTTTGAAGTTCTTGAAGACTGATTTAGCCTAGTTAGTAGTGACCCTGCCTACGAAGCTGGAGGTCCCGGATTCGAATCCTGGTTAGGGCAATTATTGAATGAACACGAATATTTGTTCCTGGGTCTTGGATGCTTTTTATGTAATTTAGTATTTATCTATCTACCTATATAAGTATGTATATCGTCGCTAAGTACCCATAGTACAAGCTTTGCTTACTTTGGGATTAGTCACGGGTGTTAGAGCGGGACATTTGCAATGGAAGTACGCCCTCTTAATCGGTATATATTTGAAATTTGGTGCAATCTGCCATTAACAGTGGCTTTTCGTTGAAGGAAAACATTGTGAGGAAACCGGTCTACCTTTTGGTCTAGTTTTCCCCAGGGTTGAACGGTCAGATTGCAGTCGATGTCGTAAAACTAGATCCAAATCATGAGACTAGGTGTTCAAAGAGGGCGCCTTTAGCCCGGGCATAGAATACGGCTACGATATCCTCTGCCTGTCGTAGAAGGCGACTAAAAGGGGGCCTCGGGATCGTAGTTGGGGGCTGCGATCGTCCATAAAAACATGGCCGGACCCATAAAGGTGGACTCTAGGGCGGCACTGGAGCGTTCCATGGGAGATCCCAGAGCCGTCCGAAATGGATTGAGGAGGACAATCGGGGGGTTTTTAGTCGGTGCAAGTCCGACATAACCTGCGCGCTGCCCTCGCGGCGCGGACGTATCCATAACGGATTTTCCCCCGTACAAAAAACAGGTGTCAAAGCGGATCCTGGGACCCTATTGCACAACCGGAGAACTCTAGGATGATGATTAGGGCTATAACGTCATCGTCAGTGTATTTGACTGTTTGTGAGGCTTGGTCACACCGCGTGCGCGACGCGAGCGGGACGCCGCGCTGCGCGCCATAATGTATGAAACCGTCCCGCTCGCGTCGCGCAGCCAGTGTGACGTCGCTAACCTGTTAGCATACGTTCCGGCGCGCTGCGGTCGCGTCGCGCGGACGTCGCGCAACGCGGTGTGACCAAGCCTTTATAGTACTTTTATCTCACGAGAGCGGGTTTGCCATGGTTACACACGCGAACATAGACTTGGAAAATCTGAACATATAGCTGACGCCCACATAGACAATGTATGTATATCTCAACACACAACCACAGCTAACCCGTGCTAGTGAGATAAAAGTAGTGTATGAGAAAGAGAGCAACCTATGACCCAGGACAATTGTCATACGTTCGTACCATTTTTACCACTTACTCATCAAAACGTTTGACTACCTCCAGGTGACCTAATTTGTCATCCAGCTCGGTAAATTATTTGTATAAAAAGGGAAAAACCGTTCGTACCGGGAGTGGGTAATTTGCACGCTTAATAGTAATTTAATATCTCAGTATAATAAAGTGTTCCCAAATTACTTTCCATTACATCGTATAAAATAAAGGTATCTCACTAATCTGGTCATTACGTCTAGGTAATTCAGAAGTATTGAAACCCTGTCAATGTCGACTGCTAAATTGCTCAACTTCATGTGTATTTTGCGGTGTTTTGAAATTTGAACTTTATTTTACACAGTGCGAGGTTGCTTTGAAATTACACAGTAACTTAACGCCTTACTGAAGGCTAGCTAGTAGGTAATATTCTTACAAAACCTATGAACCACAATCTTAAATAACATTTTATTAATTAAAAACAATGTAAATTGACAGTTATAGTCACTAACTAGTATTCATGATAGAATGAACGAGCTATTCGAAGAAAACTCTTTACGAATAGTCCAAACGTTACAAAACGTTGCAAATGTACAGTCAGCATCATAAGTAGCTTGACATAAATGAAGATGTCAAAAGTTATTATGCCTTTGTAATAAAGACTTTGGATTTTGATCGTCGCCGCGTTGGTGAGCACACGTGCCCGGGGCGACGACGGGCAGAATCCATTTACCGTACAAAACCTTATGTACTCGTACTGTCATGGCGTCGTTACCGAACAACGTCATTGAACACGTGACATTGGCGAAATCATCATAAATTTGATGGAAGCCATTTTTTAAAGAATTGAATTGAATAAAGACTTTTGACGCCTTCATTGTATATTAAATTGCGGTTTTTTTTAAATATTGAAATCTTATTATTATCATTTTATTTTGACGCTTTGAGACCATGTACATCCTCTAATCACGTTAGTATTGTCAGACTTTATTGCGAGTAAATTGTAAATTGACATGTAAAAATGCCCTCATTGTAGCCTATTTTGCAGAATAAATGTTTGAATTTTGAATTTCATATGTGTCGCTACTGTTGATGCTGACTGTACAGCAAAGTTTTTTGCAGCGGCCTTCGGAATATTCGGAAAACGCGACATTATAAACATTTTTTTTACATCGTTATGATCTGACTACCTGAATGAACGTCAAAAACGACGACATAACAATAAAGTTTATTGCCATTGTTTTATCATATTGCATTGCTAAAAAGTGGGTTAAGTTCGCACTGTAAATTCATGGTAATATTATTTTGTTAATGTATTACATGAACGCTCATTCAAGTATGGCGCGTGAGCACTTCTCGTGTCTGCGAGCAAACGAAGATGACAGTCATTATTGGACTTTATGTCTAGTTCAATAAGGTTGAAAATCTAAGAGTTTATTTTGTGTACCACTGTCTCGGTAAATCAAGATGATATGACGCACCATGTCTTAAGGTCAACATTCTACCGAGATAACCCCAATATGGGCAAAACTGTGCATTTCTGGAGAAACGTTAACTTTAATGCGGTTAAAAGAAGCAGACTGCAGAACTTTATCTAGATCTAGGGTCATTGTCGCCCCGTAAATAGGTATGTACATTTTCCTTATTGCAGGCTAAATAGCGTTGACAATTCATAACTGTCATATCATTTTCTGCCACTTATACCATATTAAGTACATTATCATCCACTTAGCTTTATCCCAGTACAGTTGAATCCTGAGATTTGGCGTGGGCACTAGTTTTAGGCAAGCAGCTGCAATCTGGCTTCCGATCCCTGGGAAAACTATACCTTATTGGGATTACGCTTGTCAAGTGAGTGGGCAACTTGACTGTTAGCAGTTCGCAAGCCGAACAAAGGCCTCTAACTTAGCTTTACGACTGCTATATAGACATATACAGCAGCAGGGATCATTGGCTTAACGTTCCCTCCAAAGCATGGGAGCACTCAGTTAATAACCACTCATAGCGGTCACCCAGTCCAACGTTGCTTAACCTCACACGGGCACCGCTGGCTCACGAGCGCTCATCATAGCTCATATTAAGTACTATAATATAATAGAATAGATGTTTTGCACAATCGAAGACAGCCAAAAATTATTAATTGTTTGAGATCATGATTAACGAACAATAAGCGATAAGTCACATGACCAGTGCTGTATCTTGCGTGAAATCGAACATCATATCTCAAATAGCAAAAGTTTAACATACACAGGCATTACCTAACCATGTTGAATAGGTATACGATAACAAAAGGATTTTATACATGTCTCTTATGCAAAAACTTCTCGGCTAACAGGTCAGTGAGGACTGGGTTCCGTAGTTGACAGAATAATCTGTACCTATATTGCAGGTGCATATTAGCTTCAGTTTTCACCAGCTCTGCGATTCACTAACCACCGGGTGAGGTGACTGGTGAGCCTAAAATAACTCAAATTATAAAAATTAAAAACACGACTGCATTAAAAAGATAAAAACAAGTTTCCTAATAAAGAACTCAAGGAAATTTATTTTGTTTTCAGTCGCGGGACCAAATATTTTGGTGTTACTTGTATTTAGTAGGTCAGGTAGTAGTTTACGTGTATTTCGAACTTTTTATGCTTGAGACATATACATTATATATATTTTTGGAATCGTCTCTTCAAATGCTTCATTTTGATACCTCACTTGCTAGGATAGAAAAAAAACGGAACACTCAAAATGGAGTCTACAGTCCGCCATATTGTTTTTATTGCAACGTCAAATATTCTATTTGTATTTTGTATTTTTGTATTTGTATGTGGCTTTGAGAAGTTCTGGGGGAGCAAAAAAAGTTCACATACATACATACATGAGACCTGAAAACATTACACTCCTTTTTTTGGGCAGTCGTGTAAAAATAACGAAGCTACGACCGGCTTTAATCTTGCTAGTTAGAGAGAGGAAGCGCTGCAGATCCGTGACGTTACGAAGCTCGATCGCCTTAGTAAATGACGATCGTTCCAATACAAAGGTGCCTTTTGCGAAGAAGGGACAGAATATGCCCCTGCCTAAAATTTTGAAGACTTATATAACTACCTATGTTTTAAAAAGGGAAAATAGGAAGAGGAAGACCAAATTGCAAGGAAAAGTTATATGAACCAGATAAAGGAGGATGTGGATGTCGTGTCGTATCAGGACGTCAAGAATCTACCCTCGGACCAGCAAAGATGGAGAGAACTGCAACAAGCTGCACCGACAAGAGCCCAGCTCTTAAGAGAATGATGATGATATAACTATGTAATATAATACAAATACTATTTATTTTGAATAAATTAACATAATGAGTAATAATTCCAAAAAAAAAATCTTGAACTAAAACTGGACCTAAAAATAAAACTAAATTACACATAAATTAAAACTAAGCTAAAAATAAACTAAAACTAAAGATAAAAAATTTGTCCCAAATCGCTGCCAGGCGGGAGTTTGCCCAGAAGGCTGGCAGCATTGCCACGTTGTATGGCAATGCTGATCCTCTGGGCGAGGTAAAAGGTATATTGTAATCTCTTAATCTGTAATGGCATAAATTACTAAGTAAATGTAAACTGGTAATGGCAAAAATTGCTAAGTTCATATATTCATAAGCGTATTACTATGTAATTATTTATTCTGTTTAGTTACTTTTTTCGCCATTTGATTGAGGATTCGATCCTTTTTCAAGAAAATTTGAATCGCATCCCAATTTACCTGTACCAACTAGGTCTATATCAACGTGGTACAAATTGGTCCAACGGCACAGTTATGCCACGTTATGGGTGAGGGCCAAATTTTTTGCACATAGTCAAGATTAATTAAAAAAAATTGATGAGGACCACTTCTTTGGCACTTAGTTAAGGTTAATTAAAAATTTTGGTCCTCACTCTTATGCGATCACTCGGTATCTGTCCGTCTGTCATCGGCATTTCCTCTTATAGAACGATACCCATTAGCTACTGAACCCTAAAATCGTTGACTCACCATAATGAATAGAAATGAATTTCGTTCGGTGAATTAATTCTATTTGTTGGGAGTGGCAGTGACAGGTGTATGGTTATGATAATTCGATGAAGTCATGCGCCAATGCAATGTGGTTTTTTTGTAAATACAACGAGTGGCAAACAAGTATACGGTCTGCCCTGCCTGATGGTGAGGAGACACCGTAGCCTATGGAATCTTGCGATTGCAGAACAATCACAAGTGCCGTCCTACCATCCTCCTAGCGTTATCCCAGTACAGTTGCAACCTGAAGGATGTCCGAAATCGACTACCTAAACCCAAGATTTGGCTTAGGCACTAGTTTTACGGAAGCGACTACCATCTGAACTTCCAACTCAAGGGGAAACTAGGCCCTATTGGGATTAAGCTTATCAAGTGAGTGGGCAACTTGACTGTTAGAAGTTCTCAAGTCGCCCGAAGGCCTCCAACTTGGCTTAACGAAAGCAGCCGGGATCAACGGCTTAACGTGCCTTCCAAGGTACGGGAGCGCTCAGTTAGTAACCACTCAAACCGGTCACCCATCCAAGAACTGCCCCTGGCTAAAGTTGCTTTACCTCGCTTACCGCACGCGGCTGACGCGGCACGTAGGTGCCGCTGGCCCACACTATGAGTGCCGCTCGTACTAACACTTGGACATGCGTTTTGATGCTTAGTATTTTTATATGTTCCTTTCAAAAATCACAAGTGCAGTTGGGACTAGACTGGTTTGCTCGCAATGTTTTCCTTCACCGAAAAGCCACCGTTAAATTAACTCTTAAAGTGGTCTACTATTCAACTCATATTGAACTTCGAACGGATCTGAAAGAGATGTAACTACCCAACGCACTGATAATTTGCATACGTATAAGTACATTGAATTGAAGATATAATCGTTATGACGTGGACATTAATTGTATAGGATATTCAATTAAGATGGGATCTTTACTCGATAATGTCGTTTTCGGAACATAAATATCTCAAGCATTTATATTAAAGGTGCAAGTTGACATTCATATTGGCATTTTAAAGATAAAAATAGTCTCTGCCATCTTACTCGTTGCCATTTTTAAGTGGTTTTAAGAAACCGATTTATTAACGATATGAAATTCCGATTGGGCACAGGGAGATTATATATATGAATGGTTATTACTAAGGGGCGGAGATAAACTTAATTTAAGGATTTTACCGGTGATTTTGTCTTCGTAAATTAGTTAATCGCCTCAATGGGTGTTTGCTATATTAGATTGCTATACCAAGACGTAGTGTTAGTACCACACACCCATACTGTTAGAACCTGCGTATAGGTAAACTAAATGTCCTATACTGGCTGCATAGTAGCTGTGAGCAACGACGTTTGTAATGTGTGACGGTTACTATGTTCTATATTCTAACAGCTGTACTCACAACGTATTCACGGAATAAACTTTACTTTCTTCTTCACCCTTCACTTTACTTTAAACCTTCTGGGATAAAAAGGTAACAGGTATTAATTTTTAAGGAACATTGTCAGTGAACGAGGTAGTTGAGGAGTGAACGGTGACATAGAAACCTCCTGACTAGTGACTATCCGCGCCGTGTCCAGGAGTACCGCCTTCTGTATCTGACCCTTGACCCAGCCATCTAACGAGTTTCTTCAGGTGTTGGTCGAGGAGACTTTCGCTATTAGACCATTCTCAGAGACGACTATCGGGACAATGATCGTTGAATCAACATCCCACATGGCGGTAACTTCGTGTGCCAAGTCTAGGCACCTACTTGCTGACTTTGTCCTTCTCATTATGTTATTATTATAGCGTATGTTGTAACATTATGAAACTTTTCTCGGCATAGCAGTGTTCTGCTTTACTTTACTTAGTTTAAATTAAGTTCCGAAACTTCACGACTACACTGCATAGCATAACTGCTTCAGGAAAACTTTCTCGAAAATGAAATATGCAGGTAGAATGACCCAGATAAACTGAAGAAAAATAATACAGATTGATACAAGTTTTCATAAAGTAGATGAAACAATTCACGTGTCCGAGACGATTAAGGCCAACGTCCCAATTGTATACCTTAATGCCAAATAGTTGACACCTGTTCATCACCTCTTTTGTTATGAAATACGATTTAAATTGCCAAGTATTGGGTCATTTACTTTAATATTTTTTTTATCGGTGATCAAACTTCGATTAAAGTAATCCCCACATAATATTTTTCCTTACAATGTGTAGCTCGATGGTCGACAGTTGGCAACCGCGCGGGTCAAGAGGTCGTTAGGAGCGAAGTTTATGGCGGAGCGACCTTGACACGGGCCGGGGAAAGTGAACCCTCCGGTTGTTGGGCAACGCGCCGATCCGATTGTTCGAGAACGACCATCTTTACCTATTTTATTGGGACTAGTGGGTAGTGGGCTTATTTAAATTTTGTATTATGTTTGTACGAAGGAATGCGGTTTAATATAAATGTTCGGCGAATTGAAGGATGTCAACCTAAATGTTCTTCTATTGTGCAGGAAAATTCAAAAATGGAAGAAGCTGATGTGGGAATGCCGCCGGGACAGCGCGTTCACATAGAACATCCGTTTTTAGGGCTCCGTAGTAAACAAGGAACCCTTATAGTTTCGCCATGTCCGTCCGTCCGTCCGTCCGACCCCCGTTTTTCTCAGTAACCGTTAGTGCTAGAAAGCTGTAATTTGGCATGAGTATACATATCAATGACGCCGACAAAACGGTAGAATAAAATCTACCATGTAAAGTGGTGGTGCAATTTTTTTTTCTGCCAAACCCCATCGTGTGGGGTATCGTTGGATAGCTCATTTATATAAGATAGGTTTCTATAAGCATTTTTTGATTAAAGAATTGGTTAGCGTGATATTAAGCTTTGAAGTGATAATTTTTGCTATGGTCAAGTGTCCCCCCCCCCCTGCCAGCTAAACGGTGATGTGAAAAAAATCATGGTAGTAGTATATACGATGAATTTAAAAGGAAAACTATCACAGCTAAGTAGACATTACTAGTTAACGAGTAATAGTCGAACTTCAGAAATGTACTTTGCAAAAGCAAACTTTCGTACAATTTCCATTGATACCTTAGATAATGTTGTTAATTCTTTCAAAAACATAGTAAATATAAGTTTTCGACCTTTTTAGTCCATATAATGTAACGGGTGGACGACTACGGAACCCTACCTTGCGCGTGGCCCGACTCGCACTTGGCCGGTTTTACATGATATTTTTTAACCGATATCGCTGCTACTAATTACTGGATCCGGCATACTGTATTGTTGAACTCGCTCATACAACTACATACGCCATCAAATAACGGACCTGTAAATCGGATCGCTATGTGTACGCGCTTTAAGCTCCAACTTCAAGGAAATTGGTCTGAATTCTAAAGGGAATTCGCGGCGTGCCCACACTACATCTACATCTACACTTAGTAGGATATTACTAGGTCACTGAACCTAAGTAAACGTCTTTACGTTTATCTACTTAGGCAAGTAAACGTCTTTACGTTTATCTACTTAGGTTCAGTGACCTAAAATGAATAGTGGTATATGACGTCCATTTGATGGATTTAAATATGTTAAAGTTATGAATGTGTTTTTGCACTTTAAATCATTTTCGGATCACCAACTAGTCATGTACAGTCAGCGTCATCTAGTAATATGTAGTAGCCAAAGTGGCCAAATAGTTCGGTACACCATATATTTTGTATGGTGTGCCGAAGTATTTGGACACTTTGGCTGCTACGTACTATATAAAGCTGACTGTACATGAATATATTTCTTTTTTTTACTGTTTCTACAACACCACCGCAATGTTGTATTGTAACAATTACCGTATTTCACATATTTTCAATATTAAGGTTGTGTGTGGTTGTGTGTATGGTTGTTACCAATAAAAGCCACGTTAACCGAGTGAGGCGTAATATCATATTAAACCATTAATTTGTTTGTGCATTTTGTTTACGATTATATTAATGCTTCAGCATGACTTGGCTTTTTTTATATATTTAATTACTACACTAATTTGGTAATCAATAAAAATATATCATAACATTATACAACAACATTTATTTTTATAATTATTACTTAAATATACAAATGTACAAACAACATAATATGGAGTTTTTTTTTGCTTTTTTATTTAACAGTAAAATCATAACTTACATACTTATTAAATTTTCTAATCCTTACATTCTTGCAAATAACAGAAACATTACACAAAATGCTACTGGAATATTATAACTCAAATGAGTAGGACATACGCAGCCAAGGAATAAGCCCAATATAGTCATATATAGCCGGGGTCCACGATGTACCTATTGCTCAATTATGTAAGACCTTGTAATACCATGGTTGCAATGAATAAACTATCAATCAACTATGAACAATATTTGGATGGTTACCCAGCGGATTCCGTACTACAAAGCAGTAACTCGCTCACACTAGCCCGTTTTTTGTTTTGCAGCTTATTATTTAAGTAAACCAACTTGACAATGGTCACCAGTAGGCCTAGCACATGTTGCGCTCGAAAGTACGTCGGCTTGTCTCGAGCTATCGGTCACCAAGTCACTTTCTAACAGCACCAATCAAAAAAAGACGCGTTGCTCGAAATAAGCCTATATACTCTCGAGCGCAACATGTGCTAGGCCTACTGGAGGTATTATCGCGTGAGCACAAGATAAAGCAGCTGTCACTTTTTGATACTACTCGATAGAAAGTACTCGACATAATGCTTTATCGTGTCGTTTATCACGCGATAACTGCGACCATAAAACGGGGCTAGCTAACATAGCTATCTAACTATTTAGAGAATGTCACCCGGGGCTCGCTCTCTCCCGCTGATCTCCGTTGGTGGTGACATTCCTGGGAATCCTGGGTGACACCTCTAGAACCAGCTATCGCCACTAGTCACCCGACACATCGCGAGGGCATTGAGGGTGATAACAATCTCCAGCGGGTATAGTGCGGGCCATCCACGAAGGCGCGCCCCTCCACTACCCAAGCCGTACAACTGCGCACAGATTAGTATGAGATTCGCTGTGGAGGGGCGCGTCGTCGTGGATGACGCGCACTATATCATTACTTTTACAGCGAATAGGTGACAATTTGTCGTATTGGTTAAATAGGAGATAGCCAAGCAGCTTCTTTAAGCTAGTCCCTCGACTGCAGACGCCTAATATTTCGACTGAGTTCTACTGAGTTCTGTAGCTGGGGTCAGGGTTCTGGGGCGGCAACGTCGCGAGGTAGTCTAGTGCCCTCTGTATGTCTGCTGGAATGGGGGGAGGAGTCGGCAGGTGCGCTCCCTGAGGCTGGAAACCATTCTCATCTGCGATGTAGGTCAGCTGAATAACCTGAAAAGAAAATTAATATAAGATATGATTAGATACCGCCCTATATATCCAAATAACGCTTCCGCTCCGCTCTGTCTCAAAGAGAGTTCCAAAGGTCCACGGGAATGACACATATATTTCGCTCAATTATTACGATCAATGTCGGATTTTGATCGTCGCCGCGTTGGTGAGCACACGTGCCCGGGGCGACGACGGGCAGAATCCATTTACCGTACAAAACCTTATCTACTGTCATGGCGTCGTTACCGAACAACGTCATTGAACACGTGACATTGGCGAAATCATCATAAATTTGATGGAAGCCATTTTTTTAAAGAATTGATTGATTTACGATCAATGTCTTTCGCACTCGTTACGACACATTGGCTCAGCGCGCCTCCGATTAAGCCTCGAATATTGTTAGAAATATTGAAAAAACATCCACGAGTAAAACAAACCGGTCAAACACGACAATTAAATCTAAGTAGCTATTGTTGCGCGATCCACCTTTGTTCAAATCCAGTTTGCTATTTTGAAAGTCCATGAGACTTAAGAACCCGCGTATAGAAATCAAAACGATGACATGTGCATGAATTGATAACCGTATAATCGAAAGTTTGATTTTGAATGACGCAGCCCACCTATTGTGCCATTGTTAAGTATCAAAATGAGATGATCAAACTGGTGTCCCAGTATTCTGTACTTATATGACTTGGTAGTTTTTGTAGAGCAGGTGAGTTAGTTAACATAAATAGGTTGGTCAAATCGATTAAAAAGAGATATACTATACACTTTTCGACCTTATTACAATGCAAGTGAAAAAAGTGGATACATCTCTGGTAGTCGACTGTACATAAGAAAACTTTGAAGGTTCTCATATATTGAGACACTACCGCAAACCCGGAATTAAGTTTCTTATCAACTATGCAATCGAAGGCTCGATTAGGAATGACATAATATGACAAGCCATGATCCCATCATGTTGTAAGGCCCATTTTTACATCTCTGTCTATTAAAATGAATAAACCAAAAGCATTAAAGACAAAGACATGAGCGTAGATGTCCGTTTGATTTCCCACGTCGCATTTAGGTAGTCAAGTTGTTAGGTTGCAACAAACCGTCTGCAATCGTAAGCTGTGTTTATTAAAATTTTATTAAATATGAAAAATTTGTCAATTTTCTATCTATGGGATGACAGTTGATATTTGACAATAATCTATATGTAATAAGTTGGTGCAAGTAGTCTTAAGCGGCCTACTCACAGCCCTAAAATCAGAGGCGATATCGGGAGAGTGGTGGGGAGCACCCTAGATTGCCTCGTGTGTAGGTAAATCGTATATGATTTACCTATACACGATTTTTTTTTTTATATTTTATGGCTGTGAGTAGGCCGCTTTAAATCTAACCGCAGGTCCGTTGTGAGCTCACCTGGCCGTCAGGAGCGGTGTACTGGTATTGACCCTGCGCAGTTTGTGCCTCCTGCTCTGGCACGCCCAGATTCTTCACATATCCCTGCTCTTCAGCTGCGATCCCGTTGCCGGTCTCGTAACTAAAAAAAAGTTAAAATTTATTTTTAAAACTCCGACTGCTTTTTACAAACGACTGTCCAACACCTCACATGCTCAATGAATTAGCGTGACAAAAAATGAAAATCCGAATGTCGGGTAATTCTGAAAATTACTAATTAATGATACCAAACATGGTAATATGTCCATAATTCTTATTATCAACATTTCTGTGTAACGATATTTTACTATGCTTAGTGCTAGAACACAGCACAGTTAATTCTTCAAGGTAACAGATTGTACCTTGTATAAAAACAAGTATATATTTTTACTGGTGTCGTCACAAATGGCCATGTCTCATAAGCAAATTGCTTTTCGTACATGTCAAAACCATCTATGCCTACATAAAATAATAATAAATAATACTAAAGCAGTAAGTATAAATAACTGGTTAATTATAAACTCTAAAATATGCAAAATCGAATTATGTTAAACACTCCTTTATTTCGGGGCCGGGGTTATCATAATTTACCAAATATTTGTGATATTCGTCACAATAATAAAATGAAATGAATATATAATTAAATAAAAACAAAGACGCAAACACGAGGGCTTTGATATAAAAGCATTAGATGCCAAGTGCAAGAGTTGATTCGCGGCCCGCAAGAGTAGGCCTTATGAAAAAATAAAATAAATAAATAAATATTTGTGGACAATCTTACACAAATCAACCTAGTCCCAAACTAAGCAAAGCTTGTACTATGGATACTAAGCGACGATATACATACTTATATAGATATAAATAAATACTTAAATACATAGAAAACATCCAAGACCCAAGAACAAATATTCGTGCTCATCACACAAATAAATGCCCTGGCCGGGATTCGAACCCGGGACCTCCAGCTTCGTAGGCAGGGTCACTACCAACTAAGCTAAAGCGGTCGTCAAGCGGCGGTCGTGTCGTTATGAAAAAACAGTACCTATTACCAAACGGCTAGCATAAAAACATAACGCAAGATATACTATATCAAGCAATATATATATATATATATATATATAGTTTTCGCCAGTCGATAATGAAAAAGTGTCCCATTTAACTCGATTATTTCTGGAAAAATGTCACGTAGTGCAACAAAATACAAACAGTTATTCACTAAAATATTCTAGATACCAGAGCGGTGCGATTTAGAAACGTTTTCGACCGTTCGTAAGGCCGATCTAAATCTCAAATCCCATACTAAAAATTGCCTACCGTACGTTCGAAAAGTTTCGTGACTACCCCGCTGCAACCATTTTTATGTTACAGCACTGCATTGCATGCCAGTCACAAGTTGTCAAAAGATACCTGTAGCTGTCAATAAAGCATGCTCATTAAAACATTTAGTATGGGATCCTCCCGGGAATAATTCTGAAAATTATTGATATGGTTGTGGAATTAATATAATTTACTCTCTAATCAGAAATATCAAATCAATAATATTTTTGGAAACAGAAGGGGTCATCACTACCTATCATCATCCTCCTAGCGTTATCCCAGTACAGTTGCATCCTGATGGATGCCTGATGGGGTCCGCTACCTAATCCCAAGATTTGGCGTAGGTACTAGTTTTTACGAAAGCGACTGCCATCTGACCTTCCAACCCCGAGGGGAAACTAGACCTTATTGGGATTAGGCTTTGTCAAGTGAGTGGGCAACTTGACTGTTAGAAGTTCTCAAGCCGCCCGAAGGCCTCCAACTTGGCTTAACGACTGCTGCCATAGACAGCAACCGGGATCAACGGCTTAACGTGCCTTCCAAAGCACGGGAGCGCTCAGTTAGTATCCACTCAAAGCGGTCACCCATCCAAGTCCTGACCGCTGCCCACGTTGCTTAACCTTAGATACCGCAAGCGGTACGCAGGCGCCGCTGGGCCACGAGTGCTCCTGGCTCATCACTACCTATGCAGGGTGTAAAAAAATGTCTCACCTCCACTTGTAAGAGCCATCGGGGTTGATGACCTGCTCCTGCCTTATGATAGGGATGGGCGTCGTATACTGCTGGGGATCCTGGAAGGTCTGGAAGCTGCTGACATCGGCATTGGCCACAGCCACTGCGAGTACGAGGATCACCTGGAAAAATAGAGTACTAGCTATCGGTATTTGGTACAAGCGCAGAAATATCTACTACTACTTACTACTAGGATATCTATTCGCTTCTGCATTGGTTCCGCATTTCAATGTGTACCGCACGCTCATGCCAGCTCGATAACTCGATGCGCATTGGAGAGAGCTCGGAAAATAATATTGAAATGCGAAACTGTTGCGATGCGAATAAAAACTGACCTACAAGCTTTTTTACATAGGTAACTGCTACGAGGAAAAATGTAAAGCCGTGGGCACCCGGTGAGTACATACCTACTTTCTGTGATTATAGTGACATGTCAATTACACTTCACCGTCATTTCACTTTAAGGGTTATGTACCAAAAACATATAAAGCTATTTACAGGAAAAATATATAAACCTATTTTTTGTAAATGATCAAAACCCTTTCTAAATTCTAACCCCCTTATTCATATAAATTAATAAACCTCTACTAACTAAACCGTCTTTTGTCACTGTCTCACAAGCACATGTGTCAAAATGACGGATAAGGGCATAGCGTTTATGCATATGAGGGTAAGTTTGTGCAAACCCCAGGCGGGCTTTTTAATCAAACGATATGAAAAATTCTTAAAATTGTAAGCAAAACCATTATAGTTGAAGGCAAAAACAGCAAAACTAAAGCCTCATAAAATTACTCCAAGTCATAATGTAATTTCCATAAATAAGAAATCTTACTCCGCGCCTTACGCAATTATACGAACGGATTAACTCACGAACTTCGTATTAAAAAGATTGCCTATATGTTAACAGAAGTATCCGTGAAACTATAACGGTGATAATAAAGGTTTATTGTAATAGAAGAATTGCTTAATAGACGGAGTTAGCAAATATCCCAAATTATCTAAATGGTTTTTTACCATTGATCGTTAGTAATATTAAGTTTTTTTATATTTACATAAATACAATAGAGACTGTGGTATAATATTCATTTATTGTCTGCCGTTCTTAGTAAAAAAAGACCTTTGTGCGGTAGCCGCTTGTACTGCAAATAAGACCTTTATGGCCGAGAAGGACCTTTATGGCGGCAAGCGTTTACGTCGCACCGATTCACTATTGTATTCATTCGAGCAATGGCTTAAAGGCGTAAATACTAGCCCTCATAAGGTCCCTTAATATGTGGATTATCAGAAATGCGACGCAGCAGACGCACCTACCGCGCTAAGGTGCATTTTCTATAAAGATGACACAATTTTGACTCCAATTCAACTCGGTTCAATTCAACTCAATTTATTTCAAACCATAGATGTACTATTATCGAACTAAGTCAATGTTTCAAACATGTAAAAGGATACACTAGTAGCTGTCAATCATATCAAAGATAAATCAAACGGTCATTGTTTAGAATTATATTTTCAGCATTCGGTGTCCAAGTGAGCTTTTTCAGAATAAGTACCTACAGATATAGGGTAAATCTTATGCCATAATAATAGAGAGGAACAATAATGATCAATGTTGGATGGTAAGCTGTAAGCCATTGACACGTTTACCTCACCTTCTAAGAGCTTTGTTGTTAAACTTGTTAATTAAATTGTACGTATTAATTTACATATATCTCATTTTAATGCGTAATCAATAGCTTGATATTGATACTGTATATCAAAGTCCATAATCTTTGGGTACAGCAAACTTTTGTAGGTCAAAATTAATATCAATTCGACCGGAATGTTCTAACGTTCTTGCTTTTAATTAGCAATTAAGAATGAGGAAGCTGATTTAAAATAAAAAATAAAAGGAAGAGCTACACTTACAAGGCGCATCATGATGTTGTATGTCGGTTGCACGTTGCAAGTCGGATGACAAAGCTCGCAATGATGCAGTCGGATGCATCCCCCTGTATTTATACTTAAACTTTGTAGTAACTACTCATCGTGGCGGATGCGCAAAGCAATTTAATGTTCTTTATGGTACACCCGAGGACCGGCCCTTGGGTTCAGGCGTTGCAAGATTTTTCTAGGTATTTGTGATTATTGGACTACAAGCTGATTGATGTTGATGGGTTCTCAATGATTAAGACGCGACACACGCAATATTATAAGCAAAATCTATACAATTTTAAGATCATTGATATTATTGACATCCCGGTAATATTTTGGTGTGGTCAATGGTAATTGAACATTAATAACAATTAAGTACAAAAGCTACTTGAAAACTTGAAATGCCTTTTTGGAAATATGTAATCTGTTTCAATAGGTTGGCAATTTATATTGATTACTTCTAAATAAAAGCTTAGTTGTATCTTTTCTATTCATGGATTGCGAATGCTAACAAACATATATTTTTTGTGATTTTAATAAATACTGACCCTCTTATTTATGAAACTTAACAAATCTCTGATTGCTATATGTTTAGTCCCTTTCTAAACAAAAAACGAATGCCAAAGTGACATATAAATAAAAACGAATTTTAACGGCATTTTCGCTAAAATTGGTTTAATGAACCTTATGAAAAAGGGCACACTATAATTTAGTTTAGAAACATATACTATACAGCGTTGGGAATTCAAGGATTATCTTAAACCGCCCGCGTGGTCGTGCCGGAGGTTCCCTCTGGATTTTCCCCAAGCCACTCTCCAACCGCGCACTCCTATCGCTTAATTGAGCCCGGCCTATAAAACCCCATTCAGGTAAAAAAAAGGATTATCCTGATGCAAGTAGAAAATATAAACAATTCCATGCGTCAACCGAGCGCGAATCACATGTATAAAAAAAGGAATCATCCAATTTTAATCGTTTTTGCATAGGTTAATGGGCTAACCATAGTAGGCAAGGCAGGCAAGAGGTGGTCGTGTGGTCATGGTGCTCAGGCAGGCGAATCCAAGCCCATAATGACAAATGAGTTATTTAAATTATATACAAAATATTTTACTTACAAACATATTAATTGTTTGTCAGTAGCCCCACCGCCGATGAGTAGCGAGTGCTCTCACTGTCATAGTAATTCTAACCGCTTGAGCGAGAAAACGAGTAGAATTAGGTACTATGAGAGTACTCGCTGCTCGACTAGTGTCATATTTATTTGACTCAGGCAGGTATCATGGGTGGCCTCTATATCCAGCAGTAGACGTCTTTCGGCTGCTTTCTGGGCGTCTTCTGCCTCTTCGGCTCTTTTCACACCACTTGCTCGATAGTGCCAAGTTATCTATTTACATGCAAACCTTACCAAAATCAAATCATTTTTTTTCTCCCTTTGTTGTACACTCTTCTAACACCTACAGTAGTGTTTGTTATGACTTTACCTATATTTTGGTATATTTACATGTACACAACTTCTATACATACTTAACTTCGGTTTTACCTATATTAAAAAAAAACACATTGAACAAAAAGCCTCGAATTCCAATACGAAGAAGCGGCACATTCATTATCCAGGCACACCATAAAGTACGAAATATGAAAAAGAAACGTTTTCAAGTAAACGCGTGTCATGCTTAACGTTATGTAAGAAATCGGCGCAGTTCCGCAGTTCTTGCTTAAAAGGGCGCATGTGTTTTAGCAGCCCAGTGCGCAAACGCCGTTTTTAGTATTCGGAAATGTTAATCTTAGCGCGGTGCATCGCACGATGCAAACCAGTTGCTTTGATTGCGAGTGTCGAGTGACATGCCCGCACTTTAGCGGCTAGGGTTCCGTGAGGTAAATGTTCCAGTGCCCAACACTGGCCCATTACTTACCACTTAATAATATGATAAAAATAAAGTGGTAAGGCTAAAAATAAGGTTTATAAAAGCCTTTTTTGATTAAAGAATTGGTTAGCATGACATTAAGCTTTGAAGTGGCTTTGTTATGGCATATGGTGGCTACTAGGCATGTGAAAAAAATCATGGTAGTAGTATATATGATGAATTTAAAAGGAAAACTATCACAGCTAAGTAGACATTGCTGGTTAACGAGTAATAGTAGAACTTAAGAAATGTACTTTGCAAAAGCAAACTTTCGTACAATTTCTATTGACACCTTAGATAATGTTGTTAATTCTGTCAAAACCATAGTAAATATAAGTTCGCAACCTTTTTAGTCCACATAATGTAACGGGTGGACAACTACGGAACCCTACCTTGCGCGTGGCCCGACACGCACTTGGCCGGTTTTTTACTTTTGTGTTTTGTTTTCATTCACATCTCAATATTTCGTTGTATGAAATATCTAATCATACTGATTAAGATAGAGTCCTCCTTTAGTGAATCCAACTCGAGCTTGACAATTTTTTTGTCATTTATTGAAATTGCACCACCAAGGCTTTCAGATAAAATAACATTATTTTCTTATTGACTTTAATTGCTGTCAAGACCAGTTGTGCAGTAACATGCCGCAAATTAGTACATGCATGAAATTTTATGATCTGATGGATTCACTGCATGACATACTGTAATGTGCAATTGTTCATACAGTATAAAGTTCAAGAGGTTTTTGAGGAAGACAGGCAGATTTATTTTTACTGTTATTTTATCACGGACGAACTGCGTGCTCCTTTTTATGACAAAATGTGTTTCCATTACTAAGAAAATTGTTTTATAGTTTTAGTACCTATTTTTGATCTTGGCCTATTACCAACCAAAACTTCCATACATACATATAATATTATGTTAAAACATATCTAAACATTGTTTTTTAGTAAATATCCATTTTGGACTCTAATAGAGAAAACTAAATGTGACGTTAAGATATCCCCACTTTCATGTCTGTCTTTCAAAACCAAAATGTCAGAGACTAGTACAAAAGAGATATCCTAGGTATGTGATGTCCTGGTGATTAAAATAAATGGAACCACGTCCCTAGTTACCAGAACACATGGGTTGCACATGATTCACCGTTTTTTGTAAACTCAATTAAACTCGTATTAAACTTAATGCGCCTTTTATCTTATTCCGAGCTTGTCATCACCATTTAAGTTTTACCGGCGCCATATTGATTAATGTTAGCCCTGCGGCCACGCTTGCGCAAACGCACACTGCGCAACAACGGTAGGTTTTATATACGTTTTACGGCCCTAAACTTCACGTTAAACATGACCATAAACTTATCATGCTAGATGGACTGACCGTATCATATGCAACCATTAAAATGTTCTAATAAATTAAGGTTTTCCCATGTGTTTTACAAATAAAACAAATGATATGCATTATGCATAGCAAGACTTTCTGTTTCTCCTTAGGGCAATCAATAGAGGGCTCCTTCAGGAGGTCTGATTATTAAAAAACTTTCTGTGTGTCTGTTTTCTTTCTGACAGGTTTTAATAACAACTCCTGAAATGGCGGTCACATAACAATCTTATTCGTGAAAACTGTAGGTGCAGTCATCCAAGAAACTCGTCCTCCAGTTTGAAACCTTAATGTATAAAAAATAAAAGAGTCAAGTGGCAGCCACTTTCTTAGCTACGTACGCCCCCTCCCTGTCTCTCAAATTAGCAAGTGGGACAAAGAGGAACTTCGTTCGTTTTCGGTTCGCGGTACGCCCTCAGTATGCCTTGACGTAGTGTGCCTGGTGGCTGATATACATTACGGTTTCGGGTAGGCCGTTAAATTTTCACCATTGTGGTAACTATATTGACCGATCACAATGTATGATTATTATATGTATTGTATTATTTGGTAGTTTTTAGATATATATATATATATATATCGACTGTACACGTGTTTGTCTATCTTCTGGTTCCTGTCTCCACTCAATTGCTCAAAGGTTAACTGGAAGAGATCCCTTTTAGGGATAAGTTCGCCTTTGTACCAAAATGTCCTTATTTGTTTGTATTTTTTGTGTACAATAAAGTTATTACATACATACATACATACAATCTAAGCCGAATTGAGTCTCAGTTCTTCGAATTCTTGTAAATACTTACGGGTAAATGTTGCTCATAATTTTATTCGTTAAAATAATTAATAATTAACATTATTCATAATAACTATGAAAATTATACAGTTAAAATATAGTGTAGGTAGTAAATAGTTTTTGGGATTATTGAAAAATAAACTCAAATCCTTATTTGGATAGTAATTTAATTTCATTAAATGTTCATATCTATTTAACGATATTATAACTATTTATTGCTTGATTACATTATGCAGAATAAAGTTAGGCATCCTTTTTTGGCTCTTCTTTCTTATTCTGATCATTATTATTGTTGTTCAACCAGGAAGGGCGGTAGGGGTTGTAATTGTAGGTAGCCGGGTTGTAGGGGTACCGGGGGTCCTGAGGGTACCGCGGATCTTGAGGGTACCTCGGGTCTTTGGGATACCGTGCATCATACGGGTACCTCGGGTCAAAGGGTCTATTAAGCCGGTTTCCGTAGTACCCGTTGTAGCGGGCGTCAAAACGGTTGAAAGGGCTATAAGGGTTGTTATAAGCGCGGGCGAGGATTGGCTTGCCATCTTTGTCTAGCACGGGTGAGGGTACAGCTCCTTTGCCGTCGGCGGGAATGTGAACGCCTGATGGTCTGAATCCTGCGGAAAATAACAGTTAATTTCAATACACACACACTCACGCTCACGCGCACTCTTTTCGCAAGGCGCTTAGCAAACTACTAAGGCCCTGGGTTTTCTGACCACCCGTCGCCGGCGGCCGGCGACCGACGCGTGTCCGCCGCCGACGACGTTCGGATGTTTTGTTCGGGAATGTTTGAGGGTGGCTTCTCTGAAACGTCGCCGGCGGCGGGTAGGTCGACGGACGAAGGTCACACGCGACGGCGGGTGGCGTCTTGATATTGAAAATGTCTCATTTCAATAAAGACAACGATGAATTATTAATAAATCTAATACGTTGTAATCCTATATTGTTCGACGCGTCTGACAAAGATTATAAAAATAACATTATAAGATTAAATAAGTATAAATAAAGAAAATAAGATTATAAAATTAACATTTATTTTTTGATAACATTAATATTTCATCGTCTTCTTCTTCTTCTAACAATAAAAATGTTAGTATTTTTCTGTTCATTTTATTTAAAGCACAGCACACCAATTCTCAAAGCGGGCACAATGCGACTGAGCTCCTTCTCCGACGTCGGGTGGCCGCGGGCCAGAAAACCCACGCACCCGCGACCGACGGAGTGTGGCACAGCGTGCGACGCACGTCCAGACGCCGCCGGTAGCGTGTGGCGGGCCAGAAAAACCACGGCCAAGGGAGACAAGGAGGGGCGACCCTCGCGCGGGCAGTTTTCTCTCAGCGCGGGACCGCGTGATGATACCCCTACCAGGGGCACTAAATTTTAATAGGTATTTTTAATTTTTAGCTTTTAATTTGCAGATAGTTTTCATTTTTTATTTATTTAATTTGGTTTTGTTTCAATAAAGCTATATTATATCCTACAAATTAGCGGTTTAAGCTTGAAAAGAAAGACCGACAGAGTCACTTTATATGGATGAAAAATTTCTAGGTTCGGAACTACGGTAGGTAGGAGACTAGTCTGAGTAATTTTCTTGCAAATTAAGGCGATATATCGGTTGAAAGAGATGCACTATGTTTTTCGCTCACGACAAAACGGGATGGAAGAGAATGGCTTTTTAGACAAATCTCGATAAATATCTGACTGTGTGCAGATAAATTGAATTTCCTCTTGTCAGTACCTAGATGACGTAAAATACCATCATATTAACCTAATCGTGTCTTTTAATAATGTGTTGTTTTAGTTGGCTGAGTAAAAAAAGGAAAATATAGACTCAACTTTGGATTTATTTTCTATCGAGAAAATTTAAAGAAATCATGTTTCGGCTATTGTCAGTACTACAATCATAGGTATAGTCAAGAATTATATATCTGAAAATCAGTCCCTATTTTTTCCTCGTCTGGGCAGAACAGCGTTTCAAAGTATCTAAATTTCTCAGTGTAGCGCCTAACCAAGATTTATGTAAATTGATACCTACTGGCTACATGTTTGAGCCGTTTGGGGTTGAAAGGCTTGGGCCTAACGGATCATGGCAATGCCGCCAGCCTTCTGGCTGACTTTTTTTATTATAGTTCGGCTTAGTTATGTGTTTATAATGTACGAAACGAAGGTCCGAAAAAACGTCCGGATTTCTGGTTGTTCTCCTCAACAGGTCGCATTTCTCAACCGATTCTCGTGAAATTTTGTGTTATAATTTTTTTTTTGCCAAGCTGGATTATGGATTTTTGCTAAATTGTTTTAAAAAAAAACACTCACGTGGCCTACAGCTCACAGAGCCACTACTTTCATCCTTTGTTTAATTATGTAAATCGACGCTTATTTACCATTTTCATCAGCGATGTAGCTGACTTGAATCGGCGTGCCGTCCGGCGCGACGTACGAGTAGCTCCCTTGCACGACCTGTTAATTGACGAGTTTATTACAAAGTGCGCCCTTTCTTGGTCTCGCCGTAAATTGTACTGCAGTTGCATTTTTCAATAAAGTTGAAAAATTATGGAATTAAAAGGTCTCACTCCGCTTTTAATGCGATGGGCTTAACGAGATGGCATTTTTAATGGAAAGATCTGTAAATTTATTAATAATATCTCTGATAAGAAAACTAGAATAAGATTTTTTAAGCAAATAAAAAAATTAGAATAATAATATAAAGTACAACTATCTACAAAATATTCACAAGAAAAATCCCACACTAAGTACATAATTTCACTTCATTTTATACCTACATATACTTGTGACATTATTGTTTATGGTAATTACACAATCCATAAATTAATATTAGTTAATATACCTTTCGACGGGCACTTTTGTCGTTATTTTGGATTAAGGTGATATATTTATTGAAAGAGACGCGCATATGTTTTTCGTTCACGACAAAACGGGATGCAACCCTCTCCGAGAATGGCTTTTTAGACGAATCTCGTTAAATATCTGACTGTGTGCAGGTTTATTAAATTTCCTCTTGTCAGTACCTAGATGAGGTAAAATAACATCATATTAACTTAATCATGTGTTTTAATAATGCGTTGTTTTAGTACTGATAGTTACTTTGGATTTCTTTCCTATCGAGAAAATTTTAAGCAATCATGTTACGGCTATTGTCAGTACCACAATCATATAGTCAAGAATCATATATCTGAAAATCAACCCCTATTGTTTGCTAGTCTGGGCAGGACAGCGTGTCAAAGTTTCTCTCGTTGTAGCGCCTTAACTGACCTGAGTTCCTTGGGGTTCTCCCGCGTTATCAATGTAGGCATCCTTCAGGTATCCCGTTTCTTGAACTTGCTTTCCATCAGCAGTGGAAAAACTAAAGGAACAAACAAACCAACAAATATAAGTACCTACTAAATTGTTACAAATGGAAATGGTGTAGGTACATATTTACATAGTTGTATACCAAAAATTGTTTAAATCGATGCAGCGGATCCTGAGATTACACAGCACAGAAAACCCTTTCTTATGATACTGGCTGGAATTTTAGAAATTATTATGCAGTGCGTTACCGGCAAGCGGGCATTAAATGAAACTGAGATTAATTTGTTCCATTAGCAATTTTTCCAAGTATTATCAAATCATAATTATGTAAATTAAATGCAAAATTGGATTTCCTAATTCCGCACCTGCAATGTACTACGTGCACTGCTCAAGATAACTTCATAGTAAACAAAAACAAAACACTAAGGGCTGTCATTTGTACCACAAAATAAAAAATATACAGAAGGTCCGTTCCCGCCGTTCTTGAAAATACATACCTAAACTTGAGGGTTGCTTCTGTATTGATTCTGAATTTTAAAAAGGAGTAGGTATAATAAAAATTCTTCAACATGACATTTCAATATGAACCAGCGTATCTTGGTAAAAAACCGGCCAAGTGCGAGTGGGACTTCGCACATTTAGGGTTCCGAATCAACCTCAAAAATATGATTTATCAATATATTAGTATTTGTTGTTAAAAAAATATACGTAATATTGAAAATTGTCACCAAATTTCAAGTTCATAGGTCAATGAGAAGTCTAAAAATTCTTCGGAACAAATTTTGTGACAGACGACGGACGGACGGACGGACGTCTGGGCGACACCAATAGGGTTCCGTTTTGACCCTTCGGGTACGGAACCCTAATAAATTGATGCGTGACCCGCTGCGAGTTGTGACTCGTGACCGGCGGCGGTCGAGAGCGCCAACAAAGAATATAAGTACCTATTAATTAGGTACCTACTTAACTAAACAATAGTACTTAAATACTGGCGTTTTACCAGCGAACGATAAGATGAATGTGTAATGGTTGATCGTCGTTATCAAAGCGGCTAGTTTCAAAAAAAATCCTACCTACCTATGTACCTATGTAACTTTGTAACTACCAAAATGAGAAAACCGTTTTATTTACCTTTCAATATCGTTTGAAAATTTGAAGAAAGTGTAGGCACAGTTTTTTGTTGTATTTAAACAATAAAATACATTCCAACTGTAATAATATCGGTTATTCATTTTGACGTACGTGACACAAAGTACCTACGTAGCGGCGGCGACGTCAAGTGATCAACGCGCGCACAACTAGCACTCGCGACGCGACAGTGACAGTCGCGGCTAAGCTCGTCCGAAATCAACCGAGAATGCCTGTAAATGTTATGTCTGTGTGCGTGCGGCGAAAATGGCACTTTGTACTGAGCGGACTCTCTGCTCCGGCGCGCGCCGCCGCTATTTACTTTGTGTTTGTACTGAGTTGTCAATTTACTTTGCAGTACATTGCTGGTAATTAAAATTATGTTGGAAAATAAGTTAAGTCAAAATTTTGGTTTAATAATAAAAATAAGTGCATGGTTAAGTTAAGTAACTACGTTTAAATACCCAGTTTAAATAAAAGCCCGCATGCCGGTAACACATTGTATAGATTAGTCACTGAATAACTACACTATGGTTTCAAAAAGCCACCGTACGCAACGTTGTAGCTTTGTTCATCAGCTTTTATGAGACCAATTAACCAAAAATAACAATAAGATTAACTTAGATGATTATGATTGATGATAATATTATAGACTTAGATGTTATACCTCACCTGTAAGAATAGCTGCCAGCGGCTCCATGATCGTTGGTATATGTAAGTATAGGCACAGCTGGGCCCGCTGTAGGATTGTAGTACGGGTTATATCCAGGCAGCCCAGGGGCCAGGGTTCTCGAGGTAGGGCTAAAGGGGAAGATAGTGGGGACTACGGGGGGCACAGGGGTCAGGCCCGGGGCCACTCCCCCGTAGGGCACGGGGGTCACCCCGAGCGGCAGGGGAGACGGCAGCGTCTGCCCGCTTGCTAGCGAGCAGAAGAGTAGAATACAAGGAAGAAAGCGTAGCATCTGAAAGAAAATTGACCATAATAATAACGTGTTATTACGGAAATTAAAATTACCATTTTTTAGTGTTACAGTTTTATTTCTGTTCTCCAGTAATGGACACGCACCTTTTATTCAGAAAGATTTTCCATGAACTGAGGGAGTCTATGTAGGTATGTAGTACCTAAAAAAATTGTTATCATTGTTAGGTACCAACCGATATGCAATCGTACGCCCGTTACTACTGTACTTACGACTTTCTTTTCTTGTATCCAGCATTGAATTTTCAACACGCCTATGTATACTCAATATATTTTGAATTGAATGTGAGTTATGAATAGGTAAGCTAAACGATCTACGTAGTGAATGAACGTAATTAGCAATTAATAAAAACACTTCGTTGTGTGTATAATATTGTACCTATTTCGTTAAAGTACCTAACAACTAAGTTTTTTTTTCACCGCATGTTTCAGGCACTATTTAGGTAAGTAATAAAACATTAATTTGTAGCAAACGACCTGCTTGATGCAAACACGTGGTTACGCTAGTCGGTATTACGGTCCAGAATTAATTAATATTTGATCGTTTGAACCAGTCTAAATAATCAATGGCCTATGATCGGGAAATAATAAAACAGTTAAATATTTATATACCTAACTAACTGAAGTAATACGTAAGTACTTATTTTTATGATGGTGTTCCTTAGAGACCGCATACATCTCTAAGGATATTAGAATAATTTGCAGTAATCGTAATTGGATGCTCAGAGCCCATGTGTATCTCTAGGTTATTTAAATAATTTCATAAACTCCTTGTTAATTCGGATATACATCTCTAAGTTTCCTAAATTTGTAAATTGCTGATCTTGTCAAACCTTTTTTATGTAAGTAATTACCTTTTGACTTTTAATAGTGAAATATTGTATTTAATTTAATAGGTATCCATTACGGTAACACATACTTCCTACAGTATACGCCGCACGCTGTGCAGTTAATGTGAGTTTTGCTTGTAATCCATGTCAAGCTCAAGCTCTAGTTTTCGAATGCATTGTTTGATGCACATTTAATCAGGCAAATTTAAACACCTACTTATTTATCCTATTTCAATACAGTTGTTAAATATCCGACAAAAAAGTAAAATATTCGCACCCAAACGTACAATTTGAGAGTGCGTCTCTTAATTGGCTAGAACGTTCATAATTAACAATTATTTTACCTCTGTGAGCTCCTAATCCGTCTTGCGTTGTACTCAGCTAGCTACTGTAACCGTGGGATCCGAATATTCCATTTATAGGTGCAGGGTTGCTTTGTGCCGATATTTTTTGTTATGCCATCGCTCAAACGTGAGGCTAGCACACGTCTCTTTATCTACCAGCTGTTTAGGATGTACTTAATGTTCGCCAATACTCGTACACCACGAACCGTAGTCATTTACCAATTTTAACTGAAAATTACTTTAAATGCTACCAGCTGCACCCGACGCAGGGATTATCCACTCATATGTTGCACAAATACCCGTCGGTGGTCTATTACAGTTTAGCACTACAACGGATCCCCTGTTTTGCATTGAGTGGTTATCACGAACTGGCATTTTGGTAGTACAATGTTGTGTTGGTTTCGAGGAAAATTACATACAAGTCAAAACTGTTAACTTGTTGAAAGATAACTATAACACTATTTCAATTTTCTTAGAAGATGTCTTAATACAAAACTTTAGTACGTTTGGATGTGTTTATCTTTACAATATTTTAACACCTCAATAGATGTAGAGGTGACCCTGCCATTCTTGCACTGATTATATATTTACATTCATCACTCATGAAATCTATCCTGTCTCCAAAAGTCAAGACTGAAAGGAAATGTTCTTTAATTTAAATACATACCTAGTAAAAATAATTGTATGTTTCTAGCGCTCCCGGCGTAACTTCAGTGAGCTTTAAGGTTCGATTCCGCAGCCGACAGCATACGACAACTGCACGTACCGCCGCACTCCAAATTGAACCGTAATCATAAGACTAAAAGTCCCAATTTAGAGTGAGCGGCATGTGTCGTTCCGACACTTGTCCGCTCATTTCAAATGGAGCTTTTTACGCATACATTTACGGTTCAATTTGGAGTGCGGCAGTTCGTGCAGTTGTCGTATGCTGTCGGCTGCGGAATCGAAGCTTTAATCTTTTAATTTGATTCTTATCTATTTTCTATTTGAGTCGTTTTCAAATAAAAGGGTATGGACTTGATTAGACTACTTTTTAGTTGGTTCTTTTGCGTTACGGAAATTTGACATATATTTAGGTACCTATATGGATTATTTCCCTTATACAAAAGCACCAATTAAAGAGTAGTCGATATAAGTCCTTAACTATGTACAGTTTTTTGGTAACGACTCATTTATTAATGGCATTTGAAGCAGATCTAAGAAAGGACTAAGGGGCTCAAGCGATGCATGTTAGGGTGGATCAAAAAATGTGTCAGACACGTCGCTAAAATAACGATTAGGTATAGGTACGTTTGTTAAAATAAACTCACTGCCATTATCTGATTCGTTAAGATTACATTACATACTCAGATTGCGTAGAAATATATCAACGCATAAACTAACTAACTGGGCTGGCACGACGGACCCAAAATGAGTCTTGGCCTCCGACACAAGAGCACGAGTACGGTCGACCTCACAAGGGACTTGCCACCTTTGTACCTTGTCACTTTAACAACATGTTTGAACAGATACTAAATTTCTTAACAGGTGAAAACAACAAAGTACCAAAGTGTCTAGTTATGGGGCCAATTGTACGTATGAGAGGGTTTCATTGGATTGGAAACCTGTAAGCATCAGTTGATTTCGCTTTATTGGCTTGGGCCCGGCCTAAATAATAAAGTTATAATAAAATAAAAAAAAGTACGCAGTTCATTAATCATTATTTGGTCACTGTGAAGGTTAACACACAGATCAAAGAATGTTATTTATACGGATACATCAATTAATTAGTAGACAGAAAATCTGCATAATACAATGATATTTCATAATATCAAACGGTGGGTCTGTTCAAATGAATACATTGAATTTAAATCATTTTGATATTGTTGGCTCGCTCGTTCTGACTAATTAGGCTAAGAAGTGATCCCGATATGCCGGCACATTTCCGAATTCTATCCCAAGCTGGGAATATTCTGTAATCTTCTTCACTTTATTGGTTTTCTTTCAGAGAGCATGGTTTTTGAACCAACACCTCGGAAGGGATACGGGCGAACTTGGTACCTACTGTTCTCGAACATATTCGTGTGAATCTCCGATTTCTAGTAATCTAATCAACAATGCTTCACGGAGCTATAATTTTTCAACAACTCTGAACTTAACATCCGCTTTACCAATAACGACTGGTCGCGTTGCCGGGTTATTCACAGTAGACCGTTCCATGTCAGGAGTTCAGGACCGGCCCGTTTTCTAATACAGGACGCGCGACGGCCGTCGATTTCTTGTACTAGAAAACGGGCCGGCCCGGACACGGAACGGTCTAGCGTGAATCATCCTTTAAACTTGTAAAATTGTAATTTCGTGCCACTGAGTATATTCCCCATACGAATCTACTGATCGTTGGTTTGCCTTTATCCCATTTACTTCAGGTCAACGCAGCATGTTATTTATTCCATATCTCTGTACCACCCGTCATCCATGCACCTTTTTCTTGGCCTACCTCTTACATAACTATATTATACCTATATCACTAATCACTAATTGTCGTGTGCGGAAGCAGATGCTACGAAAAAGCAAAACCCATTTCAAATTACAGTTAGTTGAATAGACCCCCAATGCTCCAGCAACCGTGGCCGGATACTCGATTAATTATTCTCATTAAAAGAAGGCCATAATTGTTTTCATCAAAGCCGTCAGTACGACTGTGATGATACCACCTTGTTTCACGAAAAACTTACATACCTAAACAAAAAATGCAGTAATGAAACCTACATACAACACAATACAAATACTCTTTATTGCACACCTCGCATAACACATCATCATCTCCACGTATTATCGGTTGTTTTGTCCCAAACTCACGACAATTTAAAGACACTGTGTTTGTACTAATAGCTGACGCTTTCGTTATTTCCTCTAGAAAATAGGTACGTATTGAAAAAAATCGTAATGGAGCACCTGCTAGACGCCGGTAAAAACTTTGGAGCTCACGTTACACTAGACACTACCAAAATAGTTTAATTTGCTAAAAATCAGCGAGCGTTTGTAGTTCATAATTCACAAAAGGTAAAGGAACTGTGCAATACTAATACGTAAGGATTCAGTTAAACTTAAGGTTTAATTAGTTATTTGTTTGTCATGAGAGCTAATGATTTCGGAGGTCTCATAATGATTGTGATTTGATGTTGTTAGTGTCGTGCCGTGAGACAACGCAGAATTATCTCAACATTTGATTTAATTTTTATATACTAATTGTTACAGAGTTCCGTGGCTGTAATGATTTATTGTCGGATTAGGTAACACTTCAATGTAATGACATAGTGACAAAAGATATTACGGTCATGACCGTAATAAGTTTTGTCCCAGGATTGTCTTTTTGTCTACGATTTATTCAATAACAAAAGGTATATGTGATATTATTATTAAATTACTTGAGACTTAGTTTTTATATGTAGGTATGGTAAGGGATCCGAGTGGCAACCGCGGATTGGAAGGCGCAGCGTGAGTAGAGCCCCCACAATGTGGACTGACGACCTCGTAAAGGTCGCGGGAGTCCGCTGGATGCGGGTGGCACAGGACCGGTCGTTATCTGTTGGTTTATGTTGCTTTGTGTGTTATTAAACTAAACTAGTGGCTCTGTGAGCTGTAGACCTCGTGAGTGTTTTTTTTATTTCCAAAACTATGTTAGATATCGAACCTGTAGAGGACAAACTATAGTTTATTTTTTTAGATAACTCGACAAAAATATTCTATGTAATCAAAGAACGTGCTTCACGAGAATCTGTTGTGAAATGCGACCCTTAGAAGTGAACAAATCGAAATTCGGCCGCAGAAACACAAAATAATTGATGAAAAAATCTATAGAATTACCGCACCTGCTCACAAAATTTCACGAAAATCGGTTGATAAATGCGACCTGTAGAGGAGATCCAACCAGTGAATAAAATAAAATAAAAAAATTACAAAAAATTTACTTGCCTAAAAAATTCTATGTAATCATAGAACCTGCTCTCAAAATTTCACGAGAATCGGTTGAGAAATGCGACCTGTAGAGGAAAAAACGGCCGCAGTAAAACACGAAATCATTGCACAAAGTTTGTTTTTTCGAATTTCAAAAAAGTGACTCGACAAAAAAATTCTATATAGTTACCAAACCTGCTCGCAAAATTTCACGAAATTCGGTTGATAAATGCGACCTGTAGAGGAGGACAAACAAATATCCGGCCGGACATACGAAAGCATTTTTGTCGAAGCTAAAACAGGGACCTTCGTTTCACTCGGTCAATGATATAATTGTCATTGTAACATGTCGCCCGAAGTGACAATTAATACGTGAGTTTTAACCGTTTAGTAAAATAAAATTGTAATTGTATTGTAATTTGTGACATGTAAAAGAGCCCCTAATTAAGTATTGCTTTCCGCCAAACTGTATAACTGTAAAAAGTGTTTTTAATCAATATGCGGGAGGGCAGCACCATCGTATCATTAAGGCTATTTTATACAATAAAGAATTTCTTTCTTAAAAAAAGAGCCCCTAAGGCCTACTTGCAGAATAAATGTTTGAATTTTGAATTTGAATAATGAATTGTGGCCCTCTTGGGGGGAGGCCTATGTGAAGCAGTGGACGTCTTTCGGCTGATATGATGATGATGATTGTTAACAAGCCTTAGGAAATTCAGTGTAAGGTTAAATATCACTGTGTTCGACACTACCCAAAGATGAAGGCGCCTTCAGGTGTCTTCATACCTACTAGGTGGGTTCAAAAACTTTTAACTATTGTTAAGTTGTTTTCACGAAATAAATGATTTATGATTTGTAGTAAATTTCAAAATACCAATGTTTGTTTACTGTTCCGGCAACTAGGAAACCATAATAACAAAGTGGAGATCTTTTATGCTGGCCGGTGTTATATAAAGTTGTTATTGTATTTTGAATCTTCTATCGTGCAATACAACGTCGCTTTTTGTACAGACTGCTTTAGACACAATTCGGCTAGCTAAAATAATATTAAATTTAATTAAGTCCGCGTTTAAATTCTCACGAGACTCGCATAAAATATATCTGCTGCAAGATAAGATCATAATACATGTTAACTGTGTTACTACAAATTGTAACATCTACTCAACCCAACATTATCCATCTGTCTTCAATCGATGTGCCTAATTGAATGTTATTTCTCTTATTAAAACCTAAATTATGCGAAAATTAACTCAACAAAACACATGTCGACCAAGAACAACTTTACGAGCCATCATTAAATGAGCAATAACGCCAGGGTTAAATTAAAATATCTTTTGTTCTCTTCAATAAAGTTTATTCACAGTACATGTCAACAAAAAACAGTATAAACGTAAAAAAATATGGCAGTGAGCATCGAGATAACAAAGTAACTCGGGAAATGCAAGGCGGATGCCGCGCCCCGCATCCCGTTGATGTTTTGATTAAACTAGGTACACAAACTGAGTTCATGGTACACAGACTAAGTTCATGGTACATAGACTGAGTTCATGGTACACAGACTGCGTTCATGGCTAGAAGTCAAGAGTTTACTGGGCCTTGGGGATATCTTCGCTTTCAACGTGGAAGCCGTCTTGGTCAGCGGTGTAGGTGTAGGTGTGGGGCTTGCCTTCAGGGTCGACGTAGGAGTAAGTTCCACGCACGATCACCACATCATGGGGCTTGTTCTCCTCATCATTCACGGTCTTAAGTTCGCCGGTCTCCTGCTTTTGGTAGCCGTCGTCAGTTTCCACACTAAAATTAAGACGAAGATCAATTTATAATTCTGATTCAGAAAAGTAAACCATTACTTTCAGATGTTGTTAGTCAATGCTTATTTAAAACCAGCCAATCAACAAACAATTGGTGGGCTACTGCATTTAAAATACTTTGGTTCGGACGATGCATAGTTTTAGCGTAGGTCTTCCTTTTTTTATTAAATTAAATGTTGAGACTGACTTTTTTTCAAAATCTGTATATATGGCAACAATTTTATCAAACAAATAAGCTGTCAGTTATTAAGTACCTGTAATGTTAGAATGTACACTGAGCGAAAAAAAATACTAATTATTAGTAAGTTTTAGTGAATCCCAGGACAAGGAGATTATTTACTGACGGTTACAAACCAGTTTTTGATAATAGTAGTTATTTACTAATACCAAAAAATTTGTCCTTGTAACTACTAAACTGTTTTGTAACCGTTAGTATATAATCTCCTTGTCTTGGGATTCACTAAAACTTACTAATAATTAGTATTTTTTCGCTCAGTGTATTATTCTACCGGCATGCGATTTTATTTTATTCCGCATTTTTGTTGTGCTACTACTCCTTAGTGAGACTCTAGCGCCGAAACCATCGTATGTCAGAGATGATTCTTAAGTAACACGTTCCCTGTCAGGATGCCGCCAATGTGGAACCATGAATCATTTTTCAGAACTTCATGCTTCCACTGTAGAGTCACATTCCTGAATGCATAGTCCAACTATCCGTTGGACTTGTGACGTTGTCAATCGTTTTATATACAGGGAACGTCTTAAGGAAGGTAAACTCACGCGTAGTTGTATCCACCCTCAGGACTCTGTTCGAAGTCTGAGCGAACAATGACGGCAACCTTCTGGTCCGCGGCGGGGGCGGCGATGGCGACGGCCACGAGGGCGGCTACGGCGAGGATAATCTGCACATTAAAAAAAACATTAAGTTCACGAGATTGTCGCTTTAATCCAACACTGTTTTTTTTAAACTTGTGGTCACCACTTTGTTTGCGACCTGAACAACACCATGATTTAAAAAAAGTTAGACGAGTTTTTCAGTGGTTTAAACTCAGTAATAACAATATGCTAATTCAGTGGCATATTTGCTACATGTCAACAAAATCCAAAACAACAAAGTTAGATCCTTGATGGCTGGCAGCTGCAAGCAACAATATGGTACCGCGGTAGTTAAAACTACATATTTTTAATGCCTTTACTTATATCATCACTGCCACTTAACTATTTTTTTTATAAATTATTATTGATAACCCACCAGTTTCATTTTTGTTAGTGTTTGGATTACTTCTGTTCGATGAGAACTGATGAGCGACTGATGTCTAAATGCTCGTGTCTAAATCTTTTATACATTTCTACCGGCAATCTAACGTACCTAATGTCAAAACGGCGCAAACATACCGGCTACCCGGATTCGGTCATCGATACCTATCATCGAACTAAGATCACATTTTGGGATGCAAATGCGTTCTAAATGAAACTTTGTGCTAGCCTTAACAAGGCTCAATATCACGCTTGTCTTGTATATAGATGACATTTAGCCCAATCTGTGTGCGGTCATGATACAAACGTACCTACACTAGTGGCTAAGCCAAAATTTGTATATTTAGGAAATACCGAACCGTTAAAACTCAATAGTAGAATGACGTTTAAGGCTTCGTCACACCGGCTGCGCGATCGGCTGCAGCGTAAATTCATGCAGCGATGTTGAAGCTGCATGCGTGCACGCAGCCGGTATGCCGAAAGCTTTAGTGACTTACTTTTAGGGTGAGCAACCACTGTTGTGAATTGTGAACCACGCGAAAATTTGTTTCGATAATGTATTTGTATACGATAGGCCACACTGAAAGTATTTAGAAATCATACATAAAAGTGCCGTTTTTAAGTGCAATTCTTCGGAAACATTATTGAGTATATTTCATTCGTCTGTCATTTGTTTTTGTCATTTGGCGGCAAATTGAAAATTGGTTATTTCAAGTAAAGACTTTTAACGAATTTGGTACATTTTTTTATGACTTTCGATTTCATTGAATTCAACCATATAGTCGATTTTTCCATGTCAATTAGGTATAAGATATTACTAATCGATACACCATTGTAATTTAAAGAGAAAAATAAACGCATTTGTATTTGTATTTGTATAGTAATTAAAAACTTTCGATTGGCCTTTCATGATGCAGCTCCGTCTCGTACGACTATTTACAACTAGTTTAACTAGTTCAAACGTCATCGCACCAATGACACTGATGATCTTCGTGAGGGACGTTGAAGAAAACATCAGTGCTGTGCGGCTCATGATAGAGACTGACAAGGGAGTGATCTACCATCAGATTTAGGCAACCTTAGGCATCAGAACGAGTCAAGTTCAGAAGATCCTTCATATAGTATTTAGGGGTCAGGAAAATTTGAACTCGTAACACCTTACACAATTTGGCCGAATCTCAAAAATGGCATCGTGTTAATTGATGCCCAGAAATGATGCAAAGAATTAATGAAGGTAATTTAAATCCTGTATTCGACACAATTATCTAGATAACAAAAACCGGATATACTGTTACAATCCCGAAACTAAAAGACAGTCAGCTCAGTGGGTGTTTTCTTTGCGCACTAAAGTACCTAAAGAGAGGGGGGAGAGGGAGGAAAAAGAATAGCAGCCTTTTTCTTCGGAAGGACAGATCATTATGCAACGGTTCTTTTAGAAGATTAAAAACAATTAACTTCAAAGTGGTACACTATCAGTTCCTTGGCACTTGGTCTTGGAAAAATTTCGGAAGAAACTGCCTCGCAGTAGGATACTTACCACACACCTAAAGGCCTACTTGGTGCTATCTGTACTGTGGTGTTTTGCGTTAATGTCATTCCAGGGGAGAATATCTGAACATGAAGCTTGGCAAAATTTCAAATGTACTTAGATTTATACAATAGGATAGCTATAATAATATTAACATTTTACCCAACTACGACTAAACCAAAGAGAAGGGTTATGGTTTAAATTGATCGTTAAGTATTGATAATTTGCTGCCACCTCCAAGTCAAGATACTTCATGAATTCCAACAATTGAAGGGGTGTTAGATTTCATGTTGGCGTATATTTTAGTTTATGAAAATTCAACATGGCGGGAGTGAGAGGTCGTCAAGTCTGAAATCATAACTTTGCATCTAGCGCCTAAATTATCGGCCGGATGTCAATGATCGTGACAACAGTCGATGGCCCAAGAACACGCCAGCGCTATACACCATGAACCATGAATTAAATATTATTGAAGCAGGTCTTAGGGGGACTTTATAATGTAGTGACTGGAACAGGTTTCAGGGTATAAATGGGATCAAAATGCAAGTGAAAACTGTCACGTTTACTATACACGCACACTGAAACATCTGTTTACATGTCTTGAAATTTGAACTTCGGGGACCATGGGGATAAAACGCTACCTTCAAATATGCGAATTTTTATGAAATTCACATTTTTTTCAAAATCCGTTGACTTTATAGATATGAGATATTTGACAAAACGAAAGCTTATTTAATTTTACATCAAAAAGTTTTACATCGCTTTCGCAAGAAACATTACACTCCTTTTTTTTGGCAGTCGTGTAAAAAGTAAAGCTTCATAGTGGAAATCTACATTTGAACCTTAACACAATCCAACTTTTTTTAAATAAAAATTAGGTGCTTTATTCAATTTAATTGAAAATTTATCACCATAAATAGTTTACCAGCTTGCAAAACTTCGAGAGTAGCATTTTATGGGCCGCCGAAGAAGCAATAGCTGCTTGAAATGGCGTAGAAGCGAGCTCTAAGAACGAGTGGGCAAAGTGTTTTTCTCAGATGTTCCATCGAACGCAGCGATGTATTGATGTAAACGGATAATAGTCTATCAAACAAAATTACAATAAGTAACTTGCTAGTTTGCTTAGATTTGTTTTTCTAAAAACTTTCAGTGTGGCACCTACATTAACTGTCAAGCTTGTGAGGTGTCAAATAAATTTACTTTGGTTGATATTTAACCAGAACACATTGTATTTTACTGGTAATTTTAAGGGTTCCGTACCCTAAGGATCCTAACGGAACCCTATTGCTGTCACTCACATGTCCGTCCGTCGTCTGTCATACAGGTTTAACAGCCAAACGGTTAGGGTTTTCAAATTGTCACAGCATCAGCATCTTGTTGAATCAAATTCATACAAATTGTTAAAATTTATTTTTAAATACAGCTAAAAGAGGCAACAAAAAAAAAATTGACCTACTCCGTCGAGTGGGATAACGCTGTTTAGAGCTCATTAAGTAGATAACCATTGTATTTTTTGTTTCATAAAATATTGGAAAACAAAGGAAATTTTGTAGTGAATTTTTTTTTAACTTCCCACTGCCCTCATAACTATAAAGTTGGTGGTTGGTGATAATGTTTATTATTACGTATATTTTTCCAACAAATACTATTATATTGATATATCTGATTTTTACCCACGACGGAACGGAGACGGTATATGCGTTTAGGGTGAGAGATTGTTTGTTTGTGTGTGTGTGGACACCAATATCTCCAAAACGGCTTGACCAATTTAGATACGGTTTTTTGCAATAGGTTTGTAGTTCAGTCGGGAAGAATTTTAGATAGATTTTACGAGGATAACTCGCCAGGGGGCGCTGCAGTAAACATTTTTCACTTGCTAAAGTGCGTTTAAGCGCGTTTTCTCCGAAAATACTCAGCCAACGCTTATGATTTCGATACGACTTGAAGAGTACTGCATGCATTTGAAGTCTGAGGATCTGATGATGAAGCAGAAAAACATAGTAGAGGACTAAGCAGAGGTAGATATCCCTTCGTTTGTTTTTGGTCTCTTTTGTTTATGTTGTATTAACACACGTTGTACGTGACATTCAGAGGGTCTGATGATGGAGTAGAAACATACCGCAGAGAACTTTGCGACGGCATAAAGCGTCTCGATCGTGATTGGGTTCTTTAGATTGTGCTTGCTGAGCAGCTTCTGTACATGATCTGCTAAGGGTCTGATGATGGATCAGAACAATATTTGAGGGTATAAAGGTATTCAGTTAGTGAATCCTGTTAAGAATGTTGTGATAGTGTTTATTAAGAAGCCTCTGTAGAATATGTCGGGGGTATTTTCAAAATTTTTAATTTTGCTTTTATTTCATTCAAACTTCCTTATTTTTCGCTATAAATTCCAACCTACATTTTTGGCGGTTGGTTCGTAAATGTGCAAAGTCCGACACGCACTTGGCAGGTTTATTTAAGGTAACACTTATTTTCTGTAGTTTAATTATTTTAGTTATCACCAATTAGTTTGTCTTGTAATTTGATACGGGTCATTAATTTGTAATTACAAATTTAAAAATTGACTAAGTACATTTTATGTGTTAAATTTCAAAATACCAACGTCTGTTTACTGCTCTGGCAACTAGGAAACCATAAATAACAAGAGCCTGCCTCTCCAGCCTAAAATATACAGGGTGTCCCAAGACTATGGGATATCAAGGGAAAGTAGGTACCTTAAATATCGTAGATAGAATATTTTGCTTAAAGAAGACATTATTTCAATTTAAAAAACAATTTAAACTGCATTCATAGATTTATAAATAATTATGTACATGATTGAACCGGGAATCGAACCCGCTACACGAGAAAAAAAATTACCCTGTAGCTTAATCATACCGATCGAAAGGCTTCATCATAAGTATTGTTTTTTGCTAAATAAGATAGTGTCAGAAATAAAAGGAAGACCATGAATTTTACAAAACAATTTTTTTTCTCGAGTAGCGGATTGGAATCCCGGTTCAACCATAAAATTATTTAAAAATCTATGAATGCAGTTTAAGTTGTTTTTTAAATTAAAATAATGTCTTCTTTTAGTAAAATCTTCCATCTACAATATTCAAGGTACTGTCACTTGATGTCTCATAGTCTTGTAACGCCCTGGATAGTAAATAATCTTTTGTGTTGGGGACCGATTTCTGAGTGTCAAACGCTCGACTTTTCACTCGAGATCTGTCTAAAAACTATGATGTTTTGACAGATGTCGAGTGAAAAGTTGCCCCTTGGAAGCTGTTTTATAGAGATTATTATTGAATTTTGAATCTCTGCAATTAAAAACAGATTAAGAGTAAGTTTTCCTCGATTTGTGGCTTTTCTAGACGGAAAATTTTTTTTGTCCCATATAAGCTTTTGATCCTAGATAGAAATGGGTGGGTACAAAAAAAAGTTTGTCAAAAATGACCTTTTTATAGCAAGCCTGTGTTTTTTCAAAAATCTGATAACGCCAATTTTTATTAATTTGAAATGGAGGGAAGGTCTTCTAAGACCAATTTCACGTAGCAGCAGGGGATCTGGTAGCTGCCCTCACTGACCCAAAAAGAAAATCCACCCCGTATATTTAGTCTGTGATACTCGAAATAAATGAATATTAATAATAATAATAAAACATTACGAGCCTTCATTAGATGAGCAATAACGCCAGGGTTAAATTAAAATATACTTTGTTCTCTTCAATAAAGTTTATTCACACTACATGTCAACAAAAAACAGTATAAACGTAAAAAAAAATATGGCAGTGAGCATCGAGATAACAAAGTAACTCGGGAAATGCAAGGCGGATGCCGCGCCCCGCATCCCGTTGATGTTTTGATTAAACTAGGTACACAAACTGAGTTCATGGTACACAGACTAAGTTCATGGTACACAGACTGAGTTCATGGTACACAGACTGCGTTCATGGCTAGAGCAGTCGAGAATTTACTGGGCCTTGGGGACGTCTTCGCCTTCTACGTGGAAGCCGTTCTCGTCAGCGTAGTAGGTGAAGGTGTGAGGCTTGCCTTCAGGGTCGACGTAAGAGTAAGATCCACGCACGATCACCACATCCTGGGGCTTGTTCTCCTCATCATTCACGGTCTTAACTTCGCCGGTTTCCTCCTTTTTGGTGCCGTCGTCAGTTTCCACACTAAAATTTAAACGAAGATCAATTAAGAATTCTAATTTTGAAAAGTAAACCATAAAGGGCGAGTTACATTGGCAAGATCTTGCATGCAAGTTTCTTTACATTGCAGGGCTGCGGGCTACCGAGGTAAGACGAATAATATCAAACCCTGCAATGTTATCAAAATTTACTGAAAATTCCGCGTAAGTTCTTGCTAGTCCGGGCCTTAATTTAAAAGTTTCTACTGAATGCTTATTCAAAATCAGTCAACTAATAAACAATTGCTGGGCTACTTCATCTCAAATCCTTTGGTTCGGAAGATTTTATTACAGCATAGTTTCAGTCACAGACTTCTTTTTTATTAAATTAAATGTAGTGTGTGACTACGCAAAGTCCAGACACAAGATTTTTTTTCCAAAATCTGTATATGGCAACATTTACTAAACAAATAAGCTGTCAGTTACTTATCACGTTGGGTTTATATTTGGCGCAATTTTGTTGTGCTATCGAGTAGGTATCTAGCTTGATAGACAGACTTTAGCGCCGCACCGTCGTATGTCGTAGTTGATGCTTCGAAAGTAGGTACTCACGCGTAGTTGTATCCACCCTCAGGACTCTGTTCGAAGTCTGAACGAAGAATGACGGCAACCTTCTGGTCCGCGGCTGGGGCGGCGATGGCGACGGCCACGAGGGCGGCTACGGCGAGGATAATCTGCACATTAAAAAAACATTTAGTCCACGAGATTGTCGCATTTAATCCAACACTGTTTTTTTTAGAACTCGTGGTCACCACTTTGTTTGCGGCGTGAACAACACCATGATTTAAAAAAGTAAGACGAGTTTTTCAGTGGTTTAAACTCAGTAATAACAATATGCTGATTCAGTGGCGTATTTGCTACATGTCAACAAAATCCAAAACAATAAAGTTAGATCCTTGATGGCTGGCAGCTGCAAGTAGCAAGATCAAGGCGCCGCGGAAGTTAAAACCACATTTTTTTAAATGCCTTTACTTATAATTTATAATATTTATATCATCACTGTCACTTTAACTATATTTTTATAAATTATGATTGATAACCCACCAGTTTCATTTTTATTAGTGTTTAGATTACTTCTGTTCGATGAGAACTGATGAGCGACTGATGTCTAAACGCTCGTGTCTAAATCTTTTATACATTTCTCCCGGCAATCTAACGCACTTAATGTCAAAACGGCGCAAACATACCGCTACCCGGATTCGGTCATCGATGATCAGCTGTACCTATCATCCAACTAAGATCACATTTTTGCCTACAAGTGCGCTCAAAATGAAACTTTGTCCTAGTCTTAACAAGGCTCAATATCGCGCTTGTATATAGATGACATTTGACCCAATCCGTGTGCGGTCATGATACAAGTGTGCCTACTAGACACGCCTATGTGTGCGTATGTGTTTAGCAGCAATTTGAAGGTTTTATTCACAACTATTTACTTAGTAATTTGTCACTAAATATGAAATACGACAAAAGGGTAATGGGTCAAGGGTGGTGTTTCCTGAATGTTCAGGTTCATCTTTTGAGCATTGTGATTAGGTATCAAGTATGGTTTCTTCATACTTTATGGTTTTACTTAACTAATCAGTAACGTAGAATTGTATAGTAAACGAATAATTTAATCCAATTAACTGTTACACATAGTTCATTGTCCTCATTTTTATTCACATAATTTAATCAAAAACATCATATTTAGTGCTTAAATCTAAAAAAGAAATCTAAATAAATTATAATTTTATTAACATAATATGTAATATTATTTACTTGATATGTAGATTAAAAACTGCCACCTATTTCGAATTGGAATCATTGACGATCTTACAGTAAGCCAGTACAAAACGCAAAGATTGATTTGATTAAAACAAATGAAATACAATTTAGTTTAGTTTAGTTTAGCCTGGAAGAAATCGCTCTTTAGCGATAAGACCACCCGTTTTTTTGCCTGTACTGTTACTGTTTACTTTAATTGAGGTGTGCAATGAAGAGTATTTGTATTGTAGTAGTACAGTCAGCATCAGAAGTAGCTTGGCATATAATGAAGGCGTCAAAAGTCTTTCTTACAAGGGAATAAGAACTTTTGACGTGTTCATAGTTGTACCTACTTTTGATGCTGACTGTACAATGAAAAAACGTTGTCCAAAAGCCATAAGAACTTTGACAGGGAAAACATTTCTCACTTTATCGCCTACACTTTACGTCCTTACCTAATTTTGAAAACGAGCTTATTTTAAATTAATTTATTTTAGTTTTAATTAAATATTCAATTCAATTCAAACATTTATTCTGCAAATAGGCCACAAGGGCACTTTCACATGTCATAAAGTTAATGTACAATTTAAAAACGTCTTACAATATAAGCATATGATAGATTTTTCGTGAGAAAATATTAATTTACAATTTAAGAAATATATCAATAAGAATTTAAGACATTTTTCATGTCAATATAAGTAAGGGTACCTAGAGTTTCCTATATTTTTGCTGATTGATAAACACGCGTAGTATTTTCTCAAACCAGTGCTATTTAAGTACGAATTTTCCTCCCAATTTCTCCAATCCCCACAAATTATAGTGTTAGCTATTGCAGGTGCATATCAAAATCAATTATTTCTAACTTAATTACCGATTTGGTTTATTCAATTCCTACAGAAACACTGTTTAGGTCCTCATTTTCCACTTTACGGTCTTTAAAAGCTACACCAATTTTCTATGCTGTTCAGTTTCTTTGAAGGTCGGAATCGTTCGCGCGGCTACGTGAAAACGTGTCCAATGTGCGACCGGCCTAACATTGATTTAAATTTCACTTGCACTTTTGTTTCATAGCCATATAACGAAAGGGCAAGTGAATTTGAAATGGACTTTCCTAATTTACATAATTCCACATACATACAATATACTACATATATAATATTGTTGTAATGTAGAATACCCACCATGCGTAGAGAATAACTCGTATTAAATACCGGATCCCAATAATACCAGTTAGGCTACGTCTTGACTTGGCGGGGCGATCTGTATGCGATATATTCTACTTTACCGAGATCTTACTGATATAAGTACTCTATGGTATCTGTAGTAGTCAATGGCACTTAGGCGTATCGTTTAGGCGAAAAATCAACACGGCTAGCCTTACTGTTTTGGAGCATAGATTTAGACTTTTTCTGCAGAATTATTTGAGATTATTATAGTGTACTAGATCATTCCTGGGGGATCGTCTAGTCTAGTAGGCTTGGTTTTTGTATAAACTTAATTACATATTTTTTATTAAATTTTAAATCTCTCTTTAAATTGCCGTATTATGAAATTCGCCGAATGCATCTGTCTGTCTGCCGGTCTTTTTATTTATCTGCCTGTCTGTGTGTCTTTGGGGTGTTTATGAAATTTCGAAATTGAACCAAATTTTTATTTTTAGTTAAAGCAGATGCCGCGTAATTACAAAAGGAAACCCACTCGAGGCCACTGGTCACAGTCATCGATGAAGACCGCTCTTGATGCTGTGAAATATGGCATGGTTGTTAAAAAGCGAAAAAAAAAAGAATGGCCGTCCTGCCATTAAAACAAAGGGCCAAAGAAAAAAATAAAATAGCTGTTGGCGCCATAAAATATTTAGGAGGAATAAAAACAGTTGTTACAGAATAATAAGAAAGCGAGGTTGTGATACATATAAAAGACATTGTTTTTAATTTTGTGACGATAAAACTCGACCGATTATTGATATTGTTGAGTTTATAGACCTGAGTCTACATTAAGAGGAGGGGTAGGGCAAGCTCTCTCCATACAAACTTTGTGCAGGATTTACATCGTTTGTGTTTGCATTAAAGTTATGATTTTTGGTCAGTATGCTTATTTTTCTCATAGCTATTTCGTGATGTAAATTTTTTTTTATTAATTTTCTTTTTTGAATTTTTTATTTTTGTTTTTTTTTGAAATACTTGAAAATTTTCACATCACGATCTTCGCATATCTAATATTTACAACCAAAAAATATATGATATTTGTTAGTGCCAAAACCGACGAATAAAACCTGCACAAAGTTTGTATGGGGAAGACCTTGCCCTACCCTGCGCCTTAAGTCAACATGACGAAGGCGTCATACTATTCAAAAAAAATCTCAATAATGACATTGTATAATATTTGAATATTTCTGTTTTTATAATTACCTTCTTCTTCATAAAAATATTTAGTTACTAAGAATAGGGGGTAAGACGATCATGGGAATCACCTTACCCCTACCATGGGAATCATCTTACACAGGGATGTACAAGATGATTACTTCGTAAGGTTTTCAAAAAAAGAAAATATTTTATTGAAACCGCAATTAATTGATTGTTTTGAGTACGAGAATAGTTTGATCGATAAATTTAGTAGTAGTTAGCGCCTTCATTTTAGGTTTACTAAAACATACATTTACGGCCATTCTCACTTAAGGGGATCATCTTGTACTACTTTCCCTATTCCCTAAGATACAAAAAATAGGGAACGTAAACAATCGTAACATCTTCATGCGATCCTCGCGCCACCAATCGACCCGCCTGTCTATAAATGCGGCCTTATTTTTTAACTACCTAGTTACAGTTTAACCAGTTTATTGCCGGAGTTAAACTCGGCATTCTTTGCGGGTCAAGAACTTTACCTGCCATTCATGACATCGAATCTAATAAGTAGGTACCACATGCAAAATTTACAGCAGTACAGCAGGTAGCAGTAGCAGCAGTAGTAGCAGTCAACAACAGAGAAAAGGTACCCCCCCCCCCCCCTTCATAGAAGTTTTGTATGCACGGGGGGTCCCTTTTCTCTGTTGCTGACTACCCTAGTACCTACCCTACCCTACCTACCCTAATATTCAATCTAGCTGCATATCTTTATTTTTACCATACTGACGGTAGAAATTAGTACATTACTTAACAAGGGCGGTAAAACAAAGAATGTCTCAGATCGCAGGTATTTGACGCGCGAGCCGAAGGCAAGGGCGATAAATATGCGTTCAGAGGCTTTCTTTATTACCACCCGTGTTAAGTACAAAGTTTTATGTCACGCCCTGGCTAGGAAGTGGGATTTCCCGCGCGCGGAGCGTGCGGTAATTGCCGCTTTATGGCCAGGTGTGACATCATCATCAGCCTATATACGTCCCACTGCTGGGCACAGGCCTCCTCTCATAGATGAGAAGGATTTGGCAGTAGTCCCCACGCTGGCCCAGGGCGGGTTGGGGACTTCGCATACAACTTTGAATTTCTTCGTGGATGTATGCAGGCTTCCTCACGATGTTTTCCTTCACCGAAAAGCTAACGGTAAATATCAAATGATATTCCGTACATAAGTTCCGAAAACCTCATTGGTACGAGCTGGGATTCGAACCCACGACCGCCGCTTGACAGCCGCATGCTTGAACCACTGGGCTACCGTAACTCTAGCCAGGTGTGACATAAATGATATTTATGTCTTCGGCTCGGGCGTCAAATACCTGCGAATCCTGCGATCTGAGACATTCTTTATTTTACCGCCCTTGTTAAGTAATGTACTATTATGTCACACCTGGCCATAAAGCGGCAATTACCGCACGCTCCGCGCGCGGGAAATCCCACTTCCTGGCCAGGGGGTGACATAAAATTTTGTACTTAACACGGGCGGTAATAAAGAAAGCCTCAGATCGCATATTTATCGCCCTTGCCTTCGGCTCGGGCGTCAAATACCTGCGATCTGAGACATTCTTTGTTTTACCGCCCTTGTTAAGTAATGTACTATTATAGTTTCAGTGTACTAATTATCACTGAGGTAGCCAATTACGGCGTCGGATACTGAGATTCCGTATAGGGGTGGCTGGAAAATAGATACTGTTCTGGGGGCCGATTTTTGAGTGTCGAACGCTCGAATTTTCATTCGAGATCTGTCAAAATACCATGACGTTTTGACAGAAGTCGAGCGAAAAGTCGAGCGTTCGACACTCAAAAATCGCCCCCCTGTTCTTCTTCTTGGATTTACATTACACTGATTCATTGTGCATTAACAGGCTGCCTGCGTAATGGGCGCAATACCAAGGGGACCTAATATTGATAGTAATTAATTAATGGCTGTGCTAAAAGAGCAACAAAACGGGCAACCGTACTGTCTTCTCGAAGATCTCACGGTTCGAAATAATTGCCATACGATAAATAATGATTAAGTAGTTATAGTTTATAGTTACAGTTGTTTTAGTCAACTCATAATTTGTATTATTCTATTCTAGTTGTTTTAATGATCACTACTTGTTATCACATTGTATCTCTGCCTGTGGTCTCATACGACAATAGAATTTGACAGCTATCAAGATAATAATTTTGAAATCAAATGTAGCAGCTATTAAGGCGCCTGTATACGCAAGCACTACCTATACAAACTTTGTGCAAGTTTTTCTTGGCTTGTGTTTGCATTACACTTATGATATTTGATCAGTACTCTTATTTTTTTTTGTTAGCTAGAACCCCAAGAAAAAAAAATGATTTTGTTTGATTTTTCAATAATTTTATTTCATTTTTTTTATTTTTTTGCTTGATATTCTTCGTATATCTACAATATAAATATCAACAAGCAAAAAAAAATATGCGGGAGTGTCAATACTGACGAATAAAACTTGCGGTGCCTTAAGCTGTTTTATATGTGTGGTATCTGGATATTAGGTTTAGAAAATCCGTATAATACCTAAAGGGGATTGATTTATACCTTTTTTATAATATCAGTATTATAGATACCTATGAATTGCAGTAAAGCTAGCCATCATCGTAGGTAAAGCCAAATGGCTGTTCGCTGACATGCCAAACATGTTATTAAATAACGTAAAAAACTAAAGATACTTCTCAAATATCAAGTCAACTTTGAACTTTGATAATATCATGGTTAAGCATTGAGATGAGACGGAATGTCATAATTGAATACCTACCTACTTAACATTCGTAAGCAAATAAAAAAATACCAATTAAACATTCGACTAGGTATATTTAAATCCATCGCTAATGTTTTTGACTTTAAGTCACCTACGTAATCGTTAGCAGTTTGGAAGAAAAGGAATCTTGTTTTTTATACCTGTTATTAGTCCGATGATACCATGAACAGGTTCTACGATATATATTTAGCTACTTAATTATTCCTTATTTAAATTTTAATTATGGTATAATAGTTATATAAATAATTTTAATACGTTTAATAAGTTCCTTGTTTACTACGGAACCCTAAAACGAGCCAATATAACGACAATGTAAATGAGGAAACCATTCTAGGTAGGTAGGTATAGATCTCCCCAAATGCCCTTTTGTTCTAATAACTTATTTAAAAGCTCTATTCTCCCACTGCAAAAATAAAATAAAAAGTAAGTTATACGGGTTCAATTCCCGGCCGGGGCATTTATTTGTGTGATGAGCACGAATATTTGTTCCTGGATCTTGGATGTCTTCTATCTATATAAGTATGTATAATTGTATATCGTCGCTTAGTACCCATAGTACTAGCTTTGCTTAGTTTGGGATTAGGTTGACTTGTGTAAGATTGTCCACAAATATTTATTTATTTTATTTTATTTATACTTATTTACCTACCAAAAATAGACAACGAATCTGAATGGCTATTTAGATACAGAATTAGATTCCCAGTGCACAAATGGACATGCGTATACAATATCTGCGCAATTACATAGAGTGGGTAGTTATATGGTGACAAAATAAAATATTACATTAATGATTTACGTAATCTTCCTGACCTTCTCTGGTAAACCAGGGTCAAAGTTCAAACTCAAAGGTCAGTGGTTGCCGGTTATAATGCCTACGAGACCCTAAAAACTAGTCGTTTGCCAAGCAAGAGGCAAAATAAAAGTTATATTATATTAACCTTTCAAAGGTCGAGTCGAAATATTATTTATTTTAAGAAATTATTAATTCATGGCCAGTTTTTACAACATAGGTATTTAGGTACATAGAGGTGGCGTCATCGACTCATCGGCCTATGTGTGACGCGATGCGACTGTTTTTTTAAGTTCGTCTAATTAAACATGTCATTGAGTTATGTGCCCACATCGTTTGTGTTGTCACCGTTTAAACAAAAACGCGTCTTATTGGTATACTTAAAAATATAAATATATTGGCCAAGTTGTATCAAATTAGTCCGTTCAAAAAGCGACTTTACAATCCTAGCTAGAAGATTCAAAATCTAAAGGCAGTTTTATAAAATGTCCGACATTTTAAATAACCAAAGCGGCGGCCGTTAGGATATGTTAACGTTTTTACAATACAAAAGCGACGCTATAGGACATACATGCTTACAACCGTAAGACTCATTTTCGTTTGAAGGAGTAGATTTCAACATTTATAACACTCGTTTTTCCCGCGACATTGCTTGTTAGTTCGGCGGTGGCCCGTATAGTTTCGTAATGCAACTGACAATGGAGAAACTTGCTTAATGTTTCTGATTTCTGTATTTGACATATTAGGTATTAAGTACAAGTCTGAAGAATAACCCCCCAATAGCAAAATGCATTAATTGCGTCAAAATAAGGTTCCGCAAGCTTTATAACGACAGTGTGAAGATTAAAACTGCCAAGTTATTTTTCATATGCGAAAAGGTCAGTTGCATTGCATTTTATATACATTGCATTACATACTTACAAGTGCCTATGCGAATGTGCCAAGGAGATATGTTAAGGAGATCTTCGATCAAGCTAGGCTAAAACTATAAAAGATATCTAATAGATGTTAAATATTAGGCAGTAAAAGTGGCACCGTTGAAGTTAAATTCCCAACCAATTGTCAATGTGTCTGTCACATAGATACAGTATACAATACAAGTAGTTAGTAGTATATAGTATATATATATGTACAAGTAGATGTATCACGCTCATACCTGGCTCATACACACTTGACTGTTATATTTCATCACAAAACGTCAGTAATCCTCAATTGGGCGCCTTAGTTTGGTTTTAATACACACAACATACATTCATACATAGTACAAGCTTTGCTTTTGGGACTAGGTTGAGTTGTGTAAGATTGTCCACAAATATTTATTTATTTATTTAATAATAGTTTATGCTACTGTACCCTTACCATGAGTTTGCAATGTTTGCATTACCGTACTAACGACTTCGTAAACGATTTAGTATGGACAAAAGTACAGCGCCTCTGGCGGTTACTCAATAGAACTAAGAAACGGCATACTAAATCGTTTACGCAGTCGCTAGCGAGTACGGTAAGAGTTTTCGATACAAACTCATGGTACGGGTACAGGTTCGATATCGAACATAGTTTTGGAAATTTAAAAAAACACTCACGAGGTCTACAGCTCACAGAGCCACTAGTTTATGGTGCCCTGGTAAGTTTACATTGTGAACTAAGAGTATTCCCCCGTGGTGGTCAAAAGTAGATGGAATACTTCTCCCGTCCAACCGGGTGATCTTTGAACCGGGTTAGGACTACCGACTTAGATCCCAAGACACCATCCTCGTGTCAGGTACCTCAACTAGGGCGGCGCCCGTGCCCCGCCCGCCTTCGCCCCACCATGATCGCGACCTGTGTGATTAGCCGCAGGTATTCCTGTACTTTCATGGTGCTCTGGTACTTTCGTCTTTTGGTATTTTCTATTAAACTAAGAACATTCCTGCATCAATGCTTTGAGTGAGTTCGATTAAACAAATGGAAGTTTCAGCAACAGAACTAGTGGGAACCACATATCCATGACATATCCCAGTAGTTCTATTAACATAACTAGGTACTCATCGACTGAACTAATGGGACTAAAGTCTCACTAGTTCTGTGTACAGAACTACAGCACAAAACTAGTGGGAACATAAGTTTCCGACACCTCTACTTATGCATAGTATTTTGGAATGTTTCGGCCTCACATCAATATGCTGGATTGTGATTGGAAAACGAGATCAATTTAGGGTCTCCTACTACTGTTTTGTCAAATTGGTATTTAACTATGGTAAGCATCCGTAAATCGTGTAACAGAGTGGTCATGGCAGTCCCCGGACTTTGTATGAAAAAATGGTATTTACCACTATGCCAGCGTTTTACGGCAATAAATATGAATCTATGCGTATTTACCAAGCAATCCCTTTTAAATGTTTAAGGCACTATATCAAAACAAATTGTACGTACAGTCGAGGGCATAAATATATATAAATTTTTGGACTTTATTACAATGGAATAAGGTGAAAATATGTATACATATTGATGCCATTGACTGTACCATGTTGTTGTTGACGCATGTCATATATTTTTCTCGCAAAAGAAAATGTGCATAATTTGAGTAGAATGCAAAGACTACAGTCCACCATTTAAACATCTAGTGGTGTGAGAACGAGCTACTCTAATTATGCGACATCTAGTGAGGAAAAGCTAAACTATTTAATGTGTTACTTGACCACTAGATGGCGCTAAAATTAATGCATAAGACCTGGACATCTAGCGGTGAAAAGCCAAACTATGTAGTTTGTTTCTTGTTCACTGGATGGCGCTAAAATTAATGAACGTCTCCTGACATCTAGCGGTGAATAGCCAAACTATTTAGTGTGTTACTTGATCAGTAGATGGCGCTAAAATTAATCTACAAGACCTGACATCTAGCGGTGAAAAGCTAAACTATTTAGTGTGTTACTTGATCACTAGATGGCGCTAAAATTAATGTATATGACATGACCTCCAGCGGTGAAAAGCCAAACTATGTAGTTTGTTTCTTGTTCACTAGATGGCGCTAATATTAAGTTATGTTTCGACATTTAGCGCTGAAAAGTCGTACTATATAAATAATTGTTTATCTACACCCATATAGTAAATCCTCTTTAATAAGTTCAAAAACCGTAGATAAGACCCCGCTTTATAAGGAAGCTTCCCGGGGCTGAGCGCGCGCTGAGAAAATAATCAAAATTTATTGGTACCTACAGTATAGCAGCACGTATCGATTTATGGTTATCGATAAATGGTAGGTACAGGATGTGGCAAGCCTCTAGCTCTCCTTTTTGTTGTGTTGGCATTATTGGCTGGTTTGGCATATAAAGTACTTTCACAATTCGGTACAAGCCTTCTTAGAGAGTGCCGACTTAAAAACGTAGTGGTTATATTCTCTTTGGGGCGGACGGACGCGTGAGTGACAGCAATAGGGTTCCGTTTGAAACCTTCGGGTATCTACGTAACTGTAAAAAGGTATATGCTCAACACGGTGAGGAAATAAAATAAGACTGATGCAATAAATAAATCAAAACATCTACGTAGACAAATATTTATTTGACGCAGACCTAATAGCACCAAGGTGATCTCGCGATACCTGATAGTAAACTCTGACTGTTTGACTTCTATGTTTTATGAGTAGGTGAGTAACATTTAATTATACAGACGAAGGCAATAAATTGTCTAGGCATAGACAGATACAAAGTAGCAGGTGGCGATGATTATAACAACTTTAAAAGTGTTCAAGGTCACGGGGACGGGGTAATCTTCACGGATTTGGTATTTCATTATTATAATATATTAAGAACTTAGGTTTTATGTATTTTATTATAGCACATCGACTTTTGGAAAAAAACTCTGCTTATTATTATTATTTATTCAGAAACAAACAGTCATACATAGTTTTATGAGCAAAGATAAGAAGATTTGACCTATAGTTTCATACAAGATTAAACATAAACTAAGGTTCGTGGCTATTAACATATAGGAAAAACAAAAATAACTTGTATTTAAAAATAACAAATTAAATGCATAAACTGTGAAAATCAATGAGATTGAGATTGACACCTCTTTTAAAAATACAATAGTAAGTAGGTAGGAATGGATGAAATCATTGTTGTTGAACGGATTTCTAGTAAAATGTTATTGGATTTTGAACCTTATTGTTTGAACGCTAAAGTAGCTTTTTGAAGGAATTGTTTTGGTGCAAATTTGGTTATTTCGTCTAAGAGCGTCGTCTCACACGACTTTTTTCCACCCATTTCCCTTTTTCCACGTTTGTCAGAAACTATGGATATCCAATGCACATCCAAAGTTTTACGTGCATTTTACGTGTCATCGGTTTGATGTAGGTAAACCGGAGACTAGGAATTATATAAACTGCCAATGCCTATACTTAACACATAGCGCCATCTGTTGGGAGCTTCTTCGTTGTGTTCATAGATGGCGCTATGTGTTAAGCAGAGGTCTTAGTGGCATACGAATTAAATGGTAGAGTGATCTCTCCATAGTGAAACTAGCTACAGCAGGCCCATTATTTTAAAATTACGCCACAATGTATAGGCATTGGCAGTCTATATAATTCCTAGTCTCTGATGTAAACTAATAAAGTCCATAGGTTAAGTGAAGTATTTATTTGATGTGAACCGTCAATTAATAAATAAGATGTTTAGTGGACGTTCGCCAGTGTTACACCGCGTGTACACTCTCGAGCGAGAGCACTCGGGATCCTCCCCCCCCCCCCCTCGGGGCTGGGGGAGGTGGGGAATCGACGGCGAGACCCCACCTGTACACTCTCACGCTCGGCCTGTCTCGCTGTGTCTGGGTGAGAGTGTACAGGCGCTAGGAAATCGCTAATTGTCTCTTTTCAAAGAGACCGACTTACTGTAATAGACCGACCGGGTACTGTAATAAAAAATCGTGACAGTCTTAACGTTAATAGTACATTACTTAACAAGGGCGGTAAAACAAAGAATGTCTCAGATCGCAGGTATTTGACGCCCGAGCCGAAGGCAAGGGCGATAAATATGCGATTTGGGGCTTTCTTTATTACCGCCCGTGTTAAGTACAAAATTTTATGTCACCCCCTGGCCAGGAAGTGGGATTTCCCGCGCGCGGAGCGTGCGGTAATTGCCACTTTATGGCCAGGTGTGGCATAAAGTATAAAATTCACGACACCTATTTACACCAGGTTAAAACTTGAAACTTCTGAGAACCATGACTCAAGGCATCCATAGCGTTAATAAACCAATAAATTAAACAAAAAAATGCAAGAAACACGTTTATTTAAATAAAAATTGAAAACTGAATACATTAGCACTGCATCACATGATAATAAATACTCCACATGTACTGTCAACAACACATGTAGATATGATCATTTTAGTATCTAGGTAGTTCGTACAAAACTCTAAGGTCAAATAGGGAACATGCATTAAGATTATATCGAGAAATTATATTAGTAATCCAATAATTATAGCAATTACAAGTGCATTACTGGAAGATTTATTCTAAAATTATAATTTTTATGCGAAATATTATGATTTAAAGTTACGTAAAATGAAACGTAATTTTGAACGCGCAGTGACGACACTCGTGTCTGTCACTTTAGTAAAATCAGTTAAAAACATTGAAAAATATATATATTATAAGTATATTTATAATAAGTGATTTATTAATTATTATATTCAATGAAACTGAAAACATATTATTTCTGGGATTCAAATATTATTCATGCGCTATAAAAGTTTCACGTTTGCACCAGTGACGTCACGTCAAGCCAGTTAGCGTTTACGCGCGAAATTTGAAATGTCGGTTTTTGATTTGAATTAAATAATTTATTTGTGCGTATTTTAACTTTTTCGTGGTTGGTATCTTTACGAAATCCCTATATCTTTAAGATAGACTAGGCCAATGAAATACTGCATGTTCCCTATTCTGTCGAACGAACGCAAGCAAAACTCGACTTAGAGCTCTTTACTATTAGGTAGATTTTTCCTTGCGTTAATTTGACAACACTTGGCCTTACAGTTGTGTACGAACTATAACTCTGTCGCTTTATAGGCCGGGCTCAATAAAGCGGTAGGAGTGGCCTAGGGAAAATCCAGGGGAAACCTCCGACATGACCACGCGGGGGGTTTAAACACAGGAATACTCTAAGATACATACATAGTATTTAATCTAAGAGTTTGCGCTCCAGTGAGATTGAAAGTCACACCTGTGACACGCGAAGGAACGTAAGCTCTGTGGGTAAGTATATGTGCGTGCGCTGTCGGTACACGCGTCAATTGTTTGCGCGGGTGCGTAGCGCGTGGCGCGGACGAATCGCGAGGCACGACGGCACCAGATCGACACCAGGCGGGTCTCTCAGGGACGAGGTAACTGATCTCGGTGCGGGGGGTTCGTGTCCGTTCTGTATGTAATGCTATTATACTGTTCTGTGTCTGAGGTCTCAGTGGAATCGACCTACTAGGAGTTTTGACGCTGGTCTCTGGATAACCGGGCATCCTCCAAGATGCAACTGTACTGGGATAACGGAGGAGAATATTGATTAAGTGCCAGCTGCACCAACGTACGAACACAGACCGGTCATCGTCAAATATGGCGCCGGCAGCCATCCCATAGAAACTTGTCAAAATTTTCCATACAATCAGATTTGACGAACACCGCTTACGATTACAGACGGTTTGGTGCAACCCAGCCTAAATGATGATTTGTGGTTGGTACGGTTATCACCAGGTCAGACGCATTACGTGGTCTGTCTTCCTCTTCGAGGATTTGATGAACCCGAGGAACTGTAGCTCGGCCACGGCTCGGGTGAATCTTGCCCTGCAAATAATGTAATAGTTATTTATCTACACACATATCATAAATCCTCTAATATGCGTTCGGAAACCGTAGAAAATGACTCTCATTTCAACATTCAATGAATTTATGGCAATTTTCTTATCTGTGGCTAAGGCTACAGCAGTAATAAAATATTTCATTTTAATCTCATATATGATGTTTAAATATTACGTCAAACAAAACTGTCAAAATTTAAATGTCAAAGTTGACATGTCCCTATTCTAGTATCACTGAAAATTCAAATTCAGTCGATGCGAAATGTCAGCTCGATGTTTTTTTAGTATATATCGCACGATGAGCTAGGACGACATGATCACATCAGAATAAGGACTCTTTACTTTTTAAAATAACATTCAGGTATCTGTTGCCAGTTCTGATTTCGATATTTCCGCAACCGTGCAAAAAAGGTTGTATTAACACAATTATTGTATTTATTTACTACGGTTTCTGAACCCATCTTAGAGTAATTATAATATGTGTGTAGATAAAGTAATGTATGCAACTGTACATAATTAGGCATTAAAACGCTCGTGTGACCTTATTATGAAACTCGCCTTCGGCTCGTTTCATAAAACACACTCGTGTTTTAATGCCCCTCATTATGTACCAGTTGCATAAACTACTATTATGTCACACCTGGCCATAAAGCGGCAATTACCGCACGCTCCGCGCGCGGGAAATCCCACTTTCTGGCCAGGGGGTGACATAAAATTTTTTACTTAACACGGGCGGTAAAAATGAAAGCCTCAGATCGCATATTTATCGCCCTTGCCTTCGGCTCGGGCGTCAAATACCTGCGATCTGAGACAGGGGGCTAGAGTAGGTACGTTGTCAAGTAAGGTCCGTTTACTGTACTAGGATTGTGTTATATCTATGTTAAGGCGATATATCGATTGAAAGAGATACCCTTTATTTTTCGCTCACGACAAAACGGGATGCATCCCTCTCCGAGAATGGCTTTTTAGACAAATCTCGTTAAATATCTGTGTCCAGGTTTATTAAATTTCCTCTTGTCAGTACCTAGATTATATTAACTTAATCGTGTCTTTTAATAATGCGTTGTTTTAGTAGGCTGAGGAAGAAAGGAAAATATAGACTCGACTTTGGATTTATTTTCTATCGAGAAAATTTTAAGCAATCATGTTTCGCTATTGTCAGTACCACAATCATATAGTCAAGAATCATATATATCTGAAAATCAGCCCCTACTGTTTGCTAGTCTGGGCAGGACAGCGTTTCAAAGTCTCCAAATTTCTCAGTGTAGCGCCTTAAACGCTATACTTATATTTACATCCTATAGTTACCACACCTCAGTAGTAAACTTACAATGCGGAAACACACTTACTGTGTCTGCGCGTCTGCCTGTTCCTCACTAACGCACAGCACGGCCGCGAACGCCTGCAGCCAGTCGTACAGGTTGATGTGCTTGCCGCACTCGCGGTGCAGCTTGTAAGCGAGACATACGTCGGGCAGCGTAGCCGAAGCGCTGTCTGACGACGATAGGCGGCAGCATGTGCACTGGAATAATGAGAGACAGAATAGTAGATTGTGTCTCTAGGGAGCAAAATGATATATTTACGGCGAGGGCGTTATATTAATTCGATTCGAAATTATATTCGATTTAAAGCTTAATTTCGGGTATTAAGGTTGAAAATTTAACTACACGCATGTGGTTGATAAATCGTAGGTGCTATGCCTGGAAAAGGGTTAAATTAATAATGATGAAGATGAGATTTGAGAATTAAATACTACTGAAGAGTTTGAAATGAGTGGTTTTCAACCATTGATTGGTTATATAACACTAACAGTCTACTATTTTATTCATTTCACACTCAGTAAAACGCCTTACCAAACATTATTAGCAACAACTACGTACTGCGTCAAAATATTTTTGCTGTATCATGCTTAAAGGGTTATTTGTTCTGTTTATAACGCCATTATTATGAAAAATATTATCCAAATATGACCTGTATCTACCTGTAAATAGTGGTTAGGGTTGCTCAAAGCGGTGTGCACGGCTCCTCGCGGCGAGCCCACGATCTGCTTCCTGACGCTGCTGACGTCACTAAAGAATAAAACCTCGTGGAAGGTCTGTGTGACTGGCGGCTGCAGACCCTACAATTTAAATTAAGGCTAGTATTTAAATGCGAATCAAAAAGCTAACAACCTAAAACTGCAAGCTGAAATACTGATTAATATTGAAGCAGTGTAAATCAGTATTTATGGCCAATAATTTATATATTTATATCAGTATTTATGATATAAATTTAAAAGAAGATTTATTGTCGACAAAATACCCATTTTTTTATGCCAATCGACCCTATTCCTATCCAGGATCAAAAGCTTGAATGGGGCCAAAAAAAAATCCGGCTACAAAAGCCACAAATCACGGAAAACGTTTCATAGGCGGGCTGTCGCAAAAGATAATATCTGAGAAGTTTCGCAACACCCTAGCCTGAAAGTGTTAAATGTCACCAAATGGTCACAACGGAAGACCAGGGGGCCGATTTTTGAGTGTCGAACGCTCGAATTTCCATTCGAAAGCTGTCAAAAAACTATGACGTTTTGACAGATGTCGAGTGAAAAGTCGAGCGTTCGACACTCAAAAATCCGCCCTCTGCGCTGGCTCTGCCAGCATAACGCTGAGTTGTGACCATTTCGTGACAAAATTCGGTTTGTAATGTCCTGTTTTGTAAGTGTTTTGTTTGTCACGAATAAATGTTTATTTTCTTTTCTTTCTTCTTTAAAATATCAAACTCATTGATCGCCATTCGTAGGTATACCTTAGTGAACATGTCCTCGAGGTAGCTGACGAAGCGCGATCGTATCATCTCGAACTCCGACTGAACGCGATCTGCCCGCGTCGCGCGTAGTAGTTGCTGAAAAAAGAAAATTTGTTCAGCTTTAACAGCCAATCCTCGATGCTCGAAAACTTGTTTAGTTGAAAAGCACCTTCCTACGCTGTAATAAAGTTTAGTCACGATTTATTTTAGACTTGCGTATCGAATAAAAGGTTAAATCATTCAGTGCCGATAACACGAATCCGTGTCATTTTTGCATGCCGGCGCCGACTGTGTTAAGATTGGTTAGAGTATGTACCTACTTTTATCCCACGAGCGCGAGTGAGCCATGGTTGTGTGTTGATCTATGCACATTGTCAATGTGTGCGTCAGCGTAGGAGCTATGAGTTGACGGTGTCTATGTGTTCGTATGACACATACAACTACAATAATGGCCAACCCGCGCTCGTGAGATAAAAGTACTATACAGTTCGAATTCCTGTCAGCCCGCATTTATGTGTGTGATGAGCACGAAAAATTGTTCCTGAGTCTAAGATGTTTCCTATGTATTTACGTATTTGGGTTAAATCGTAATTTTTTGTACATAGTTAAGGACTTTATGACTAAATTTTAATTGAGTCAAGTGTGTAACGAAATTTACCTGTATAAAGTGTATGACTAATTTTCGTTACACACTTGACTCAATTATTTAGTAATTTAGTCATAATTAAGTCCTTAACTATATACAAAAAATTACAATTTAACCCATTTATCTATTTATAAAAGTAATGTATATTTCGCCTAGTACCAATAGTAAAATCTTTGCTTAGTTTGAGACTAGGTTGATTTGTGTAAAATTGTCCACAAAATTCACCGGCCACCGAATGTTTCGGAATAAAAGTAACCATCTTCATACAGTAACCCACTAGTGCCTGAATGTTTATAGTGCGTAAGAAACAAGAAAAAATCAGAATTCGCATTCATACATGCTACATTTGTGGCCCAGAATAGTAATAAATACAGAACGGACACGAACCCCCCGCACCGACGTCAGTTAGTCCCTGAGAGACCCGCCTGGTTACGATCGGGTGCCGTCGCGCCTCGCGATTCGTCCGCGCCACGCGCTACGCACCCGCACAAACAATTGACGAGTGTACCGACAGCGCACGCACACACACTTACCCACAGCGCTTACGTTCCTTCGCGTGTCACGGGTGAGTTTGTGGCTAAGATTCAATGATATATTTGGCGGTACATACCTCTTTCAATTTATATCTATTTCCTGGCACAATCTCCATATCGTTCTCAACATCATTAGCGACATCTGTGAGTAAAGTAGCCTCCGTGTTGGCGTTCTCAAGCTGTCTCAAAAACGTAAGTAGATGTACTCTGACAGTCTTAGCAAAGGTCTCTCCTAGGTCGTTCTTTAAGACAAACTTATTAGTATTGTTCTTTGTAGGTGAAGATCTTAGAGGTTTCACCGGGGAAAAAACCTGTAGCTCTGCATGTACGACTTTAAGAGCACCCTGTATACTGTCTAGTAGTTTAACTTGTGACTGGAAGTTTATTAGCTGCATGCATTCTTTGAAAGTTGAGGTTTGAGTTATTGATTCGCCTGCACATTTGGTGTATATTTCACGGACCTGAAATAAAGCATGATTACAAACTGTTCAAGAAAACAAGAAATTAGATCATTATGTCAGGGTTAAGCTAAAAATAAGTGGTCTGTATAATGATATACAATAATATTTACTGGCACACTTACTGTTTTCCCAATAACATTTTTAGGCAAGTCTTTCAAAAACGCCGCCAACAATCGCACGCACAGATAAAAACTGTGCAAATAGTCATGCAACTTGTTCAATTCCTGGCACAAGACTTCCCTGAAGAAATTGTCGTCCTCAAAGAGACCAATCTTAGTTTCACAGTCTTGGGCCTCGAGGAACGGCCTGAAGGAAGGCAGTTGTCTTATACTTTCGATGTCGTCTGCAGATAGCTTGGCCGCCGCGTCTTCGATGTCGTCTCGTTCGCAACAAAGGGATTTCACGTTGTCTCCGTAGTAATGTTCCATCATACAATACTGGAAAAAAAATGGTAATTTTGGAGTTGTTAAGCTCATCGCCTAGGGTGGTATGGCATGTTACGCGGAGGTAAGATAGTCATGACAAGAACGGTAATAGGCACGAACGTGGAGGTATGTAAGAATTGTAAGAGAAGGGGTAGGCTTAGGAAAAGTTAGATCGACAGTGTGACAGACGATATGGAGAGGAAGGATGTAAGTAAAGTAACGAGGTGACGGGCGATAAAGAGGTATAGTTAAAAGTAAAAAGAAGCTACTTAAGGTTTTGAATTCCCTGTCGGCGTCTGTATTTCCGAGTTGATATAACCTGGACCTAAGGCACGAGTGAATAGGCATCTACTGGGTGAGCTTACTTCAACGTCGACCTCATCTTTGCTGGCTAGATGCTGGCTCAGAGCAATCCCATATTTTATAAAAAAATAAGACTCGAGCTATCCGTCACTTTCTAACAGTGAGATGGCAACCGTACCGGATTACCATGATGTCTACGTAGCAAACTTTAAATTACATGTACCAATACCTATAATAGGTTCAGAGGAAAAAAAGGGATATCTTAATGAGTAAACGAGTGCCACATTCTGGGAAGCATCAATAATGTAGAAAAATAGCAGAAACAAATAAAATCCTAAATTTATGACTCTTAGGATAGTTCTAAAAACAATACCGAGATATTTTATTGCTTTGAATAGTGGAGTGGTTTTAAGGGCTCTAAGTTCGTAGAATCGTTTGTAAACAAGATAGTCATTGCGCACACAAAACTAATATACAAGCGAAGTTGAGTTCTACTACCTTGACCGACGAGATATTTCTAGTTTAGCTTTATACAGGAATTACGTTGCTTTCAAATCTCGTATTACAGGCAAATCTTCACACGTGTTCGCAATTACGTATGCGCAAGCGTTGGGGCTGTGAGAAAGGAATGACCACACCATGTGAACGAGACGGCGCTATCTTCGCTGCGAGAGCAGGCGAGGCAGGACAGAGCAACCAAGCGTCTGCGATAAGATAACCTTATGTCATTGTAATTAAGTTTAAATTATCTTTAAGCCAAATTGGGGATAACATTGTATAATAAAGGTTTTCCTGACGTGAGGGGGGGTGGTAACATGGACACTGGATTTTGGGACACGGAAGGGTGAAGTTGTGGAGAGCGGAGCGCAAAGCCTCGGCAATATTCTAGATTTTTTCTTATAAATATATTCTCTATTTAATTGAGTATCTAAAAGTTATAAGTCAGTGAAGCTGAGCGGTTGGAGATCTGGCGAGCGAATCAAGTTAAGTAATTACTAAATTATGAACTAAACTTTGTCATTCGGACCTTTCTTTTTAATTGGTTTCTTTTCCTGCAGATCAAATGAAGTTAAATGCTAATTACATTAATTTGTGATAAATATTGAACCGAATGATTAAGTGGATTCATCGATTTTGTTTTATTGTGAATTTTGATATTTGGTTGTATTTTATAAAAATGTTATGGATCTTCAATTTCCATCTCATCTAAGTTTACCGTTGATTTTATTGGTGTTTGAGAGATCGTCGCAAGTTATAATGAATCGGTTACCTGATAAATAACTCACGCGGTTACCCATGTGACCTACATAAAATACAGGTTAAACTACAAACAAGTGAATATCTGTGGGAGAGAGAACAAGGAATTTGATCTAATAATTCTGTGATTATACATTATCACTGGCTGGTATTCGAATAAACGATTGCATTAACTAAACGACGATCTTGCCATTTAAATTCTAAATATAAAAACATTTTCGATTTAATATTATGAGATGTAAATTGTGTGACATATTCAGTCCGTGACTGATTGACCAAATAATTAATTACATTGAGATTGTTACTTTTATAGCGTACAACAGTGGTTCACGAGTTCGATTCTCGTGTCAGTAGAAGTTGTGTGGTCTAGTAATTTATCTCAAGGTTCGAGCCCTTGATCGAAATTAGTCTGTACAAGTACGTAGAAAGTAGCGACTTGTAAATATCACACTCGTTGTACGAGTACATACCACCATTGTGTGTAAATTTATATAATATTCATTAATTTTCCCCTACGATGTGTATAATGTCTTGTGAATCTGATACCGTTCAACATTGAGTGATTTTGAAGTTATTATAAAGTCCTATCAATTTTTGGTACAATAAATTGATTCAGATAAAGAGTAATTGATATGTTTAAATGTACGATAGTTACCTTAAGAATGTATTGCGTTCATAATCCAAATGTTTTGTTTATCCGTAGTTACGTTAGTGAGCTTGGATTATAATAGTTGTTTTCTTATTTCATGTGGTTGATTACTTTGTGTACATATTTATAATACTGGCAGGAGGGTTTTTCTTTGAGTTCGCTTGCTTTTCCCTCCCTAACGTTGGCCTAGGTCAAGTAAAGCGAACATCGAATTAAACTACAACTAGTTTGGTTCGGTTAAATAATCAAGAGTTTCGATTAAATTCAAAATAATACTGATTAATAAACCAACTTTGACTTAAACTATAATTCTTTGTTTATTTTATCACCCTTCCCCGACATCTCAGACCTTTACCTTATTCAGTTAGTTAGGCTTTAGTTATTTATCTTTTCATGCAGTATGGTAAGTAAGTTAGGTACAAGCTAGAGGTGACGCCGAATACCATTACACGTGGTGCCGGGTGCCCAAGGATTCTAGATTTTGTGTTCAAAACTATTGGAACACAACTAGTAAAATGAACCTTCTATAATAGTAAAAAAAAATAACACAACGTAGAAAACTAATATTTTAACCAATTATGACGATCACGTGTTCATTTTAATAATTTAAAGGTCTGAGAGGGGTGGTGTATTTATATCAATAAGTATAATTTTTTGATAAATACATTAGAATAAAAGTACATTAATGGCATATTAAAACTCTTTTACCTATGTATATCTATTCTTAAGGTCTGAGAGGGGTGACTTGAGACATTTATATCAAGTGAACTGTTGTTTAGTATATCATTGAACGGACGAGGATTCCAAGACATTGTATAATTGTTTTATCATTGAATTGTGTGTGCATTGACTAATTTTCTTTTAGGATATAATACTTGTGTTTTTGTGAGATCTTTATACCCGTTGACTTTTATTTAATTTTGTTCAATAGGAATTTTATTGTTACTATTACTAGGTATAAATTTAGGTTTCAAGGTATTTTACATCTATAGGTTATTTTATTCTGGGGATTCGGCAATACAAGAAGACGTAATGGGCTTAGTAGTAGGTAAAGTAAGGCGAGTTAAGTGAACGTGACTGTTAGGATTGGGTGCAGTTAGTTTTACTGGTCATTTTAGAAATTTCACACAAGAAACGACAATAGAGTTAGATCCAAGTATCGTCATTATGATGCGCGTGGTAATTTAAAATGTGTCCATGCACTTTATTGGGCAGGTAGAAGCCTTCATTCTGTTCAACATCTGAGGAAGAGACGCCGCTAGAAAAATGACATTATGAGATAAACCCAGAACGTGTGTGACAGCTGTGGGTCACTAGTTATAGATTAGAAGATGTAAAGATTCCCACCATATTAGTTTTGTTTATTACAATACATAATAATGCCTTACACGCATTTCAAGACAGGTGTAACTATTGCGACGGTAGGCGCACTTATCGTAGATCTAAGTGTATAAATAAGGGCAGTGGCGTTAGCATCGTGGTTATTTAGCTCTTAACTGATGCAATAGTTCAATTACTCCGTAAATAAGTAGGGCTTAAGTATTTAACACGGAGATCCGGAAATAACGAAGTATGTATGTATGTATTTGCCTTTCGTCCATGGTCAATTTACTTACGAGAACTTCCTCGATTTTATGGTAAATGAAATGATTACATTTGCTTTTATATAAATTGTTAAACATCTTAAATTTACTCAAATAATTATTGCAACTGTTATTACGAATCAAATTATTTTATTAAATTGTTTTGATTATTTGATCAAATTTCACGGCACGGGTTCGATTCCCGTCTGAGGCTCCGTGCTTGATCACGGTAAATTTTTCCTTGGTATTTGTTCTCTGTATCAAATAATTAATTATTGCAATAAATTAGTTTTAGATTTAATTTCCAAGTATTTGGCTGACAATCAAAAGGGGATCAGGCTCTACAAACGTGAAATAGAATTTTGTCAATATTAAATTCAGTGAATGAAACTTGGCTGTATTGAATTTGTGGAAGTATTGTAACTTATATAAATAAGATGGAACTATTATATACTTAATAATATAAATAAACATTTCGTTATATGTTTTGTCATACATAGAAAGAAGGAAGATTATTTACATACAATTTTATTATCATAGAGATGTTTGACAAAGACCTCTTGACTTAAGTAATCGCATGGCTTGGACGCCCTGGATAGTGGTGTAAAGATTTAAGATGTGGTATTGAATGATTTTTGGGATGTACCTAATGAATAAATTAATGATTATAGTTATGAGAACTTCAGGAAAAAAATAGATTAAGACGTGAAAGAAAAAAAAATCTCTGGCCAGAGTCTACTGTGTGGTATATTGAAAGACGATGAATGGTGAGTATGATAAGTGAATTTTAGCGGCGACTAATAAGTTAAGAGGTCTCTTTGCGAAAAATAAACAAACATATGAGAGAGGCTACATTCATATAATATCTAAAGCCCGACCACCGACCAGGAATATATGACCATAGGACATGTAGCGGAATTTCATTGGAAATATTTTTTACATTAGCAATAATTTTAATGACAGATTTTCAGCACACCAGTGTCACTGTTGCGATTTATTTGATTATTGATAATTGTTAGTAATGTGTTGAATGCTAGATAAAATATGTATATAATAAACTGCTAAGAGAAAAAAAAAGGAAACACTCGGGAAATGAAACTATTTAACTGCATTACATTTCAAAATTTACGTCAGAGCTGGCAGGAAACCAATTCAAATTACATAAAAGTTTCTTGCCATATATATTATTAATAATTTTAACTTATTTGTTGTATCTAAATTTAATTTCAATTTCTTAATGTAAAGTAATCGATGGACTTTGTCTGGAATAAATTATTTCGTTTCGTTCCATTTTTATACATATGAGAGTAATAGCGCCTTCCTGACAATACTGTCAACACAGTGAATCCTCAAATTTTATAAAGAGTTGGCAACGCGCATGTGACATTTTTGGAGTTTGAGGCGGATCATACGTTTGTTTGCCACAGTCGTAGTATAAAAAAAACATGGTCGTACATTTCTCGTTTACCTTTAAATAAAAGAATGTCTTAACCGGTTACAGCAAATATATATTATTTCCACAATATTCAGTACTGTCAATTTTATTTGAGGCACTTAAGAAAAAAAAAAATTGTTGTCTTAACAAAAAAACAAAAAAGGTAATAAATATAGCCATTACGCTATTTTGCTTGAACAGGCGATGATTAACTTTTGAAATATTTTCCTTTTAGTAATACCTAGATAATCTAGCCATCCAATAGACAACCAGTGTTGGGTCAGGTAGAAAAGCTTTTGGTTCTTTCGGCAGTTTTGACGTGATATTAGAAGAGTTCCTGTCTGTCTGGGGGAAAGTTTCTAAGATCACAAGGTTCTTATTTTAGTTGAATAGCTATTGAATAATTTGACTTAATCTATACATTCTAACTTCTTTTCAATTTGAATAATTATATTCATAACGTCAGTGTTATAAATTGTTATAATCTGACGCCACTATTTTAATCTAGGGGATTGACGAATTGCCGAAAGACGAGGAGGTTATACGACCTGCAGTGGATTGGGTGTACCTTTTTCTGTGCGCAAGGGTTGACATAGAGTGGCCACTCTCAGACAAAAGCTATAAAGCTATACCTCTTACACAAAAGCTATAAAGATATATCTATAATTCATTAAACAGAGAATGCATTCTTAATCAAGGAACAAATGAGGTCTATAAATCACTGAAACACAAACTGTGCTTGCACATACCTATATCACTAGCGCTACGCGCTCAGTCAACCCTTACATATATGGCGATCTCTAGCAATAGGCCAGAGATGGGACCAGCTACGTAGCTACTTATCTTATGGACACCTTCTTCCCCGTACGTGGGTAGCAAACGAAACAGCTTTGGAAGTTTACTGGCGTTACCAGAGGCACAGGCTAGCCCTGTTATTGTTGTAACATTTACACTTAGGAGGGAAATATTTTGCGCCTCCACCTAGGCTGGACGCAGCTTAGCTCGAGAATTAACAGACTCTTGCCCCCACACGACGGGGCATACGATCATTATAGCAAAATAGACTCGCTCCGTAAGGAAATGACTCTGGGAACGTATGGCTAAGACAATACATTGTCTGTTCAAGCTAGTTTTAATTTGAGCCTCAATGATAATAATATTTCACATCAAAATTTTCATTTCACATGCAATATGCTCAGTCTTATGCTGGGATCATGTTACATTATAACGTCATCGACGGTTATCCTTTTATTATACTCAGGTAGTAGTAATATACAGGTGAAGTTAGACAGCAACAGATTAGGCCCGTCACTAAGATTGCTTTATTTTCCTCTATATTTAAGGCGACAGAAGTCATTGTAAAACACGCGCACCTATTCAGATAGGAAAAGTTAGGAGGTTTACTGTGGGAGTAGGTCTCGTTAGATTTAGAATAGGGGTAAACGGTATTAAGTTCAGGTGATTCAATTCTAATTGGTGTAGAAAGTAAAAGTTTACATTTTAACTGTCTACAGAGAGGGGGATGAGATGGCAACCGTACCGGATTACCATGATGTCTACGTAGCAAACTTTAAATTACATGTACCAATACCTATAATAGGTTCAGAGGAAAAAAAGGGATATCTTAATGAGTAAACGAGTGCCACATTCTGGGAAGCATCAATAATGTAGAAAAATAGCAGAAACAAATAAAATCCTAAATTTATGACTCTTAGGATAGTTCTAAAAACAATACCGAGATATTTTATTGCTTTGAATAGTGGAGTGGTTTTAAGGGCTCTAAGTTCGTAGAATCGTTTGTAAACAAGATAGTCATTGCGCACACAAAACTAATATACAAGCGAAGTTGAGTTCTACTACCTTGACCGACGAGATATTTCTAGTTTAGCTTTATACAGGAATTACGTTGCTTTCAAATCTCGTATTACAGGCAAATCTTCACACGTGTTCGCAATTACGTATGCGCAAGCGTTGGGGCTGTGAGAAAGGAATGACCACACCATGTGAACGAGACGGCGCTATCTTCGCTGCGAGAGCAGGCGAGGCAGGACAGAGCAACCAAGCGTCTGCGATAAGATAACCTTATGTCATTGTAATTAAGTTTAAATTATCTTTAAGCCAAATTGGGGATAACATTGTATAATAAAGGTTTTCCTGACGTGAGGGGGGGTGGTAACATGGACACTGGATTTTGGGACACGGAAGGGTGAAGTTGTGGAGAGCGGAGCGCAAAGCCTCGGCAATATTCTAGATTTTTTCTTATAAATATATTCTCTATTTAATTGAGTATCTAAAAGTTATAAGTCAGTGAAGCTGAGCGGTTGGAGATCTGGCGAGCGAATCAAGTTAAGTAATTACTAAATTATGAACTAAACTTTGTCATTCGGACCTTTCTTTTTAATTGGTTTCTTTTCCTGCAGATCAAATGAAGTTAAATGCTAATTACATTAATTTGTGATAAATATTGAACCGAATGATTAAGTGGATTCATCGATTTTGTTTTATTGTGAATTTTGATATTTGGTTGTATTTTATAAAAATGTTATGGATCTTCAATTTCCATCTCATCTAAGTTTACCGTTGATTTTATTGGTGTTTGAGAGATCGTCGCAAGTTATAATGAATCGGTTACCTGATAAATAACTCACGCGGTTACCCATGTGACCTACATAAAATACAGGTTAAACTACAAACAAGTGAATATCTGTGGGAGAGAGAACAAGGAATTTGATCTAATAATTCTGTGATTATACATTATCACTGGCTGGTATTCGAATAAACGATTGCATTAACTAAACGACGATCTTGCCATTTAAATTCTAAATATAAAAACATTTTCGATTTAATATTATGAGATGTAAATTGTGTGACATATTCAGTCCGTGACTGATTGACCAAATAATTAATTACATTGAGATTGTTACTTTTATAGCGTACAACAGTGGTTCACGAGTTCGATTCTCGTGTCAGTAGAAGTTGTGTGGTCTAGTAATTTATCTCAAGGTTCGAGCCCTTGATCGAAATTAGTCTGTACAAGTACGTAGAAAGTAGCGACTTGTAAATATCACACTCGTTGTACGAGTACATACCACCATTGTGTGTAAATTTATATAATATTCATTAATTTTCCCCTACGATGTGTATAATGTCTTGTGAATCTGATACCGTTCAACATTGAGTGATTTTGAAGTTATTATAAAGTCCTATCAATTTTTGGTACAATAAATTGATTCAGATAAAGAGTAATTGATATGTTTAAATGTACGATAGTTACCTTAAGAATGTATTGCGTTCATAATCCAAATGTTTTGTTTATCCGTAGTTACGTTAGTGAGCTTGGATTATAATAGTTGTTTTCTTATTTCATGTGGTTGATTACTTTGTGTACATATTTATAATACTGGCAGGAGGGTTTTTCTTTGAGTTCGCTTGCTTTTCCCTCCCTAACGTTGGCCTAGGTCAAGTAAAGCGAACATCGAATTAAACTACAACTAGTTTGGTTCGGTTAAATAATCAAGAGTTTCGATTAAATTCAAAATAATACTGATTAATAAACCAACTTTGACTTAAACTATAATTGTTTGTTTATTTTATCATCCTTCCCCGACATCTCAGACCTTTACCTTATTCAGTTAGTTAGGCTTTAGTTATTTATCTTTTCATGCAGTATGGTAAGTAAGTTAGGTACAAGCTAGAGGTGACGCCGAATACCATTACAACAGCACCTATCAAAAAAAGACGGATAGCTCGAGATAAGCCGACAAACTGAGGTTGCCATCATGTGCTAGCCATACAGATTATATATATTCTCTTTGGTTGTCAATGTTATAACACGAGTGACGTCACAGGAACTGTAGATCCGTTTAGGCGCGAAAGTTTAAATTGTCAGTTTGTAACAGCAATTTAAGTCTATAAATCATAGTATTTTATTTTTTTAATACACTCGTAGTCTATGCAAATATTGCAAATGAAAGCAATAATGAAAATATTGCATCTTGCCTATATCGTAGCCGTATTCTTTGGATTCGGGGATTGGATAGTGGCTGGCTGTCCGGCATCTGACCAAATTACGCAGCACCCGCTAGGCGAGTGGTGGCAGCGAAAGTGTTAAAGAGTAGATTGATCTTACATCTTCTTATTTTATTTACCTTTATGCTTTGAATAAGTCCTGTGACCGAGAAGTCATAGAATAGGAACACGTCAGTGAGCAACTCAAACGCTTTCCCGGACAAGTGGAGAGGACTCGAATGGTTCAGGAATATGTCTTCAAGCACCTGAAATGTAGATTGACATAGACATTGAGACCGCGCGGAATTGCACAATTGAATTAACTGCACGAAAGTAAAACATGCCTATGTCCAGCAGGCCTATGTCCAGCAGTGGACGTCTTTCGGCTGATATGATGATGATGATGATGATGAGTTCTTTAGGGTTCCATACCCACAGGGTAAAACGGGACCTTATTACTAAGGCTCCGCTGTCCGTCTGTCACCAGGCTGTATCTCAAAAACCGTGATAGTTAGACCGTTGAAATGTTCACAGATGATGTATTTATGTTGCCGCTATAACAACAAATTCTAAAAACCAGAATAAAATAAATATTTAAGGGGGCTCCCAAACAACAAACATGATTTTTTTGCCGTTTTTATAGATAATGGTACGGAACCCATCGGGCGCGAGTCCGACTCGCACTTCGCCGGTTTTTATATCAATATAAGCTATCGTAACCTAGTGGTTCAAGCATGTGGTTGAAGACATCTGCGAAGAAATTCTAATTCATTTATTAAAGTTGTATTGTGTTTTTTTTTCTTTTAATATGAATAAATTAAAAAACCGGCCAAGTGCAAGTCAGACTCGCGTACGAAGGGTTCCGTACCATTATCCATTAAAGTTTTGTGGTATATGGGCCTGGCTGCTCACAGGAACAGCAGTGGGATTATACAGTCAACCAATTTGATTTCTAGGCCACTTTGTACTATGAAGAGGCCCAGAAATCAAATTGGTTGATGGGAGAAATCACATATTCAAACTAATCTCTTCATAGAACGAATCTTCGCTACACGTGAATCGGCCTCGACTCCTGATGACCTCGACTGTAGGTACATAGGCTGATGATGAACCAACCTGATTCATGTATATCGGCGATGAGTGCGAATGGAACACTTTTATGAGCAGTTTGGATGAGACGTGGTACGGGAACGACTTGTGGAGCGCGGACACCGACGTGGCCACGCCAAATACGAACACTATTGGTAGCGACGACAAGTACGAACTGGAAAAGAAAATAAAGAAAATATATTTGTTCGGAGTTATCCGTAAGGGAGCGCTCGTGGCCCAGCGGCGCCTGTGCGAATCGCTTGCGGTATCTAAGGTTAAGCAACGTGGGCAGCGGTCAGGACTTGGATGGGTGACCGCTTTGAGTGGTTACTAACTGAGCCGTTGATCCCGGTTGCTGACTATGGCAGCAGTCGTTAAGCCTTTGGAGGCTTTCGGGCGGCTTGAGAACTTCTAACAGGCAAGTTGCCCACTCACTTGACAAAGCCTAATCCCAATAAGGTCTAGTTTCCCCTCGGGGTTGGAAGGTCAGATGGCAGTCGCTTTCGTAAAAACTAGTGCCTACGCCAAATCTTGGGATTAGGTAGCGGACCCCAGCCATCCTTCAGGATGCAGCTGTACTGGGATAACGCTAGGAGGATGATGGTGATGATTTATTCGGATAACACATACTGTTAGCAACTGTAAAGGAGGAATAACAAATTTAATACTCACTCATCATCCTCCTAGAGTTATCCCAGTACAGTTGCATCCTGAAGGATGCCTGGAGTCCGGGGATCGATTTCTATTTCTATAGAAGTTAAGTTGCTCACCTGATAATCATAACAAAATCTTGTAACACATTACAGTTGAAACTCTCAAAATCAGGTATGATAATGACCAGTGACCTCATAGACATGGTGTGTTTCTTCTTTGGGGAGCCACTGACATATTTGCTGTTGTACCAATTCTGTAACATCCTCATAGTACATTGGTTCTTCTTTAATTTCTTCTTTGTTGGCATTGTTTCATCATCCGATTCCACTGTGCTTTCATCCTAAAATGTGATGGTACCAAATAAACTAATTCAGTACATTACTATAAAGTTTTCACGGTCGGAACAGCGACATCTACCATGAAATTGGGTAAGTAAACTAGTATCGCTATTCAACTAAGGATGGCGTTAGTAGTCGTTGGTTTCCCTTTTGAAGGCTCGCCTTGGTAGGGTTGGAGCTGCCCGTAACATTCTGCACTGCTGTGTCAGCTCACGTTGCAAGGGTAGTTAATCTACATTTTTTTATTTTACTACCTAGATAAAATAATAAATAAGGTAAATGGCCCAATGCTTGACATCGTAATGCCCAATAATTGACACCTTTCCTTCACCTATATGCCCAGTATTGGGCCAGTGTTGAGCACTGGGGCATTTAGCTTAAACGGGGAATTTCTTACCATAATTTCGTATCCTTTTACCAGTTGCCAAACTGCATTCTCAACTAAATGCTTCACTGTAGATGCGTCTTGAGAATTCACCATTGCAATGTGCGGTGTCACTTCATCCCTGAAAGTATAGAACGACAAAAATGAGCAAGTTTTAATATATTCATTAGTAGGCTGGAAGAAAAGAGCCCAGAATTCGCTCAGCAATTGGACCCTTAAAAAAGTTACCAAATAATGACTCACCTTGGCTCCTGCTTGTCAAGTACGCATGGGAAATTAATAAATCATTAGTGATAAACTCAGAAACAGGTCCGTTTATCATAAGAAAGAAAGGGAGGATTTTTTCCCGACCCATGCTGAGATTTTTCCAAGGTCTACTTGATATCGACATAAACTTCATTTGCCTCTTGCTAAAACGCAAATTTATAGAAATAATGCGTTTTGCATGGCTATACAGATTTATAATAAGTTACTTAGTGACATCAAAAATTGTCCACCTAGCCAATTTAAAAAGAAAGTCACTGACTACCTACTGGAAGAATGTTTACTCTGTAAAGGACTTTTTAAACAAATCTATAGAATAATGAAATATAATTAGTTAACATATTTTTGACATAAATTACTACAATTAGGAACCATAAGAAATAATAATAATAAAAATCGATGACAATATAAATGACTCGTATCACGCTCACTAAAGATACCATCAGAAAAATCCAAGTGTGTCAAAGAGCTATAGAAAGAAGTGTCCTCAACATAAAGTTATTAGACAGAGTACGAAACACTGAATTAAGAAGAAGAACAAATTTTATAGATGCTAAAAAACACATCCTGAAACAAAAGTTTAAGTGGGCAGGTCACATAGCCAGAATGTCATACCAGAAATGGACAAAAACAATAACAAATTGGAAACCTAGAGTCGGAAAAAGGAAAGTGGGTAAGCCAATTACAAGGTGGGAGAAGGACTTAATAGAAAAAATAGGAAAAGACTGGAGAGAAAAAGCCATGGATAGAAAAACATGGAAGAATATACAAAGCAAATATTTAGAAGAAATTGATAATGGCGATCCGGAAGAGACCTAGGTCAATATGACCTTACGAACATCATATATATAATTTTTATATAAAAAAAGGCAATCATAATCAAATGTAGTTCGTATAATAAAGGTTTAATAATAATAATAATGTATGTTAAACAAATTTTAATAAATGACAATGAATTTGTAATATTGCATGCCAAGATTGGTAGAACATAAGCACATTATTGTACACTAAAATCTGTTTTTTTACTATGTTCTGGCAATAAACACTTTGAATCTTGAATCTTTGACCATTTAGAAGATGGGTTGACGATATAATGGCACTGGCTGGAAGCACCTGGGCCAGGAAAGCACTGATCAGGGAAACGTGGGAACAATTGGAGGAGGTCTATGTCAATGGACATTGGACAAACAGAGGAAGATAAACAAAGCAATATTAGTAGAGTACACAAATGTAAAACCAACTGCCTGAATAAAGGCTATTGTTATTATGTAGTCAGCTAAAATGTTATATGTTTTTGCATCAGTGAAATAAACAGTTTAATTTTTTTTTTTTAGCTGCAGAGAAATGTTACCACCCTAAATATAAAGTATGTGATTCTCTGTAACTGACTGTCCACTAACTTGGTGATATAACATACCTTATTTTTGAAATAAGTGTCTCAAACTGAGATACATGGTCAGGCTGATTGACTCCGGTCAATAGTGTGGCACTTGGGACGACTCCTTCTAAAGTTAATGATTCATTGCCTCCGTAAAACGATTTTATATAATTTACCATGTCATTTAACAGAACATCATAGGTTTTCTGATGTAAATCCTGTAATAAATATATAATGTTGTGTTAACTTGGTATTGTCGGTATTGATACTAATCATGGGAAAAAATTTGGTGGACACACCACAGTCAAATCACAGTCTTAATTACACCACCTCTTTCCACATAATTAGCATGAACTAAGGTATAGGTATTGACCTTTGTATTTAGTATTGGAAGTTCGAAAGATATATATAAGTAGAGAATCAATTGAAAATCTGTATAAATTAAATCCTAAATATTCTAGAGACCAGCCCCTATACCACAAAACTTTACAAGCGTACAATTCGACAAAATTGTACGATTTTCCATAGAAAAAGTTGACAAATTTGTCGAATTGTAGGTACGCTTGTAAAGTTTTGTGGTACAGGCCCCAGTTTATATTCTTACCATGATCCTAGATTCTATTTTGTCCCAGTTTTCTTTATACGCTTTGTACCATGGTTCTTTCCTAAATTGTTTTTCAAACAAACTGCTTTTATGTTTAGCATTTTTTGGTCTTTTAAATGTGCTTGGAAACAGGAACACACCCTGTGAAACAATCATAATTAATATAAACCATATTTCAATGTTTGAAATGTATTACATGCTACTAGCATTTTTCCGGCTACAGCCTAAAGGAACCCGGTGCACTTTACATAAATTTCACAAAAGCAACTGCCATCTAACCATCCAACCCTGGGGATAAACTAGACATGTGGGAATCAGACCGCTTTTTTTTTTCAAAATGTTTTCCATCAGCAAACATCTTTTCTATCTCCCGGTTTCACCAAAGTGCGGGGTCATAACAAAACAATCCTATTGTTTATTTTTTCGCCGGGAGACCTCGGATTTCAAGTCATATTTGGTATGTAAGCCATGGTTCAAACCCACTACCTATAAAGTAGCTTGTCTGACCACTCGAACAGAGTGGTTGTAACATACAGTAAGTACAAACATAAATAAACTGAATCCTGTACCTTGGATACTGAGACTGTAGATTCCATTTTTAAAATACTGAAATTACGATTGTCTTTTGTTATATTGCATTTGCAATCAGTTAGCATACATATCAGTTGTAGTCAGCATCAATTACAAACCTATGAACATTGATATTTAGGAAATTCAATTTAAAACGAGGTAACACCTGCTCAATGCTGAAATCTATTCAAATTAGAAATATCACTTTACTACTTGTGCTAAATTTATTTTCGCAGATATATAAAAACCACTTAGTGCGATTAAAGGTAAGGTGACCAATTTTAATTTCATTTATGTGAACGTTACGTTGATTTCGTTGATTTGTAGAATTCGCGGTTACAAGTCAACAAGCATTAGAGCTGAGCGTTTCTTTCAATAAGCGTTTCGCAAAACGCTTACGCTTACAGTAACGGAAAAACAGTTTCTTATGAGAACAAATAACAGCTTTTATAAAAACGACTATCAAAGCTGCAATGTGACGCAACAATGAAACTACACTACATAAAAATAAAAACGAAACTGATAACTGACATACCTCAAACTAAAACCTATAACTGTTTCATTTAACGTTTTGGCAGCAGATGAGATTCATTCGTATCGTTGCGTCGGGCGCCGCAGTAAAAAAAACTAGTTTTTTTTTTAACTGTTTCGCGTAACTGCTTCCAGATAAGGAAAAACTGTTACGTTTCGTTACACTTAAAAGTCGCAACGACCCAGCTCTAACAAGCATAAGCAACAAGTGTGTGTCAGTGTCACAGTGTCACATTGAAATTGACGTTTATCTTGACAGTGGCGTATATCAATGTAGCCAGCTAAAAATACATTTAGTCCGGTGTAGTGTATTCAATGAAAATGAAAGAAAATACAGTCACCCCACCCCTAACTATTTTAGATTTACATAAATGAGTTTATAAATAAGGAAAAAATTAAATCTACTCAGTTCCTTTTAAATATGAAAGTTAACATCAAACCTAATTCAATAAAGATGGTCACACAGCGTAAGGTATTCATGGAATTTGTTTTGTTGACGATTTTTCAGTTCACTTGAGTTAGTTTTTGACAAATCAATAATCAGCAAGAAAGTGCAGCATTTGTTTAAATTATTTAGTCGCTTCTCACAGTTGTTTGTGAGGCACAGCGAGCTCGAGACACGACATCGCCTCAATCGTTGAAAAATCCTAGGTAGGTAAAAAACATTAAGCATGAATGATACTGTCTTTTGTTCTTTCTTTTCTGTTGATTCCTTAACTACAACCACTTAACAACTGTACAAGGAGAATATTTGCTTATATCATTCATTAGTTATGGACCACATTATAAAACTAATATTCGCTCATATTTTAGAACTACCCTCTTTTACCGAAAACTTTATTTGTGTTATAAAGAATGCCATATCGGGTCACTGAAAGTAACACGACATGTAACGAGCCTATTTGTTAGTTGTTTGCAATTTATTACTGACATTAATTGTTTCAGGAATATGGATAGCCGTAATATTGAAGAAATACATATCCCTTTGCAGAAGTTATCTCTGAATGGTAAGTAGTAAATATATCTGATTGCTACTAGTTTTTCTAGTTAGTTATTTTATTCCAGAACACAGTAGAATAAGCTGATAGACTGCGTAATCAAGCTTCCTACCAGTCATGGTCAGCAACCTGGGTTACCTGGGTATGAATTACCGTGTATTATTAGGCTTGTCGACATCAATCAAGTCTTGGTTTTTTTCGGAGCGGCATGTTTGATTGATAGCCCTACCAACGACCGTTTTTGCATAGCTTCGCAACATGACCTTCGATTTACTCCGAAGCTCGCCTCATAGTGCGGTAGTTCACCATGATCACCGTGTGGATGCCCTATATACCCGCACGTGTAGCGCGCTTTGTAGCCTGTAAGTACATGAATTTGGCACTAATATAATGGGAAATAAATTACTTCATCTCCGCGCGCGATAAATCCCATTTCCTGGCCAGGAGAAGACATACAGTTTTGTACTTACCACGGGCGGTAATAAAGAAAGCATCAGATCACATTTTTATCGCCCTTGTCTTCGGCTCGGGCGTCAAATAACTGTGATTTGAGACATTCTTTGTTTTACCGCGCTTGGTAAGTATTGTACTATTTCACACAGAAAAGAATGTATTAACGAAGAGTGCTACAGAAGAACCAGACCCTGGGGCAGCCAAGATGATAATTTTCCTTGAAAATGGTGAACATAGACTCCTCACATTTACGTTACAGAAAGAAAAATGTACATTACAAGATATATTGGAAGAGGTATAACTAAAACATATTTTTCTTACTATATTTTCCTAGACACTGGGGGGCTACCGCGAAACTCAAACGAAGTTTTCCGTCTCTGCCGCACTTACGTACAGACTTTCAAGTGCGACAGAGAAAGAACACTTCGTTTACGGTTCGTGGTAGCCCCCCAGGGCCTGTAGGTACTCCGAACGAACATCGAAATCCAAACTTCGTAGGTATAGTGCCGTCCCTTTCAATCTTATAGTCTACAATATGAGAGTGAAGGGGACGGCACGATACGAATTTCGGATTTCGATGTTGGGGACCCTCTGTGGAGCTCTGAGAGAGAAGTGGTGATGAGTTCACGCTCAAAAACACAACACCTCATACCAGTACCGAGCACGCAGTATCAAATAAAATTTCCAGAAAAAAAATGATTGTCTATACTACTGTATCGTGCAATGTATGCAGGCATCAGTACCCTTACCATGAGTTTGCAATGTTTGCATTACCGTACTCGCAAGCGACTGCGTAAACGATTTAGTATGGACAAAAGTACAGCGCCTCTGACCGTTACGCAATAGAACTAATATGAATCGCCATACAGACTTATCATTATTCATAAGTACTTATTTTTATCTATTTTTCTAGGAGAATATTCCATGTAACGAAGACACTTATCTACAATGTATGCAAAACTCGAAAAGCCATATAAACTATATTGTGGCAATTGGCCGTACTACCAGAATTGAAGATCTGATAGAAAAACACCCGGTAAGCACAAATTTAATATACTTAGGTAACTTACAAAGTAATGAAACGAGAACGAATTATAGCTCCATTTAAGGTCGAAAATCGCTTGAAATGTTTCTGATAGGTACGCGGTCCTTAATTATTGGTGGGAATTAAGGCGTTCAGAAGTTCTGGGGGAACAAAAAAGTTCACATACACACAAGTCGTGTAATAGTACATTACTTAACAAGCAAGGGCGGTAAAACAAAGAATGTCTTAGATCGCAGGTATTTGACGCCCGAGCCGAAGGCAAGGGCGATAAATATGCGATTTGAGGCTTTCTTTATTACCGCCCGTATTAAGTACAAAATTTTATGTCACCCCCTGGCCAGGAAGTGGGATTTCCCGCGCGCGAAGCGTGCGGTAATATCCGCTTTATGGCCAGGTGTGACATAAAAAAATATACTTAAAAAAATACGTCAGCTTTTTCAGTAGGTAACATTGTAACAATAATTAATAGCACTAATAAATTTAATATTTTGAATTTGATTTTTTGACATTAAATACCTACTTTTTGGTACTTACTTTACTTATGCTATTTAAACTCTTATTTCATTGACCATTTACGTCTTCCACAGCAACTGTTTCTAGATAGTTTCGCAAAGGAAGAAAACAACAAAACGTGTCCAGACAATCGTAAGTTAAAATTATAAGTTTATTTTTATTTAATAAATCATTTTTGACGTTTGCTTATCATCTCTTCCATGCAAACTTCAACCCCGTTAAGGCATGATTTCCGGAATAAAATTAAATATCAAGAGTATAGAATTTTTTGTCGAGCCAGTTTCTGGAAATTTCCAAAGACAGTTTATTTTTCAATGATTTCGAACGTTTCTGCTGGCGGATTTCCGGTTGTTCCCCTCTACAAGTCGCATTTCTCAACCGATTCGCGTGAAATTCGATAATTGTATAGACTTTTTTGTCAAGTATTTTTTTTTTTTTTTTTTTTTTAAACAAATGTTTTTATTTAAATTTTAAAAATCAATCGCGAGGTCTACAGCTCACATAGCCACTAGTAATATACCTAGTTTAGCTTATTATAAAGATAGATGTCATTTTGGTCTTTTTAGATGACGTGAGCTTTTTTTTCATCAGCTGTAATTTATATTTACCATAGATATATATATATATATATTTTCTTGATCTTTGATCGGCCGCCGTAAGTATTTGTTAGCAATCCAAGGTCTATATGTCATCATTGTATTTTTACAGGTAGTTGTAGTTCTGAGTCTCCTGCCTCGGTGTAAGTGTAATGGACTGATGAGTGATGTAAGCCTTAAACTCTAAAAGGCATTTTGTGGGAACAAAACCATCGACTACACACCTTGAAGAAATGATTTACGGTGTTTTCGGTATAATTAATCTTTAGCCTTAAGCTCATTGAAACGTTTACCTAGTATATTAATCTGAATGCAAAGGAAAATCAGAGAGGCTCAGATGATCCCTTAAGCCGGCTACTCACACACCTGCTGCAGGGGCAATATTCATATATTTCTAAATCGGGCCAATTCGAAATATATGAATATTGCCCCTGCAGCAGGTGTGTGAGTAGCCGGCTTTATACCTATGTCGGACATATAGCATTCGTCCCTCTCGCATTTGTACTCGACAGTAAGGGACGAATGCTATATGTCCGACATATAAGCGATTATGTTAGCCCCTCAACTCAGTCGCTATTGGAAGTTCGGAAATCGGTAATCTAACCCGGTACCTCTTGCCTTACCGGACCAACGTCTAACGTCGCAACCTCATCACAACCCAAACGATCCTCTCTTCCAATAATTAATACCTATTTCAATTTTTCTTTGTGTGCCCTTTGTTTCTATCGTTAAGAAAAAAAAAGAGCTTTCATTTTTATAAAACATAGTATGCTTACCTATACCTACATCAATAGGTATACATATATATTCTTTGTTATTAATAATAATACTGTTGATAAATAAAAAACTTTTTTCTAGAACTTTGTTTATACATACAACTACACCCTACTCAACATAGCTTCTGTAAATAAATAGAGGATCATACGAACAGGGAAACTGCCGCTTGTTTGTGACGTTGTGTACATTTCAGCAATACCTAAACTTGACCAGACCATAAAGCTGCCTACACAAAGCCCTGCCTGCAGGGCCCTGCTTGCAGTGCCACTGCCAAATCGTATTGTGTGTAGGCATGCTGGGCCGATTTGTTTATCCGTTAAATCGGCCCTGCATGCCTACACACAATACGATTTGGCAGTGGCACTGCAAGCAGGGCCCTGCAGGCAGGGCTTTGTGTAGGCAGCTTTAAACCTATAGTGCTAGCTGAGCCAGAGTGCCCACAGTTTTTGTACAGGAAACGAAAATAACATAGCATTGGAAATTTTGTAACAGAAAACATTTAAATATTATCAATTAGGTACATACAGGGGTCAATTAGGTACATTAGGTATATACATACAACTTTATAATTTTGCATTTTTAACAAATGTAAGCTGATAGCAGTGATCTACGTGTAATGACACTAAGGACAAAAAATATTAACTCGTTGGCTACCGGTGTCGCCGACGATGTACGATTTCATAACAAAAGATTGTTTTGTTTTGTTTTTTTTCGCCGTCAACCCAAGGGTTTTTACGTTTTGTACTAAGTACCTAGTACAAAATAAACAAACAATGTAAGCAATACATAAGCAATACCAGTCAAGCAACCGATTAAAGCGTCCCACAGACCTATCAACTTGTCACTGACAGTGACAACCTAGAGATGCAGAAATCTAATTAGAGGAAAGAGATAAAATTCACGTTCAAGGTGGTTGTCTTGCAAATTGGCGTGTGTGTAGAACGCTTAACCGAAGCTGCTGCTGGTTGCTTGCAATTTGAACCTTAATACCTTATGTGTTCGTTAAATTTGAATAGGACAGTTGAACTGGGACTATTTAAATTTAATTACATTAGTCATTATCACCACCGATCACAAAAATGATATGAAATTTCTCGATTAGCCTCGTATGTCCTCGGTGGTGGAAAACCTCGTCAAACAGACTATCTATAAGTGTAGGTAAGTGAAATATTTTCAAATCACCTAAGCTTTATTCGTTTCATAATAATGATTGAAAGTAGCTAAATTAGCTACTCCATCAAAATACAATTTACAAAATATACATCTTATCATAAATTAGTAGAGGACGGATCTTAACCAGAAAGTAGGAAATATTATCTTAACATTATTAAATATACTTTAGCCATTTAACTATTAAGCTGTGATAAAAAGTATACTTGAATCCACCTTGAATCTTAGCTTCCACGGCTAGGTGGTTTACATATAACTCATATTCAAATATTACTAGTGTTAACAAATTCCTACTTCCTAATTAATTGAACATTGGTTCATCTCGAATAAGAATTTATTTTACCATTTTTATTTTTTATACAGAGTACCTATCTTTAAAAAGAAATAGATCAACTAAACTTTTCATCACAGCTCGTGCAAAATTAACTACCTATCCACATACGAACGTGCAATAAAATTATTTATTATAATCTAAGGGTAACCATACCAAATGATCTACCGTCAATCGATGCATTGAACAACGCCCACCGAATATCGGCGCCAGATTTGAAAGGCTTGATCAATTGATCGATAATATTGCATTGCACCACAGATATGTGAACAGACCTCGTCGTTCATTTGTATAACCTTGCAACTTGCAAGATATAGCGCTATTTCTGCAATTTCTGCGCATTCTGTAAATGCACAGTTTGTAGTTGTGCGGATTTGTCGCGCAACTTCATCTTTTTTGTCGGGACCCACAGAAAACCAGACACCTTTTGTGACCCGACACATGCTGAGTGGGCTCCATTTTCGCAACTGTTTCTAGTTTTAAGTAATTTTATTGTAATTATAACTCCCAGCATGTTGTCGAAATAAAGATTTTTCTATTTCTATTTGATAGAGCTAGAAAACTAGGGGCATTCATCGCGCTCTATCTTGCAGCTTGCACTACGTTTCCACGCACGACCATTTGTAGATTATATAGATGTAGATTGTGGCCTTGTAGATTATATAGTTCTATAAGGGAAGGACATAATGAATGTAATGCATCTATAGACGATCGTTCGATTCATGGGTCACCCAATCGTCCTTAAATCACTGGATCACTGAGTGGGAGGGCGCGGTGACAACGTAGGCTCCTCACACGGGGAATGACGATCTTCGGTGTTATACTTGTATTCTCTGTCGTGGTCTGGTGCTGGAGGCGACCCACGGCCCTCCGTGGCCGGGGCCGCTTCAAGAGGGGGCCCTGTGGGGCCGAAAGGCATGCTTTCGGAATTGTAGGAAACCTCGCCCGTTCCGACGTATTCGGATGGTTGGTAACCGTAGCTGTTTAAGCTGAAAAAAAGGGTTGGTTAATAAATATTATTTCAACATGCAACCGCAAGAAGCCATTGCCGGAGTAACGGTACCATGAGGATCAAGGACTGAACTTTGACAATGTACATTGTTGTTAAATATTCTTGCATATATTTTCTTGCCAATAAATTTTAATATCAAAATAAACATACATTTCGATATCTCTCGCTAATATGTTCATAATTTTACAACTTTCACTCACCTGTTAGGCCAGTAGGATATATCTTCAATAGCGTGGTGCGCGTATGGGGCGTACGCATGCTGGTAATATGGCGAGTGCTGCGTAGGAGTTTCGTACTGCAATTAATAAATTAATTTTTTTAAGTATACGTTAACTTTACAAAGGATATTGTGATGGCACGGTACAGCTTGCCTGCATACTCTTGATGTTGAAGAACTTGAAGGTGCAACAAATTTTCAGCTTCAGCTGGGGGGGGGGGGGGGGGGGGCACCCCGCAGTAAAAATGTCCGACGGGACGAGGGCATGGAAAAGAAGTAAAAAAATATTATATTGTTATGGCGCTCTGTGTCTACTTACTTGCAGAGGGTACAACGGCGCCGGGGCCGCGCTGGCTGGCGGCTGGTATTCAAGAGGCGCGGGGTACGGGGGCGTGCGGTACGGTGATGAAGGGGGCTGCGGGGGGGAGCCCTGCGGCCAGTAGCCACTCCCGCCCGACCAGGTGTAGCTTGTGGTGTTCGCTGTTGGAGTGCGCTCTGTGCTGCTGTATGTAGCTGGAATTTGAAATTAGGTAGATTGTCTAAAACTGGACTATTCTTTGTAAGTATATGTGCTCCGTTTGGACCCTTTGGATACGGAACCCTAAATGTGCGAAGTCTTATGGGATTAACTAAATGGATAGTTTATGTTTTCAGCGGCCTCTCAAGGTTCACCACATTCACATGTTTCGCGTGCTCGTTCTGGTACGTTTAAATAGGGCGCGAAAGTGAATCAGATACTGAAACATTATGAAAACTTACATGGTGGTGACAGCGTCCGTGGCCGAGAGGGAGGCCGCGGGGGATACGGCGCAGGCCTTCGGGACGCGGCGTTGCTGCCACCATACAATGACTGCGATGCCACGAACCAACCGCTAACTGTGTACAAAGAATATTGTGATGGCACAGTATAGCTAACTTTTTTTTGGAACCTTACTGTGGCTTTATAGGCCGGGCCCAATAAAGCGATAGTAGTGCGCAGTTGGAGGGTGATCTGGGGACAATCCAGGGGAAACCTCCAACACGACCACGCGGGAGGTTTAAACACTGGAATACTCTAAAAGTTTGCGCTCCAGTGAAATGGGTTGAGTGGTTTCAACCGAATCTGAAGTGTGTCAGTGGAATCGAGCTATTGGGAGTTTTGTCTCTGGTGGTACAGCTTGCATTCATACTATGTACAACATTGATTTGATTTATTTTATTTTTCGTATGGCAATTATTTTTAGAACCACTTGAGATCTTCGAGAAGACAGTACGGTTGCCAGTTTTTGTTGCACTTTTAGCACCGCCCCTTGCTGTCCCCGGGATCACGTTTAGTTTAGTGGTGGGTACTTTCCCTACGGACGTGGTGCGACTTCGACCCCCAACATGTGTATTTCCTTTGACATTACATTACACATTTTACTATCAGTTGCTATCATTATCATTTTATGGGATACTTTGGACAGACCTATATATACCCATGCCCATTACCTTTTTTGTAATCGACGGAATATAGATTACCGATGCTTGCTCGATTTGTCGTGGCGTGAGTAGGGCGCTTAACGTTGAAAAAAATTGGTACTTGTCTATGACCCTTAATAGCTTGACAGCTGTCAGTGTCAAATAACAATCAATGGTTTGTTTTGATTGGAATCACGTTGGAATGTTTTGGTTTTGGGGGTGAATTTGTTGCACAGTATTTTATAAAATAATTAAATACCTAAGTCAAGGCCGTCTTCACGAGATTCTAATTACGACTGTATTATAAATATCATTCTCAACTTCTTTTAAAGTTTGTCTTTGGACGGTCGTATTACGCAGTCAATTTTGGTTACCGAAAAGGAACATGTCTAATAGGTTTTACCAAGCCGATTCCAGCAATTTGCCAGAAATGAATACATTAATTATTTGCGAATACATCATGACCAGCGAAAATTACAACGTTGATATTATAAGAACTGTCAAGAAATTGGCGTAAGTTAGCAGTGAATTTAATGAATGAAATACAAATATTGTGTTTTGTCACTTTTATCATGGTTTCCTCATTATTTTTTAGGGCTTCAGAAGATCATTATGTTGAAGATGCTATCGGATATGTGACACTTAAAAGAGGAAACGACGTATGTATTGTTAAAGCGAAAGTAGTTCCAGAGGAGCCAGTGGGAAAGAAATATTATTCTGTGTCGGTTATAATCAATGAAAAAGAAAATGCTGTTGTTGATACAGCATGTGACTGTCAGCCTGATTCAAATGGTAAATATTTTGAACAATTTTTTTAAAAAAATCTCTTTTTTTCTTTTTTTGGACCCAACTCAACATAATAGGGTATTAAACTAAGGTAACAATAAATTATTTTTCACTTGACTAATAAAAGATCTAACGAAAATACTCGAAAAACATCAATTATAAATTAATTTTAGCTAATTGAAAAATTTTATAAGCATAAAGATTTAAAAAGGACGCTGATTTGAACAAACCAATTCACACTGCCTTAGTGAAGTCACTAAGACAGTATTTCCCTACAAACTTCATATTAACAAATCGTTTTTGACATTTAATAAAAAGTTGCTGATTTGACTATAAGTTTAATACCGTATTCTGGCACTGGTACGAACGGTAGGGTGTGTTCCTATAAAGTAGCATGGTATTTGTTAACCCATGATACATGTATGTGTTACACTGACATACTTCATTCATATATGGCTGAAGTATAACTCCATACAATTTACCACCATATATGCACCCCACCCCATCAAGATGGTAAAAGGTATCCTACCTATCTTCTCTTACATTCACCGCGACCTCAGGTCGAAGGACCTGACTCTAGTATGGTTAACTACAAGTTAACTTCCGCAGGGAAGGAATTAAATTTGATCAGTGATATGCTGATTTGTAATGATAACAAGAAAATATACGGAAATATTTATCTGTAGCAATAAGCCTAAACACCCTTGATAAATCCTGAATATAATTTTGTAATTTATCCAAAACAAATACAAAAAAAGAGTGTCAAACTCCAAATGAATTAACACATGCACTGCCAGGAACCCACCTAGCGGGCGCTCTGCTCGTAGACGCGTAGCCGATACCATGTGTTTCCCGGTATGTAGAGAAAATTGCGTAGCGCTACGAAAAGCTTGGCAGCAAAGTGTTAAGAAATAATAACTGGTTGAAATCACAAAACTCAATCTAGGACTAATGCTGGTATAACTAGAAGGCAAAATTTCAGTGTAATTGAACTTGCGAGACATGATTACCAACAGACCGAAAATGTGAGACAAAAAAAAACAATCTGGTAATTATCTGTTTATTTTGTTTCTGCTTTAAGGTGGGTGTAAGCACACATTGCTATTCCTGGTGTGGTTGCAGAAGAAAGCCACAATTCCTGAACGAGCACCTGTGCAATGCTTTTACCATAAGCCCCTATCAGCCATACCTGGGCTGTCCCCACTCGCTAAGGATATCTTTAAATCTAAATCAAGTAAGACTGCCCCTAAAATAGGAGCGAAAAACCCAGAAGTCCTTAAGGAGTTTTTTTGAGGAATGTAAGAAAAGAAATATAAAAAATTCTTTGATTTTGAATTATGCACCACCAGTCTAAAGGTTTAATTCTTATGCCCTTACTTATATTCTATACTAGGTATATATTTAAGTAACTTTGTTCTTATATTTGTGTTTTGTTCAAATCTTTACAATAGCCAACTGTCACAGAGGAAGAGTGGTAAATAAAATGTTATGTTTTTATTGCTATTGCTTACTACTATTACTTGCTTAAATAATTTGCCTTAAAAATGAACATACACCATTCTTTATATGATGTCTTCCTGTTAAACTAGCTTGCAGCTATATAAGTGCAGAAAATAGTTGCACTAAGGTAGTAACAGTAAAGTCTAATTAGAATGCCTATTGCTCAGCTTTATAAGAAATAATTTGATCTTACGTTCAAATATATGTGTGTTTTATTTTATTTAGTACTGTTATAATGAATTGCCAGGTAAGTAAATTGAGCTTACATTCAAATATGTGCTTTATTTTATTCAGTACTGCTGTTATAATGAATTACCAGGCAAGTAAATAGAATAAAATGAAATTTTGTACTTACCACGGGCGGTAATAAAGAAAGTCTTAGATCGCATATTTATCGCCCTCGCTTTCGGTTCGGGCGTCGAGTGGCGATCCAAGACATTCTTTGTTTTATCGCCCTTGTAACTATTTCCACTTAAGTATGATAAAAGTCGATAATGTAGCAAACATTATTGACATATTTAACCGCATAGCACGTCATGACTTTACGCGTAATTATCGCTACAAGGCGGAAATATAGGTACTGCTACAAGCTACGTAGCATACGTAGCTTGATGGGCCTTAAATGGGTTTAACTTTTTACAAGAACCTAATATTTATGGAAAATATGTGCAAAAGTAGTAGTCACATAACTTGATGGTTTGAATTACATATTGTGTACCTTAACGCATTTCAATAAAGTCGAAAATTGGCGAACCTCTTTATTTCTTGACTACAATCAGTTGCAAATCGGTAGTTTTCTAACAAAACGCGCTTTACGCCCTTAAAAATGTTAACTCTATTTCAGTGACAATGAAGACAGTGTTACGATATTTTCGTCATAGTTTTTGGACAGATAGTATCGTAAGTAGGTAAGCTACTTTATATGCTGATACTCGTAGTGATAAAACCACATAGTGCTAAGAGGGAAGGCAAGTTTCAAATGAACCATTGCGAAAAGTAATAAGTATAAGGACTGAGGTTGACTCAAAATTTATTATTAAATTCTTATCAAATATCTAGTCAAATATCTCAAAAAATAACGAAGCTACAACCGTTAGAATGTTATTAGTTAGAGAAAGCGCAACAGATCAGTGACGTCACTGACCTAGAGCGCCATAGTAAATGACGATCGATCAATACCAAATCAATACAGAGGTGCGTTTTGCGGAAACGGGACAAATAATGCCCCCTCTTAAACCTTTGAAGAATTATACTTATGTAATTATTTATTCTTTTGGGTTACTTTTTTCGCCATTTTACTGAGAATTTAATCTTATTTCGAGATAATTTGAACTTATTGATTTTCCTAATTGGTGTCAACATCTCTATTGGTTATGGGCCCAGCACGCTCGCTCACATCAACATAATACTATAATAACATCCGACTTACATTGTGGATACTGATGTGGCGACGAACTTTGTTGAGGGTAGTGCGTTCCCACGAAATCTCTCTGGTAGTAGCCTTCTGGCCTTTCCTTTGCATCCAAGAAGGCCTTGGCGAAAGGATTGTATTTTATCTTCAGTGACGTGACTTCTTCGTTCTGATACGCTGTGACCGCGATGAACTGCGTCTCGGGAAAAGGGTACGTCATTATGCGACGGAGATCCGTGCCCACTTTCACGAGATGTACCCTGGGTTCGTATTTGTGAAGAGAGTTCAGCATGATCTGAAAAATTATATTGTGTGTTATGAATATTACTTTAATTATACATATGTATTTATTTATAAGTAAATACTTATACTTAAAATAAGTCATTATTGATATTTTTTTAAAAGGATTTATTTATTTATTTATTGAAATATAATTTAACAACATAACAGCTTAAGCCATGGCGTTGATAAATTTAAATGTAGGTATCTTAATCTATTTACACATTATTATACAACAAAGAACAATACATTTATAGGTAATTTTCACAGAAATTTAAAAGGGTGGAGCGAAGTCTACTCCATTTATGGGTATAGTTATTTTCTAATATAACCCTTATGCATCATTTGTAGCTGCCCTAGTGCCCGCGGTAGGTATACTAAAAAACCGGCCAAATGCGAGTCGGACTTCGCACATTTAGGGTTCCGAACAATCCGAACCAACCGAAATATTAAGCTGGTTTTTATTGCAAACAAACGATTTCAAAGAAAAAATCTAATTTATCCATATATGTATTAGTAAACATACGTAATCGTAATAGTAACCGAAGGTAATTTTTTTTTCGTGCTTCCCTTTAGCTATAGCTGTGGGAGCCCCTCTTGAAACATTTAAAAATAAGTTTTGAATATGTCTATGGCTTTGGGCTGTATCTTTTCAGCCCAAAGCCTTAGAAAATTTGAAGACTAGCTTCAACCGGTTGGCTGTAATGTAAACCTGTGTGACAGACGACGAACGGACGCGTGAGTGACAGCAAAGGGTTCCGTTAGGACCCTTCGGTACGGAACCCTAAATAATATCCATGTAGATTGAAGATGCGTAGACAAACACATCATAATTTGTACGCTGTTTCTGAACTTTTCACAGTAGGTCAAGTAATATTGAAAACCGTTAACAACCAGTCGCTAGCATTAACGCACAATTGTTACTTTACACGTTTCACAACTCGCACACGCTTAACAACAAAAACATAATCGGCCAATTAATACGCCATTAATTTTTGCAGAAGTCGTCTAATCTAACACGAATGGGACCAGTAAATATAGCGGCGAGACAATAATTATTACAAATGATAGTGCGTATGCCGCTAAACAGTTGGTAAAGCTACAAATTTCACACCGAGACGTCAACATATGGATCTGGATGGTCTTATGTTTGTTTTCATGTTCATTCGCGCCATATCGCGTGAGAACGAGGCGGTAGCTACAACTGTAGCAGTAACACCTCTGTACCACCTGCTTTCTATTAACGCAGATTAGTATTCTGTCAATAATGCCTTTTCGGAATCGATGGTAACGGGAATCTATCAATATGGAGCAGTTCTGATGCGAGAAACGAGTTCGGTTCGGTTCAAGAATACGAGTAATGCAGGTATGTTGAAATAAGTCGATTTTAGTCTTGACTCTTGGTTTTACCTAAAGCTACACTTTCGGGTCATTTGTGCCCTGCCTCTCCTTACCCCAATCATCAAGTATCTACTTATAGCAAAATACGGCGTCAGTTCAGTATATTTTGTTTTAGGTAGGCGCCCTTTTTGGCAAATTCACGATACACGTTTTATGCCGTCCGTAGACTGTTATGGTGTTGATAAGTTTTTTTTTTGTATTTATAGCATGTAAGTTAACCGTAATGATGACACATACAATACATCAAGATCAAGATAGATCAAGATGCACCTAAGTAAATGAACTAAAACCCACACCAACACTATCACAGAGTCAGAGATTTAGAAGGTATACCTACCGGTTATTTTGGTTATCCCGGAACGCGATTTTCACGTAGGTATTTAAATAATAGGTGCAATATTCGTATTCTGTCGGTGCGGTTCACCCGTTTGGGAGCTACGATGGCACAGACACTCACACACATACATGAAACTTTACAACACCTCTCTTTTGCGTCGGGTGTTAAAAAGAAGAAAAGTACAAGTACCTAGGTAATGTAAAATAATACATACTTGGCCATTGCCATTAGTTTTGTTGGTGAGCTTGACTTTGGCGAAGGAAATGGGCTCCTTCATCCAGTGGGCCCCGAAGTTAGGGCTCTCAGGATGTATGTAGATGGCGTTCGATGGTGGAACTTCGGCTTTGCCACCAGGGACCTGTTAAATATGCATCGATCAAAAGAATGATATGAGGTGAACGAAGACACTTCATAAAACCCACGGCCACTTCAAAGAATTAAAGGTCCTTAAAAGCTTTTATCCAGCAGTATATAAAATGAATATACTTATATTGATTAATTTTCAAATAAATATATATACACAGTTACTCGATCGCTTACTACTCGTGTCTAATGCTGAAAGGCAGTATTGAAGCTTGATTGAAGTTATACGAGTAGGTATTTTTTGAATTACAACAGTTTTTTTGTCTGGGGAGTAATTTCAAAAAAGTTTCTAAGCAAGCGAAGGTTTTGTAGGTATGTACTACATCTTATACATACTCGGCTCGTTTTCTTTCAGGATATTGACGAAACATCTGACAAACGGTAGACCGGTAAGTATATTACTTCTATCAATTAAATTGGTAAAACAAACGGTATTATTTTTAAAGCGGCACTGCGATTATAATGCTGGTACTCGTATGATAACATAATCTGATTTTAATCGGAATATACTCCCTCGTTTATAGGCCTAAAATCCAACTCACCCATTCCCCGTTGACGTATTTCCAGCGATGCGAGTCGACTTGTACGAACTCCAGAAGCACTGTGTACATCGCCGTCGGATCCAGCCCGCTGGCACTTACTTTCACAACTGGAAACATTCGACTGGAACAAAAAGGTATTATATAAGTAACCTACTTTTTTGTACAGGGCAAAATATGTTGTCAAGTTGTAAAGTAACATTGTATTTAGGGCTATTCTACTGAGAATAGATAACCTTAAATAAACGTTACTTTGCTGAGTAGTTATTGCAAACTGGGTAGTGATATTTTCCTCACGAGTCCGCACTTCTTACAATATAGGTACAATCTGTTAGCAGCGTGTCGAGATCGTGGAATACTGGGAATATAATTCTCTATAGAGATGGTCACTTAAATACCTAATTTTAACAGTCTTCTGAGATGACTCCTTGAACACTATGTCTACTAACAACAATTTGCAACATCTATCGCTAAAGAAATTGACACAAAAAGAAGCATAAAATAAGCAATTTGATACACTTAACCTGAGAGATGGCCTTAGTCGGCGCCTTTCACGGTTTTCCAGAGAAAATGAGGCATTGCTAGAACGATTTGTTGCTCCCGTAAACTTCTGTATAGGTAGTAAGCACCTACCTACATCTCATCGAAACTGTTACAGTCAATTTTAAGAACCCATTTTGCAAACAAATAACTTTGTACTTACCGAATCACTGTCATCTACCTAAAAAAATGCGACGAGATGGCACCAAAGCTAATTTGATTAACTTAAAGTTTAGGTACCTACATACCCACGAGTCAAGTTTATAATTAGATTTTCCTGTTTTTGACTAGGTACTTAAATAAAAGAAAAATCAATATTACGACATTATAGTCTCTCGTTTAGGTACCTAAGTGTTATTCTTATCTTTATAATGATCGTATTCATCTTGGTCACACCTGCCTTTGGTTGCTTCGGAAACAATATTATAAATAGAAAACGAAACCTAGCTGTGATGCTTGCGAGGTGCGTAATGAAATGTATGAAAAAAAGATCCACGCAAAATGCTGGTGGATATTCAAATTATACACTAGTGCGGGTTCTTTCTTCAAGAAGTGAGTGATCAAATAGTATTTTCAGCTGAAAACGCTTAGTGGGGCCACCACCATTCTACACTTTCTACAGACGACGCCAACAGGTATATCGGAGCGAGCAGGTGCTCATTAATATCTGAAGAATAGGCACGTCTATATTCTCAAGGTGTTAGAGTCCATGTTCAGAAATTCTGAGCACCTTGAAGAGTACCTATTCAAAAAATGTAGATATATTATCAATTTCATCGGCTTATTTCTATGTAATTTCAATGATTTTAATCATCAAAATATTTAGCTTACCTTCATGCTAAAATATGACTCAAATACTATTTTACCGGTACCCATCGTCAAGGATAGGTCCCGATATCGGGCACGGACGGCGGTGTTTAGCTGCCCCCCGTTAATGAGCAAGACCTACCGCGCTAATCACTGAAAACTAGCCGACGCACGGTTAACAGCTACGGTCTCGCGTGATCATACTTCGTAAACAGAATCATTAAACCACAAAAGCCTAACGTACCGATGTACTGGTTTTACAGGCTGCCAGAATCATTAAACTATGAAAGCCCGAGTACCGAGGGACTTTTTTTACAAGCTAAATACAAAAATTCATACTAATATTATAAATACGAAAGTATGTCACCTCTTCAGGCTTAAACCGCTAAAACAATTTAGATGAAATTTGGTATGGACATATTTCGAGTCCCGGGGAATGACATATGATACTTTTTATCCCGGAAATCATCAATTAAGGGGGTAGGTTTGTTTGGAAGAGCGATGACTAGGTAAGCGCCTGATATAAAAAAAAATGCAATTAAATTCTACCGCGATGAACGAGTTCCACGCAAACGAATTCGCGGGAAAAAACTTGTGTATCTATATTTTCTGCAGCGATAGACAGAGATCACGGTTTTCACTTGCTTTTCAATAATTTCTATTTATGAACGGTTTTATGAATAAAATAAGATGTATAGTCAGCATTAGATAGATAGTTTATTCTTAGCAGCTGAAGTAGCTAAATATGACGAAACACATCTTTATGACAATTGTGGTCAAGGTTAGGTTCGGAACCTACGATATGTTTGGCTACTTGCTTGCTACATTCTACTAGTAAATGATGTCTGCAAACATTGAGATAAAATTATTAGACATTTTACGAATTCAATGTTTCGGTAAAATCGTTGATCCTAGAAGTCCTAGTCGGTATACTCGTACATTGCATTTCATAAAATCATTCGTACTGTCTATAAAAAGTTAAAAGAAATGAGATTTGGTATCAGCGAACCATTTAGGACACCCATGAACCCACCTACCACCCACCCACCATGAACCCACCTATATGGCTCGCTGTGGGAGTCATGACTACTTATATGGCGTGTCTCATATGGATTCTGTACCAGTTTTTCCTCTGGACTTTCGAATCAGAATAACATTTTTAACGTGAAGGGAGCGATATCCAAGAGATGCCTTATGTTATTGATACATCAGGAATCGTGGCCCAACTCAAAGCTATTGATTGTATCAGATACTTCGGGCCTCTATATCGCAAAACTTTACAAGTATAAATTTAGACAATTTTCCATATTGTTGTTGACAAATTAGTCAAATTGTACGCTTGTACAGTTTTGCGGTATTCAGGACCGATAGTGTTTTTGAAATTTGGGTTATTAAACTTACAAGACGACGACGTAGGTTTACAAACGTAAAACTGCATCGGTGCTAGGTGTACAACTACATACCTAATTTATTTGTAAAATCACAGAGCAGACAAAATCAGAACCGAGTAAGCACTCAAGTTTTTATATTTCGACCTCGAATATAAAGTAACCAGAGTAACCTATTTTAATTACGTGTTTTACCTACAAATTGCATGCAGTGCCCCATAACAGTTCGTACTGTAGTTGATTAATGTTCCCTTACACGAAGTTTATGACCTCCCAGTAACTTTGATGACCCACCTGATTATACACTGCTTGTAATTACTAAACATTATAACTTAGCTTTATTCGCATCGTGTACTTCATTGTTGTCTAAGGACCTACTTTGCTATGATACTATGTTGCGGTCATTAACTACGGTATTTTGAATGACTAGTGAATAAATCATATTTTTATAACATGCATAAATTCAAACAATGAGGAATAAAATGTGAATTTGCAGGCATAACGATTAGTATTTAAATTAAAGTTAAGTTTCTGATTCAAACAAAAGAAGACTTGCATAACTATTGAATGTACTTTTTTTTACTTATTGATTTAAATGAGATCTATTGTGTTATCAATTTAACCAATTTGAAATCTGTATTTTATTATTGGTTTATTTTTGGGCCTTTCATGCGGCGTCGAACAGAGCGAGCGTCGAGCGAGCGTCTTCCCGAGCTTTCCCGGCTGTGGCGTGATCTAAATGAGTCACATCACAGCTTATTTTCAGTGGCGATCATTTCAAGTGTCTGAAATTTCGGCCGTAATCTTACTCGTACATCGTTAACGAAAAAGACCTGGCACTCACCCCGTCTTCTACAATCCTTGAGACCTCCATTTATGGTGACACACTTCTAAGTCTATAACGGACTCTTCATGGAATGGACTTCATGCGTGGTGGCCGCTACAATAGTACTCGCGCTCGCCGTGCGCGCCGCCGCCGACGGTCGGCTTCACCGCCCTCAGGATGTAATAGTACTCACCGTCCGTTCTTGGTGACGATCATCTCGTTGGTGAGCGTCTGGAACCGCACCCACAGCTCGCGGTCGTCGAGCGCGATGGAGACTTCTCGCTCGCGGCCGCCGCGCGCGCCGCCGCCGACGTTCGGCTCCACCGCGCTCAGGATGTGGGATGCAGCCATGTTGCTGGAACAATGCATGTTTATACGGTAAGGCGGTTGTCACACTGATGCGATTTCAGGACGGTTTCCGCAGTGAGACCGGGACTCCCGCTATAGACTCGCATAGCGATATCCCGCTTCGTGTTTCAATATCCTTGACTGTTAGTACTCACTAACCTACTACTTACTACGTTAGGAAATAAAATAAAAGGTATGTTAAACAATAAAGGTCTCTTTCTATTCTAGACAACCAGTTCCCCTATTTCGACGGCTCTGAATCAGAATTTCAATTCTGGTTGCTAGGTACTTATCACGAAATCCTCAAAGAATAAACACAATATCTGGGCGACCGAGTAAGCTCGGCGTTTTCCCGGGTATGAGACCTAGCTAGATTGATTTCTCGTCCCCGAAAACCCCCACGTATACCAAATTTCATCAAAATCATTAGAGCCGTTTCCGAGAAGCCCGAAATAAATAAATATATATATAAATAAATATATATACAAGAATTGCTCGTTTAAAGATATAACATGTAGTACATCTATGAACATCTTCGCAGATGTATTCAGATTAGCTCCTAGGTAATAAATAGGTACCTATCTAAAGTGAAATTCTAACTAGCGAAGAAAACGCTGCATCTTGTGGTAAACCGATAAAATATCAGCAGATCCTGCAGTACGAGGTGTCACCCACAAAATTACTTCAAAATGATGAGTTCAATCACTTCCTAACTTTAATGTTAGAACGCAACTAATGGTTCATGGACGTATCATGATGAAACCAAATTGTGAATCATATGTGAGTCATGGGACACATCCCTGAGACTCTTAAGAGCTCCAGAACATTTTTGAGCTAAAGATGATTTCCCTTTTCAAGCAGTTCACAACTATTTCTGTTACTAAAATACTAAATATTTTAGATAGTTCCTATTTATTTATAGGTAGGAGGTAGGTAATAAGGTAATATTTGCTGATGCTCTCTTTATTTTAAGTGTTGATTATGATTACCTACTTTTTTTTAAAAATTTTGTTTAACGTATTCAATTCTCAAGTTTAAGTTTCTTACATCATCGCCTTGTCTTCCAATATAACGAGAACCATTTTCCTCCAAAAGTTGGTAGTTACTTAACCATTGATACGTAGGTGGAAGCCTATATAAATTACTTATCTTACTTCTATAAGTAAGGTAAGTAATTTATATACCTATGTTGTACCTAATTACCTATGTACAACTCTGCCACAAACTTGCGGCACTTCCACTAAAAATAAATTGAATTTCTAAGCTGGTCATCTCCGGGAGAGGGAGATATTCCAACTTACAATTTCAAAATCATGGTTATAGCCTTACATACCTATCGACATTACGAAATAACCAGCCGGTGGCAAATAAGCCGGATATTTTATTTTACTCAACTTTGGCTCACGATCTCTCACTATTTGTCGTTCTCATTAGCACCCGCTACGTCGGTTCAACGCACCATCCTGTACGATTTTTATAATTTAGTTTTCGACCGGGCCGATGCTAGGTAGGTACATACTGCTGTACATTGACGCCTTTGCCCAAGGGGACAGGCAGACCATGCACATAAAATTTAAATTTGTGCCGCATTTGTAGGTTTATAGACGGAGAAAATTTGATTTGACAGGACTCTATACCCCTTAACACATTTCAACCCTACCTGACCTTCCAACGTATGTCACTAGAGTATAGGATAGGTAGTATGCGTAATTTTTGGGGAAACAAAATGGATATCCTAGAGATGTCCCCCTCTGCAAATGAAGATAAATGGAATTGCGGCCCAACCACTTAAATTAGGGTTCCAAATCTTACTTATAATAACTCGGTGAAATGTCAAAACTTGACTAGGTACTTAATTAAAAAAAAACATATTTACCTCAGTCGGACCGGTAATTGGAGGTTAACAAGTTTTGCGTATTAAATGTAAAATCACTCGGCAAGCCTCGTGGTCTAAACGCGGTACTCTACTAAAAAAGCATACATTATACAACGATTGCATAAACCTTAAAGTATCCCAGAGCCACAAGCCATCATCGGTAAATCGTGCATGTCGAATTTATAACATAGTAGTCTCTTATATTACATTGTTAATTTGTTATTACCATCAACTTAGAGAAGTTGAGTGACACAAATAAACGTATTCAAATATTTATGGCATGTACAATTTTGCTAACTGCAAAGTTACACTTTTGCCCTGTTGTTTACGATGTTGAATCAGTGCTAGCACTACCTACGTAGCTCGTAGTGAAACCTATTACGCTCACTTCTCTCTTTAAAAAAGGCTTTCCATCAAAATTATGATGATTTCGCAAAAAAATACTTGTTCAAAGACGTTGTTCGGTAACGACGCCATAGGCCAGTAGGCATAGGCAACTCGGTAGTGGATTCAGCTCATCGTCGCGCAGAGCACGTGTGTTCACCAACGCGGCGACGGGCAAAATCACCTATTACCTACGTTATACCAGAGACTAGGAATTATATAGACTGCCAATGCCTATACATTGTGGCGTAATTTTAAAATAATGGGCCTGCTGTAGCTAGTTTCACTATGGAGAGATCACTTTACCATTTAATTCGTATGCCACTAAGACCTCTGCTTAACGCATAGCGCCATCTATGAACACAACGAAGAAGCTCCCAACAGATGGCGCTATGTTTTAAGCAGAGGTCTTAGTGGTATACGAATTAAATGGTAAAGCGATCTCCCCATAGTGAAACTACGAGTAGATACAGCAGGCCCATTATTTTAAGATTACGCCACAATCTATAGGCATTGGCAGTCTATATAATTCCTAGTCTCTGGTTATACCGAAGACCCACATGATGATAGACAAGCCATGCGTCACGTTCTGTCAAGAGGGAAATGAGAGAGCCATATGCTTTATCTTGTTGTCACGCGATAAACCCAACCATATGAACCACCATACGCCGGGATATTTTCACAGTTCACACTGTTAATAACATTGTGCATAAAGTATCGGTGAATTTGTAGGCCAATTTGATTAGTAACTAAAGGATCGAAGACTTCGAGGATGAATATAAATCTGCCTTTTTGAATTTAAATAATTACCTATACATCCTACTAATATTATAAATGCCACAGCTTAATTGTTTGGATATGTAGATGTTATGATGTTTGTTATTCAATCACATAAAAACGACTAAACCGATTATGATGAAACCTGGTATACAAACTTACAACGAGTTCATAGCCTGGGGGCCAATTTTTGAGTGTCGAACTCTCGACTTTTCACTCGAGATCTGTCAAAAAAATATGAAATTTTGACAGATGTCGAGTGAAAAGTCGAGCTTTCGATACTCAAAAATCGCCCCCCAGGACTAACATAGGTATATGTAGATAACTTTTATCCCGAAAATCATCCCTGTAATGAAGTAGGGAGTGGAAGTTTACTCGGACGAAGTCGTGGGTTTTGCGAATGCTGGTATATCTTTATTTATTGTAGTCTCTTAATTTACTTTTATTTCAAAAGACAATGTTTTTCATAATATAATTTATGTCACACCTGCGCGCGAAAAAACCCAATTCCTGGCCCTGGCCAGGCTGGGCTGGTGGTAAGTACAAAATTTTATGTCACCCCCACGGGCGATAATAAAGAAAGCCTCAGATCGAATATTTATCGTAAAATACCTGCGATCTGAGGCATTCTTTGTTTTATCGCCCTTGGTAAGTAATGTAAGTACTATAATATCTGCATTTTCATAACTTCAGACTCCGTGATATTACCGTACCACGCGTTGATGTCTAATCTGGGAGAGTCCTTTCTTCACAGAATACATTAAACTGGCTTTGTCAAGCAGAATGTACCCACGTTAAATTTGTAACTAATTGACATTTGTGATTGATTTTAAATTGTTTTATTTTTTTTGTGTATTTGTTATATTTTGGTATTTGCATGTACTTGTACGTTAAGCAAATGAATGTCTGAATCTGAATCTGAAAGAGTCGAAAAAGACGTTATGATAAATTGGGTCGCTTTTCTTCCTGTTGTGAATACTTTAGTCTATTTTCTTTGTACTATATATTTGGGTCTGTATTGAACCTTGTGAGCGTTCAATACATACTCCGAAATCTTCAGCAAAAAAGCTAATTAATCAAACCTTCTTATACCTAATCCTTAAGGGTCCGCCATGTCTTAATGGCACTTTTTAAACAATAACCGGATACATGTTTACATTTTGCACAAGCAAATTAAATTTATGTTTGACTCGGCGACGAACTAGCGCGCAACGACAGGCTACATTGAAATTTAATTTTTATGTGCCATGAAACCTAAGGCTCCATTCGACTGGTTGTAATAACCGATTGCGACATCGCCACCACATTTTGAATCTTATATCTTTAAACGAGCAATTCTTGTAGGTATAATTATTAATTTATTTCGAGGATCTCGGAAACGGCTCTAACGATTTTGATGAAATTTGATATGTGGGGGTTTTCGGGGAAGAGCAATCGATAGCTAGGTCTCATGCGCGGGAAAACTGCGAGCAAAGCTCGGTCGCCCAGATATTGTTATATTGTTGTCGTATAGGTACCCTACTCGTCATTATATATTTAGCAGTGGCATTTGGTCGTTTGATATTTAGCAATGGCTTTTCGGTGAAGGAAAACATCGTAAGGAAACCGGTCTCGTTTCTTCGCCTGATCTTGGGATGAGGTGCCAATGAATGCGAGCTTTTAGGATACAATCAGAACACCGCTTAGAGCTTAGAGGGTGATGACCTATCCTATAAGTATACTCGTCAGGTCTTTGCATGGCCGTACAACAGCTACGATATTCTAAAGACGGTGATGTCACGAGCTATCGAATAACAAACCTGAATTGTGTCCCTGAAGCTAGTGTAATTTACTTTAAGCCCCATACACCCACAATACCGCGGATACATCTAAAGTTTTCAACAACGAGAAAGCGGACTTGCGTATAAAGGCGGTAATTACACAGCCTATGCGATTCATGAGCTCAAGTCATCACCACTCGACCCTACCTGTAACTTGACCCGTATATTCATAACAACTATGCGCAATTGGAGGTCAGACTTCACTGGTTTGCTAAATTGTAGGTAAGCCTTGTAAATACGAACCTAGCTCTGTATGCAACGTCATTATTCATCGTTTTACGACTCCGCGTATAAATAAGTATTAAACTCGAGTCGTATAGACGGATTGCGAACATTTTCTTTTTAATGGCAACACGAGTGTTAGACTCGTATATCTAACTCTGTTTGTGTCGATACATTATATATACAAAGCGTTAGGAACATAAATTCTCTTATCGCCTTTTAATTACGTGTAGTAACGTTCTTTACTCAACGCCGGGCCTGCGCCTCATCGGTCTATTAGTGTAGTCACTACACTGTAGTGCAATAAATACTCTATGCACCATTAGGCTTGAGTCTACGGCATAAATTGAGCCAATCACAAGCAACATTTTGTGACAGTGACGTGCTAATCAAAAAGAGCTTGAGACACTACGCAATGCAGTCCAGACTTTTTTATGTGATATCGTCTGGAGGTCAATTTTTGATCGTCACTTCGTATCGCAATGTGATTTCAATATGTATCACGTGCTGAATTCAATAGCATCATAGTCATCAGTATTGTGACATAAGTCAAATGTTGTAGGTAGACGGCGATATCACAAGCCTTTATTAATACGCCTAGAATATCACTATAAAGTTGACGTCATTTTATTTAGTGACGTAAAATTTTGTTTTTTTTTTTGTTTAAAAATGGCTTTCCATCAAAATGATGATTTCGCCAACTGGTTTTGTTCGGTAATGGATTCTGCTAGTCGTCGCGCCGAGAGCACGTGTGCTCACCAACGCGGCCACTACCAAAATCTTTTTGATATTATGCCTATCAACCTACCTCGGAACCGCATTAAAAATGGCGTCAATTTTTTTGTCGTATAACCGGCGAAAACATAAAAAAAAAATGAAATTCTATTTGATTAAAACATTATGTACATTTGTATGTACACATGTTCATCGAAAGGGTCAAGAGTCGTAAGTTTCTCGCCGGTTCTGTAAATGAAAATCACGTCTTTTACAAATCCGTAGCGTAGCTCTACCGGCGGACCCTCGGAATGTCAATGCCTTGCAGAGCCGGCGTTTTACTGATCCTATAAAATATCAAAGATAACAACGAGTGGCACTGATGGTGCCGGGCGTGATTGGATGTTTATGGCATTGGCGTCGATAAACGTGAGGCTTTATGTAGACGCGCATTCATATCGCAATTGTCCGCCGACAATGAGCGGAGGTGCTAATTATCAAATGCAAGACCGGCCGAAATTCAAGCGTCGAAACAACGCGTATTGGCATTTCCAATTCCAAAGTTTGCAATACGAGTACTTAATGAAGGCCTCGGCCTATGCAAACCGAAACTCACCATTTTATGTAATGGTCTTGCGTCATCGTTTCTTCAAACTTGAATTTTCATTATCACTTGACATGTATACAAGCATCAACCTTGATATGTTACTCAAACAATAGAACATCAAACAACCGAAAGACATGATCAACAAGGTTTCGCTTTGATTGTGAATAAATATTTTTCTGCTACTGCTGGGATTTTACGTTTCCTGCTTGACGATTATGGATTCAAGTCAACAATCATGTGTCCACCTGAGGCACTTGTATTGTATACCACTGTGTAATTTAGTTATGCGTCTTGACATCTTAGTCATGAGGATTTTTCGTTTAAATTTACATGAGTTTTAAGAGACAGCAATTATTTTTATAACGCTAGGTATAATCTAAATACCAATATTACCAATGGTAACGGTATCATCTTGTCAACCATTCCGTAAGTAATTAATTTCGTTATTAAAATATTCAATGTAAATATTCAAATTCGGAAGCTGATAACCACAATCAAACTTTTTTGGGGGCTACATTTCAATTAAATTTTATTCCTCAATTCTGAGGTTGTCATAAAACTTTAAAAGTTTGACGAGTGAAGCCCATTGAGGAACTCCGGATTGATATTAATTCAAATAAGTTGGGTTAAAAAGTCAGGGTTTTATGTGTGCTGTAAAAGTTTATTGTGGGGCTTTGTGGCCAGGCGGATGCGCCGATAGTTCTTTAGGTACTTCTCTGGGTGCCGACGGCGCTTTGTGCCGCTCCGCTCGTGCGGTGCGCGCCCGCCGGCCTGACGTGCGATTCATAATGACGACTCACATTATGCCTACATCTTGATTCCTACACTACATTCGTAATAGTACATTACTTAACAAGTGCGGTAAAACAAAGAATGTCTCAGATCGCAGGTATTTGACGCCCGAGCCGAAGGCAAGGGCGATAAATATGCGATCTGAGGCTTTCTTTATTACCGCCCGTGTTAAGTACAACATTTTATGTCACCCCCTGGCCAGGAAGTGGGATTTCCCGCGCGCGGAGCGTGCGGTAATTGCCGCTTTATGGCCAGGTGTGACATAAAATCTATTACTAGTGGCTCTGTAGGCTGTAGACATCGCGAGTGTGTTTTTTGAAAATTTCCAAAAACTACTATTCAACCTGCTAAATTTAACGAGAATCTGTTGAGTAATTCGATCTGTATAAGAGAACAAATCATTGAAAAAAATTTTTTTTAGATAATTTCCAAAAACAAACTACAAATTAAGTTCTATGTACCTAATCATGGAACCCGCTCACAAAATTTAACGAGATTCGATTGAGAAATTATACCTGTAGCGGTTGAGAAATGTGACCTGTAGAGGAGAACAAACCGAAAGCATTTTTTTCGAAGCTGAAGCAGAGACCTTCGTTTCACTCGGTCAATAATTGGAGGTCCTACTTATACTGGTTGGCGTCAGATGTATGCCGTTGCCAATAAATACCTACTTATGAATAACGCATTAACTCGCGCGCAGTGAAAAAGACTTGCAGTACTCAAACCGCATAGGTACCTATACATTTATTACCTTTTTCTTGTTGGTTGTAACAACTAAACCATCTGGCTTGGTCTGGTGCTAAATCGCAGTTGTTACAATTTAATAGCGACCTGTTATTCACCCTTGCGATTAATCAGTTAAAACTCTTAATTAAGTCTATTTACAATGTCCGCACGCGCCTTGTAAACCCAGTTTACGACGAGCGAGTTGATTGAAGCATATAATTATTACAATAATTAATCGATATTTGTAGGATATAAATTAAATAATGAAGTTACACTTACACACAATTTTCGGGTTGTGGCTTTACGCCTCGTTATTCTAAATTAAATGCCTCTTGGGACTTGGTCGACTTGTGTACTTAACTAAGATTGTCCAGAATAAATATATAGGTATATTTTTATTTTCGAATATTTGGTAGTAGTATATAATCAATAAATTGTGATCAGGTGGCGTTTTATATGGTATACATGCCTACATGGACGGTGCAAGGTAATTGCACCGCAATTGACAATATTTCATAATATCCAAAAGTCTTAATTCGAAAACCATTTCGGTAAAGACGTGTGAAGTACACAAAAAACATTTTTTTAGATTTTTTTCTCCGTTAATTTTGGAAGAAAACGCAAATTACTGTAAACCGAAAGTTGACGTCATCTTCCTCGCTGTATTCAGGGAGACCTTAGTACAGAGTACAGACAATCGCTGCTCTGGAGTGGCTCTGGATTCTTGTTGGGAAGATGACGTCATATTTTACTTACGCCCTTTTGGAATGACCTACTTTTCAACGTGTTTTTTTGTATGAAATAATGAGTTAAATTGAAAAAGAAAAAATACGGGTGGCTTAAATTTTTACCTATTTTCTAACTAGTTCATAAAATAAAGTAGTTAAAAATATGAAATGTTGTCAATTGCAGCACAACAAATTACTTGCGCGATGAACAAAGTTAGGCAAAACAAATAATAAACCGTGGGCCAGGCGCTAAAATCGTTAGTCATTTCCTCTCGCACGAAAACTTGTACAGTGGTTAAGAAAGATGTATGTATAAATAAATACTGGGGACGTCTGCCACCATTCCGTTGGTGGGTTGAGGAGCAGCAGCCTCCCAAAGACGTAAAAAAACAGTCATTCATTTCCTCTCGACTGAAACTAGTGTTATAGTGCGCGCCATCCACGAAGGCGCGCCCCTCCACAGCCCAAGCCGAACAACTGCGTACAGATTAATATGAGATTCGCTGTGGAGGGCCGCGTCGTCGTGGATGGCGCGCACTATAAACTTCCACCTGTATCGCGGTGGAGTATCCGTCTGCCAAGCACATGAACATATAAAAACCGGCCAAGTGCGTGTCGGGCCACGCGCAAGGTAGGGTTCCGTAGTCGTCTACCCTTTACATTATGTGGACTAAAAAGTTCGAAAACTTATATTTACTATGTTTTTGAAAGAATTAACAACATTATCTAAGGTATCAATGGAAATTGTACGAACGTTTGCTTTTGCAAAGTACATTTCTGAAGTTCGACTATTACTCGTTAACTAGTAATGTCTACTTAGCTGTGATAGTTTTCCTTTTAAATTCATCGTATATACTACTACCATGATTTTTTTCACATGCCTAGTAGCCACCGTTTAGCTGGCAGGGGGGGGGACACTTGACCATAGCAAAAATTATCACTTCAAAGCTTAATATCACGCTAACCAATTCTTTAATCAAAAAATGCTTTTAGAAACCTTATAATATTTTTAAAAGAGCTATCCAACGATACCCCACACGATGGGGTTTGGCAGAAAAAAAAATTGCACCACCACTTTACATGTAGGGGAGGTACCCTAAAAAAAAATTTTTTTTAAGATTTTATTCTACCGTTTTGTCGGCGTCATTGATATGTATACTCATGCCAAATTACAGCTTTCTAGCACTAACGGTTACTGAGAAAAACGGGGGTCGGACGGACGGACGGACGGACATGGCGAAACTATAAGGGTTCCTTGTTTACTACGGAACCCTAAAAAAAAAGTCATTTCCTCTCGCATGAAATTTTGTCAGATTATAGTTTATAGAATATGAGTAAACAAAAATTCGTGTTCCATTTGTAGCGCGGTGGAAAACCCGTCTGCCAAGGCCCTAAACATTGTATGGGATGAAAAAAAAATTCAATACGATCGGCGTGTGGGGTACATGGATAGGCCTTTAAAAATGACCTATACTGTTTTTAGGGTTCCGTACCCGTAGGGTAAAACGGGGCCCTATTAATAAGACTCCGCTGTCCGTCTGTCCGTCTGTAACCAGGCTGTATCGCATGAACCGTGATAGCTAGACAGTTGACATTTTCACAGATGATGTATTTCTGTTGCCGCTATAACCAAAAAATACTAAAAACAAAATAAAATAAATATTTAAGAGGCTTCTATACAAAAAGACTTTTAAAAACTTTGCTCGTTGCCTTTATCAGGCGCTGGTTCTCAAAATGTATGGGAAAACTAAAATCTGACTCGCACTTGACCAAAATTCTACTTGATAATTATAACGTTATTATTTATAAATAATGATACGGAACCCTTCGTGCTCTAAATAGTATAAGTTTTTTCGAAACATTAACTAATTCGAACGCGTTTGCGTTTTGTCTCAAAATGTATGAAAGTGGTATGCAGTCGCGCGCCGACGCGTCCGACACGCACTTGGCCAGTTTTTTATATAAATATTGGAAAACAAAATCAGCTTATTTTACGTCGTCGTATTTATCTCCTTAAGAATAGGAGACAATATAGGTATATGTCTGGGGGCACGGCAGTGCCCCCGCCAAGTCGAGCAAAAAGGTGCACGGCCGTACCATCCTTTTCTCGAAGCTATTCAGGCCATTTTCAACATCCTGTAATTTTGTCCTAGCTAAAGCTATCTAGAACCCTGAATTTTCAGTAACATGCTGGGCACAATATAGGTTAGATATATTCTCAATAACATTCAATTTGAACTTTTATATTAAGAACTATTGCCCCTCAAAGTTCCTTAATTTTGTCACTGACATACTGACAGATCATCAAAAGTCTAAGGTACTTCTAGCATACCCACAAGCTCCAAATTTTAAACATAAGTAGCTTTTAGCCTAGTTATTGGTAGAAAATAAAAAAAATATTGCAATCTCAGTCACGTATACATCTGAGATATACAAACAGCATAAGTGAGTTTGTAATCCTATATAATACATAACTTTTGCAATTTGAATATTCGTTACAAGAAGTCGTACTTACCTGAAAAGAAAAAAAAGAAGGACTGCCTACAAAAAGAGATGAGATCCCATCAATAACATTACATGTAAAAAGATGCAAGTCTCGCAACACGAACTGTGTTCTGTGGACACCCCTCCGGTACTATTGACTAAAATATAACCGACTTGGTTTAACATTACATATCATTACTTTTTGTTGTAGAAGAACTGTGTTGCGAGACTTGCATCTTTTTACGTGTTTTTGATGGGATTCCCTATTCTGAATGAACACAAATGCCAAATGGTAGAATTTTATATTATAAGTACCTAATTACAGTTTTAACTATAGATAACAGTGTTGCCAACTCGAAATTTCGTTTAGTGCTAAAACTATATACGAAATTCTGCTAAAATTTCTGAAAATGTGCTAAAAATATATGCTAAATAAAAATCACACTACTCATCAATATTGCGTCTTAAACTATTTTTAAATTTAGCTAAATTAAATAAAAAAAACTGTCTACTGCGATAGTGGTCACTGAGGTTGTAAAAAAAAAATATTTGAATAAATATAAATGTTCTTCGTCAGTGTAAGCAATAGATGAAGAAGAAGCTGATCAAATAGTTTGGGATTGGGCTCTTTAGAATTGTTGTACTACAAGTACATACAAATAATTACAGTTGGCAATAAAAAATGTATCATTTATGTTTTACAGAAAAATTCAAACATTTATTCTGCAAATAGGCCACAGGGGCACTTTTTTGGCAGAAACTTATTTTGCCTATGTTTTTTTTTATTAATCTCTTCACCCGATTTATCTACCACCTGTTGTTAAAAAAATCAATTTCCATTTTATAATGCACATTAAAATCGATATTTGATTGGATCTTCAAATTTGGCCAATTCAATTCATGACCTGAGAAAAATGTGCTAAAAATATGCTAAATGCTAAACGTAAAATTTAAAAGTCGAAAATATGCTAAAATGCTAAGTTGGCAACACTGATAGATAATTTTTGACGTTAACGTTGAGTAAGCATTACAATTTTCTGTCTTCTGAATTGCCGTTTTGTTCCTCCTCTCCTTATTGACCACTTAGGCCTTGGTCGTTCTGACGCCGTCGCCGGCTGCGTGCAGCGGCCCGTCACACGCGGCGTCTGAATGGTATGTTCGACAATGTTCGGGCGCGGTTGTTCTCGCCCGTCGCGAACGACGTCCAAACGCGAACATTTGTCAGACGTCGCGTGCGACGGGCCGCTGCACGCAGCCGGCGACGGCGTCAGAACGACCAAGGCCTTACAATGTGGTACCTTTTGTCTGATAGTCACATATTATTAACACGAGTGACCCGCGAAAATTTTTGTAGCTAATATGTGGCCCCTGACTGCTAAAAGATTGCCGGTTTAAGGAATAGAGTCAGCGCTACGAGTAGATAGAGATTTTAAGGTCTTTGAGTACATTAGGTAGGCAGAGCTTAGTAGGTATCAGACATTGATTCGACATGACCGCATGACCACACCGCCTAACGCCACGCTTATCCACAAACGAGGCCTTAGTTTTATTGTAGAGTGCGTGAATATAGCTACTTTATTCTGACTGAACTGCTATGGTAGGTGTAGAGTACAGAGTACCTACTCTATCCTCGGGGCGCCCGGGGGTCATTTTATTAGCCGATGAAGATCCGCTCAAAAGCTATAAGTAGACAGCCCAAAATAAGGTGTACTCTATTCGGTTCTCCTCTTTAAGGCCGTGTATTACCACTTTTGAGTTTTTAAAAACCATCTGAGACATAGAATATAGTGTCTTAAAATCTAAAAAAAATATATGTGTTACATAAGGATATTGTCTAGTCAAAATCGCAGTCAGTTACATGACCTGATTAATTTCACTCGATAGAAAAAAATCGCGAAGTTACCCCTTTTTGGAATGTTTTTTCAATACTACGGCTATATTACTGATATTTAACATTTAATTTTTGTACTCAATTAAAGATCGTAAATAGTTATAGACAAATTCGCAGGGTTTGATTTGATAAAATGATTGGCTTAATGACTATAGCTAAATATTTACAAAACTGCGCGCAGAGCTTGCGTAGAGAGCGGGATGGTCAATTGTAAACTCACGCGTGTTAGAGCGGGACATTTGCGTTGGGGATACCTCCCCTTAACATTTTCAATCATGTTTTTAGGTACGTTACGCTACACTTTAGCTCATGGAAGCGAGCGCGCTAAACAGATTGAAAAGAGTTTTGAATCAAAAACGACGGACGAAAATATACCTCCAAACCTTAATTAATTCATAGTGCATTCTATATCGCACAATCTTAAGATACCTTTTTTTAATGATGGTTAAAAATAATCTTTGCCCTAAGTTTTTATGACATTGACATAATAAGATTGAATTCCACTACCGGAGAAATATTTTTTCACTAATAGGTTCCGTACAATGTGTTTACAAGTACCTACCTATTGATTTAAACTTGTGTGGTTTTCACACATGAATGTTAAAAACATAAACGAGACTTAATTGAATATAATTAAAAGCAGAGCGGTATTCAAACAGGTAGGTAAATAAATTTAATTATACACGATCAAGTCCCGATTACTAACCAATAGGTACCTGATATGTTTACAAGTGTTTTCCGCTCGTAGGTTCATGTGTTAGCAATTCGATTTTCATTTAATTTTCATTCTTTTTAGGGTGCGAGAAATTGAGGAGAACGCAGAAACGTAGGTACCAGGTATTAGGGCGGAGGAGTGACGTATAGGTACGTTGTTTTTTAGGATTAGAAATTAGGGAAACGAAGAAGCAGTGGTCGTAAACACAGACACATTGAATTAGCCTTATTAGCACGATAGATCAGAAAAGTGACAGTGACTATGAAAAATTACTTCTGTAAAACCCGAACCGACTTCTTACAATCTCTGCCACTTTGGGTTTTTTATTGTACAACTTTAAATAAATGAAACGAAACTTAAATTATATATATATATAATAGATGCCTTGTCATTTAAAAAACTATATAAGTAAATTTAAATTAAGTCATATTTTCTTATTTTTAAATTTAACAATGTAGGTATAATGTAAGCATATGAAATAACAGTTTTAGTATTTACCTATTTAGGTTATTTGACATTTTTACCGCAGAACGTGCCTGATATGAAACCCCGTAAAAAGTCATGTGTCATTCTTTCTAATGCTAAAAAAACAGGGTATAGATTTGTGATATAGGAACTACCTACCAAGTAGGACCTACCTATTTGGACAGCCGTGCCTAATGCGACGACGTTGTTCAAATTGTTCAATAATTCATTTCTTATTCGCATCAATATTGTGTACCTAAATATCATTCCCGGGAAATTATTAAAAATATATATATTAGTTATATCTATTTCTATTTACGGTCCAGACACTGTCAGTAATAATGATTTGAATAAAACTGTCATTCCCTTAGTGTCTAGACCATAAACCTAAGTAGGTAGGTAGGTTCATACCTAATTCATAGTTTAATGTTTAAGGGCTCAATCATTTTTTTGCTATAGGTATGTAGGTATTAATATTAGTACACTATCCTTTTCATTCAAGTCAGCTTACCTGCTTTCACCGGTTATTTTCTCAATCCCGTCCACTTGGATAAACACATAAAATGTCAATAAAAAATAATTATGTCAATAAATGTTTTCACTCCACACTTTACACCTTTGCAAATTTTACCATAATTCACATGAATCATCAAATCAAAGTTTCCGATTAAATTTCTATGACGTAAGTTAAGGAACGTAAATTTTGTCACAAATCACGAATCAGTGGCAGCGTGCCCGCAGCATGACCAACTACCGCGAACTCGGGCGCACTGGCATCATTAGCATATATACAAAATAACATACCCACTACCTTTAGAACACTCTGTATAAAAACCACCCGTAACCCTATAGACTTAAAACATCCTATCCTATTTCCATACGCAATGGCAGCTTCACGTTGCTCAATAGAATTTCAACCTTAACAATGGACGATAGAGTTCATAATCGATATGCCATGTGCGCAGGAGCAGGCAGCATTAAGCCACGCCTCCATCGTATTGACAAACTTGCCTATTGGTCGCGCGCGCGGCCTGCGGAGAACTCGTGCGCAGCATTGAGGCGGTTACTCGATGAGAATTTTCATAAATTGTAGCAAATGTCATCGGTGAATTTCTATATTTCCTTGCAACCAATAGCCATCAATGATACCAATGTTAATTTCTATCACTTGCACTTAACTCTACCCAATGACTGAATTTACATAAATTTAATTAATGTTAGTTTCGTACCTAAATGTCATCATATTCAAGTATCTACCTACTTGGAAAACATTTCTTTGAGATGAGAATTTAATGCTTTCTGATTTTTTTAACGGGCTCTCGATCGATGAGGTTGCAGTTTTTGGTTTTTGTTTAGGTATAGCCAACTGCCAGATTTTTCACCCTATTATTTTATGATATTACCTGGGTATATTTACATCAGCTTATGATGCTATAACTGAAATGGTGGTAGCATATCAATTACTATTTCTCATCTAATTTGCATATACGTTAGGTATGACAAACTTCATCACAATCCCGGATAGTGGCTAAAACGTGGAAACAAGTAACAGACTAGAAACAAATAGAAAACAAATAAAACTCTCGATAGGTATACCTAGAAGCTTACCTGGAAGGTTTAGTTAACGTAAGTATGCAAAATCAATATTTAAAAAAAAATCTATTGAACTATTTTGATACAAAGGAAAATTTAAACGTGAAAGGCTCACAATTAACATTATTTTTCATAACTTAAAAAGGTTACTAGCATATTCTTCAGTGTCTTTATTTCCAAGTTGCATCCTCGGAGACACAGCCGATGTTGTTCAGAGTCCGCTCTGCAACATCTTGAATATCTTGATTGAACGGCCGCCGTCCGATCACTCGTCGGTAAAGATTCATCAAAAAATTGTCAAGAAACAATTTCTAATTAGAGTTCATAGAAAAGTACTTATAAGTATCTTATCTTATGGATGGATCATGGGTGTAGGCATCCCAGAAAGTATCTATCCAAGGATACTTTGCTAGATTTCAGTGATATAAACCCGGACCTCCTTGTCATATCGTTTGGGTGCCATCAGTCGATGCCACGTTATCTTGACTTGATACCTCCATAAATTGTGCAAGTTATAGTTGGGCCAATTAATCAATAATTACTCGCAATAGTCAATAAGTGTAATCCACGGATGTGTCCAGTGTGCACAAAAATGAGAATGGCCCAGTTACTTCGTCTTCCATCGGACATCCAGATGTACAGCTGGCTACAATCCTTAACCTGGGCGAAATTCCTCTTACTCGAACCAAGCGCTTTTCATCATCCTTTACAAAGCGTACTGTTAAGGTTAGGTTAGAATTCCCTGCCGGCGTCTGTATTTTCATGTTCATACTATACCTAACCAAGGTTTTTTTAAGGCACGAGTTAATAGGTATCTTCTGGGTGAGCTCGACTCACCGTCGGCCTCATTTTTGTGTTTCAAAAATCAGCAATCCCATTTTTAATAAAAAAAATCATAATGTTCCTGTCTCTCCATAAGACGCCGCCAAAAGCCATGTTAGTTATGCTCATATGTATACATCTCTGAACTGAAACTGTTAATTTATCACGGTTTTTTAAGAACCTAAAGCCTTACATTTTAACGAAAGGAAATCACCTTAAGTTAGAAAAAGTCTATACTAAACAAACGATATAAGTATAAGGTACTTTTAAAAATCCTGAAAAATTAACAAAAGATATTTTCTTTTCAAATTCTAATCAGTATATCAGTAATCACTAATCTTATTTTATAATTGGGTAAGTTTATAAGAATGTTGGTTATTCTTTCACAATATCGATAGGATTTTGTTAATATTTTTAGAATAGGTAACTGAAGGTGTCCCAAAATTTACGCAATTTTTATTTTTACTATATTTTTCTTTATTTAAACATTAACTTCATAGGATAGGCTTATGTATGAAATAGCACATCTAGCAAATGTCCACCACGGCTTTGCTCGCATATACGAATTCTTTTAATGGAATTTTCCTTGACCATTTTGCACAAACGAGGCTGAATTTCGTGAACGCAAAGTTGAGCCTCCAGTTTTAATGCGTTAGTGGTTGTGGGCTTATTGACATACCTTTGACTTAAATAACCCCATAAATAAAAAAATAAAAAATCTAAATCTAAATCTTATGGTGTGAAATCAAATTACATGACCTAGGGGGCCAATTCTGATCACCAAAACGAGACAGTACAAGTACACGAAATTTTTATGAAAATTGCGAACTGTCGCAGCCTAACTTTCATAATTTTTATGTTCAATAATAAAAATGCGTTGTTCTCTCGTGTAGTGTTAGTTCATTTTTAATAAACCTAGACTGTCAGTTGTCAAATTGTTTTATTTTTTTAGTAGCCAATACTTTTCCGTACAAAAGGAGGCCAATTCAAATCTTGCGTAAATTTTGGGACACCCGTTACATAACCACAAACTAACTTAGGTAGGGACCTATTTGACATTTCGATAAACTTTAATACGCGTTAAGTCAGGGGGACTTGCCGCGCATAGGTAAGATTGTCCACAAATATTTATTTATTTTTATTTATAAGTTCATCGAAATCTATCATTTTCATTTCTACTGCAGTTTCTAAATTGAACCCAATTACTTTACCCGTATATGCAGCAATGTAGCTTTCTCATAACATCGATTTCGGAGTAGGTACACCTCGGGAACAGAACCTAGTCAGCATTCCACCGCCTCACCCAGTTACGGTCCGCCCGGCCGGGTGCTAATTGAAAAAGGAAACTTCAAACAACGACCGAGCTCAACGCTCTCCACAGAAATGTTTCATTTTTAAACGCACTGACCGTTACAACCGATCACCATGTTCGATACATATTTCGAAATTCAAGTTACCAGCTATTTAGGAATTCTTATTTCTTGTTGGGTATTTCGGTTTATGGTGTAGTTCTACCTTCGACTAAGTCTTGAATAGATAATCATATGAATGCCTAGAATTCCTACCGATATATGTTTTCCCAAATATTGCATTCCGCCTAAGTTTTATTATATATCTCTTTTTTCTGAAACTGTAAACCTTTCACGGTTGTTATGAAAAAAAAAATAACCTAGGTAACTAGGTATACTATGATTTTCTTTAAAACCTATACAGGGTGTTTCCTGTAACAGGAGCAAATATTTAAAATGACGCTTCCTTAGAGCATCTGCAGTTGTTTTTTCATTTATTATTTCAATTTCGAGAAAATTTGATCTAAAGTTAGGACCCTCAACTCCCTCAAGTAATGGATCTTGACACCGCGAGATCATAGCACATCCGTTACTTCGGATTCAGAGGTAGCATCAAGATATGAGATATGAGTCGTCATAGTATTAGAATTTTTAGTTTTTAAAAGGATATTTTATGGCTTTTTTAGCAAAAAAAACCACTCTATTACGAAAAAGTAATAAAATACAGGACAACCACCAGCGCCAAAAAAAAATATTTTTTTTCAACTGTAACCACGTGGATATAATTACAGGCAAGGTTAATTATCTACCATTTAATTTATTGCTCCTGTTACAGGAAACATCCTAAGTTTAGCTTCTTCGAAGGTAGCGAAATTATGCCATATATAGTTCGCCCAGCATACAAATGTAGAGATCTTATACCTACGTATAACACACTATTTACGCAAGCAAATAACATCCTGAAAAATCACCTCTTTTACCCATTTATCCACCCTGATGCTAACAAGTGTCATCGTCATCCTTAATGCATCACATTACCCAATTAGTAGCCTTTCTCGTTTTTTACTAAGCTGCTCAAACTTACCCTGGTTCCTTCCTGGAAACTACTGGACGAAAATTCTCTTAATTCGTTTGTTGGCTCTGTCGGGCGGAGACGGCAGAGTCAACAAGAACTATCTGCGACCGCAAGCTAGCAGCTTCTACTTGAACAGCTATTAGGTATGGTTTTTTTTTTCCAACATAGCCTTTTAAGTCGGCTCCCGAAGGGGACCTTAACTAATTACCATAAATATTAGGTATGGTGACATGTTGCTAACATTTTTATATAATACCTGCTGCAGTCGCGTACACTGCGTAGTCTATTGACGCCCTTGACTCCTGTAGAATCACAAGCGCTGCGGCTTGCTAACCCATTATTGATTTGAGGAATTGTTTTGTTCACAGCTCAAGACAAATACATGCCCTCACTCTCATTCAAGACAGCGTGACCTCAACTGAGAGTGCTCTGGCGGCCTTAGGTACTCTCCGACAGGAACAAAACACTACATACCTACGTACAATCTTACATCATACATATATAAGCAATAACGTAGGATTAGTATGTGGTACCTACCTCTGTACTTTGTGTTTTGGAGAGAGGGGTCTCAATGGGAAAAATAGTAAGTATGAAGCGTAGCAACATCAACGCTTAACTTACCTAATTATTTTACAGTAAAGGCTAAAACAACAATCCATTCGTTTCTTGCTCAAACGATTGATTTAGGCAACATACTTAGGTACCTAAAGGTATTTTGTAATCCCTACCACTTTAACGGGAGCAATGAACTAACAAGATAACAGTAACTCGTCATTTCGCATACACTCGACGAGATAGTTAAAAAGCAAGCTTCATAAATATACAAACAATGATTCAACAATAATCCAGTTTACACAAATTACGTTTCAATTTCGAGTTTTCATCAATGGGCATTCGAATATTTAGCATGCAGTTACCAAATGTAACGCGTAGCGTCACAAATAACTGGTTTTACTTTTTATATCGACTCCGATACTTTAATTAACCACGGCTGTGTAATCTCGGACCATAAATGACACGGTCAATCCGGAGACAGATATGGCGCGGGCCTAAACAGGTGTTAATTTCAGGAGGTTAGAGTGGCGTGAATTTTATCTATATGAAAAGTAATTCATGGCGTGCTAGCACGTAGTGTTTAAACGGCGGAGTTAGCACGGGACTCCGAATAAACAAGCGGAGACCGAGCGGTGCGCGTGCGTCGGCCGTCGTTCTTGCAGCCACCCGTGGGTGTTTACAAGGAAACCTCAAACTGCAGGGCAACTTTTGGATTGACTCATTTGAAAGGCTTGCAAGCTAATGGTGTTTTCCGCTTGCGAGTTATAACGCCTATTTATCAATCGAACATACGTATCTAGAGAATCAACAGTAAAAAAATTAAACTGTTTATATTTCACTGAAAAACAAATTATTATTTTTACAAATTAACTTAGTTAATAATAATCTTTAATTTTTAAGATTTTAATTTACCTAAGGAGTGCGGAGGGAGGAGCCCTCTGCGTCAAGCTGCGTCTGCGTTAGTATATAATGTATTTGTATATATTTCCGTTAACTACTTACGTTCCGTCCTATTGTTACGTGTCCGTAACTTTTTTACGAAAAATAGACCTAGTATCTAAGTAGTTATACCTACTCGTTCAACTTGGGATAGAAATAAAATACAAGTTCTTAAGGAGTCGCGCTTTGTAATTTCTATCAATTTTCCTTAGATATTGACCCGTGTTAATTGCTCCTGCCTGATTACATTGGTATCGATCCATCGGTAGAAAGTTTTTCCTGGTGCTCAAAAGCGTGAGCCACTGTCTTAAACCACGAAATCACGTACAAGGTACACTTGAAACAAGGTTGTAAAAGCGTATAAATAAACACCTAATTCGTAAACCGGTAAACGCGAAAGATGTCGTTAAATATTCAAAAGTAAGAAATTAATACACATTAAAACAAATAGTCGACCATAGCAAAACGCGGCATTCCTCTATAAGTACGACGGAAAAAACTAAACTTGTCAGACAAATATTTTAATATCATTAACACAGCGTTAAACTTAGCAGTTTCGAAAGTGGCTTGATTGAAAATCAACAAGTAATTATACTTACCTACCTTACTAACGTACGTGTCTGTCAGCTTAGGGTCCAGTGAAAGATGGAAAAGCCGTCGGAACTGTTACCGACTTGTCTACAAATGGTAACTTTCGTACAGTTCGTCTGATATTTTAGGTTTAGGTAAATCGTAGCCTCGATAGGATTTGTATGGGAGATAAATTCATCGTATCTATCCATTGCGTTAACATGAAAATTATCTAGTGGCAAAAACTCAATAATGTTTCTTTGATGGATAGGTAGATACCAACTGTAATTAATCTCACCAAATGGGTACCTAAGTTAATTAATTAATTAATTTTATAATCAGCCTAGCTAGGATGACCACATTTATACATACAGCATTCGACGTTACTGTCAAGTCAAGTAATGTAAGGTACAGAGGGACGAATGCTATATGCCCGACATACACGCGAGCATTCTAAGAGTTCCACGACTTTCCGACCAAGTTCTAGTTAGGTACCTATAGGTACTGTCATGCCTAGAATTTTAAGAATTACTTAGGTACCTTAGGTGGAACAGGCCCGTGTTCTATGTCTACCGACTGTGAACCTGTATATATCAGTATACATATTATATACAGTTTATTAGTTTAGAAATATATTACTGTATATAAGTGCCTACATTAAACTAGGATACCAAAAAAAATTTTTTTACGAAACACACAAAATGGACTTTTACTGTCCGCCATATTGTTTTTATTGCAACGTCATTATTATATTCTATGTGAACCGGGATGACGTAAGGATTCCAACGATACCTCACACATCTAAACCGGTTAAGGCGTTGAGAAGTTCTGGGGGAACAAAAAAGTTCACATACATACATACATACATGAAACCTGAAAACATTACACTCCTTGTTTTGGGCAGTCGTGTAAAAATAAAACTACTTATATGAAAAAACTACTAGTTCAAGCATATTTACATACATACATACGTACATACAGTAACAATACCTAACTACATAATATATACTGGTCCTTTCCCATGTAAATAGTCGCTATTCCGCCGCGACGGGCGTTGCTCTCGCGAGTTTTCTGTTAGCTATACACTACTGCTTACCTGTACTTTACGATTTCGTACGTAAACTCACAAACAGTCTCCGCCATACTCGTCCACTTTAGTGTTTGTACGGTGACACGAAACGTGTTCGATAATTATTGGAAGGATCAATACCGTCCAACTATTCGTCTCTAGGCAAACATGTTTTATGAGCTCTCGCTGCGCTTGAGTTTCTATTTGAATCTTAAATTCAAACACGGCTTGGAGTGCGTTGAAACATGCGATTATGTACACTTAACTGTATGCCTTGTTTTGAATAGGGATGGTTCCCAAAACTTCCAAAATAATATTAAATATGTCATCATAATAACATTTACACTCGTTACATGACATTATAAAAAATACAACTTTAAAGTTCAGAATAATCAATCTTATAAAGAATAGTAGGTATATTACTTACCAAGGGCGATAAAACAAAGAATGTCTCAGATCGCAGGTATTTTACGCCCGAGCCGAAGGCAAGGGCGATAAATATGCGATCTGAGGCTTTCTTTATTATCGCCCGTGGTAAGTACAAAATTTTATGTCACCCCCTGGCCCGGAAGTGGGTTTTTTCGCGCGCGGAGCGTGCGATAATGGCCACTTTATGGCCAGGTGTGACATAAAGTATATATTATGGCAGCACTATTCTACAGAAACGTACGCGTAGGAAAATAGCACAATACATACATATACTTACCTACTAACTTGATTATCATCAAGCATATAAGTAAGTATTGCACATGTACCTTTGGAAAGAGACTCGGCTAATTTCGGCTTTATAGAGCGTTTGTCAGAAACTATAAATATCCAAAGTTTACTTGTCATCGATTGACATAAACTGATAAAGTTTATATTGGGTTGTTCTCGTCGTCATATTGGCGAGAGTCACAGTATTTATTTCTGCTAAAATTAGTATTACTTATTCAATATTTCGTAGTTAATTTATCCCTTCACTGACTCGGGCAAAGGCCTTCGAGGCTGCCATTTCTCTTTTATAATAATAAGTATTTGATATGAAACGTCAATTAATAAATAAGGTGATCGATAGACGTTCGTCAATATTCGGATATCGTCGTAAACAGCTAATTATCTAAGCTCCTTGTCTTTCCAAAGACCGACGTGCAAATTAATTTGCCGGGTACTGTAACCTGATAATGCATAAAATTACTAAACTGGTGTTAGTTAGTGCTCCCACAATGTTTTACGAATTATATACGTATTAGTAATTAATGTCAATGGTCATGTACTACCTTAGATTCAATGCATCGAATATGGCGAATGAGCAAAAAGTTAAGCGCTTGCGCATTTTTTTTATTGCGAATGGGTTTGCTTTCGGTTTGCTCTTCTCTGTCAGCATCTAGCCCAACCCAAGGGAAAAGACCAGGCCGAAGATAAAGCTATAGATCACCCAAAATATGCGTATTCACTTCACACGTTCGTCTTATACATTTTTGGTATTACGGACCCTTAAAAAAACAGACATTTCGGTTAAATGTATGAATTTTTTGTAACCGCCGCTGCCTGCCTAAACGGTATGTGTAACCCTGGGCGCGCACGAGCTACTTTTTACACGACTGCCCAAAAAAGGAGTGTAATGTTTTCAGGTTTCATGTATGTATTGTATGTATGTATACGATTTTTTTTTGTTCCCCCAGAACTTATCAACGCCTTAACCCATTTAGATGTGTGAGGTATTGTTGGAATCACTGGAATCCTTACGTCATCCCGGGTGACATAGGATATGTAACGTTGCAATAAAAACAATATGGCGGACTGTAGACTCCATTTTGAGTGTTCCGTAAAAAAAATCTATCCTAGTTCTCATCAGTAACTTTTTGTCTCTGTCGCACTTTCATACTAACCCATAGACTTGATAAGAGAAATATAAAACTAAGGGCCAGTTGCACCAACATACGAACACAGACCGGTCATCGTCAAATATGGCGCCGGCAGCTGTTATCCCATAGAAACTTGTCAAACTTTTCATACAATCAGATTTGACGAACACCGCTTACGATTACAGACGGTTTGGTGCAACCCAGCCTTAATGAGAAAAAGTTGCTCGTGCTAACCTAACCTAACCTAACATAATTATATGTACTACTTACCTCTATGCCTGCTTTGTGCCAGGCCGTTGTAACCCTTTGACCGCCAAGAACCTATGAAATGGTTGTGTCTCGTCGTGCCCACCACGCCAACAATCACTTAAAAGGTCGGAGTGAAGGTGTACTTTGATCATGAATAAAATCATTGTTTTAATTTGTTTTTATTGGTTTAGTTAGACATTACACCAATTCAACAGTGCTTGGCGTAGTGGGCACGACGACACACTATCGCTTTGGCGGTCAAATGAAATGATAGCTCGTCTCACAAAGACATGGTAAAAATAGATGCATATCAATTTAGCCATACAATATCCAACATTTAAAAATCTCATCTATTCCCAATTAGGCAAACACAAAGGCAATCTACGTTTTGTTGACATGGCCCAGTCGCCTTTGCGACTTATTTGAGGATCATAAAAATATTTTTAATATGGTCAATGCAACGTGGGGGGGCAATATGCAAATCACTCTACCTGTAACCTAGCCTGAGTAAATACACCTTATCCTGTACACGCGTTTACCGCAAAAGGGCGCAAGCGACGGCGGTTTCCTTATGAAAACCCCCTTTTTGTTTCAACAAGATGTACCTAGTCGGGTTTGGTCAGGTTTACGACACGCGTAAAGTGCGATTATGTGGCCCATTGAAGTCGCCGAAAGTAGGATTGTATTGCTTGGGTATCCCCGATTGAGGAATACCTAATTTGCATTTTGAGAACACACGTAGTGCGACTTTACAAACAACAAAATTAGGCTGTTAATGTGCTGAAGCGTGGCGTTATTGGGCGACTGCCGACCGCCGGACGGTTAACTAAATTGTTATGACTATTGGCGGCTGCTAAAAACAATTGAAATTTATAATTTCATCTATGCCGGCTAGTTGGTACAGCCAAGTCCAAAAATATATATTCACCGACATAAGAGCTATGGGGTCATATTTTTGAGCAAGTTGTATGCAACCATAAGTTTTCACTTGGCAGTGGTCCATCACATTTGAAGCGTAATGTAAAAAATAGATTCTTACAGTTTAGAGGACTTTCTGCCTTACAAACTCAAAGACCAAATTCTGTCAATCGAACGCAAGCAAAAAACGACTAAGAGTTCTGACTATACGGTAAAGCCTTGCTTGCGTTCATTTGACAGCATTTGACCTTACACTTTCGGACATACTGTACCTACCTACTCGTACCATTGGGTTTTTAAAGAAGATGCGTTCGTTCGTACCGTACTTACAAATATATCATTCCATACTGTCAGTAGATTTTTGATTCTAACACAGATATCTAGATTTCAAGACCGATTACCCAATTGTAAATGTCACAGTTGTAAAAAACTTTCTTTTAGTAATAGGGTTACCTATACCTATTAATATGTAATTACTAAAATTTTCAGGGTTGCCTATTAATAAAACAGAGCATTAGTTTAGTGGATTTATTTTTGTTTCATTAATCATTAATCATAACATTGAAAAAAAATAAACTATATTTTAAGTGAAAATATGCAAATAATTGAATTGCTTTCGAGTTCACCCATTCCGTGTTACTACCGGCCCCATCGCCGTTACTTATAACCACAACACAACATAACAAACTACAACCACCATATGAAGGAATTGCGCTCAACTCGGATATATGGTTTACAATACAATATACAAGATTCACAACAACGTCAAGATCAAAAACGAACCTTATTCCCGCGCTACAAGATCCAAAATTGCCTTGGCTTAATCTCAGAAGCATACATTTCAATTCCCTACATTCACAGGTGAATTTATTACACAGCCAATAGTAAAAATCATCGCCCATAATTTCAAAAGCGTCCAAAAATGATTCACAATCAAATCTAGTGATTGAATTCGAGAATATATAAAGGATGTCTCAAAAAGGACGCAACTTTTAACTTTGACGCCATTTTTGCATTTTAGTTCCGGTAACCCTAAAAAAACCTATTTGATAGCTGATAGTTTAGGGTTTTTAAAAATGTACCTAGCACACTACACAACATAACCACTCATTTTTATTTTTGAACAAAAAATAATGAAAATTTGGCTACGAATTCTCGCAAATTTCGTACAAATTTCATGCACTGATTCGTTTCGGTAGCAGAATTGGCCACTATATCATGTGATTTAACACCATTAGATTTCTTTCTATGGGATTATTTGAAGTCAAAGGTCTATGCCAAAAGTCCTAACGCATGAAAGGTGGAGGTTCAATGTTGCATTCCCGAAATTCAGCCACATTTGAGCAAAATGGTCAAGGAAAATTTCATCAAAAGAATTCGTAAGTGCCAGAAAAATCGTGGTGGGTATTTGCCCGATGTGTTATTTCATACATAATCCTATCCTATGTAGTTAAAGTTTAAATAAAATAAAAATACAGTAAAACCAAAAAAAAATGTGTTTTCCATTATTTTCAAATATTGCGTACTTTTTGGGACACCCTGTACTTAAAGGCGTCATACTCGAACTGAAAAATAAAATACGTTCTGCTCCCGAAAGATAAGGACTGGATACTGTTTTTTTTTAGTGGAACTCTCTTGTACAGTCAGCATCAAAAGTAGCTACGCATATGAAGAGGTCAAAAAATCTTATTCCCTTGTAGATATAATAAAGAGTTTTGACATCTTCATATGCGTCGCTACTTTTGATGCTGGTACATTTTTGAGTATTCTCCGTGGATTCCGACTGGAGTTTCGTGTCCTTAGTTGTTAGGAACAGATAGATATATTAAAAGATGTCGAATATATTGATATATCCCCATATAGGGCAGTGAAATTGTACATTAAAATCGCAAAGCGAGATGTAAAGCTGCATTTTTGGTATGTTATTCGCACCCCTTAGGAGTATGTGTGACTACATTTTGCAAGCAAAAAAAAGTTGTGCTACCTGTATGATACGTGAAAAACTGCAAAATTTTCGGACTTTTTTCAGGTATTGTAGTTCAATTCAAAAACTATGGGTTTTTGACATTACTTGTGTATGGCATCTTTAAAGTACATTAAATTTGCAACAATTTGAGCCTACCTACAGCTCCGTATGTCTTATAGTTTTTGAGACATGATATTTCAAAAATACTGCTTTATTGAGTTTTGCCTATAGTGCGTGTTGTTACGGGTTTCCGTCGAACAAACACTTCAACACCGGCCACCAGCGCCGGCTTTTAGTATGTTATCAGGCATATCTCCTGGACCCCGAAACTGCCGGGAGACAATCTATCCAAGGTCGCTCTCCCGAGTAATGACGTCATGAAAATTGCCGCCGAAACGTTTGGAAAAGTGGTAATCACACCCAACCTATGCAACATACATACACGTGTATGATATCAAATGAAAGCTGAATAAATATGCCATAACGTATAACTAAATTGACGTATAAAAAAGCTGGTTCATGGAAAATAGGCGTTTCATCATTTTTTATCTTATATGGAAAAACGGCTTCGCGCTGTTGGGTTTTTCAGCATTTCTCTCACAGTTTTGGTCATATCCAGAAACAATAAATAGTTATGTAAAGCTGACATACTAATTACTATTTATGTGCAACAGAATTCTCGGGTACCTGTTCTAGTTATTCTGTTAAATCTGGAAACCCGGAAATGTTTTCCTTACTTTTTTATTATTTTGCTTATAGGTAGTTTTGAATTGTCTCAATGTATTGAAACTTAATTTAGATATACGTTATGGCATATTTATTCAGCTTTCATTTGATACCATACACGTGTATGTATGTTGCATAGGTTGGGTGTGATTGCCACTTTTCCAAACGTTTCGGCGGCAATTTTCATGACGTCATTACTCGGGAGAGCGACCTTGGAGAGATTGTCTCCCGGCAGTTTCGGGGTCCAGGAGATATGCCTGATAACATACTAAAAGCCGGCGCTGGTGGCCGGTGGTGAAGTGTTTGTTCGACGGAAACCCATAACAACACGCACTATAGGCAAAACTCAATAAAGCAGTATTTTTGAAACATCATGTCTCAAAAACTATAAGACATACGGAGCTGTAGGTAGGCTCAAATTGTTGCAAATTTAATGTACTTTAAAAATGCCATAGACAAGTAATGTCAAAAACCCATAGTTTTTGAATTGAACTACAATACCTGAAAAAAGTCCGAAAATTTTGCAGTTTTTCGCGTATCATACAGGAAGCACAACTTTTTTTTGCTTGCAAAATGTAGTCACACATACTCCTAAGGGGTGCGAATAACATACCAAAAATGCAGCTTTATATCTCGCTTTGCGATTTTAGCTTTTTTATTTGTAAGATTTCACTGGCCTACATACGCCCAACGTGACTTACAAGTGAAATGCTTGGTTCTAAACAGTGACTTGTTTTCATATTCACCAAATATGGCATCATTTTTTTTCCTCGTGAACGAAAATATGACCCAAGTGAATTGACTGTGAAGGTCCTAATCTACATGATTCCTCACCTAAATGTTACGCCATGCCATTCGGAGATAACCTGTACCGATGAAGCGAATTCCATAAACCGTTAGTGAACTGCAAAACTCCGGGTAACTCGATTCCACTCACACCTGTGATTCGGTTAAATCCGCGCAACCAACCTTACTGAAGCTCAAACTCTTAGTATTCCAGTGTTTAAGCCGTCCCCGTGGTCGTGTCGGAGGTTTCTCCTGGATTTTCCCCAGGGCACGCTCCAACCGCGCACTCCTATCGATTTATTAGGCCCGGCCTATAAAGACAGCCAGGAACAAAAAAGAAACCATAAACCGTGATTCACAGCGGGTTGGCACGATGGCACAACACAGATGGTAAGAGATTTAGGTTCGAATTTTCCTGTGAATCTTCTCAAAGTTGAGAGCTATACGGATATTTTTTCATTTGTTTCTTGTTTTGCATTAACAGCTTCCCTTTCCTCCTTAATTTCCTATTTGCAATAAAACCCATTTATATATGCAGTACGCACGTAAGGCTTTGACTAACCAGAGGATAGGCTATTTTTTTTTATTTCTATGACCCATTTACATAAATCTACAATTCTACATCGCCCGCTGAGCACTTTTCACGCGTGTGGACGTCAGATAATAAGTGAATTTTCATTCCCCGCGTAAAAGGAGTTTAAACATGGTGCCCTTTCGTAGTTTTTTTTTTGTACGGTCGTTGCGCAGCTAAATTTATTATTAGTAACAAAACTTAACAGATTTAATAATTATGATTTAAAGTGTTGTTAGCACTTCATACACTTCCTAAAGGAAGGCCGGGCTATAACCGAAGTTTTATTGCACAGTTTTTAAACTGTTATTGTATCCGCATACGCTTAACAAGTTTCAAGGCAAGCCAGTTAGTAGAAGTAAAACAAAATGGACATTAAAGATTTGTTTACATACAATGTTGCATAAAGCTCACTGGCAAAGCTAATGAAACTCGTAATATGACCTCAGTCTTACAAAACATCTTGTACTGATCTGTAAGCTAAGCATTCACCAGAATAATTAAAACCTGAACTTAATGACAATTGCGCGTAATGGGAGACCAATGACTTGGTTGACTTGTTCTTTTTCGATTATAATGCTAATTGTTACTTTCTTTAAATCCTAGAATGGCATGACGTTTCATTTACCTTTTTCAGAGTCACATAATTTCTCTGATAATAGTTGAGTTACTTAGTGCGTACGAATCATGTATTCGGACGAAGAGCTTAAAAATAACTACACGAGTTCTCTTGTATGTCTCGTACGTTTACTTTTAAATTCAACCTAAATATCTCACACATAAGGTCTATTTGCCAAGTAATTAGTGATATGAATATGAAACATATATATAAATGGGGTAAAGTAATATAGTTGTAATGAGTTATATCTTTTCACTTGACAGTTGTATTTGCAGGATAGACACGAAAAACAGTTTTATGAATAAGGATTATAATTTGTCTGTAATTTAGGTATTCTAGGCTCTGCCCTACCATTATGTTCGTTTATACCGACTATTCCTTTACATCCTACCAAGCCATAGATACAGTTCGGTTAATATAAATATACAATCAATTGAGGCAGCCGATCTTATTGCATAAGAGCGCATTTTCATTACTACCCAGGTACAGTCGACCGCAAGAATATGTTTACACTTTGCACCCGATTCCATCGTAATAAGGCGAAAATGTATACTCTTTCCTGTCGACTGTACAACGCCGCCCGCATGATTGTAAACAAATTTAGGAAATAATCGGGCAGAGATATTTGGAACAAAACATGAAGCTGATGCCATTTACAAAGATAATATGTTTTCGATCGGTGAAAGAGCAATCAGTAATTATTTTAATGTACATTTACTGGACATTTACCGATCATACAAACTATTCTGATTTTCTCTGCGGTGTCATTGTCACAAAATAAGTTTAGAAAGTTATTTTGTATGAAACATTCAGAATATTCCGATGCATATCCTTGTAATGTCGCATGCGAACGGCGTATCAAGCGTCAATGAGCCATAATTATGAACGATCCGATGCAGGCACGTCCCAGCAAATACCCTGTTCATAATTTTATAACATCTCGTTAAGCTAATCTAAATCGACTATTTTTAAGATTAAATATTATCTTATAACATAAAAAAAAAACCAAAACATGTTAATTTCAATCTCGAATATACAAGCCGTGCGAGGAAACTTTAACAATCGAAATAACCTAATCGACGAGTCGTATCGATTTCGACAATAACCCTACCCTATTGGGCGCTTTTAAACTTTATCGTCGAAGGCCACGGCACGGTAAAGCTCTATGGTTTCATTCATAAATAGAGAATAGGTTATTTAGGACTTTAGAGTGATAATGAATGAAACCATAGACTTTTACCGTACCGTGGAAGTCCACGGTAAAGTATAAAAGCGACAAATTAAAAGTACCCAATTTTCGATGGATCATGGTTCTAAGAGACAAGATTTAACAATGACAATTCTGTTCATGACGAGACTGGCATATTGACTTGATACATTAAATCAAATTATTTCACTGTTTAATGTCAAAATCCCACGACATATCATGAATTGTGTAAGTTTTAATAATACCTTTATAATAGAATCGGTCTGTTGTACATTCCTCAACTTCATCAGTATTTAGAAGGAATTATCATCGAAATCAACTACCCCGTTGATCGGACTAAAAATAAGCCCAGTTTCACTGGAGCGACGGACGCTGAATGTGCGGAAGCAACTTTATGTAACAAGCTGCCGGAAACGCCCACCTAACTACAATATTTGCATGTCTACATTTCACATACAAATTTCGAAATGTATTTACACTGAGCACCCTGAGCACTGTACCGTTTATTTTGAACGTTGTTTTACCTTATCTTAGGCTATTACTGAACCAGTGAGCTACATCTTAGGCATTGTCGTCGCTTTCCATCAGGTGAGACTATGGTCAATCGCTGTTCAGTCAAAAACCTTTCGGCCACATTGGAAACCAAAAATTCGAAACCAGTGTCGAAAACAGAATTATTTTTCTTTTTAGGAAACCGGGTTTCCTAAAAAAAAATCAATGTCTGTTTTAGAAACTCCTTACGAATACGGAATTTTAAGGTTCAAAAGCCTAACTAACTAACATTTTAATACAAAGTACGTTTATCAAAAAGAATTTGTACCTTTAGGTGCGTGTCTTTTTAAGGCGCATAAAAAAAAATACCTAACAACCTACCTGACCTTAACATCATAGTAAATAAAATACTTGTAAGTTGTAAGTGGCCAAGAAATTGTTTCCAAGGAGTTTGTATTTCTAGGTATAATATATTGACAGGACACCGACTCATTTGCTATTTATACTTTGTATATGTATATAAACCATGTTGGTATTATTGAGGTTTCGAAAAAGATTTAAAATTCCGTATTCGTAAGGAGTTTCTAAAACAGACATTGATTTATTTTTAGGAAACCCGGTTTCCTAAAAAGAAAAATAATTCTGTTTTCGACACTGGTTTCGAATTTTTGGTTTCCAATGTGGCCGAACCGTAAAAAAAAATCTTCAAAAACTATTTGTTGATCTTTTTTTAGTTTTAACCGTTTAGTAAAACATACTAATAACTATTTTATCATGATTATGAAATCTTCCATATTTTTTCAGCTCATAGATCGTAACAAAGTCAAACGCTTCATCGATAAATGGTACTCTGCTAGGGCGTCGTTCACTAACATTTTGAGGGCACTGTTCGAAATTTGTATAATGGCGGAACGATCCGCGGGCCTATCCTCGAAATCATAGATATCGACAATGTCTCGATGGCTTTGAGAATCGACCCCCGATCGTTTTACACTTCCGGTTAGGATGCACGGTGTTATCTGAAGAAAGCTAATCACAGATGGTTTTATTTACGACCTTAACGCAAAGATAATTGAGTCTTTATTGCATACATTTTGAACTCGTTCGCAGTAGACTTCTCGTTATCTTCTAAGAATGTGACATAAAACCATTTGTTACCAGAGCACGTATTCTAATTATTTTCCATGTTCGATTTCGTAGGTAGCGGACCCCAGGCATCCTTCAGGATGCAACTGTACTGGGATAACGCTAGGAGGACGATAAATTTCGTGATGTCTCAGAGATATTGCACAAATTAATGTATGTCCACGTCACCCGTACACGATTTAAGGTTATTAATTGCTCATAGTGATTATTGCTTTTAGAATTTCGAATCGTCTTTCAACCAATTTAATTGATGTCTATATCAGAAGTCGTTTATTCCACCCTAATAATACAGAATAAGTTGCGACAAATTCGAGTATATTTGAAGTTGAACACGTTTTTGAAATAGACATCTAGATTGAAGCATATCACCGAAACGTCACGTAATTGAACGTCTAGTAATAAATATTGTCAATTCCATACTAAGTTGTGTGCGTGTGTTACTTTTGGAGAACGCAACTTAGTATGGAGCTCAATTAAAGCCGTGTCTCTTGTGTGTTTGTTACATAACATTTTTACAAACATTGCACAAAGCACACACATGATTTCAGAAGACGATGGTAATCAATATATTATGTTTGCATAGCTATATGGCCCCGCCTCTTTATATTGATGTCGTTGTACAGTGTTTGTGAATAAAAAACAACGGGTTGCACTCCGGGAGTGCCGGCAGAAGTGAAAACTGTACTGCTAGTCTAAGCCGGCTACTGCAAGTGTTAGCGAATTTAAGTAGCACTTTTGTACTCTTGTCCGACTTACTCCACTATATTGTGACCATTTTACGAATCTGTCGATCTGTCGCGAGTTTAAACATCTTCCCTCACAAAAAGTGCACAGCACCGCTAAAGAAGTTTTCACTTCAAAAACAAGGGGTCTTCGATGGTCGCGTGATAGCGTGATACTGATATCATAAAATGACAGATGCTTTATCGATCCATTCGACCGTCAAAGACCCCCTACGCGTGTTTTTCATCGTATGTCGTACGTCATCAAAGACCACCTACACAGGAGACACGGCTACATATTCTTTACTAGGAAAATCTAGAATCAGTGCTCACCGGTCAGCTTTCTTCAGATACAAGGGTAAATGTACGGTTAGTCTTTAGAGGATGTGTCCATGGGGCTGGCCGGTTGCATGGTGTGAGCGGGCGCGGGCGGGGCGACGAGCGGCGCGACGAGAGGCGCGGGCGGCGGCGCGGGCGGCTCCAGGGCGCGGCCCAGTGTCAGCGCGGGCGGCGCCGGCTTCACGAAGCGCTCGCTCGGCCGCCGCGGCTGCGGCAAGCAACACAGAACATTAGGGTGGGGTCCGAGTGCCCGCTTGAAGCGGAGCGGGCGGCGGTTGCAACGTTAAAGAGAAATATACGCATTCTTTGAAACGCCGTACCGATAATTGACAATTAAACGCACGCAAGAATCAACATCTTAGTCGTTTTTTGCTTGCGTTCGTTTGACAGAATTTGGCCTAAGGCGGTTGTCACATTGATGCGGTTTCCGGACGGTTTCCGCAGTGCGAGCGGGACACCGCCATACACTTGCATAGCACTGTCTCGCTCGCACACCGTACCGTCGTGCGGAAACCGCATCAGTGTGGCAGCCGCCTTAGACTATCGTATGAAGTATACCTGCGAGTTGAAATGCACGGGGCGCAGGCCGGCGCCGGGCAGCGGCGAGGCGTACGGCGACAGCGGCCGCGAGCCGCCCGGCGACGACACGCTGCGGGACCGCGCCTGAACACAAGTATGGTATAGTTGAAATTCAATCAGTCATTGGACTTTGAATCTTGATGCTTGGACACTGGATGCTTCGCTTTTTGAACGGACTAATTTGATACAACTCGGCCAGTTCAAATAATTTTAAGTATAACGTTAGCACATCACACGATCGTTACTTTGATCCAAGAAGTTTAGATACATACTGGAGGTTGCGGGATCGTCCTAATTGGCGCGCGACAACGCGATGATAGCGCGATCGCGCGACTTTTAACTTAGAATATTTACTAGTAATAGTCGCGAATTCACGCGATAATCGCGTAGTCACGTTTGTTTTAGGACGATCCCTTTAGGACACCTATTCGAATTCAATATATTCGCGAATTTCACTTGCGCGATCGCGCGATCATCGCGTTGTATTAGGACGATCCCTGCGCGCTGAACATTCGTTTGAAGCTAGAAAATATGACCTTGAATGACGTCACCGTTATCTTGCATCTCTTATTTATTTATTTATTTTATTCATTACACGGGACACCAACAGAGTACATAAGATAAGGTTACAATTGTCAATCTCTTTCATTAGATCCATCTTGCATTAGAGTGAAAGAGATGCAAGATAACGGTGACGTCATTCAAGGCCATATTTTCTAGCGAATCTTCAGCGCGCAACCTCCAGTATGTATCTAAACCACTTGCTTTGATCAAATACAAAAATCGATTGTGCCAGATACATACGCTTAACGCTTCATTAAACTGCCGCTCCTCCTCCATTTCCAAAGACGATTCGCTCTCGGAAAGATGCCGACATAGCGCTTCACGACGCTCCACCTAAAATTACAATCAGTTTGGTTATCGACAACTATACTGAAACAAACCCCGTCTACATCGAGCTACGAAACACTCAAATCAAAAATGTACGTATACGTAGTAGGTTCCAAGTAGATCCACCAATGGCCGCACCAAATCGCGACTGTCCGCACCTGAATGTATGTGCGAAGCGCGATGCCAACCTAATGAAATATGTGTTAAAATTACAAGTCAGTATCGCAAGTTTTTTTTGCTAATTATATGGCAACGTTGTTGCATATTATGTTGATAATATCAGGTACGTACGTAGGATCTTTCAAACTTCACTGGTGATTCATATTGTTCACGCTATTTTATCCACGCCAGAGGGGCTAAGATGATCGCGTATATGTCGGACATATAGGATACGTCCCTCTCGCACTTACATACTTGATAGTAAGGGACGAACGCTATATGTCCGACGAGGTACAGTTAAGAGCAGAAATAATGTAATGGTTTTTCACCTTAGGACTATGCTATATGTGTACACGCAAACAATGAGAATCCGATTTCAATAGGGATGTTGACTCAAAAAAAAAATTACTTCAATACAAAGGAGGCATAAAACTAAGCCAAATAGTGAAAATCCTATTTAAATATCTCAAAAAATAACGAAGCTACAACGATTCGAATATTCGTAGTTAGAGAAAGAAAGTGCTACTCAACAGTGACGTCACTGTTGAGTAGCGCCATAGTAAATGACGATTGTTCAATACAAAGGTGCGTTTTGCGGAAAAGCGACAGAAAATACCCACTCTTAAAACTTTGAAGACTTATAAATAATTACGTTTTTTTTTATTACTTTTTTCGCCATTTGATTGAGAATTTGAGCCTTTATGTAGAAAAATTGCATTTATTGATTTTCTTTTATAGTGTCATCATCCCTATTCAATGCTATTACGCAAATAGTAGGTTAGGTTAGGTACCTCCTGTTGCAGTTTTCGTTGTAGGCGAACGTTCTCTTCTCGAATATGTTTCTCCTCTAAGGCAAAGCGATGCATCTTCTCCTTGTTTTCATTTTGAGACACGGCTAATTGGTTCCTAGATAACATAAAAAAAACTATCAATCATCATATTCAAGTACAGTAGAATCCGGATACAGCGACGGACGGTCAAGGGATGGTCAAGGGATCACATAATGTAGGTATCTACGAGTAATTCTATTTAGAAAATATGTATACTAATTTGCCAATATATCAGTATCACTATCAAGCCAAGACTGATTGGAAATAAAACTATACCTTAATTTAACAACCTCCGAGCGCAGGGTCTGAATGTGATTGCTAAGATTCGATGCGGTGTCACCATTGCTGATGTCTCTGCAAAAATAAGAGTATAAAAATCTATCAAGAGCTGTTTAAGAGTCTAGAACTAATGCTAAGCGCGCTCAAGCAAATAGCGGTCCCAAACAAAACACTTCTCACGCGGCCTTGAAGCGTAAGTAAGCGCTGTGAGCGTTGTAAGCGTGATTCGGAACACGGCTAACGACGGCTACAGCTGACAGTAGGGTGGCGTCTTGCGTCATTTGTTCGACTCTTCGCGCTCAATAGGTTTAAAATCCTGTTTCTCTTAGGGACTTGGGGCCTTATCACACTTGCGATTTGTGGGCGAGTTGAAAGCGAGGCGAGCGCGTAACGATTGCGCCGCGATCGCGCATGCAACGAGTTCGCTGCGTATGAGGCGACCGCAAATCGCAAGTGTGATAAGGCCCTTACTTAAACTGTAGATCTGTATAATAAACTACCCGACAATATTCAAAATATAGAAAGTGATGGGGCATTTATAAATAACTTAAGAAGATGGCTAACAGCAAATGCTTTTTATGACATTGACGAATATAAAAATATGTAATCTAAGATATTGTATTTTTTGACATTACATTTTTCTGACATTTCTTTTTAATTTGTATTGACATAATAATAAATCCATAATAATATTCTTAATTATAATTATCATATCATATTATACGAATGACATGTAATTTTTTTTATATTTTACGAATAAATGAGTATGAGTATGAGTATTCTATTCATCGTACGAAGGCGTGCCTCCACAGCACAATCCGTACAATTGCGCGAAGATTAGTATGAGATTCGCTGTGGAGGGGCGCATCGTCGTGGATGACACTATTTATACATTTCACAGAGCCAATTTACCTAGGACTAGCAGGATCCGAGACTGGCTGGTCGAGGCGTATCTGTAGGGAGCGCTTCTCAGCCTCCAGTTTGTCCATACGTTTCCACAGCCTGTTCACGAGCGCCTCCTGCTCCTGTTCAAGCGTGTTCTCTAGTTCCACCTGGAATCAACAATATTATCAATACCTTCCATAGTAGAAATAAGAACCAAGCGCTGGAAACCAAACCACACCATGTTTTTTAACCTGACTGTGGCTTAATAAGCGATAGGAGTGCGCGGTTGGATGGGGGTCTGGGGAAAATCCAGGGGAAACCTCCGACACGACCACTTGGGCGGTTTAACACTGGAATACTCTAAGAGTTTGCGCACCAGTGACATTGGTTGAGCGGCTTCAACCGAATCTGAGGGTGCCAGTGGGACCGAGCTACTGGGAGTTTTGTCGCTGGTTCACTAAGCCTAGCCTAGCTGAGAAGAGTCCAGCAAAAAACTCAGCTAGGCCCGACCTGGGTCGGATTGATAGGAAGTCAGCTAGGCCCGATCTGGGTCAGACTGACAAAAACCAGACCTGTTGAGATGCAGACACGGGGCGGGGTATTAGAGACATTAGCGTTCAATCACGTAAATAACATTGACAATCATTCAATGACGACCCGACGAACAAAATTCATTGACAATCACGTTACCATTAAGCACGGGCTAACTGTTTAAATCCACTGCTCCTAACAAGGTGACCTTGGTAGAAAACGGTGGTTTAAAACAGTGTAGCCAGTGACTTCTAACCAAATTTGGTTTGCACTCTATTCTATTGTCCTTGGTAGAAAGGCGTGCCTGGTAAACCACTGGCAGGCATACTGAAGTTTTAAACAGTGTAGCCAGCAGTGCAACCCTCGTTGTCTACCAAGGTCACCTTGGCAGGAGCAGTGGTTTTAAACAGTCTAGCTCGTGCTTTAGGGGCATTAACCTTCAATGACGTAAATAACATTGACAATCATTCAGTGACGACCCAACGAACAAAATTCATTGACAATCACAACGGCTAACATTTATTGTTACCCTAACTTACCTTTTCCCTGCGGAGTCTTTCCAGATTAGTCTGTTTAGCAAGGGTCTCAGCCTCAAGCTTTTCAATCTTCCGCATGAGTTTGTTCACTAAACACTCCTGTTCTTGCTCGAGAGTTTGTTCAAGGCGACATTTTTCTTGACGTAACTGAAATATTTTATATTATTCTTTATACAGATAGAAACACTAGATATCACACCTGAACACAGTACAGTAGGCCTAGCAGATGATGGCCTCGAGAGTATGTCGGCTTATCTCGAGCTACGCGTCTTTTTTTGATCGGTGGTGTTAGAAAGTGAAGGATGGCTCGAGGTAAGCCGACATTTTCTCGCGGCCATCATGTGCTAGGCCTACGGAACATTAGGCTTAAAGTAGAGGCTAAAGAGCGATCTCTACCAGACAACCCTTGGGTAGTGGAGATACTACAACATTAAATTACATCAAGTGTCCAGGCCAGAGGTCCTGGGGCAGACCATCCACTGGATGGAGCACCCAAATCGCTGCACCCATGCAACTACATCTACACGAGGCCACCCAATAGGTGGGTGATAGGAGCTTACAAAGGAGTCCGGTCACCGAGAATAGGACATTATGTCACGGTCCTCAGCATTGAGAATGAGACTTGATGGTGAAATTTAAGCATGACACTGACTGACTTCTAGTTTAACACTCTCGAGCGCTCGCGGCCCAGCGGCGCCAGCGTACCGCTTGCGGTATCTAAGGTTGAGCAACGTGGGCAGCCGTCAGGACTTGGATGGGTGACCACTTTGAGTGGTTACTAACTGAGCGCTCCCATGCTTTGTTAGGCACGTTAAGCCGTTGATCCCGGTTGCTGTTTATGGCAGCAGTCGTTAAGCCAAGTTGGAGGCCTTCGGGCGGCTTGAGAAATTCTAACAGTCAAGTTGCCCACTCACTTGACAAAACCTAATCCCAATAAGGTCTAGTTTCCCCTCGGGGTTGGAAGGTCAGATGGCAGTCGCTTTCGTAAAAACTAGTGCCTACACCAAAATCTTGGGATTAGGTAGTGGACACCAGGCATCCTTCAGGATGCAACTGAACTGGGATAACGCTAGGAGGATGATGATTGCTATAATCTAGCAATACAAAATTTAGGAATAAGCCTTGGTTAGCAATTACCTGGATTAATTTTCTGGACAGATCATTAGTTAGACATTCCTCTTCCCTTTCATAATGATGAGCTAATGTTTCCTTTTCTTTCTTCAAGGCTTGGATTTTTTTCAACAGTGTGTTGGATATATATTCTTCTTCTTGCTCAGCCTTTGCTTGCTGTAAATTGATGGGTTACAAGAAATCATCTAACACATCATCAAGTAGTAAAAACAACTTTTTTGCATATAATGATGGGTTAATCCATCATCTCCCAATCCCCAGATCTCCGGGCATATAACAAAAGAATGTTATTGTTTGCTTTTTTTTTTCGCCGGAAAGCAAAGGGCACAATGTTTATAATTATGGCATACATCAGCAGTACATTTTTTTAAGGACTGACAGTAATTCAAATTACAATTTTTCCACAATCCTCCATCACAATGTGTAACTTGTTATCCAGTCCCATGTGAAAAATTATTGTTATCTGGAAAGTTGATCAACCTAAATGTAAGTCATTCTCATATTTTATTTTATTATTATGAAATCAATTACACAGTAATACAGGCTTATCATAAGGCACTGTGCACATAATCATTGTGGCCAAATAGCTTACTAAACATACATAACAACACACATAAACTTATGTACTTATTCCCAAAAGGGGCAGCAGAGCATGCAGTATCAATTTCCATGCCACTTCTAGTTTAGCAAGGAATTTATAAAACCCTTATTTAACCTAACAATATTCCTCACCTAATTAAACATTCACATTGATTGAATATTTGCTCAGTTAGCACTTAGTTCATGCATGCATCATTGTAAACAATGCCCCAATACCACATGGCTATTCAACACAATTGCTTACAATGGACACTGCATAACAAGCATGCCTAATATAGATAATCATGTAAATACTTACTATTGAAACAGAAGCTTGCCTCAGCGCACGGTTTTCCTCCTGTAAGGCCTTCACTCTGAGCTTATATGTGTCCAGCTCTACTTTTAAGACCCTGTAAACATTGGAATAAACTAAATTATTATATCTAACTAGATTTCATTGCAATTTGTGTTACTAGCTGAAGACAATGTCCAATAAGATCCTAACATATTTGAAGTTTATTTATGGACAAACTGGATACCTATTTTGCTGTTGAAGAGATTCGATCCTTTTCTGTAGCTGATCACGGGAAACCGCGGTAGGAGGCAACATAGCCCCTCCATCGAGAGAACTAGAGTCGCTCTCCGACGCCGAATTATCTATTTTATTCCCTGAAAATATAGAAATAATTAGAATCGAAAACGAACGAATTACTAATACGAATGACCATCACATTTCTCACCTGGGGAAATCACAGAATCATCCATTAGCACGAATGTATTTAGGACGGTCAGAATATCTACGAATTGAACAGTAGGTAGTGAATATAATTTATAGTAACTATCGTGTATTTACAACTGAAAGCCACTGCAATAGTAAATTTTGAACACAACTTCGAGGGAAATTATTAAATGCACTTAAAAACACATGAAAACTGTCGTTGTAGGCAGCCACCCATTAAGCACGGTGTTTTTCTTCAAGATACACGCAGATTCAATTTCCACCAACACTTTTCATCGAAAACCTCAGAAAACATTAATGCCCGACTCTTTCAAAGAATGTCATTGGTGGAAAAGCTTACATGAAACCACGTGACATAACTTGAGAATATTTGAACCAATCAGAATGGCTGAGGTAGCCACAGATAAACTAACATAATTGTGGATAGTAAAGAGCGCAATCGTAAATTATCCAATACCGGTTTTATAGAAATTAAAATAACAATGAGAAACAAAAAAAAGCCAAGTTCGAAATAAAGTAGACTAAATGATTTTTCGTATTATTCATCAAAATCCTGAATGAAAATGTTAAATTTTAAATATGTAACTAGTCGGGACATAGTCGCATCAATAACTTGAAGCGTTCAGACGTCTAACTCCTATTTTTTTCATTTAGAAAACTACTGTTTTACATGGTTCCATATCCACACCCAGCCACTGCCACAAAAGCTTTTCTACATATATGGCAACTGCGGGCGGCAGTCTGCTCAAAACCTCATCAATTATGTAAAACACCAAGCGTGACACACACTGCAGCGGCCTGCGCCATCGCCACCGCGGTGGCGATCAGTTGTATACTATGACTTTCCTAATATTCATTCAGACACACACGGTCTGGATTTTCATACTGTCAACTGGCCGCCACCGCAGGCTGCTGCAGTGTGTGATAGGCTTAAAGTCTTAAAAAACTTAGCATCGCTATATCAACCTTCTTTTTGCTATTTTGTTGCCCCGCATATTTTTTCGGACCCCTTTAAAAACAGTTTGCCCATCCCTGTTGAAGTTTTGTATTTTTGATTGATAATAAAGAATATTTTAATACAAGTCACATGTTTGATTAAAAATCGTATGGTAAACCAATTCAGAAGAATTTATTAAATAGTAAAAACATTGACCCGTAGTAGCAATTGATATTATGTGATAAGGCAATACATTTTTTCCGTTCCCTGAATCCCTTGGCATATCTAAAATAAGAAAATAATAATTGAGGTCATTCACCGCAAGTGGCCATAAAATGGCCGATCACTGTTATGTCACTCATTAAAAAATATGTCTTCTATTCTATGTTCACACTGGGTCGACGAGGATAATGAGGTCGGTTACACGGTGATTATTTTTGAACGATACAGTCATATTACAATTTTCATCACGTGGCTATCGTTCAATATTGAAGCAAAATTCAAACATTTTTAGGGTTCCGTAGTAAACAAGGAACCCTTATAGTTTCGCCATGTCCGTCCGTCCGTCCGTCTGTCCCCCGTTTTTCTCAGTAACCGTTAATACTAGAAAGCTGTAATTTGGGATGAGTATACATATAAATAACGCCGAGAAAATGGTAGAAAAAAATCTTTTAAAATATTTTTTAAGGTTACCTGTAAATTGGTGGTGCAATTTTTTTTTCTTCCAATCCCCATCGTGTGGGGTATCGTTGGATAGTTCTTTTAAAAATATTATAAGGTTTCTAAAAGCATTAGATTAAAGAATTGGTTGGCGTGATATTAAGCTTTGAAGTGATAATTTTTGTTACGGACAAGTGTCCCCCCCCCCCCTACCAGCTAAACGGTGGGTATTAGGCACATGAACAAAATCATGGTAGTAGTATATACGATGAATTTAAAAGGAAAACTATCACAGCTAAGTAGACGTTACTAGTTAACGAGTAATAGTCGAACTTCTGAAATGTACTTTGCAAAAGCAAACTTTCGTACAATTTCCATTGATACCTTAGATAATGTTGTTAATTCTGTCAAAAACATAGTAAATATAAGTTTGCGAACTTTTTAGTCCACATAATGTAATGGGTGGACGACTACGGAACCCTACCTTGCGCGTGGCCCGACACGCACTTGGTTGGTTTTTTGATATTCACGATAATATGGACAGCCTAGTATGTATTGTGATATTGTCCCTAACCTAACCTATCCACTGCTAGATGAATCGGGGTTGACGACAGCGTTGCCCGGCCGCACATCAATGAAAAATATTTTTTATAATTGATATGCCAACTGTACAAATATTATTAACAGAGTATTTCACTTCGTAGAAAATATCTGTCGAGCAAATTTTAAATTGTCCCACTACAATTGCAGAACTTGCAAATAAGTATTTCATTTAAATTAATAAAATATGAAGGTTAAATATTGATATTTTGCTACAGAAAAGACATTTTCAATGCACTGATATTTTTTACGAACTTGGCTTATGCACTACAATGCCCGCAGTCAAAATCAGCTGTTCGTATTTTTTTTAAATCTGTGAATACTAATTTTTGAGCATGAGTTTAGAACATGTTTAGAGAAAAATCCTACAGGCAAATTTGCGTTGTAGACCCTGTCCATGTAGCACGTAAAATACCATATATAAAAACAAGCTTGGATACATTTTATTCAGGCAAGCATTCGCATCTTTTGAGAAATTGTGATAAAATATATACCTAAAACTTTAATTCTAAGATCAATCTTTTATAATAAAAACATCAAAATATAATATCGATGCATTATCAAATTTTCAAAATGCGTAAATAAGACATAGATTGGGAGTTGGCATCAAAATGTTGTAGCCGCTGGCAACTCCGAATGAAATGCATACTCTTCGGGGCAACACTGAATAAAAAACATACAATTATAAAAAAAAAGTGACACACACGCCAATGTAAATTGCTTCTGAATTTGGCGTTTGAGTTAAAAAATTACAATTTCGTGATAGTAATTGCTATTTTAATGGATAAATACGGCATTTAGAATGTCCAACGTTAATATTGGTGAGATAAACGTTTCATTCTTTGATTTTTATGCAATGATCTTTCAGGACATAATTTAGGTTGTATCAAAGGAATCGAAGCCATTTCGCTATATCCTTTTGATAATTTAGTCGAAAATGATCTTTTCGATATTATTGTAACTTCATATAACAATATAACATTAAAAGTGCGGTGATACTTTTCACCGTAAAACGGTCGATGTGTCGTCGCCATAGTTGAGTCTTCTTACGGTTTACGAAGTCATTGGTTCTGGGTTGTGTACGTACTGTTCCGTAAGGTTGTATGAATATCTGTCATCTCTGAATGGATTTGTTTTTAGTTAGCTGCAATTTAACAATAATTACCGTGTATTATCATTTGAACAGCAATTAAAGGTTCACGTAAATTAATCAACCAAAGCTGATGGATGTAAACAAATTGTATAAGAAAAGTTACGTTTGGTTGGATCGTCATTTCGACAACTAACATGTACCATTTACGAAAAGTAAACTTAAATCAATAAGCTTTAATTATTGTGAAGATAATTTTTTTTCAGGGTAAGGCTTTTGCAATGGCTCAATATTACCAGATAGTTGGACAAGGACGGTCACTCACTCTTGAAGACCTGCAAAGATATTGCTCTAACATTTGTGTGGTCAATCAAGATGATCAGCAATATTCACAACAACAGGTAAGTCACTCAAACACTGATTTTAGCAGAACACACATGCTGTTACTGTTATAGAAGATTCAACACTGTCTCAATAATATTAACATTCTAGTTGTCGTAACTCTTTAAAAAGTTGAATCCTGTCTTATAATTTTCACACTTTCATATACATAAAGCTCTTGACTTTTCCTTTGTACATACTTTCGCAAACAAAACTTTTTTAATTTGATCTTGTTAGGGTGAAACCTCTTATTCGTCGGTTTGCAATGAAAATTACTACCAAATTTGTCTAATATTAACAACTTTTAGAAACCTCATATCTCATACTGAATCAAGGTTGAGGTCAATTCGTTTCTCAACTGTATCACTCTTACCCAGTTAAATTCAATTTGTTATTTATATTCCATGTCTTTTTTCATTTTGTATTTTACTTATTTCTGATATTCTAAGGCTGCTTTTTCATTATTAATCATTAGTTTATATAGGTAAGCTATGTATCCATTCATACCAGTTAGGCAAGCTGAGCACTGCACATACATAGCTTAAATGCTACAGCATTCAAGTCACCTTTATGTTTTTTTTGTCTATGGCATTCACTTTACTGTGAACCTTAGAAGAAGAGCTTCCTAAGGGGACCTAAATTGGTCCCTTTGGCTGTCAACACAGTGAATCATGCACATGACTCTTTTGGATTTGAGAGTGTATAGGCTGCGGTGTTCGCTTACCATCAGGTGGACCATACGCTTGTCTGTCACCATTAAAAAAAACAAGTATAAAAACCTTACTGTGTTAGTTATTTTACGGCCATGCTTTAATTGACACTATTTTAAAACATGTTATCCATAAAGGTGGTGGTCCAGCCAGCAGATCAACCTAATGATATCATAGTGAGTGAAGGAGTACAACCGCAGCTAGTTGTTGGTGATGGTGGACTGCAATACCAGCAGCAGTACATCATCCGCCAGGAGCCGCCGCCACCGCCTCCTCCCTCGGACTTCCAGCAGCAACAACAGCAGCAACATCAACAGCAGCAGGCGTTGCACAGACAGGTAAGTTAACATGTTATGACATGAATTTAAACTTTCGTGAGACATGTTATAAGTTATAACTATATTTGACTAAACAGTTAACTTTCTTCCTGCAGTTGCCGGTGACTGGTTTCACCAAAGCTCTCCATGTTGTTCCGTCTTCCGCTTTTCGGGTTTTTATTACTATTAAACTGTTAACACTCACTTATTAATTGTCACTCCGGGCGATATTATGTTTCGAACCCTTCGGGATGTTACTTCCGAAGAGTTCGAAACATGTCGCCGGAAGTGTTAACTATTTAGTAAAATATAGTTATCATATAAAATATCTCGTCCTTAGACACAGTGTAACCACTTACACTCTTGTGTGCTAAGAATGCTATAGTGGGTGGTTTTTTTTTATTAGTAAATAGTAATGTGTTATTCTTCATTTTTACCAACCATAATTTATATGAGGTACAATGCATTCTGTGAGAGTAATGCTAAATGCTACCATTTATAAATTTATCTCATTTTCTAATAAGTACTCTTTTACTAGTGGTGGTCTGCACAGAAAATTACACAATCAATATACTAACTGAAAATCACTAAAAAACACTATGTTTCTGATTAAACAAAGCCTTCAACAGTTAATTTGTTCTATAATACAAAAATTGTATCTTGTTGGTAAAAAAGACGAATGACCCTAATTAGGTACTAACAGCAACATCTGGACTCTGGAGCCTATACCACAAAACTTTACAAGCATACAATTCGACAAATTTGTCAACTTTTTCTATGGAATATTGGTCAATTTTGTCAAATAATAGACTTAAAGTTTTGTGGTGTAGGGACCTTGTAACTATCCCAAATGCCAAACATTATTGCATTGGCTGATGGACAGACTATGGTGCTGTTTGTACATAAATATTTAATAAATAAATATATTTCTTGAGTGTTCGAAGGGAGACCTTGTGAATATTCTAAGTCAGTATTGAAATGTCTATTCAATAAAGTTGGACAAATGAAAATAGTAAATAAGGGTCTAGACATTTCAATAAAATTTGACAAATGAAAATATTAAATAGGTACCTCTCCTGTTTCATTAAAATTTATTTTAGTGTTTATGGCTGGTGTGCAGGATGGATTGGTGACTTCAGTGCTTCTGAAACTACTTTTATTTTCAGTTCATTACTTACTTGTAGCATGCCACCATGATTTTCAAAATTTTAATTCATTTCTGTAACAAATCTTAATATTTCAAATTATTATTAAAGGAACTTGTGCCCATTGTCTTTCTTTATTCATTCCTGATCTTTATTCATAGCTGAGATGGAGAGATAATAATCAGATAACTTAAGTGGGATTGTATAAGATTGTTATATTATGCAAGTTGTGTTTATATACAATTTATTTGTAGGTTTACTACACATCCGATTTACCAGTGGATGCTCAGGTTGTCTTGCAACAGGCTCAACAAATCATTGATGCATCTATGATGCAACAGTCCTCTCCACAACATCCGCAACATGTATGTTGTTTAGATAATTGTGCATTACATAGTACACATATACTATAAGTCCTACTTCTAGTAGACTTGCAACTCTAGATCTAGATATACCCAGCTTAGCATGACCCTGTGATCTTCTTTTTTGGTTCACAATTAACATGTCATGGTTTCAAAATTACTCTTTTTTTTAAAACAAATTATTGTGGGTAACTGCTTTTATGAATTGTACATAAATTGATAGCAAGAGCTTGCAATAACACACTTGGTAACATTAAAAGGTACAAGGCTTTGTACTGGTCAGTCACAATACAACAATTGTATTTTTTTTTCATTGGTAACTTTAGCAATACTTTTTTTTCTACATTTGTTGCAATAGGAAACCGTTCCTTCTACAAATGCAATGTGTTAGCTTAGCACATTAAGTGCCAAGCTTCCTAATTCTTAAAACGAAACTACACTAGCAAGCAAGCTGGCAGCAAATGTACTAATTGTTCTTGTCCAAATCTTTTGTAAATATTTCAATTTGTGACTGATTATTACTATCCCACGTGGAATTGATGTCTATAAAATTTTTGTATGTCTCATGCTTCTTTCATTTGGAAATATAACAATTGTGGCACTGATACTAACATAACACCTTGTGAACATTTATTAAATTTATTATTCATAAAAATGTAAATTTAACAGTGGTTTCGTAGTGTTACATTTATTTGTAATTTTGTAATTTCTCTTTCTATTAAATTTCTAGTTACTTTTTGTTATCTTTAAGTCTGGTATAAATAGTTTGAGGTGTAGTAATGTGATTGTATTTAAGTTAAATTATTTTGTTAATAATGTACTGGATATTTGGTGATTTCACAAAAGTGTACAATTTAAGATATTACATTGGTTTTAAAAGTTGTGCAATACAAAGTCAAAACAGCTCGTCAAGTACATATTTTTTGAAAATCACCATTGCATATTTTAATTTGGTGTAAGCTCGTATTTTTTTATTTTATGAAAACTACTATTAATATTTAATTTAAAGATTAAAAAGATATTTCTTTAAAAAATACGAGCCTTGAGAATGCTTCGCTTTTTTATGGTGTCTTGTCTTGAGTTAGCAATGTAGAACAGGTTCTTCCTGACTTACCATTATTGAGTTAAAATTATTGAGTTAAAATATAATAAATATAAAATAGTATAAAACTGAATCTAGTAAAACATAGGCCACATAGGCAGGGCTAGGGTACAGGCAGTGGCCTATACTAGATTTTTAATCTAACTCAGCAGTCAAGTGCCACATAGTAGTTAACAAAATTGACGTGGGTCCCACGTGTTTTTAATTTAATTTGTCACTTTATTAATCAAAAGGTACCATACTGTTGGTTGTCAATAACGAAGCTCCCGGACGCCTGTTTCCTACCATTGCTCAAACTGAATGCCGTGCTAATGATCCGGTCAATACATATGTTCAATAAGGGCAGCAAGACATGCCTCAGAGATAAATAAGAATTGGCCCTTATTTTATCTACTTGACACCTGACAATGACAATGCAATGTGTTACTACTATCTCATCTAGCCAAATTGTCGTTGTCAAGTGACAATTCTCAAGTTGGTGATATATAAGGGCCTGCTGCTTTATGCTGTAAATTTGTGTCCCAACAATCATGTAGTGTTGTGTTCCTAGTGGCGAGTAAAGGTTTTAATTCCGCAGCAGACAGCAACTGCTCGATCCTCCAAATTGAACCGTAATGGTATGCGTAAAAAGCTCAATTTGAAATGAGCGGAGAAGTGTCGCAACAGCACACGCCACTCACTTTAAATTGGGACTTTTCGTCTTATGATTACGGTTCAATTTGGAGTGCGGCGGAACGTGCAGTTGCTGTCTGCTGTCGGCTGCGGAATTCAACTTTAAAGCCGCCAGAACTACCGAGAATCCGTTGAGTTGATAGTGAGGAACTGCATACTTCACTAGCTGTCAACACGACGAATCCTCAATTCAATAAAGGGTCGGCAACGCGCTTGTGATTCTTGTTGAGTCGCTATATAGTGTCCACAGGCTACGGTATTTGCTTACCATCAGGCGGTCAGGCGCTTTAACCCATTCATGCAGCAGAGCAGCATGTACGGCGCACTGTCATACATTCGAACTAGCTGTAGCGGAGTCACGACATCGTGTCGTTACTCACTGGCTTAGCGACGCGCAGTATTGTGCGGATGGCGTTATGCATGATTTCTATTTAACCTTTTTTTTTTAAATATAATTAAATGTTGTAAGGGTTTACTGCTGTAATTTTGACTGATTTAATATAGCTTACTGCTGGGCAGAAATATCCCCTCATGGATTTGATGGCTTTTACCATAGAGGAAATTTTAATATTCTGACTAAACTGGCTTATACTTATAACATTTTGTTCATGAAAATGGGAACTTGCATTATACTTGTATTACTTACCTATTAATATACCTAATCTTAATAAAATTGTCATTCATAACAATTGAGGGTGGGCCACGCATTTCCATAGCAACGCGTTGTAAAACGGGACGCTGTTTCATCAGTCTCATACTTGTCAGGAAAAGACGTACACTTTAAAAACAAGGCGAAAGCCATGTTGGCGCCACGCGTTCTGCGTCTACCATGAGGGACGTGTTATGTCTGCGTACTAAGAGTTATTTTCACCCGTTACCCTTGTTACCGTAGGTAAAAGCCGAGGTTTCCATCCCTATTAGTTGCCACTGGTAACAGCCGGGACTTTTGTAGTTACCAAAAACTGGGGAAAAGGTCCTATCTGGTAGCACATTCATGGTAACAGGTAGGAAATTAATTGCGCCAACATCGCGCTCGTTTCTTGTTTATGTTATCGCAGCATGACACGTCGCGTCAACATGCGTATAAGGGCGGGTTGCAAAATCTTACGATTACGATCTATCGACGAAAAATAATGGCGCTGTCATTTCATCCCATAGTAATTTGTCAAACTTCCCGGGTCATAGGTAAACAGATTTAGGTTCGCGTCTTTTCTGTGGACATATAGAAAGTTAAGGGCTACAAAGTTTAACTTTGGATTGGACTAAATAATAACCCGCATAAACAGCGTCTCCGTCTCTATAAATACATGCACATAAGCTGTTAACTATTGACCACAGGTGGGACGACTTTTGCTTTTTCAAGTATTTGGGTATGACCCTCCCATATAAGATAATTATATTTTAACGAACACAGATCACTGTTATGACGGTTTGTAGAAACCGACCCTAAACCCCGCTTAAGACGGATGAGTACAAGCTATGTCGTTTACAGCTGGTGAGCCCGGCCCACGTCCTGTCTCAACCGACGGTGATACACCCGGCGCAGCCGCCGCCGCCGCAGCCCCCGCCCCCGCCACCACAGCATGCGCCGCAGCCGGTAAACTTAAAAAAACTTCTGCTAAAGACATTCTTGACAAACTATATTTGATGCCAATCCAGGATCAAAAGCTTGTATGGGACCAAAAAAAATCTGCTACCCTACAAAAGTTTTCCTCGGTTTTTGGAACAAAAATGGCCGGACACCGCGCAATGCGACCACTGTGCACTGCGCAATGCGGCCGCTACGCGACGGAAAGTAGCTATGATAACGTTCCGCGCGCGTCGCGCAGCCTGTGTGGCGTCGCTAACCTGTTACCGTACGTTACGGTGCGCAGCGGCCGCGCAATCAATACGTCCCGCACGCCGTTTGACCGAGCCTTAACTAAAAACTGTGTTATAAGTCCTTTTTTCCCATAAACAAATGGGAATTTGTCGGAGCGTTTCAACCGCCGTGACTTCGGTGGTTGTATTATTTACGATGTCTGGGTTTTTGTGGTCCAATTTGAAAAGGATGATAGCCCTCCCCGCCTGCTATGCTACAGCCTGTATTGGTCTCCCGTTCTGCAGTGATGCCTTCAATAATGCGACCACCGAAGTCACAGCGTTTGAAACGCTCTGAAAAATGCCCCACTGTTAATGCAACAGATAACGACATAAGAATGTTAATTACGTGTTAGATAAAAAAGGTTTGATCAACATTTCATTCTAACACTTTAAACTCTCGCGCTTTGTAAACATACTTAAAAGGTTTGTTTTAACGGGTCTAACGCCCCGTTAGACCCGTTAAAACAAACCTTTTAAGTATGGCAACATTTCATTCGTTCTCCATCATTTATTAACTAACTATTTACAGCAACAGCAACCCCAACAGCTGCCGCGGGCGACAGCCCAGCAATCCCAGTTGATGCAGCAATTGCAACAGCACCAGCACAACATACATATGCAGCAGTTGCAACAGCAGCAATTGCAACAACACTTGCAACAGCAACAGCAGCAACAACAACAGCAGCAACATCAACAGCATAACACTGCGCAGCAGATACAGCATCAGCAAGTCGTTATGCACGCGGCGTATATTAACCAAGCGGTGAGTTGGATAGTTTAACCCTTTCAGCGCCACAGACGGCAAATCACGTCAAGGGCGCTAAAAGACGTCTACAGCCGACAGGCTGGCCAATGCAATAGCGATCTATTCGCGATTGTGTAACGTTTAATTTCGTGTTGAACAATGCGATGATGTGGCGTCATTTGTGTCCGATGCTTGAGGTTAAGTAGGTAGGTAGTAGGTCTAGAAAATCGTTTTATTTTTAATTTCTGTTAGGTACTTGTTTGTCACTTTAGATTGAACACGCTAGCTAGTCGATAACGTAACGTTTAAAACATACATAAGGTAAATCTCACTGTAGGTACTTTTTTTGTATTCCACCTAACGTTACGTTTGAGCCGTTACGTAATCACCTCTGCGCTGCGGTCGTCGAACTAAACTATGTCTTATGTAATCAATACCTTTTTTTGTTACATTACTATTTTTCCCCAAGTCAAGGGGCCTTCGGTCGACTTGAGAACTTCTAACAGTCAAGTTGCCCACTCACTTGACAAGCCTAATCCCAGTAAGCTCTAGTTTCCCTATCGTTTGGAAAGTCTATTGGAATGAAAAAAGCAAAAAAAAAATTACGAAATTAGGTCGCAATAGTTCGGTTCTAGATAGTAGGTAACATTGACAAAATATCAAGATACGTATTATGAAATAGAAAATGGCCTATATAGACGAGCGTTGTTTCAATGATAAAGACCCTTTCTGTGGTTCAGGGTACCCCGACGCGTCAAGCTCCCCCCAAGCTGCTGAACCAGGCGCTGAGCAGCCCGGGCTCCGTGACGCTGGTGCGCGCGCCGGTGCGGACGGTGCGCCAGCGGCGGCCCGTCGTGCGCCCGCCGCTGCCCGGCCCCATGCAGGTCAACGCGCGCCTGCTCAACCCGCAGCACCAGGTGAGCGAGTGTTCACCTGTGTACCCCGCCCCCCGAGCTAGTGAACCAGGCGCTGAGCAGCCCGGGCTCCGTGACGCTGGTGCGCGCGCCGGTGCGGACGGTGCGCCAGCGGCGGCCCGTCGTGCGCCCGCCGCTGCCCGGCCCCATGCAGGTCAACGCGCGCCTGCTCAACCCGCAGCACCAGGTGAGCGAGTGTTCACCTGTGTACCCCGCCCCCCGAGCTAGTGAACCAGGCGCTGAGCAACCCGGGCTCCGTGACGCTGGTGCGCGCGCCGGTGCGGACGGTGCGCCAGCGGCGGCCCGTCGTGCGCCCGCCGCTGCCCGGCCCCATGCAGGTCAACGCGCGCCTGCTCAACCCGCAGCACCAGGTGAGCGAGTGTTCACCTGTGTACCCCGCCCCCCGAGCTAGTGAACCAGGCGCTGAGCAGCCCGGGCTCCGTGACGCTGGTGCGCGCGCCGGTGCGGACGGTGCGCCAGCGGCGGCCCGTCGTGCGCCCGCCGCTGCCCGGCCCCATGCAGGTCAACGCGCGCCTGCTCAACCCGCAGCACCAGGTGAGCGAGTGTTCACCTGTGTACCCCGCCCCCCGAGCTAGTGAACCAGGCGCTGAGCAACCCGGGCTCCGTGACGCTGGTGCGCGCGCCGGTGCGGACGGTGCGCCAGCGGCGGCCCGTCGTGCGCCCGCCGCTGCCCGGCCCCATGCAGGTCAACGCGCGCCTGCTCAACCCGCAGCACCAGGTGAGCGAGTGTTCACCTGTGTACCCCGCCCCCCGAGCTAGTGAACCAGGCGCTGAGCAGCCCGGGCTCCGTGACGCTGGTGCGCGCGCCGGTGCGGACGGTGCGCCAGCGGCGGCCCGTCGTGCGCCCGCCGCTGCCCGGCCCCATGCAGGTCAACGCGCGCCTGCTCAACCCGCAGCACCAGGTGAGCGAGTGTTCACCTGTGTACCCCGCCCCCCGAGCTAGTGAACCAGGCGCTGAGCAACCCGGGCTCCGTGACGCTGGTGCGCGCGCCGGTGCGGACGGTGCGCCAGCGGCGGCCCGTCGTGCGCCCGCCGCTGCCCGGCCCCCATGCAGGTCAACGCGCGCCTGCTCAACCCGCAGCACCAGGTGAGCGAGTGTTCAGCGTTTTTACGGCGGTTTTTCGTCATTGTCGTTTCGTTGCCTTAACAAGTGTTAAAAGGGATTATTATACGGAGTTAAATTTTTGTTAAAATCCTAAACCAATATCAGTTCTGAGTATTATTTGATAAAAGTTCCCGCGGTTAGTCTTAAGAGTGTTTTTACGAGCGCGGGTGAGCCATGGTTGAGTGTTGAGCTATAGATACATGCACATTGTGTATAAGTGCGTCAGCGTAGGAGCTACAATTTGACATTGTCTATGTACACCAATGGCCAACCCGCGCTCGTGAGATAAAAGTACTATACTTTTGTAAATTATCGTGAGGCAACAATGAAAACAATTTGCCTTTTTCCTCTCTTGCTTTTCCAGTTTGAACATCTTACGTAAGGGATCTGGGAAGACGTCACGTCTCTAAAGCGCAGCGCAAGCAAGCAAGCAAGCAAGCGCAAGAGCTTGGGCGCAATTTTTAGTGAATTTTCAATACATTGCAGGGTTTGGTCGTATTCTTAGTATCTTGGTAGCGCGCAGCCCTGCAATGTAAACAAACAAGTTCTCGCCAATGTAAATCAGCCTTAATATTGACTTAATAGACTCTCCCCAGAATCTTAGGGGAGGCATGCCAAAGCCACACAAAAACCACCTCAACGATGTAATTTTGTATAGGGCGTCGGCGTGTCAATGGGCGGCGTGGCCGGCGTGGGCGCGCTGCGCGCGGGCGCCGGCGCCGGCGGGCCGCGGCCGGCGCGCGCCGAGCCGCGCCTGCTCAACCCGCACGCCGCGCAGCATCGCCCGCCTAGACCGCGCACACCCGTCGCACAGGTAACACAACACAACCAGTACCTCTAGTCACACCTGTGACACGCGAAGGAACGTAAGCGCTGTGGGCAAGTATGTGTGCGTGTGCTGTCTGTACACGCGTCAATTGTTTGCGCGGGTGCGTAGCGCGGTCGAATCGCGAGGTGCGACGGCGCGCGATCGACTCCAGGGGGTCTCTCAGGGACAAGGTAACGGACCTCAGTGCGGGGGATTCGTGTCCTATATGTTATACGACTATTATACTATTATGTGCTCTAAGTACAGTGGTTCTTAACTTTTTAGTGATGAGGGACCTTTTGACTTCTTTCTTGTCTCGCCATGGACCTGGACCACCTCGTATTTCCCGCCCCGGCGACGGCTCGGCTCCCTCATAGCGCAACTCTCGCGAGCCGTTGTTTTGTTGATTCGTTATCACTTATTCAATATTTTTCTGATGGCTTGGCGGACTATTTTGGGTGCCAGTGGTCCGCGGATGAACCACCGGCAGTTATGAACCACTGCTCTAGTATAAGTACAGAATAGTATGATAGTACACACAGAACGGACACGAACTGCCCCGCACGCCCCGACGCGGCGTTTTAGTCACCGATCAGCCACTTGCCGGTGCGCACCGCAAAAAATTACAACAATGACACGCACACATTGACGCGTGTACCGACGGCGCAAGCACACATAATTACCGACACCGCGGACTACTAGGCATGTCAGAGGTATGGTAAGTTAGTATCCGACCGAAACATGTTTTTTTTGCCGAAAACGAACGTTCGGTTTGGCTCTAGTTTCGGCCGAAACCGAAACTTTTACAGACGTGTTAAAATCATCGTGTCGTGTGTAATTGAATAAAACGTCAGCGGGCCGTTCTTTCTAGACAAATGAAAAGTAAGAAACCGAATTATTCGTGTAAGTGGTATAAAATAAAACAATTTGAGTAACAAGATATGAAACAAGTGATAATTTTACCTAAGTTGAAACGGAGACGCTTCGCTCGCTTCGTTTGCTCGGTCAATAATATCAGTTTCGGAATTGCCGGAAGGTTCTTTAGTTTTTTGACCGAAACAGAACCGTCGCCGGAACATGATTTTTATGCCGGAACCGAAACTTCGGTCGGACACTAGTACAAGTATAAGTTTTGTATAGGGCGTCGGCGTGTCAATGGGCGGCGTGGCGGGCGCCGGCGGGCCGCGGCCGGCGCGCGCCGAGCCGCGCACACTCATCACACAGGTACACATAACATAAGCTCCCGCATGCATACGCCCAAAACACCCAGGTACACCATTATTTCTAAAAGGGGCAAACATCACTTAGAATTGGGTTTTCATTTACAAAAAGGTGGTGAAAGAGGGCACTGTTTGAAAGATTTGGGGGCGGGCATGATCGTTCGGACAGCTCAGTTGGCGATTGGCCGTGTTTGTCGTGGGTTCGAATCCTGCTCGGAGCTTAATTTTTTTTACTTTATATTAGGTTTAGGTACAGATATGCAGAGAAGTATGCTTCGTTGGTTTGGGCCTGTTGAGAGGATGTGTGAAAGCAGATTGACTAAGAAGATATATGATCGGGAGATGGAAGGAAGGGTCGGAAGGGGGCCAAGGCGAGGGTATCTTCATATCTTGACCAAATTTCTGCGATACTGAAAAAAGGCCAAGTCAGAAGTTCCCGCAACCAACGAGCTTGTATGAGGAGATGTATGGATGTGATTGAAGCAAAAGAAGTATGTAAGGACCGTAGTATTTGGCGTTCTTTGGTCTCTGCCTACCCCAATGGGATACAGGCGTGAATATATGTATGTATGTATGTGTATGTACAGATGGAGAAAATGTGATATCGCGCAATAAATTTCACTCAGGAAGAGGGTGCTTGCTATTCTAACCCCACACTACACGTACTTGCGCTGCAACACTATTTGATTTATTTACTACTGAATTCTATGAATATTTGAATCTATTCTACACCTTTCTTTATACACTTTCTTGAAATCATCTGTTTCGATTTTAGCAACAGCAGCACCAACAACACCAGCTCTCCCCGCACGTGAACCAACTCGTTAGTCAACAGGTTGGCCAACAGGTCAATCAACAACTGGCCCTCAATCAGCAGCAGGTGCACCAACAGCAGTTCAATCAACTCAAGCTCACCACCCAACAAGTAATTATTCACACTACTTTAGTTCCCACATTACCCAAATTCCATATTTTTATTCATAAACAATTGCTTATTATCGGCCGTATGGAATGCGTGTTTGCTATTATTGTGGAGTCTGGTAGAAACAGTTTTCTCAGCACAGCAACCTTCCTTCAATCTAGAACTTCCCTTAGACATCAAACAAAATATATATTTCTTCTTTTTTATTACAGCAACAGCTCCTACTTAACCAACAAAACCAGGCTCAAGCTACGCGGATCATAACCCAACAAGGCACAATCGTGACGCAAGGAAACCAATCTCTAATGCAACACAACGTCGTACAGCCAACCAACCAAAACGGACCAGTACCTCAGCAGAACACCCTCACTGTGATACCCCAGCGATCGTCACCGCACCCCCAGCAAAACCAGCAAGCGAAGAAAGTGATCGTACAACCGAACAACGCCAACGATATGGATGATCTCGAAGAGAGCATAGCAGCAGCTATACTTACCAAGCACACTGTCAACGAGCCAGCAATGAACCCACAATTCAACCAATCACCTTCAATACGACCTCAGACGTCCGCGCCTCATCAGCAGATGAACTTCAGCCCTCTAGGCTATCAGATGTCACAAACGTACGAACAGCCGACGCTGAGTCAGGTGTTGATGGATACGGATTCGTCGGAGGATGAGAGACAGGTGCTGACACTGTCGAGCGGGCAGAGGATCACGTTAGCGGAGTATAAGAGGATTCATCAACCTATGAGAGTGCAGCAGGGGCCGCAGCCACAGCAACTGCAGCAACCTAGGTAAAGACTAGTAAGAACTTGCGTAAAATTTTCAGTGAATTTTCATTCCGAATCACGATAAAAATGCTCGCAGCGCTTACAGTGTTGCTGACGGCCGGTCCAAATCAAATAGCGCGCTCAATGCCGCGTGAGTAGTGTTTTGATTCGGACCGCTATTCGCTTGAGCGCGCTCACGATCGGACCGATTCACGCTCGTAGCCCGTGTTTACATGACGTTTATATGACGTTTGGCTCAAGGTGCTTACGCCTGGGAGTGTGAGCACCGTAAGCGCCGTCCATGACATCATCAGTGACGTCACGACATCTCATGTAAGCGCTCTGAGCGTGAATCGGTCCGATCGTAAGCGCGCTGTGAGCGTGATTCGGAACATGCCTTACATTGCAGAGTTTGATCGCATTCACCTTCCCTCGGTAGCCCGTAGCCCCGCAATGAAACTTGCGTGCAAGTTCTTGCCAATGTAAATCAGCCGTAAGGACACAAGCAAGCATGTCTAATTTTGCAGAGTTATTGCCTAGTTAACATGATCACGTCTATATCGGACACATAGCACTCCCTCTCGCACTTTAATTCTTGATAGTAAAGGACGAACGCTATATGTTTGGAATAAGCCGTTTCACGGTGGCAGTTCGGTCTTCAAGGCGAGAGTGAATCGGTATTTACTAGGTAAGCGCGTTCCATCCTAGACCGCAATATAGCTTACCATCAGTCGATTTGTGGTCAAGCGCAAACCTATTTTGAATAAAAAGCGCGATAATTCAGGTAATAATAATTTAGGTCACGCTTTATACGAAAATGCTTCCACATCGATGCAAATGGTAATGTTATACGATTAGTGACAGATTCGCGAACTCAATTCCGCCTCTATTCTGCCTCTATCGCTTAAAAAAGTTGCCGTATGCGGATCGCACTAAAATCCAATTCTAATGTCGATTGTCTGTGCCTAAAACTTTTCCGCATTTTGACTCTGACGATTTTGAAATATGTGGATTAAAATTTTTTATATCTACAGGGATAATGGACGTCAAACACTGGTGCGGAGTAAAGAACAACAACGGCCTGTGCAGCGCGTCCCACCTATGCAATCACAACAAGTGCCTCAGCATGGTAAGGCCTCGGTTACAGTCAGGCCCCTGTACCACAAAACATTACAAGACTACAATTCGACAAAATTGTACAATTCTCCATAGAAAAAGTTGAGAAATTTGTCAAATTGTACGCTTGTAAAGCTTTGTGGTATAGGCCCCAGGTTCACTAATATATACTACATTTTTGGACCTTATTACAAAGGGTGCAAAAGTATACAATGTTAATGTAGTCGACATATAAACCACGCCGGTCGATGATAAACGTCAAATCGATCCCTTGTCGTTGACGGTGGAAGCTAAAGACGCTATTTTCGATAACACATAACTTACGGCCATAGTGTGGGACAGCGAATGGCCAAATCACGCATCAATACACATAAACAAACATACATAAATATGTGGTTCATTAAATTGTAATAATAATATTATAAAAACTAGCATATAATTTCATAGTTCATTATTATTTATTTATCGTATGGCAATTATTTAGAACAGTGAGATCTTCAAGACAGTACGGTTGCCAGTTTTTGTAACATGTGCATATAGAACCGACGACTAAAAAGCACTCATTTTGAGCTATTGAAAAAGTTTATTGACCGAAATACATTTTTTACAGTCTTTGACTTGGTCCACAGATAACAATGAGCCTCCAAGTGGACCGTCAGAACAGTCGTCAGAGCCCCAGTCCGCCAAAATGTTGATTTTCCTCCAAAACGGCGAACAAAGACTTATCACGTTTACACTGCCAAAGGAAAGCTGTACACTACAAGAGGTTTTAGAACAGGTATTTATATTTAGTATCTTTTTCTTCTCGTTCAAGAATTGACACATTATTATATTATTAAGCTACATTTATTTTTATCCATAAATATTTTTATCAGGGGAGAAGGTCAGATGGCATGGCAGTCACTTTTGTTAAACTAGATTCTATCGTCTAATCGTCTAATCCTACAAGAGAACGCAAGAAGGATGAAATACTTATTTTTATGTATTTTTATAGGTCAATGTTCCATTTTCCGAAGATACTCATATACAATGTATGCAAAACACGAGCAGCGAGATAGATTATTTCGTGTCGGTTGGCTCCACTTCTAGAATCGAAGATTTACTGGAAAACCATCCGGTAAGACTATTTTATTTTGATATAACTATTTTTTATATTAATTACTGATATGTAACCTGCATCGGATGAAAATGTACAATTTTGTCATCTTCATATAGTGCGCGCCATCCACGAAGGCGCGCCCCTCCACAGCCCAAGCCGTACAACTGCGCACAGATTAGTATGAGATTCGCTGTGGGCGCGTCATCGTGGATGGCGCGCACTATATGTTGAATTGAAATCGATTTCGTTTTTATTCTTATATTTTACCAATAGTATTTTATATCTTTTACAGATGCTAGTAGGTGAAATGAGCAGTCGAAGCTCACCTAGTGTATCATTACAACCGCAGAGCAGTGAAATGTCTACACCAGAGAAGTCTTCATGTCCAGAAAGTTGTAAGTTTCATATAATTTATGCACAGGATTGTTGCCTGCAATGCATGTGCTTGCAAAGCTTGTACTTGCTGGTGCTAGGCGACGATATACATACTTATATAGATAAATCTTATATCTTTAAACGAGCAATTCTTGTATATTTATTTATTTATTTATATATTTATTTCGGGGATCTCGGAAACGGCTCTGACGATTTTGATGAAATTTGGTATGTGGGGGTTTTCGGGGACGAGCAATCGATCTAGCTAGGTCTCATGCCCGGGAAAACGCCGAGCAAGGCTAGGTCGCCCAGATATCTTATATCTTTAAACGAGCAATTCTTGTATATTTATTTATTTATATATATATATTTATTTATTTATTTCGGGGATCTCGGAAAGGGCTCTAACGATTTTGATGAAATTTGGTATGTGGGGGTTTTCGGGGACGAGCAATCGATCAAGCTAGGTCTCATGCCCGGGAAAACGCCGAGCAAGGCTCGGTCGCCCAGATATTTAGATACTTAAATATATAGGAAACAACCAAGACTCAGGAACAAATATTCGTCCTCATAACACAAATAAATATCCTGACCGGGATTCGAACTCGGAACCTCCAGCTTCGTAGGCAGGGTCACCATATAATACGTTGACCATGCAACATGAAGCTTAGTAATAGGAATATTTGTTAATCCATCCATTCCATTTGATTAAAAATTTTGTGAGGTTTGATGTATATGACATCATGATTTGTATCTATGCATTGCATTATTATTTTTAATTGTACCTTTTTTGTGACATTTTGTGTAAGATGGTGTATGTGTTTTAAATTAAAGCAAATAAACTATTGATTAAATTAGTATGTTTTAAATATAGGCAATTCCTTAATTGCCAGGCTAGTATGTCTAAAGCGCCTATAATTTGCAGCAAGCCATAGTCCCGAATCTCCTGCCCACACGCCGCCGCCACGATACGTGGACGGAATGCTGGCGCTATGCAAGTCTTGTGGCTACACTGGATTCGACTTCAGCCGTTGCGAAAGGTTCACCACTTTACTTTTGTTTTTGTCAAGTAATGTCCTAGTTCGATGAAGTTTGACTTACTACGGGGCTAGCACAACTGCCGCCGCGAAGCGACGCGAGTAGAGAAAGATCTACCCGCCTCTTTCTAATTTGCACAGTTCGAGCGAGACAGGAATCGCTCAGTCGCACGAGGATACGACATGGTGGCAAGTTGTGCTAGCCCAACTGATAAAATTTTATTTGAGCTTGTGTCATATTTTTCCCAAAAAAAAAACTCCTATGCTATTCGTAAAGATCTTGATGAGTAGTTGACAATGACGACTGCAAAGAAATATAAATTCTGCGCAAATGTTTTTTTTTTACAAAGCTAGATTGATATTCCATACAGTCGAAGGAATACTGTATTCCTTCTGGTACTCATTATTTTTTATCTTGCAGATGTAAAAGAGTATTTACTGAAGAACCTAAAGGTGTACCGATACCGAATAAGAAAGTGGAACAGAAGAAGAAGGATCCTGAAAAATTAATATTAGAAAAACATAAGTGAGTACCTATCATTTGAATTTTTTTCAATAATTATTTATTTTTATGGTAGCGTGTGGTGGCACTAATGAGAATTTCGTTTCAGCACTAGCGAAGGAATTAAATTAAACTTATTGAAGACAACAGTGAAGAATTTAAATAGTAAAACGGTAAGACTTGTTTCCCTTTGTCTTGTTACTTAGGATTTACGAAAATCCCTTTTAACCAAACCCTTCGGGACCCGCCAGAGTACATTGTTGTAATCCTTTTTTTTTAAGATTAGAATTTTAACGGTAATTTTTGCCTACAACTCTTCGTTTCCTCAAGACATCAGAGATTAAACTAATTCCAATTATTTCAGTAGCTTATCATGTCTCAAATATAGCATAATTCCTATAGCACGCCTCATATTTTCCCTTTATAAGATTGTTTTCCATGAAATCGTATGACGACAAACGCACAATTTTTCTAATACGCAAAAAAAAACGAAGTATTGTCAATGGAAGAGCACTCTAAAACTACAAAAGAAAAAAAAAACCAAGCCAAATGAAATCATATGCCGGTGACACAATGTCTAATTTTATGTGTTCTTTGTTTATGCAGCCCGTACAAGAGAAAAAGCCACCAAGAGTTAGAAAGCCGAGAGGAAAACAACCGGACCCTGAACCTGTTATATTGACCTTGAGCTCTGATGAGGAGGACTCCAACAGTTCTCTTCTCAGCAATCAGGTAATAACCATTATTTTGAAACCCATTAAATAAAGCCTTGCCTTTACTCTTGGGCTAAACTAGTAGCTATAGAGGGCAAACTAGCCAAAAGCAAACTTATTTGCAATAAAAAAGAAATGGGTCATAAAACAGATTTAGGTTCGCGTTTAATTTTAGAAATTTTAAGTTGGTTCGATTCTCGGGTGAGAAGTAAATTTGGGAAATTCCTTGAATCCAGTTTTGTTTCTTTTCAAAAATAAAAGAATGTTTTCACATCACCTATTCGGATAAGGGCTTTTTCTTCCCTGCTAGGAGGGATCAAAGTGGTACTTTTCTTCCCTGCTAGGAGGGATCAAAGTGGCACTTTTCTGTAACATGTTATAAGTTATTGTATCGATTTTGATAAAATAAATGCACAACCATTGTTATTTCAGATGTTTCATTATCCTCAATAGGTGATATGAAAAGCAGTATGTGTCACATGGAAGCAAAATTATTTCCACCTTGGGCGTTAATTTCTTGAATCCCTCACTACGCTCAGGATTCTATTTTAGAATCCCTCGCTACGCTCGGGATTCTATTATATAATCCTTCGCTTCGTTCAGGATTCAATTTACGCCCACGCCGTAAATATGTCATTTTGCTCCCTTGTGACACAATCTACTATTCCTTTAAGTATAACGAGCTAACTTAATAATTTAATGCAGTTTCCCTCCAGGGCCCATAATGTTTTTGCACCCTGTATATTAAATAAGTTACTTGTTTTAGCATGAACATTCCATACTTATGAAGGAGCCATCGATGAGTGAGATTGAAAGTGGTACACCTGACAGCGGCATTGGCATGGATCAAATGGATGGTAAGTACATTTTTATTGTTCACTCATTGCCATATGGTCAACCCTCCACTAAGAGCATTTAAGACTGGAGACGACACCAAAGGTATACGAGAAAAAACTGCCAAGTTATTTAAAAACTACTTCATTCATTGATTATAAAATTATACGTCAGTCTCGAAATCGTTCCCGGCAAGGGGCTGACACGCTTTGCTAAAGAAAAATAGTCTTATTGCGATTCCTATAAGAGGAAATAGAAAAGAGCGGCATGTTTTGTCTTGTCCCTATCACCGACCGAACATTTTTTCATGGTCGGGTTATAGGCAAAGGCAAACTTCCATAAGGAATACATTGGACATGCAAACCGGCCAAATTGCGTAGTACAAATTTTGTATAAAAATGAGCAAGTATGAGAAAGACATAGCCCTGGTCGCTCGTTGGCGCATCTTTAACTACAGAGTATATATTATATCTATGGTTCCCGGCATGTGAACAGCTCCGTGAAAATGCCTTTATGTGCTGTTTTTCGGTGAAAAACTTTTTGTCTAATTGATCAGTTATACGGTGATTATGACATTATTAGTCACAATACCGCGATGTCATTATTATCGTGGTTTAAAAAATATATGGATCTTACTTCAACGTCGCTCTTAAGCGGGTATTACACTGTCCTGAATTCAGGACACTTAGAAGGGTTCCGACCTATACGTTAGAGCGAGATGCTTCAACTCCCCTATACTAGTTAGGACGCCTGATTCAGGACAGTGTAATACCTCCTTTAGTGCGAGATGCTTCAACTCCCCTCTCCCTGAAACCGTATCAGGAAACCGTGCGTCTGCGCCCAGCCTTAGACTATGATTTTTGAATGACTGTGACTCTTAGGTAGCCAATGACCCTACCAGCACACCGTAAAATTTTGATGGCACATGCACAGAACACCTGTTTATATTAAAATAATAAACTTCATAAAATCTAAAGTCTTGCGTCGCAGCAGAGAATCTTTCACATTTGTGAAGCATTAACCATTTTTTTGTTAACAAAAAAAAACATAATTTCGAATTTTATTGAAAGGAGTAAATTAGAATGAAAATGGTGATAAACGCAGCCGAAGAGAATAAATAAGGCTGGGTTGACCCAAATCGTCTGTAATCGTAAGCGGTGTTCGTCAAATCTGATTGTATGGAAAGTTTGACAAGTTTCTATGGGCTGACAGCTGCCGGCGCCATATTTGACGGTGACCGGTCTGTGTTCGTATGTTGGTGCAACTGGCACTAAATGCTCACAATCTTATAAAACAGTACAGTAAGACAGATTCTATGTTTTAGGGGGACCTTCTGTCCCGTTTGCGCAGAACATACGTTAGTATTGAACGATTATAACGACGACAAACTATTTATAGCGACATTAAAACATTTATCTCAGTATTTTTTTGATATACTAAAATAGGATTTTCATCATTCAGAATATTTTTTTGTATTGTTTCTTTTGAAGTAATAATAAAATTGAACCCATTACAATAAAACGTGAATGACCAAAACAACAATAAACCGGCCAAGTGCGAGTCGGACTCGCGCACGCAGGGTTTTGTACCATTATCTATAAGAACGTCAATCAAATCATGTTTGTTGAATTGGGAGCCCTCTTAATATTAACTTTATTCTGTTGTTTAGTATTTTTTGTTATAGCGGCAACAGAAATACATCACTTGTGAAAATTTCAAGTGTCTAAATATCGCGGTTCGTTTTACCCTTTGGTTGCGGAACGGATTAAATTTACTATTTTGGAAGAGCGAGGTCTCCTGATACAGTAGGTTATTTTTATACCTAGGTACTAGGAGGTCTCAGCGTTTACTCAAACTCAACTCTTCTGTAATTCAATTTATTCCTTTGCATTCCGCTGAAAGATCGTTTAGGTCTATCATTGATAATGTAATGAGATGCACCAACACGTTCTTTCAGCGGAATAGCAAAGGAATATTGTTGGATTTATTTATCATGGAATTCCGCAAAGTAACGCCTGATTCAATCAATTATCTGTTAACTCGATCAATAGACTGCTTTCTCTAATTGAACTTCTCTTTTGAATTTGATGTTCTTTGTTCTATTGAACCCAAATTGAACCATAAAAAACTAAATTCATTAAGTCAGATTTAGTGCAACACTACTACTTACTTACCGGTTTTTAAATTTATGATGTCCCAACACTCTCAGTGTTGCCCGCTAAAATAATAGCAAAGCGCGCGCTGCGCGCGTCACTAGAACGCCGCCTGCGACATAAACGCAGTGTTGCCAGAACGTGCTTTTTAGCACGGTTTTACGTGCTTTTTTGGATACGAACGTGCTTTTTACGTGCGGTCCTCAAAAACGTGCTAAAACCGTGCTTTTTTAGGTGCTATGGTGCTTTATGATTTTACTACTAAAAATGGAGAGGTAATGTTGGTTTGGTGCTCTCTAAAACTGTAATTTTTTCTAACAATCATTGTGTTTAACAATCTTTCTCTCCTACCCTACGCTTTGACATCCTAAAGTTAAAAGTTATGTTTTACCTGTGGTTGCAGGAAAGAACTTGTCCTGCAACTGCAAGCTCTATCGTTCGTGTCGTGCAATGTGTACATGATGTAGTAAAGGCTCAATACTCTGTATGTGACGAAAACCAGCCAAGTGCGTATCGGACTTCGCACATTTAGATTTCCGAACCAACCGCAAAAGTATGTTGCTTGTAACATGAAAAATAAGGAAATTTCCAATAAACAAAAACCTGTTTTATCAAAATATAAGTATTTCTTGGTAAGTATACCCGTGTTAATGAACAGTATCACCAAATTTCAAGTTTATGGGTAGGGCTGCCATCCGTCCGGGTTTTCCCGGATTTGTCCTAGTTTGGAGGCCGTCCGGGGGCCGTCCGGGGGGGGGGGGGGGGTGTCAAGAAGTGTCCGGGGAAAACCCGGACACTTTTCATGTATGGAAGCACCTTATTGAATTTAAAGGTCTTGTTTTTTAAAAATATTTTTTTCGGACTCGTCCGGGGATAAAATGCGATTTACGCCAAATGTCCGGGTTTTTTAAATCTTTGTCCGGGTTTGGCAAAATTCGAGATGGCAGCCCTATTTATGGGTCAATGGGAAGAAAAAAATTATCTTATGAACAAAATTTTGTGACAGACGACTGACGGACGAACGGACGCGTGAGTGACAACAATAGGCGTCATTTTCGACCCTTCGGGTACGGAACCCTAAAAACGTGCTTTTTATTCCAAAAACGTGCTTTTTTGGACACCCGACTGTGCTTTTTGACGGAGGTGCTCTGGCAACACTGCATAAACGTCAAAGTTTAGTATCTCGATATCGAGCACGTCATGAATTTATATCACGGAAATAGTATAAATTAACATCATTTTAAAGAATCATAATGCTTACAAGACAAACTGGGCTGAATCAAGGTAACCATTTTTATTGGTTGTAATTTGAGTTAGCCGAATTACCACGTTGGTGTTTTACGCCGCAAGAATGCAATATACGTTTGTATAGTTATAAATGTGTCCACATTGCCGAATGAACCAACATTTCACGTGCAAATACATTTTGCAAATTAGTTTTGTCTTATATATATAAAAACGCTTATAGTGCTGGTACATTTATTATCCCAGGACAATTAACATATCTTAACCTTAACACATTGATTTTAACATCTCTAAAAATCGTTAATATCTTACTCATTGTTCAATCATAAATGTGCTGGGTATATTGAAACTAGGTAAATGTGCCAAGTATATTGAAACTGAAGTTAATTTTGGATGAGGTTGTGCAATTTGTCAATAACTACAGTTGATCTATGCATTCTTTACTTTACCTATCAGGCCTGAGGCAATTTAGAGACCGCATAGTTGATACACATTTACGGCCCCTGACCTTTTTTAATTAATATTACATAATTTATTTAATAAAAAGTGTTATACAATTTTAAGCCGTCCTCTCCCGTCGAAAAAAATGAACAATGCCATTCTTTTGTTATCTGCCCTGGGATCCCAGGGACTGGTAGACGACGGGTATGGATTAAAGAGCTTGTAGATGAACCCAAAGTGGTTCATAACATAATAATAATGATATTATTATCTTTTGACATAAGCGAATTTTATTATACTATTTATACTTTTTAAACCTTTTATACCAGGAATTATTATTGTAATCTAATGTATTTTTTAGTCTGTATTTAATCGAACCCTGACATTTAAACTATTGTACCGCCTTAGTAATTTTAGAGTGTTTTTATTATTTTGAAATATTTTTTGGGACCTTCTATGGTACTTTGAATCTTATGGCATGCATGATTAAGTCACTTATTGAACATATTACATAGGCGCAACTCGGTCAACTCAAGTCATTTTATCGCTGTATCTACCTGAAATGTTCGTTATTTTATTTTATTTTTTTGTTGCATTGTATGTTTAGTACTTAGATTTTAATAGATAAAATTGCTATACCCTGACAGGGTTACCATGTACTGTATATTATATAATAACATCTTGTAAACCCATGGTATTGCAATAAATAAATGAAATAATAAGTTCAAAGGTACCTAATAACACTCACAATGTCATGTTTTATTCTGAAACTTGCTTAATTTTTAATGTAGGTAGTGACATTGGCATAAGATTAAGCTTATCGGTTAATCATTTCAGATGGTAGCAGAGATGCACTCAGTCATAGCTCCATGCAAGATCTGGTTGCGACTCTCACTTGCCGCACCATCAGAATAGGGTCATATAAATTCACGCCCAAAGAGAAGGTATGAATCAGTTTAAATCTTTATTGTACCTTACATCAAGCTGAATCTAGTTTTATTGTAAGGATTTTGTTGATTGATAGTTTTTTATAATTTAATAAATTAAAGTGAAATAGTCTGTGTTAAGCGAGTATTATACTGTTCTTAATTCAGAATGTTTAGAGCGGTACATACCGATGTGTTTGAGCGAGATGCTTCAACTCCCCTCCCCTAGTCAGGATTCTGAATTCAGGACAGTCTAATACCCGCTTTAATAAACATTGCACTGAAGATCATACAAATCTAGCTTGTAGCCTACAATGGCTAATTCAAGTTAATTATAAGACAACTAGCGACCTGCCCCGGCTTCGCATTGGTGCAATGTATACATATAAACCTTCCTTTTGAATCACTCTTTCTATTAACCCTGTACACCCAGATTGAAACGATTGTGAGCTCTAAATACATTTAATTGTCAATTTTTAACAAGTCTCATAAAGGTGCATTTTGACTTTGCTTATTTGCGATTTATCGATTGTAAAGGCTTAATAAAAACCACATCAAAATCCTTTGCGTAGTTTTAAGGATCTAAGCATACAACGGGACAGACAGAAGAAAGCGACTTTGTTTTATACTATGTAGTGATTATAATTATAATGTTTAACACTTCAATTATTGTAAAAAACTACAGTTGTGATTTTGCTAGCAGTACTATTAGTGAATTAGATGGGAATGTTAATTACAATTCAATAGCCTTAAGTTAAGTTCTCCAAAAGCGCTAGGGGTGATTATGACAATCACCAAAACATTTGACACCTCGTCCTACTTCATACTCAGCGGAGCAGACTTGTTTGACTGCTTGGAGCATCAGATGCTTGTTTTGTGTGTTCCTTATCGTCACCTTGTTTGTCATATCTTTTGTTGTCTATAGGTCACCATCTCCTCAAAGGGAATTAAAATAGTTGCACCATCACTAAAAGATGAATCCCGCGATGTCGCAATCCAAATACAGCTGAAAGAGGTGGTCAGATTATTAGCACATTTCTCCAAAGGGGTGCCCGTCATATTTTTATACGCAATGAACAAGTGTGGCGGTTATATACGGAAAGCTCTCGACATGGTAGATGACCAAGGTATGTTCAATATGAGCCATTTTTATCTTTAAAGCTTAAGCCACACACAGAGCCGGCGGGCGTGAGGCGGGCGGGCGGGAGGCGGGCGGGCGCGCAAAGGCAGTCTGTTTCTTGAAAGCCGCCCGCCCGCCTCACGCCCACTCCCGCGCGCCACCCGCCCGCCCGCTCTGTGTGTGGCTTAAGATTAAATTGTCTTCTCTTGGGACTGGAGATATCCAGGTACATAACAAAACAATGTTGTTGTTTTTTTTTTCCGGGAGACAACAACTTAAGTGTATGCCTTTCAATTTGCATTAAAAAAATCTACTTATTTTGATAATGATTCATTGAAAACTTGAATCATTTATCTATATTCAGTAAACTAACTAAAAATTAAGTGGTAAATTGTTGTATACATGACGCAGGGTATCAAAACTATTAATAATATTTTTCCGGTTCTACCTAGTTTAGTTCTTATTAGTAGTACGTGTTTGTTAACAATTTGTATAGATAAATGAACCTCCAGGTCTTTGTACTAACGTTACTTAGTACACTATGTGTACAACATTGTGTTCTAAATAAATAGAGAAAAAATATTTCCTTTCAGGGCCATATTATAACCCGATGTCAAAGATTGATCCGCACAAACGAATAACACTGTTGCCTGACTTTATATCAGACGAGGCACGAATGGCATTTAAAGTACTGTTCGGTAAAACGATGGATGAGCTGAACGCTCGAGAGGCTAATGAGATCCTGGTCAGGACATGTACAAAAGAAAGCAACAGTGTTACAAAGATGGCTACCAGGTCGTCAAGTGCTTCCAGTGGAAGTGGAGCTAAGAGGTAATATATTTAAATTTACTGATGATTATTGATAGCCCTTTTCCTCAGACATTGACAGGTTTCCTTTGGCATAGGCATTTAATAGGGTATTAAACTAAGGTAAAAATAAATTATTTTTTACTTGACTAATAAAAGATCTAACGAAAATACTCGAAAAACATCAATTATTAATTTATTTTAGCTAATTGTAAGATTTTATAAGCATAAAGATTTAAAAAGGATGCTGATTTGAACAAACCTACTCACACTGCCTTAGTGACGTCACTAAGACAGTATTTCCCTACAAACTTCATATTAACAAATCGTTTTTGACATTTAATAAAAAGTTGCTGATTTGACTAGGGGTTTAATACCGTATGTGATCCAGATTTTCCCATCTCTATTTTGTCTTACTTCTCTTTTCTTTGGTTTGCTTGGCATATGTTGTAATGTAACATGTTTGGACCACTTTCTTTACAGTCTCTCTTTTTAACTTATCAATGACTGAATATTACACTTCGTCCCAAAGTCTACACATTCCTAACGTTAGTGATACTTAGATGTTAAGAAACACCCATCAAAACTGGGATGACTAAATTGATCGACATGATGTAGGTATTAATGCAAAGTTACTGCAGAAGTAAAATTTTTGTATGGTTTTTTTTCAGCTCTGGCCCTACAGAAATAAGACAGATATTAATTTATCCACCAGGAAAAGGTGGTATTCCTATAAATACAGAAGACTATATGTGCCTAGCTCAAGACCAATTCTTGAATGATGTTATTATAGATTTTTATTTAAAATATTTAGTTCATGATGTCCTTACCCACAGTCAGAGAGAAAAGACTCATATATTTAGTACTTTCTTCTACAAAAGACTAACCACAAAACCGAGTAAGGTGAATAAAAGTTCGAATCCTCACGAGTGGGACAACACTTTAACGCCGGCGCAAAAGAGACACGCAAGGGTTAAAACGTGGACGAAAAATGTGAATATATTTGACAAAGACTTTATTGTTGTTCCTATTAACGAGAATTGTCATTGGTTTGTGGCTATAATCTGTTACCCAACCGTCGACGGATGCCGGAGCATGATTGACAATCGAACTGTTACACCACAGGAGATTAAAAAACGAGGTAAATTAATTTTATAATCGAGTCTGTGGTAATTACGATACTCTGCTATAAGTATAGATTCAGAAGAAGAAATCGTAAAAAATACTTAGTGGAATTTTATTATTATAAGTGATAATACCTGTTCTAAAGCAATCTCTGCCATTTTGGTTTAAAAAAAAAAATGCCATTCAATTAACATTAACTTGCACACTTTTATTCTCTAATGTTTTATTTTCAGAACGAAGGTCGTCTATGCAGATAGGGAATACCACAATAACGCCGCTGACGAAACAGGAGCAGCTTACATTAAATTGCGACTCTGATAATCTCAGCGAGCGCGATGAGGCTGAAGCAGAGGTATGTACTGTCTCCCATATGCCCAAGAAGTTTAGATACCTACATACTGGAGGTTGCGTGCCTTGAATGACGTCACCGTTATATTGCATCTTTCATTAGATCCATCTTTAGAATGAAAGAGATGCAATATAAGGTAACGTCATTCAAGGCCATATTTTCTAGCTAGTATGTATCTAAACTTCCATGAAACTCGGTCATGTCGCGTGCGATGTGACTTGGTAGGAACTAGAAAGATGGGCTGGCCTAGCCCTTGCAATAGAAAAGTATACATGCTCTGCCAAAAATTGTTACATAGAGTAAGCTTTAGTAATGTTGCTCCCCCCTAATTATTGACCTCTTGAATGATAATTCAATGTATTATGCGCTTACCTACTAAATACCAATTCACTCTCGCCTTGAAGACCGAAAGGTTGTCATATTTTTCTTTGTTTACTATTTGAATTTAAACTTTCGTGAGACATGTTATAACTTTATTTTACTAAACGGTTAAAACTCACGTATTAATTGTCACTTCGGGCGACATGTTTCGAACTCTTCGGGAGTTCTTCCTCAGGATGAGTGCGTCTGCGACCCGCAAGTCAGTGTGCAATCGGCGCGGGTCGCAGACGCACTCATCCTGAGGAAGAACTCCCGAAGAGTTCGAAACATGAAGCCATGACCAGCCAGGCATGTCGCCCGAAGTGACAATTAATACGTGAGTTTTAACCGTTTAGTAAAATAAAGTTTGTTTACTATACTGTAAAATGTAGTTAGTAGGTAGTCTTCAAACTTGACAGGTAGAACACTTGGATAAAAATACAGCATTTAAGAGGCCAATGAATGATTGGAGAGGGCCAACATTACTACAGCTTACCCTACTACAAAAATTTACATTATTAGCAGACCGAAAAGAACTCGCTCTCACACGGCTAGAACCGAAAGGCAAAGGACATTTTGTAGAACATGCGCAAAAACTGATACATTTTTTTTACAGGAGAGTGATTTAGACATGCAGTGCGATTCTGATGAAGAGGAGGCAGAGGCTGCCGCTGCCGCCGCTGCCGAGAAAAAGGCTGAGGAGCAGCCACCCAGCAAGACGGAACCCATCAGGCAGTAAGTGCTGATTAAACTAACTTGTAGGCAAACTGTCTTTATATATCACTAGTATTTTCCCGCGACTTCGTCCGCGTGGAACTATTTTATCGTAATACATTGCTATTTTTTTATATCAGGTGCTTACCTAGTTATCACTCATCCATACAAACTTCCACTCCCTTGAGGTATGATTTCCGGGACAGAAACTATTCTATGTCCTTCCCCGGGAATCTATCTCCATGCCAAATTTCATCTCAAAAATTCAAAATTCACAACATTTATTCTGCAAATAGGCCTCAAGGGCACTTTTAGAAGTCAAAATCTATCTGTCTATCTACATCAGTTCAGCGGTTTAAGCGTGAAGAGGTAACAGACAGACACTTTCGCATTTATAATATTATAATATATAGTATGGATTTAGCTACACCAATCAAACGTTATATTTATTTGGCATTTCTCGGAGCGTTTAACTGCCGTGAATTCGGTGGTCGTATTAGTAATAAATAAAATCAGTGGCGTGCACAGAGTTTCTTGACAGGGTAGGCAAATATTTTAAAGCGATTGAGTACCTATAATAAAATTAATAATTAAAATGAAAAAATAACGATGTCCTTAGGTTTTTGTGGTACATTTTGAAAAGGATGATAGCCTTCCCCGCCTGCTAATACTACAGGCTGATATAGTCTCCCGCTCGTAATGTCTTCAGTGGTGTCTCCAATAATGCGACCTCCGAAGTTACGGAGGTTGAAACGCTCTTAGGAATGCCAAAATGAATAGGGATGTTGACTCAAAAATTATTATTACTCCATACGAAAGAATACATAAAACTATGCCAAATAGTGAAATTTCCATTCAAATATCTCAAAAAATAACGAAACTACAACCGTTAGAATGTCTTTAGTTCGAGAGAGAAAGCGCTACAGATCAGTGACGTCACTGACCTCGAGCGCCATAGTAAATGACGATCGTTCAATACAGAGGTGCGTTTTGCGGAACAGGGACAGAAAATGCCCCCTCCTAAAACTTTGAAGACTTATAATTATGTAATTATTTATTCTTTTGAATTACTTTTTTCGCTATTTGATTGAGAATTTGATCCTTTTTCGAGAAAATACGGATACATTTATTTTCTTATTTGGTGTCAACATCCCTATTAGAAAAAAATACACATACACAATAAATCAAATTTAATTATTTTTACAGGCCCTGCATCCTGATTTTCGATTCACTCGCGGGAGCGTCACGGTCTAGAGTAGTAGCTACTTTACGGGACTATCTCACTTGTGAATATCAAGCAAAGGTAAAGCAACATTTATTGGATCTCATTTGCTACTTGGACACCCTTTTAGATATCGCCATATATTTCGCTTGGCGCGTAACTTAATACTAATCTTCCTCTGCTTTGAACTGGCTTTAATCCCATTTCATTTTGGGGTCAGCCCTCGTACGTTTTCGCCACAACATTCTGTTTTGTGTTGTCAATTCGTCCACTTCCAGAGCCTTAGGTCTTTTTTTTGGATTGTGCTCTTCAAGGTGACAGCTGGTCGTCCACGGCCTCTCTTACCCTCCTCTATGTTCATCACAGCCCTGGTCATATGATCCTCGTAACTTAATACTATTTTATATAAATATTTCACACTTCATGCATCATAATTTTTATTAAGTTTATTCTTTATTCTCATTACAGATCTCGCCGACGAAAGTGTATAATAAAGACAATATAAAAGGTAGCTGTCCCAAAATCCCGCAGCAAAACAATTTTACTGATTGTGGCTTGTATCTACTGCAATATGTTGAGCAGTTTTTCAAGGTAAGGTTTTTTTACTACTCATTAATCCCATTAACATTTTTTTTGTTTTGCGCCTCGGTGCTGATAGTGTTTGCCAAAGGCCACAGTAACCTATCTTATTCCCATCCAAGACAATAATTATGGAACTATCTATCTGCATTAATGGAATTCGCATAAAATAGATTAATGTGAATACATAATTATATAATATTTTCTCCCTTTTTATATATTTTAATAAAATGTTAATTTTGTTTCAGGATCCTATAAAAGACTACGCACTGCCAATTAAACAACTGGTGAATTGGTTTGACGAAATTGTAGTGACCCGGAAACGAGAAGATATATCGCTATTGCTCAAGGCGCTTATGAATCGATACAACCCAGATTCGCATTTAACGTTGCCTGAAATACAATTCCCAACGTTAAACGGTAAATACAGCAATTTTAGAATAAGCATAATAGTGTCATGAAATAACACGGCCAAAATATATGTTCACAAGTCTTGCTAGCGTGATCGCTTTTATTAACACGTATGTAAGTGCGGGAGGGACAAATGCTTTATGTCTGACATAAAAAGATACGTTTCCCTATATTATGACTGTATTGATTCATATGTCACTTATTTAGTCCGTCACACCGTAAATAAATAATAAATAAATAATCGCTAAATAGCAAAACATTTCTATAACACAGTAGAATTCGACAAAAAAATGGTAAAATAGGAAAGCATGATGTAGTTCTGCTTTTTATGTTGTATGGATCATCAATCGATAGGTCTTTTAAAATGAGTGTAAGGTTTCATAAATAAAAATCGATGTAGGAAATATATCCGAGATAATTGCTTGGAACATTAAATGGACTATCTTCGAATGGCCTTTCCCTAGCCAAGCTCCCAGTTGACCCAATAAATTTCATAAATTATTTTGAACTTTTAGAAAAGCAGTCGATATTTGCATATAAGTTAAACCCAAGTCAGTGTTATATTGTTAAGTAACTTACACTTAATGTTTTTCTGAGTGTTGTACATTGAGTATCATAATGTTTCAGGTAAATTAGTCGAAACTGAAGAACATCAAGATGAATCTGACGGGGATAAAGCAAATTCTAGCACAAGCAAAATCATCAAGACAGATGTAAAGGACTCGGAGGGGGGAGCAACACTCACTTTCGTCAAGCAAATATCTACTGGCGACATTATACTGAAACAGAACTTCACAGAAGCTGCGGACGCGTTGCTCCGGAAGACTATAAGAATTACTGGAGATGCCGAAAATAGACTGCAGATCAAACCAGGGTTTATAAAGAAGGGTGACAGTGAAAATCAAATTCTGATTCCTATCAAGCTTCATACTAGTAGTGAAATAAAAGACTTTCAACACACGTTAGTAGTTAATAAGAATAAAAGTATCGGTGATAAAAAACATGGTGTAAATAATCAAAATGTATCCAGTGTGCACTTTAGACAGACTGTGAGTGAGAGTGACAACAATTCATTTCTCAAGACTCGGCGGATAAACAAACTGGAGGATGTGGTCAATGAAACCAGCAAGAAATTCAAACGGAATGAATGCTAATTGTTGCCTGTCCTGTCCCATATACCATATCTATTAAATTATTGTTAATTTAATAAACTGTAAAGTTGTTACATGGACTTTGTAAATATTAGTTAATAATTAACATGTATTAAATTTACTGTATTTTATAATGTAAAGATTTTAAAATAACTTGTGTAATTATATTAGTTTCCACAAAATATAAACCTGGAGGTTAAGTTATTCCGTGCTTTTATTTTTACAGTCTGACCAGTAGGCCTAGCACATGATGGCCGCGAGAGTATGTCGGCTCGAGATAGACTGCGTCTTTTTTTGATTGGTGCTGTTAGAAAGTGACGGATAGTCACTCATATTCGCTATTTGACAGTTGTAAAGATAAAATAATTAATGTGTTGGATACAGTAGCTTATAGGTTTACAATACTCATACAATAGGTTTGTGCTTTAAAATTAATTGAAAACATTTTATTTTTGAAAAATAAATTGAGTTTTTTTATCTGTGGATTACAAAAACCGAAACCAAACGCGTGTGACGTCACATTTCAAAATTAAGGTTTAATTCCGCAACAGACCGCAACTGCACTTACTGCACGTTATGTTTCTTCGCACTCCAAATTGAACCGTAACGGTATTCGTAAAAAGCTCTATTTAAAATGAGCGGAGAAGTGTCGCAACAGCACAAGTTACTGTACAATTTGGAGTGCGGTGTAACATGCAGTTGCCGTCTGCTGTCGGCTGCGGAAGTAAACCTTTAGTTGTTTATCAAGTGCGACGTCACAGTACTCACAGTCACGTGATCAGCTGTTTTCGCGCAAAATTCAAATTACTTATAGAAAAAATATATTTTTTGAAAGAAATTAAGCTCTTTGGGGGAAAAAGATAATTGTTACAGGTATAAAATAAACCTACGTATAATTTAAAATACATTTCCGAAAACTGTCAAGTAGCCAATTGACGGGTAGTCTCATATTTTAACCTTTTCGACGCCAACGACGGGTATGTCTCACGGCGCATAGGGTTCAGCTTTTTGCCATTCCTCTGTCATGGCATATCCATGACATTTTGTATTTGACATGGCGTTGATAAGGTTAAGGCCGGTTGTCTGACCTATTACGGTTCTAGAGATAGACCGATTGATATGGGTGAGCAAAAAATTCCGTACCGTTGGTGCTTTTGTCTGGTTTGTCCACATTTACCACAATGGTTGCTTTTATACTTTACCGTGGACGTGCACGTCCACGATATTCTCTATGGTTTCATTCATAATTAGTCTTAAATAAAATATCGTGTACTTGTCGTGGACGTCCACGGTAAAGTATAAAAGCGACCTATTTGTTCTAACACTGCCCCCTAATCTAAACCCCGTGCCGGACGGTCGCCGACAAATCGCTAGGTCGGAGCGACCTTGGCCCGCAAAGACCGATTTTCAAAGTAAATCTTGCTGGAAACAATTGTCTACACGGTCCGTGCGGACCAAGGTCGTCCGGTCCCAGGGCCTGTTTTCGACCGTCTGGCACGAGCACGAGGTGTGAAACCATATCGTGTCGTGCAATGTGAACGCGACATTGTACAGAATGGGCGGTGGACGGGTGCGTCGTCGTGGATGGCGCGCACTATAACTGGAAGGAATCGTTATGGAACGTCCCTATTAAGCCCGTGATTGTTGCGTGATAGATTACCAATTAACTAAAGCTAATGCGATCGGATCTTACACCTATATCGAATCGGATGATCTGAACACGCCCTTACATGAAGAAAGAATGACACTGACATGACATTGACAGATACATGCAGTGTTGCAAAAGTTACCGATTTATCGGTAGAACTCCCGATTTCGGTTAGAAAATACCGATACACCGATTTTAGGTGTCAAACTCCCGATTTTCTGACCATACAAGGTTTTATTAATAAATTCAGCGTTTTCTTTGTAAATATTAAAACAGGCTAACATATTGGAACGAATAGCGAGGCGATTAGCGAGTTAACCCGAGAATGCATGGACGTGTACACGGAAATTCGCCTTTCAATAAGTATAGATACACCGTATAAAATAAAATAAAAACTGATATTTCAGCGTTTTTAAGTACCTACTCGTATCTAAGTATTTGCATCGAATTAAAGATACTACACGGAACCCAAAATATCCATATAAATCAAAGTACAAGTAGTGATTACATGTAATTATTACCAGAAAAATTGGCGAGATTAAAATTCTGGCATTTAAGCACGTGTTAAATTAATTAATAATGGTCAATATCACTGTAAAAAGGATTTTAAAGTGGTTTTCTTCATAAGAAAAAAGTTCCCGATTTCTCCCGATTTTTAGATGATAGTAACACCGATTTCACAATTGTCAATTTTGCAACACTGGATACATGCCATGCGTGTGGTGTAGTGTACGGTGTGTTGTGTGGCCGAAATCGAACTTGAAGTCAAAGTTTTGGGAAATTACTTTGCTAATTTAATTTAATAAGCACAGAGTTCGGCAACATCTTCAATTTATAGAATGTCGGAAAACAAAGTGGACATAGGCATATTAGAGGAAAGGAGCAGCTGGCTTCTACATCCTAGGTTTTTCCCGAGTAAAATAGGAGGGAAACCTGCCTGGTTGGATCTTGAAAGTATTCCTCATCCGAAAGATTTAACCTGCAAGAAATGTGATGATCCCCTTGTTATGATATGTCAAGTAAGTAAAATAGTATATTATTCCATCTAAATCAAATTCTTTTAAACCTGTTGCATTATTATTAACTAATAATTTCCTATCAATTTTTCAGGTTTATGCTCCTTATGAAGAATCTGATGACGGTTTTCATCGTACGATTTTCGTATTTATTTGCAAAAACGGATCCTGCTGTCAAACAAATTCTGCAGAAAACTTAGTAGCTTTGCGCTGCCAATTACCTAGAAAAAATAACTTTTATTCTTATGAACCTTACAAAGTGAATGAAAATGAGGTGAGTTAAACTAATATCAACATATTTTCTGTCTGGCTATGTTTAAATTGGAATAGTGAACAAATTCTGGGTCATTATACCAGCGTTTCAACCACCCTCATTACCATGACCCCACTATTGCCAGAGTTTCTATAGATTTTGGTGGCGTTTTTGGTTATATAGTAGGGTTCCCGAACTATTAACATATAACTTAAAACGTCATCAAACTGAAGAGAAAATTCAACAAACATGGGGTCACGGTAATGAGGGTGGTTGGAACGCTTGTATAATGTCCTTTCTAGTGGCTCCGTATTACCATAACCTGACTTGTCAAAAAATTTGCATTGCAGGTATTCCCCATGGACAAATGGCCTAGACTTTGTGAGCTATGCGGACTTAAAGCACCTTCACATTGCTCAAAATGCAAAAAGACTTATTATTGCAGCCGCAAACACCAAGTACTCGACTGGCAGAGGGGTCACAAGGAACTTTGTCCCACTTTGCAGGTAAATAAATTCAGTACAGTTGAATGTATGAATGAATGAAATAATTTAATCCAGAACATGTCCATATTACATTTGATCAAAATAACATTAAATTAATAATAATAAGAATAAAATAAATAAATGTAAATGTGTGTGTGTGTATCTATAAATGTTTGCCCTTATATAGTTTCTCACATAATTCATTTACACATGAAATATTACAATAATAAATTGAACAAGTACACTTTTGCAGACAGAAGAGGCTCCCGATAATTACTTCACTGTCACTGAGGCAGGAAAAGCACTTTTATACAAAGAATGGGAACTTATAGTGGACGAGGAAGATGATGAGTCTCCCACTAGTGTAGATGAAAACAGAGAGATGGCCAAACTTAGAGAAATGATAAAAGAAAAGAAAGCTGGCACTTTGTCTAATGTAAGCGAAAGTGAATTAGAAGAGTATACCGCACGAGCAGTGCCTGATGACAAGGTGTTTAACAAGTTCAATAAAAGAGTGTCAAGGCATCCTGATCAAGTATTGAGGTATGATAGAGGAGGCACGCCACTGTGGATCACAGGCAATACAGATAACAGTGTGATGCAGGTAGAAAATTGTGAATACTGTAATGGTGAACGACAATTTGAATTTCAGGTGAGTTAAGGGAATGTTTTTTTTTCTCTATCTGTATTTGCAATCGGTCATCCTGACTATAAGTAGGATTTTGCTCGTTGCCGCGTTGGTGAACACACGTGTTCGGCGCGGCGACGAGTAGAATCCACTACCGAACAAAACCAGTTGCCTACTGTCATAGCATCTTTCCCGAACAACGTCTTTGAACAAGTATTGACTGGCGAAATCATCAATAAGTTGTAAATGTTTTTTATACATGTCGTAATTGTATGTGCCTATAATATTTAGGTATCTCTCCTTATGAAGGTACAGTGGAGTTCAAAAATATGTGCACAAAGTATCAAAAATAAATGAACACAGTTTATTGTTAAGGGTGTAAAGTTGCTCATATATTTTTAAACCCTTGGGAACATACTTATATTTATGAACTCTACTGTACTCTCTTGTTAGCAACATGGGCAACATCTTCCAGTATCTTACAGGCTTTGGCACACCGGCTGCTTCATCATGCAAATTCCCGCAGCAATGTTAGAGCTGGATGTGTGCATGCAGCCATTGTGCCGAAGCCATAATTGATAAGATTTTACTTGTCTTTACAGTATAAAATACCATGATCAATATGGTGGTGATGATGATACAGTCATTAATTTTATTTTTATTAACTTTCAGATAATGCCACAGTTACTGAACTTCATCAATGTTGGATTAGACATCAACAGTGTGGACTGGGGAGTTCTGGTGGTGTACACTTGCAAAGCAAGCTGCAGTCAGGGTCCCGCATATAAGAAGGAGTTCATCATAAAACAAGATATAACTAGCTAAACAATTATAACTTTAATTAATATATTATTATATACATCAAAATCACATAGACTTATTTTTTCTTTCCATAGTCCTCTGCTAAATATGTCATCAAATCATTAAGTCCACTGAACTCTGTTCTGGATTGTGGAGGGTTGTTTTTTGGTAGCACTGGGAGCATGTTTCCCATCTTTATTCTGAAATCTTTGAGCTGCAACAAAATTACAAGTTTCCACTCAGTCTTATAATATTGAATTGAAAGAGAGAACAATAATTATGTAGCTGTAGTAATAAATTTAATGTAATAATCATGTGGCAAAGGATTAAAATTCAACCCTATTATTATTTCCAACCACATTTTCTAGGATCTTTTATATAAATAAAGCTATTTATTTCTCTTGAATACATGAAACTGACTTCCTGTGTAATATGTTACAAAACAATAAAGTGTCTTACATCTTTAGCACCAGAAAGTTTCCAAATCCCATAACATAAACAAGAGGTGCCGGCAACTGCATAGACTGTGCCCCAGCCAAGGGCTCGCAGTGCAAGGATTGCTCCTGCATCAGCTAATTCTGCACTGCCATGTAAGCCTATGTAATGGAAAATTCTAATTATTTAGTGACTTGGATGGAAATAGAAATTATCAACATGGTTAATTATCATCATAATGTATTGAAGTAATAATATACACAGTAAAGAAATTACCCTTATTGAAATATTTGGGATCTGCTTTTTTTGCTGCTGCTAGTGTGGTACCAAATCCTACGACCGCAGAAACACCTGCAACCGTCGCTAAAAATGCACCCGCTGTAATAACAAAACAAATTTTGCTCTAGAATTGTCTAGAACGAATCTATGTAACTGAAAGCTAAGGTAACGCAAGTCTATGATCTATAAACTTTAATTCTTATATTGGTGAAAACATCGTCATTTTGTCTCTTACAGAAAATAGAGAAATGTTGAAGGTAACCTCACAATTTACAGATTATTGTTTACATAACTTTTATTCGTTGAAGCCGCTCTTCTTTCTCCATGTTAATAACGTAATTGAATTGTACCACTTTAAAGACACATAATCTAAGTCATGTTTGACACATTATAGAGGAAAATAGAGGAATAGAGGAAATGAAATGAAAATAATATTTATATTCAACATTTGACATCGGTCATCGGTCCGGTCCAGTGTTGCCAGAGCACTTTCGTCAAAAAGTAGGGTCTTGTGTCCAAAAAAGCACGTTTTTGGAATAAAAAGCACGTTTTTAGGGTTCCGTACCCGAAGGGTCCAAAATGAATCCTATTCCTGTCACTCACGCGTCCGTCCGTCCGTCGCCTATCACAAATTTTTGTTCATAAGATTATTTTTTTCTTCCCGTTGACCCATAAACTTGAATTTTGGTGATACTGTTCATTATTACGGGTATTTTACCAACAAATAATATTTATATAGGTGTTGATAAAAAAAGGTTTTTTTTTCTATTAAAAATTTCCTTATTTTTCATGTTAAAACCAACTTACTTTTGTGGTTGGTTCGGAAACCTAGACCGACACGCACTTGGCCGGTTTTTTAATAAGTACGTCACATTCACATTCGGAGTATTGAGCCCTTACATCGTGTAGGTACACATTGCATGACACGAACGATAGAGCTTGCAGTTGCAGGACAGAACAGTCCTGTCCTGCAATGCAACCACAGCACAGGTAAGACATAACTTTTAACTTTAGGATATCAAAGCGTAGGGTATGAGAGAAAGATTGTTTGACACAATGATTATTAGAAAAAAATGTACAGTTTAAGAGAGGACCAAACCAACATTACCTGCCAATTTTTAGTAGTAAAATCATAATGCACCATAGCACTTGAAAAAGCACGGTTTTAGCACGTTTTTGAGGAGCGCACGTAATAAGCACGTTCGTATCCAAAAAAGCACGTAAAACCGTGCTAAAAAGCACGTTCTGGCAACACTGGTCCGGTCATTATTATACTCTTTGCGGACCACGATTTTTTTTGTAATTTTTTTTATTGATTATGGCCTGGATGCGAATTCTTTAAGCCAATGTCAAATCGAGATTCAGTTGATACTGATAGCGAAGCAAAATCAACTCGATTCTCCAATTTAACGCGCATAGGAAAGGAAACTAATCGATAATTCGGTACAATCGACCATCCTTTCGAACAGTACAACCACAGATATATCTATGCTAGCAACACTACTGGGGAAGTCAACATTTGTCAAATGAGGTTAGTAAGGCACGTTCAGATACCACAGGCTTACGGGCTAAGTCAAATGTACAGAGATGCTAATGGCAGAGTTCAGAGCAAAACAGCAGGGTTTAATAGAGAAGTCATACAATGCACTTTAATATTTAGAATTTCATGTCCATTGTCCTATCGTTGGGTTGGGCTTATCAACTTGATTTGGTCACAAAATACGCTATTTACTTTGTGATTTGGTTTCTTGAACGTTGGGTGGACGCGAACTATTTTCTCTATCGTAATATTTGAACGCATTCTTGCATTTCACTCAACTGACTCAACGAAGCGAAGTTTAGGTTAAATAGGTTAATATTGAGATAAAAAATGTAATTGGGAAATACGTCAAAATGAAACCTAAAACGAACATTCCTAATTTATTCAGCGAAGCTATACAGTCTAACACTTATGTCAAAGTATGTGCTCCAATGGTGCGATACAGCAAAGTTCAGTTTCGAACTTTAGTGAAAAAGTAAGCAATGGAATTTATTATGACCTAAGTTTTCCTAACTCACTCAAAAATAACCTTTGGTTTATTTTTAAGCGGTATTAAAATGTGTATTCATGTTTCAGTTATGGTGTGGATCTATGCTTCACGCCAATGATACTAGCAGATTCTTTCTGCCAAAACGAGAAGGCGCGCTCCAGTGAGTTCGCTAGTACTGTCACTGACACCCCAGTCATTGCCCAGTTCGCTGCCAATAATGCCAACGACTTCGTAGATGCTGCCACATTACTGTACCCATACACAGATGGTGTTGATCTAAATTGTGGGTGTCCTCAACGCTGGGCCATGAAAGATGGATATGGTTGCGCATTACTTTCAAAACCCGACATTGTGCATAGTATAGTAAGGGGAGTGAAAAATCGATTGCCTGAAAACTTCAGCATGTCCGTGAAGATAAGAATACTGAAGGATTTGAAGAAGACAATAGATATGTGCAGGCAACTTGAGCAATGTGGAGTCAATTTTTTGACAGTACATGGCAGGACACCTACTCAGAAAGCTGGGGATCTCATAGACACGCCTGCTTTGAGGGAGGTCTGTGCTTCTGTTAGTGTGCCCGTTATAGCCAATGGTGGTATTAAAAGTTTGGAAGATGCAGATGAATTGTTTGAAGTGTGTCATTGCAATGGAGTCATGGCAGCCAGTGGTATACTATCGAACCCGGCTTTATTCAGCGGAGCTACGCGCACCCCATTGGACTGTGTCCGAATGTGGATTGACCTGAAAGACCAAAACAAAGACAAAATAACATTCCAATGTTACCATCACCACTTAGTTTTTATGCTTGAGAAAATACTAACTAAGACACAGAAACCAGTATTCAATTTACTCAATACATTTGAAGCAGTTGATGATTATTTGTATGAAAACTTGAGTATTCCGGAGAACTTAAGTTATTCTTGCAATCTAGATGAGTTTGTAAGTTGTGAGTTTGATGAAGAAGTTGTATTGAAGCACAGGGGTAAATGCCGGGGGTGTGGGAAAAGCATACATTATTGCATTTGTGAAAAATATGACTACAAGAATTCAGATGGCAACTACTTCACATCTTATGTACAAGATGAGGATTGTGACTCTTACTGTAATATATTTGACGAGCCTACATGAAAAGAAATAAATTATAAAAATGTAAATTTACGTTTGGTTTTATTTAAAATACACGTGCAAGCGGGATGCTGAGCTGTGCGACAAAATGTATGAAACCGTCCCGCTCGCGTCGCGCAGCCTGTGTGACGTCGCTAACCTGTTAGCATACGTTCCGGCGCGCTGCGGTCGCGTCGCGCGGAGGTCGCGCAAGCGGTGTGACCAAGCCTTCAGTATTTATCCATACTAATATTATAAATGCGAAAGTGTGTCTGTCTGATAACTCTTCATGCTTAAACCTCTGAACCAATTTAGATGAAATTTGGTATGGAGATAATTTTGAGTCCCAGGGAAGGACATAGGGTACTTTTTATCTTGGAAATCATCCCTAAAGGGGTGAAGTTTGTATGGAAGGGCGATAACTACGTCAGCGCCTGATATAAAATAATAGCAATTAAATTCTAACGCTATGAACGAGTTCTACGCAGACAAAGTTGTGGGCAAATGTTAGTAATATTATAATTGCGAAAGTGTCTGTCTATCTGTTACCTCTTCACGCTTAAACCGTTGAACCGATGTAGATGAAATTTGGTATGGAGATAGTTCGAGTCCTGGGGAATGACACAGGATACTTTTTATCCCAGAAATCATACCTTAAGGGGATGGAAGATTGTATGGAACAGCGATAACTTGGTAAGCGCCTGAAATAAAAAAATAGCAATTAAATTCTAACGCTATGAACGAGTTCTACGCGGGGAAAAAAGAATTGAAATTTTGTACTAAACTGTACCCACTTAACTAAACGGAGCTACTACTTGTAAACTGTACACTATAGGTGTACTTAAAAAGAAACCATAGGCTAGGTGTAATTTAATCTTACGTTAAGGCGCAGGGGTGGGCAAGGCATTCTCCATACAAACTTTGTGCACGTTTTATTCGTAGGTTTTGGCACTAACGAATGTAATATTTTTTTTGGATGTAAATATTAGATATGCGAAGAAAGTGATGTGGAAATTTTCAAATATTTAAAAAAAAAAAAAAAATTAAACGAAGAAAATCCTGCTCAAAGTTTGTATGCAGAGAGCTTGCCCTACCGCTCCTCTTAATGGCAAAGACTGACGGAAAACGGTCAGGTCTGGGTGAGCTAGCTTCACCGTCAGCCTCATTTTTGCCCCCGGGTTAAAATGGCCAAAAGCAATCCTATTTTGAATAAACTAAAAAACCGGCCAAGTTCGACTCGGACTCGCGCACGAAGGGTTCCGTACTGTATCTATAAAAATGGCAAAATAAACATGTTTGTTGTATGGGAGCCCCCTTAAATATATTTACTTTATTCTGTTTTTTAGTATTTGTTGCTATAGCGGCAACAGAAATACATCATCTGAAAAATTCAACTGTCGAACTATCACGGTTTTTGAGATACAGCCTGGTGACAGACGGACAGCGGAGCCTTAGTAATAGGGTCCCGCTTTACCCTGTGGGTACGGAACCCTAAAAAGGAAACCTCCCTCTCGCAGTAGTAAGGCACGAATACTATTATGTCCCGACATAAAAGAAATCAGGCCAGCTAAGACCGATGAACTTTATCATGTTTTAAAATGTCATCTTGCTCGAAACCCCAACTGGGGAAGTAGTACCTCCGCCTATGCAGAAGAATACATCCATAATAACATTATTTAGTATACAAGGTATGTAGTGTTGTGTTCCTGGAGGTGAGCAAGGTTGCCAGAGCTCCCGAGGATGCACTGTGTTGAGAGCGGGCGACCTAAATTTGTCCTCTCTGCTGTAAACACAGTGATTCCTCAAATTAATAAAGGGTCGGCAGCGCGCACGTGACTCCTTTGGAGTCACGGGCGTCTTTAGGCTGCGGCGTCCGCTTATTACTATCAGGTACTGTCAAGGGCACCAATATATGTATACATTTTTCACCTTATGCCATTGAAATAAGGTCCAAAAATGTATACATATTTATGTCCTCGATTACAGACCTACGCTTGTCTGCCACCGTCGTAGTATAAAAAAAATACATTTCAGTTCTCTCTCGCTCTAGACATCCATTTTTAACGGACTTCATTGAATAAAAGGAGAAGGTTCTAAATTCGGTTTTATGTTATTTTTACACTAAAAAAATGTTGAACCTGTGGCGCTGCGACTGGTTCTCATGATTAAGGACCACATTATTGCCAATACGTAGTACGGGCGTATTGGTCCGAAACATGTCGAGCGATGTTCGACGTTAGAGACGTCAGTGACCCTCAAAAATATTCTTAGGGAAGCCGGAAATAATTTACCTTTCTAATTCGCTTCATGATCCGTAGGTAGTAAAAGAACCTAGACTGGCTGAAAATTAGGCAAGCCGGTGGGAATCGAGTTGTATGGACGCTCCGCCATTGAATTACCTAGGTCTGAGACTCGAGAGTTTTATATTAAAAAATGTTACAATCGGAGGGGCTAAGATGATCGCTATAAGTCGTACATATAGCATTAGTCCCCTGTCAAGTGTCAAGTTATGTAAGTGCGAGAGGGACGAATGCTATTTGTCCGACATTTAGGTATAAGCGATCATCGTAGCCCTTCTGATTCTTATTTCACTATCAGTTGGTGCATTCGCGCTGACACGTTTAATTATGCACCAACGCGAGAGAACGCGTATTAAACTTAAACAGGACGATTCACACAATATCTATTAATTTAAACAAATTTAAATTTCCCCCTTGGTCGGCTTTTCCCACGGCAAGAAGTTTCCCATTTACCGTCAAGTGACTAATGAGATTTTTAATGTTCCCGCTAATAGTGGTACGTGAGTACAGTTGTCATATAATAAACTAAGTCGTCGTTAGAATTAAGAGTTCAGGTAGATATTATCTGTAGGCACCGGCACCGGCACAATAATTACCTGACTTACACGTTAACTACGCAGTCTATGCACTAGTTAACTTTTACCTTCTCAAATAAGGCACTATTCAAAAGTTTTTAATAACACATTTTGACATCGCTACTTTTGTTACACACACCTGTATGATATCACGTAATATAACATAGTTTAGTGGTGCTGATTTCATACGGTTTTTATTTATTTCTGCGCCTCTCACGTAATTTATAGGTATAGGGTTCCGTACTCGAAGGGACACTGTAAAGGCAGCAGTGGGCGCCTACCTAGCGCCCAGGCTTCAAAATTCAAAATTCAAACATTTATTCTGCAAATAGGCCACAAGGGCACTTTCACATGTCATAATGTTAATGTACAATTTAAAAAAGTCTTACAATATAAGCATATGATAGATTTTTCATGAGAAAATATTAATTTACAATTTAAGAAATATATCAATAAGAATTTAATAAAATTTTCATGTCAAAATGTTAATTATCTATTACAAACATTACAATAATTGTAAAATTGAGAGATGTATAAGGTCTCAGTCTGAATAACAAAATTTAATATAATATCTCAAAGATGTAAATGGTCTCTGGGCGTCAAAATATTCTTAATAATGACTATTCTAGGGTGATGGCACCAGTAACCGGCAGGCTCCAGTAATCGGCATTTTTTTTACAAGTTGGATTAAAATTAGGACTGCCAACAATTATTCCAATTAATCAACACTGGACCATAGACAGTGTATATTCTACTCTCATCCAAGACAATATCATAGACACAGGCGGTTTTGTTTAAAGATGATAACATGAAAATGATAAGAAAAACAGTGCTTTTGAAGAAAATGAATAATCCTTAAGGAAATAGTTAAGAGAGTGACTGTACATATTTGTCGATTATTTAATAACTATGAAAGATGTTTGAGTTTTTGTTTACGTTATGTATAGCTATAAATATCCTTCAAATAATGTTGTATTAGAAAAATTTAATGTTAGCTTATTCTTGTTAAAAAATATAGTGCCGAATACTGGTCCCGTGAAAGTACACTTTCGCCAGTAATCGGCAGATGGTGATAATAATGATTCTTAATATGCCATTAATAAATTATTAGTAGATACATAGATTTTGCCCGACGCAATGACTCACAATATATCAATACGAGGACAGATAGTGAGAGAAATACATGATTTTCATTCTAACTGCAGTACTAATCTAATATTATCAATTAAAAAAATCAACGTCCTAACAAAACTACTGAACATAGAAGCTTGTTTTTTTTTACAGTAGTCTTTCTAGCCTATACTTACTGTTTATCGACCTTTCCAAGCTAGCTCTCTCGGAATATTTCAACTTTTCACTGTCACTTTTCATTTTCATACATTTTATAACCTAAAAGTTTCTTTTAGGTTATATAAAAAAACAGAACACCCTAAGCAACTTTCTACAGTTCGATTCTTTATTTATAAGTTTCATTCAACGATAACTTTTTATCCTGTTCCGTAAAATACATCAAAACAAAAGTACCTATTCGAAATACTTGCACTAAACTAGTGCCGATTACTGGGTGCCGAATACTGGAGACTGCCGATTACTGGGTGCCGAACACTGGAGACTGGCTGCCGATAACTGGAGATTGCCTATATTTTTGGTTATTAGAATGTTTATATTTATCCGTGTCTCTTCAGTCAACAAAAAGCTAATATGTTGTTACTCAGAGATATATTTAACGTTTTTATTCAGTTATTTTTGTCCTAAGTACAACCATATTATTTTTATCATTGATGAAAGTACACAACCTCCTTAAAGTGCCGGTAACTGGTGCCATCACCCTAACGTGCTTTGAGATGTACATGGTCTCAAAAGCGTCAAAATAAAAATAATAAAATTCAAATATAAAAGGAAAAAAACAATTTAATATAGAGGTGTCTCTCAGAGTCAATGTCAACAAAAACTAATCCATAACAGGGTGATATCTCTCGTCAATCTCCAAGAGAAGACACTAGTATTAAAGTAGTTACTATGTCCTTGCAAGCATGAACGACCGGACTCCTTCCTTACGAATGTCGCAAGGTAGGAGTGCCTCGAGGAAGGTGGTACCAGACTGCAGTGGTAGTCACGACCCTCAGCAATGAGGATACGACTAACAAGAAGACTCGAAGGGTCCAAACGGAACCCTATTGCTGTCACTCACGAGCCCGTCAGTCCGTCCGTCGTTTGTCACAAAATATTGTCCCGAATATTTTTTTAACTTCCCATTGACGTATTGTGTTGTGACCTATGAACTGAAACGAGGTGATAACGTCTTTCTCCTATTCACTTTTTCCTATTAAAAAATTAAAAAATCGTCTTTTTCCTATTTAAAACCATCTTAATTTTGCGGTTGGTTCGGTACCTTAAATGTGCGAAATCCGACACGCACTTAGCCGGTTTTTTGAATAATCAAATCACCATACAATATTAGCTTTTCACAAAATTTTCTTATATCTTCAGCTCTCATTAAAATATGTTAAATAGACATCCCGTATCGACAGTTTTCGGCGATTTATCAGTAACATTAACATGTATTGTCATAAAATTCAGCTACGACAAATACTCACAGGGCTCAATCTACAACGACATATAGCATATTAATATGATGTCCAACAACAACTGTCAACATTGCTTTCAACTTTGCGATATTCAGCATAGGTATAGCCAGCCGATTGTCGCCTCATGTTTTTGTCAATATTTTACATAGGTATATAAATACACTACAACCTACAATACAATATTCTTAGTGGCACACCTGTGACACGCGAAGGAACGCAAGCGCTGTGCGTGCGCTGTCGTTACACGCGTCAATTGTTTGCGCGGGTGCGTAGCGCGTGGCGCGGTCGAATCGCGAGGCGCGACGGCATCCGATCGGCACCAGGCGGGTCTCTCAGGGACGAGGTAACTCCTAACTGACCTCGGTGCGGGGGGTTCTTTTATTTACTTACTTACAACGCTGGCTAGACGACCGAAAGAGGATCTTGGCCTTTGACACAAGAGAACGCCACTCTTCCCTGTTGTGCGCCACCTCACGCCAGTTGGGTATACCGAGGGTAGGTACAGTTGGGTTATCGTTATTAAGGATTACCAACAGATATGCTCTTATATCTTCACTTTCTTGAATCTTATTATAGGTCACTACAATTACATTGCCGACGCCAATGCCGATGCCATTGCATGACGTATTGAGATTTATGAGAGACCTAGGAGGAAGATACTTGTGCGATTCGATTGGATGGATACGCTTACGCTTACGTACTCTAGCTAGGTCGTAGGCGTAGTCAAATAGACTGTTCACTTTGGAACAAAACCGTAGTAATGGGTTTTTAGTTTAGGTCAAGGAGTTCAGATGTGAGTTGAAAAACCGGCCAAGTGCGTGTCGGGCCACGCGCAAGGGTTCCGTAGTCGTCTACTCGTTACATTATGTGGAGTAAAAAGTTCGCAAACTTATATTTAGGTACTATGTTTTTGACAGAATTAACAACATTATCTATGGTATCAATGGAAATTGTACGAAAGTTTGCTTTTGCAAAGTACATTTCTGAAGTTCGACTATTACTCGTTAACTATTAATGTCTACTTAGCTGTGATAGTTATTTATTAGTATTGTATTTATGTAAAAGTGTATGTATGTTTATTTTATATTTATTGTATGTATGTACGTTTATTATAATTTATTTTTGATTAGTACACTCTCCTGGTATTTCCAAAAAATCCATGTATATCGGTTTGCCACCTACTCAGTTACAATTTAACGTGTTGCATTATTTCCGCTACCCAAAGGTTGTCTGGAAGAGATCGCTCTTTAGCGATAAGACCGCCTGTTGTTTACCTCTACTTTAAGCCTAATGTTTCTGTACTATGATCTTCTTGAGGTGTGCAATAAAGAGTATTTGATTGATTGATTGATTGATAGTTTTCCTTTTAAATTCATCGTACATATACTATTATCATGATTTTTTTCACATCACAAAATTATCCCTTCAAAGCGTAATATCACGCCAACCAATTCTTTAATCAAAAAATGCTTTTAGAAACCTTATAATATTTTTGAAAGAGCTATCCAACGATATCCCACACGATGGAGGTTGAGAGAAAAAAAAAATTGCACCACCACTTTACATGTAGGGGACGTACCCTTAAAAAAATATTTTTTCAAGATTTTATTCTACCGTTTTGTCGGCGTCATTGATATGTATACTCATGCCAAATTACAGCTTTCTAGTACTAACGGTTACTGAGAAAAACGGGGGACGGACGGACGGACGGACGGACGGACATGGCGAAACTATAAGGGCCTTGTTTACTACGGAACCCTAAAAAGCTTCAAGTGATCTTAATTTAAACCAACTCATGGACTCCATTAATATGTAGGTACCTGTAGAATTTTGAACACCTCGCCCGCGTAGCAACCATTGCTGCTGACTGTACCTGTAGGACACATACTTACCTATTGTCTCAATTTCTGTTGAATTATGAATATATCACATCTAAATTTTCTAATGTTCTTCTCTAGCTCCACTGCACATAAAGGGGTACCTACACGAGTCCTATAGAATTCTACATATGTCACTTACTTTTTCACTAGAGCCACAGATATATATATAGGTACCTACTACCTAGGTGTGTCTATGGTGTAAAAGTACCTGCATCTATTTAACTCTATACGGTATAAGTACCTCTTTCACGTTAATGTATGTACAGCAAATAGGTGCCAAAAAGAGTTGTTTGCTCTCAAACAGGTGTCATTAATTTGTAGTGAAGGCAGTAACGCACAACCCATTGCGCATGCCATGCGTCGTAGACACGGCGTAGTCAATTCGGCGCGTGAGTTCAGACGCTACGGATCATGTGTGGAAGCTTTACTTCAGTTTTTTAAAAGTTGTACTTTTTTAAAATTTGTTTTGTGGTCTTAGCCAGTGTGCTATGTTGAGTTGAGGCAATTTTGGAATCGTAAGTATCATTTTTTTGTCTAGTTGCCCAATTAGTGGAAAAAAATTCACCACCACTTTACATGTAGGGGAGGTACCTTAAATCAATTTTTTTTCAAGTTTTTATACTATTGTTTTGTCGGCGTCATTGATATGTATACTCATGCCAAATTACAGCTTTCTAGTACTAACGGTTACTGAGAAAAACGGGGGACGGACGGACGGACGGACATGGCGAAACTATAAGGGTTCCTTGTTTACTACGGAACCCTAAAAATCAAGCTCAAAGTTTTTTTTTTTTTTTTTTTTTTAATTAAAAATGTTTATTTCAATAACAAAGAAAAAAAAACAGAAACGTAAAACTACTTAAATATAACTAAACTATTAATAAACTAGCTAAACCTATAAAAAGTAAATGCCCCCCAAGTCCCCATCGCTGGCTATGGTGCCCAGAAGGCTGGCAGCGTTGCCCCTTTGGATGGCTAAACTGATCCTTTGGCCAAAGTAGCTGCCAGCCGACATTTCAACTAGCCGCTCCGCTAGTTCTTTGTAGAACGCCTTCGCGCCTGGACCCCATGGCCCCAAGGTTTCGACGCCAAATGGTGCAAACATGTAGCCCTCGGTGAGGACGGCATATTTGCGCCGCTTGTTTTGCTCCGCCGTGGCGGCCGCAGCTCCAGCCTTAGAGGAGGTCGCTTGGAGGTGGGACGGCGCCAGCGTGTCAACACAAGTGGCGTCCCACACAAGCGTCCTCCCCAGCTTCCATGGGATGAGCGTCATGCCGTCAGGACGCTTGCCATCGTCACGTGCGATACCGTTCGGCTCTAACATGGCCGGCACCAGCTCAAAGTTTTGTTTTTATCGTCTAACAATCTGCGCCAAATTAAGAAAGGTCTAATAAGATTAATTAACGTCGTCGCCAGCTTCCGAAGATGTGCTGTTGAGTGTGAAATACCTGAGTTGTCCCTAGCTGTCTATACAACGATTCTTCAAATCATAAAAGGGGAACGCAATCATCTATATATACCTAGTTTAAGGCGTTAGGTACGGCTGTTCGTTGGCAAGCTGTACGCTTGTTTGCCATCGTCGTACTATAAAAAATAAGTCTACATTTGCTTTATTTCTGGTCTAAGTTAAAATGATATACCTACTAAATAGTTTTATTATAATGCAAATGTTATCACTTATCAGATGCCACAAAAAAATCTATATGTTGAAGTACTTTTACAAACATAGTAGAATACCCTATTCTCTGGGCAAGGAAGGAGCTAGCCCTATGGTCACCGGATTGTTCGATTAATATTTTTTAAGTTTTATTTACCAATGGATCTGAGTTATCCGAATAAAGTATATATTTCTATATAAATTAAAATATAAAAATATCACATTTACAATGCCTGCATAAAAACATTACCAAAACCAATCATCATTACTTAGGGTGCCGCCGGCAGCGAGGCGGGGCATATGCTACCGGTGGTTAGACTGGTTAGGGCGACAGAGAGAGGAACCTCTTGACTATCCGCGCTGTGTCCAGGAGTACCGCCTTCTGTATTTGACCCTTGACTCAGCCATGTAGTGAGAGTCTCTTGAGGTGTTGGTCGGGACTCTTCGGTGTTAGACCGTTCAATGACAATGATCGTTGAATAAACACGAGCCTACATGGCGGTTACCATGTGTGCCAAGTCCTACTGCTTAAGTACTTGCTGACTTTGTCCTTCTTGGCCTTCACGAGGTTGTTAAGAGGTATAAGCTTTTATTAGGCACCTTCTGTCTCCAGCATCAGTTCAGCTCGGTGGTACGAACCACCATATTGTATTGTCACCAAAGTTCCATAAGCAATATAAGCATTGAAGCATGCCAAATTTCAGCTCAATCACAAGCCGGCAAATGGCTGAAAAAGGATGGCAAACTTTAAGGACAAAACTTATATTATTCATTAAATCATTACATACGGACAGGGCAAGTTACATAGAAGATTGTAAACACTTTTACTTTAAAATTGAACTCTTGACGTTAACGGTTTTTATCAATACCCAATAACAATGAAATGATTTACCAATCAATAAGTGGTTAACGTTTAAACTATCATACTCAATCTCAAATTTACCCCTCGGCTTTATTTTTGTCATTGCATTTGAAGCTTTATATCGCGTAAAGTAAAGTCGGTTTTTACTTACGTTCTTGTATTCCAATTGACCTTTGAGAGTAATGGAAAGTGTGTAAATGCCTATCACTAATTTTAATATTAATTTCGGATAAAGTACGCTTCACGGTAAAATGTAGGATTTACGTTTGAACGTATGATTTTTCTTAGAATTTTTAAGACTGTAAATAATCGAGAATGTTACGTTATTACTTGGATCGACATGAACTTTCTATTGTAATATGTTGGTTAAGAGGAGGGGTAGGGCAAGCTATCTCCATACAAACTTTGTGCAGGATTTACTTCGTTTGTGTTTGCATTAAAGTTATAATTTTTGGCCAGTATGCTTATTTTTCTGATAGCTATTTCGTGATGTAATTTTTATTAATTAACTTTTTTTTTAATTTTTTAATTTTGTTTTTTTTTTAAATATTTGAAAATTTTGACATCACGATCTTCGCATATCTAATATTTACAACCAAAAAAAATATTATATTTGTTAGTGCCAAAACCGACGAATAAAACGTGCACAACGTTTGTATGGGGAAGGCCTTGCCCTACCCTGCGCCTTTTTAAGTACCTACTTAAATAAGATTTTTTAAGTCCGATGCTTTGGTCTGCTCAAAATATGAGGGAGATGACATTGCTGTGCCGACTGTTCGAATACCGGTAGAAATGAGACTTGATCTCAACAAATAGACGAAAAGTCGGTAAAAATTACTATTGCATCTATTTTTCCCGTTTCTGTTTACACTTTCACGGGTGCTAGTTTTAAAACGTTGACCTGGTCATATCTGTGTGCTCTGTTCATTTTTCACAGTGCTACAGGCACGGAGGCTTCTATTTGCACTATTGGAGAATTAAAAGTGTGTCGCACTGGCAAACATAGCATGTTTGCCTACGTTCGAGTTTGAACTTGCTACTCCGATCAAAGAGGGAATTCCCATAATTTACTCTTGCTCGTTAGTTCTCGAAAAGTACCAAATTACGGGAAAAAATAAAAATCCTATTTTTGCAACATTCATCGCTAACTAACCGGATGTTAATCTTCGACTATGTGGATGCGCTAGAAAGGTGCATAATTACTGGGCCTGTCGATGGAAGAATGCAGATGACGGGCACCCAGGAGATGGACTGATGTGATCCAAGAAGTTACCTGGTCTACACTACAGGCAACCGTACAAGAGGCACACCACCGAACATCCTGTAGGCCTAGCACGTGTTGTGCTCGACAGTATGTCGGCGTATCTCGAGTCTCGAGCTATCCGTCACTTTTTAACAGCGCGAATCAGAAAAAGACGCGTAGAGCGAGATTAAGTAGAGATACTCTCGAGCGCAACATGTGCTACGGGCGCTGGAGAGCAGTAGTCGAGAGAGTCACCCACAGTCGTCACACTCTTCACGTCCTTCAGGCATGAGGATACAACCAAGACGAAGAATCTTCGACTTCTGTACAAACCTTCAGCCTTATTAAATTTAGTTATTTATTTATTTAGAAGTAGGTAAATTTAGTAATACACGCAAAGAGGACCTTAACTGTAGAGGTAAAGAGTCCAATATCAAATAAATAATCGTTATATTATCCGCTTAAAGGATCCAATTTTAGTTAAGTTTATTCAGGTATTATATTATGGTTTCAAGTAGATAGGTATGAGAAACCGACGTAATGAAAAAAACTTTTCCACATACTAGGTGATATTCGAACTGACGTGAATACCATAATGTTTTTTTTCTGTTTTTCATTCTGTCTGTAGTTACAAAAGTTGTCCTCGTTGATTGAAGTATATGGCGTTCTGTTATGTACGGAGCTTTACCAAATACGCGGAAATTACCAACGGCAACCATTAACTTATTAGACGGCAAAATTGTTATAATAGCGGTAATAACATCGTACATGTTACAAAACGGTCGTACGTGACTGTTTTGGGTTTAAGGTGTCGTGTCAGAGGTTACCCTTGGATTTTTCCTAGGCTGCTCTTCAACCGCGCTCTCCTACCGCTTTATTGGGACCTGCCTATAAAGCCACAGTCAGGTCGAGCCTAGCTCCCGATACACGTGTACACGTTATCTATGGAGCGTTTTCAGTGCTCGTCAACTATGCTGTACTTTGTCATTTTTAGGGTTCCGTACCCGAAGGGTCAAACGGAACCCTATTGCTGTCACTCACGCGTCCATCCGTCCGTTAGTCCGTAGTCTGTCACAGTGGTTTTACAGCTAAATCGTTGGAGCTACAGTCTTCCAATTTGATGATGATGATGAAGCATCTTGGTGGCCAAAAGCTACACAAATAGTCAACACTTATTGCTAAATGTTATAAGAGGAGATCCCATACGGTACTAGTGGGGCGCGAAAACAAAACCAATTTAATTATGCGGTTGGTACGGAACCCTAAATGTGCGAAATCTGACTCACACTTGGCCGGTTTTTGTCGCTGTAATTGTAGTTGAAGAACGGACTTAGGCGCGCGTGTATTTAAGGTCCGTTCCGCCGTGTACACGGGTACACGGATACACGGATCTTAATTACACGTGTACCCGACTACACGTGTAGAACAGGTCAGAAACCCGTGTACGTGTAGTACGGAAACGGATACCGAACACGTGTACACGAAACCCGGACACGACCGCGAGCCCTAGTCGAGCCTTGAAGAATTTGCAGTTCTGAAAAGACTTGCGTTCGCTTGCGCTAGACTAGGCTTGTTTTACAAGCACTGAGTGGTGGCTACGGCTACAATGTTAATATGTAAATTACACGGCTCTACTACTACATACAAGAGGAGCCTTAGAAATAGATACGACCGTATACTTTGTGGAGTATTTTTCTGAAAATGACAGTTTATGAGGCCTCCCTAACTTGTTAAATATTATGCAGTTTTAGTCTATTCATCCTTACGTGTCCTATCATGTAGGTACACACACTATTTTTTTTATCGTTATCACACTTTTCTCTAGGATTACAATACTTTGTGAGCTTCTTTAAGTATACAATAACATTTTAAGTGTATTGTAATGTTAGGGAAAAGGATGATAATGATTAATGTCTTCAAGGAGAGTTTGTTTACATGACGTAATATAATAATTTGTTAATGATCGCATGACTTGTACTCCGCAGATGTGTGAGTGGCTGTCGCGCGACGAGTGGTGCGATGTGAGCCTGCTGTGCGGAGGGCGCGCGTTCGGCGCGCACCGCGCAGTTCTCGCAAGCGTCAGCAGCTTCCTCAGGGTACCTCATCATCATTTTTAGCCTGTAATTGCCCACTGCTAAGCATGGGCCACTCATCCCGGTCCCTTGCTGGTCTCATCCAGGAGTAAGTTACTCCGCGGTCTTTTTAATGTCGTCAGTCAATCGTGCTCGGGTCACTTGGTCTCTTCTCTATTACTCTCGCTTATCCTCATGGCCGCCTTAACCATCTAGGCTTAGGTGCATTTTTAGGGTTCCGTACCTCGAAAGGAAAAAAACGTAATCAAAAGATACAGCCGTTTATGCCGCAAATTTTCGACACTCGCAAGGGAATCAAAACCTACAGGGTACTTCCCGTGAACTCAGAATCTTGAAATTAGGTACCAAGAAACGTCTTACAGCACAGATAAAGGAAAAATTGCGAAAACAGTGAATTTTTAGTTACATCATATCATTTAATTATTTACTTGGACCATAACTATGACTCGATTGTCGTGATGGGTGAACTTTTACTTATAGGTTTGTACGGAACCCTCGGTGCGCGAGTCTCACTCGCACTTGGCCGGTTTTTTATAGCGTAACGCAAATCCTTATCTCGGCGTCCGTCTCGTTTTCTCGTTTGCACATTGTTGCTAGTAATGCTACCAAATTCTACTACCTACTTTTAATTCTCCACTTTGCAAAACGTTGCATCCTCTGCGATGTGATGTAACGTATCCACGAATTATCCTAATTTCGTTTAAGACAAGGACATTCAGTGAAAAAATGTACTCATATTTAGTCTAAAAAATCCGTTGAGAGAGACCAATGTGAAATTATATGAAACCCGGTCTCATCTGAGTCATCAACGATGGGGCGTTAAAGTTAATATACAGGGTGTACAATCCAAATGGGTCAGTATGGTGAAGTCGGAAACTAAGAGAGATAGCGAGATCTGTTCTTAGGAACCATGACGTCGATTTTAGATTTAATAATAATTACATTCAAACTTTTTTTATTAACTCTCATACATAACCGGGAATCGAACCTGTGGTCAAAATCAATGTGTATAAATTCTGCAAGTCGCAAGAAGCACAACACTAATGGTATCTAATAAAAAAGGTTTTATTTATTAAGAAATAAAGTAATAGATAAAATATAACAAGGACTTAATATTAAGAATAAATGTAAGACCGATATAAAATAATACACAGAAAATTTAAATTAAATGAAATACCTATTCCCCTCCCTGTGTCCTACCCGGTCCAAAGGTCCCCAGAATGCTCGCGGCATTTCCTCGCTGTACAGCAATGGCGACCTGTTGGACCAGCCATGACCCAGAGCTTGTTTACTAGAATAAATCATTGTTTATAGTTTGAATGTAATTATTATTAAATCTAAAATCGACGTCATGGTTTCTAAGAACAGATCTCGCTATCTCTCATAGTTTCCGACTTCACCATACTGACCCATTTGGATTGTACACCCCGCATACTGCACATGTGTGGCTTAAATACTTACTTGAATGCACCCGTCTGAATAAACCCTAAGTAAAGGCTCTATAGCATCATAATAAGGCAAACGCTTCGGCTATGTCCGCTACTTTGTTCACTGGTGTTCATTAAAACTAATTAGCATCAATTTTCTTTCAGGGGATCCTGCTTTCTTGTCCTATAGAAGAAACACCGACGTTAATTGTCTTGCCCGACTTCGACCTAGAAGCGTTGTCGGCGGTCCTTTATTACATTTATAATGGAGAAGTGGCAATGCCGAAACAAAAGCTAGGGAAGTTTTTAGACATAGTGAAAGCCATGCAGATTTTCATCGACCGGCAATACTTGACGCAACTATCCATAAGTCTTGACATCGATTATAATGTAAACAAAAGCGTAACGGATGATCGCAAGTTTGTTTTACGCTCAGAAAACGACAGTAACTCTCCGCTGATAACTTTTAGAAAACTATTTCAAAATACGTTTCCACGCATTATAAAAGATGATACAGATTGTAACCGTATGCAGTCTCGGAATTTGAATGAACAGCTTAAGCCCGTTTTGGGAAATCTGCAATCGCAAGGAGACCGACAAAGAGACTATTTTCTACGTGATTCATTTATGGAGACATATCCTCGAAACCGTAACGCTAACGGTCTGCCGGGCGTGCCAGCAATACCAAACGGATACTATCGCTCCCCGACATCACTGTTCTTGACGAATGCAAATGTGAATGGGAGCCCTGACACGGTGAATTTGCCATCCGATAACGCTAGTCATATACCTTATAATGTAACAAGTAATTTACTAAAGCCTTACCATGATACCTTGACGGAGATCCACAGGAGTAACGTTTGGCTGGGACAGTCGGGATCTTCTGTGGAAACATTTCGAAGCAGTAAGACACAGACGTCGTATTTAGATCTCAGTAGACTACGGAAACCCCACAAAGCTATGCCGCCACCTGCCATTAATAATGTGCTTTTAGATAAATTGCCATGCTTTTTAAAGTTAAATAATAGCATGGAGGCTAAAGCTGAAACATCTAGTGAAATACGAGATATCAGTCCCAATAAAGTAGCAATTTTAAATAAGGCCCTAGAGAGTCCATGGTGCCCTCGATATCCTAACAGCTTCAGGCCCTTTAGGAGAAAAGGACCGAGTTTAAACACTGTAAGTAATTTACAATACCTGCCTAATTTATGTTTTGCACCAACACATATGCGATTACGGATCGATCAACGTTAAATATGGCGCCAGCAACAGTCATCCCCTAGAAAATTGTCAATATTCCATGGAACTAGATTATAAAGGATGCCGCTTACTATTAAGGCCCGTTTACACGGGGCAAGAACTTGAATGCGATTTTAATTATTACACATCACGCACTGAGCGAAAAAAATACTAATTATTAGTAAGTTTTAGTGAATCCCAAGATAAGGAGATTATATACTAACGGTTATAAAACAGTTTAGTAGTAATACGTAGTTACAAAGACAATTTTTTTGGTATTAGTAAATAACTACTATTATCAAAAACTGTTTTATAACCGTTAATATATAATCTCCTTGTCCTGGGATTCACTAAAACTTACTAATAATTAGTTTTTTTTTGCTCAGTGCGGGGTTTGGTCGTCGTCATCTTAACTCTGTAGCCCCCGAAGCCCGCCATAAAATCAAAATTGCATGCAACTTAGTGCACCATGTGAATCGGCCTTAACAGACAGTCATATGCAGTGCAACTCACCTAATAGCAATCATTGATTTATTCCAGCTTTATCCGAATGACAATAATAACAACATTCAAGTTAAGTCTGAGCGTGGGGAAAGCCCCACTGATCTACGAAATAGCGGCCAAACTATTCTTAGCGGCCAAACTCTTGAAGATGGAAAGAACCCGGTGAACAGTCAGGTATGATAAAATAAGGTCATATTAATAAATTGACACACACATAACATACACAGTCACACAGTCAACACAGTCATGCGGAATAAAGTTTGAGTAATAGCAAATTCGCAAATGTTTACAGCTATAATCTCCATAACGTGTGAGTAAAGGCTATTAAAATAGCCAATTTCTGAATAACGTTCTCATGCGGCCTTTATACCTCGTTAAGCTTAGTAAAACTTGTATTTAGTTGAGTATTATGCTAAGCTATTATACTAAAGCATGACTAAAGCATTAAATAGTGCCCAAATTGCGTGAACTCAACTTTATTCAACATATGACTGTGTTACTTGGGCCGCCCTGGCCACGCATTATTATTGGAAAACGGGACTTAATCGCGTACAATTATAAAACACCGGCCAACTGGGAGTCGGACTCGCGCACGAAGGGTTCCGTCCCATTATCTTTAAAAACTGCAAAAACTCACGTTTATTGTATGGGAGCTCCTTAAATATTTATTTTATTCTGTTTTTTAGTATTTGTTGTTATAGCGGCAACAGAAATACATCGCATCTGTGAAAATTTCAACTTTTTAACTTTCACGGTTTTTGAGATACAGCCTGGTGGCAGACGGACAGACGAACAGCGGAGCCTTAGTAATAGGGTCCCGTTTTACCCTTTGAGTACGGAACGCTAAAAAAGGTAAATTCATTATAGTTGTACGCGAACGTGTGAAAATCGTTTAAGTTTAAATCCATTTCACATCAATATACCGGCAACGAGGTCAGCGATTCGAATACTTTTTGAGAGTCGAATGCTCGAATTTTCACTCGAGATCCGTCAAAAAACTACGACGTTTTGACAGATGTCGAGTGAAAACTCGAGCGTTCGACACTCAAAAATCGGTCCCCTGTCATCCTACTGTAGGTACAAACGGCACCGGCGCCTGAAAGCACGCTAGAGTAAAGGAAACAGTACTTTCACGAACTTTAATTACTGAGCTATTTAGGTGTCAAACCAAGCTATGAATGTCCAGTATTATGTGACCTCTAAAATGGCTCAACGATTAAATTGGTATGAGCGAGCAAGTTTTGAATGTGAATTACATAAAAAAACAACGGGTTGCACTCCGGGAGTGCCGGCAGAAGTGAAAACTCAATAAAGATAGTAAATGGGTCATTGTCAGATTTAGGTGCGCGTCTTTTCGGTGGCTGTGCCAAAAGTTAAGGGCTACAAAGCTTAATTTTCGATTGATCTGATAACCCGCATAATCTGTAATTCCGTGTCTATAAATCCATATAATAAAAACGTAAATTACATGCACACAAGCCGTTAACTATTGTCCACCGAATGGACAACTTTTGTTTTTCCGACTGACAATGACCCAAATAACAAAGATATTCATATCGGTATCGGTATCCGTATCGGTATCCGTATCTGTACTGTACTCATACATAATCCATTTACATAATATGTCCCGAGTATCATTGTGTCTTACGCATATAAGACCAGGAACCTGTACCACAATACTTTACAAGCGTACAATTCGACAAATTTGTGAACTTTTTCTATGGAAAATTGTGCAATTTTGTCAAATTGTAGATTTGTAAAGTTTTGTGGTATAGGGGCCAGCTGAGTTTAGCTGAGTTGACACCTCCTAACATCGCAATCACGATTACTAGGAGCGGTCAACTAGCTGGTCTTAGAATCTTAGAATCTGTCGCGAGTTCAACAAATTTTCCCCAGTACAAAAGTGCTCATAGCCGCTAAAGAAGTTTTCACTTCAAAAATTGTAAGCAATACTACCTATTTCCCATTTTTAGGGTTCCGTAGTAAACAAGGAACCCTTATAGTTTCGCCATGTCCGTCCGTCCGTCCGTCCGACCCCCGTTTTTCTCAGTAACCGTTAGTACTAGAAAGCTGTAATTTGGCATGAGTATACATATCAATGACGCCGACAAAACGGTAGAATAAAATCTTTAAAAAAAATTTTTTTTAGGGTACCTCCCCTACATGTAAAGTGGTGGTGCAATTTTTTTTTCTGCCAAACCCCATCGTGTGGGGTATCGTTGGATAGCTCTTTTAAAAATATTATTAGGTTTCTAAAAGCATTTTTTGATTAAAGAATTGGTTAGCGTGATATTAAGCTTAGAAGTGATAATTTTAGCTATGGTCAAGTGTCCCCCCCCCCCCTGCCAGCTAAACGGTGGCTACTAGGCATGTGAAAAAAATCATGGTAGTAGGAAATACGATGAATTTAAAAGGAAAACTATCATAGCTAAGTAGACATTACTAGTTAACGAGTAATAGTCGAACTTCAGAAATGTACTTAGCAAAAGCAAACTTTCGAAAAATTTTCATTGATACCTTAGATAATGTTGTTAATTCTGTCAAAAACATAGTAAATATAAGTTTGCGAACTTTTTAGTCCATATAATGTAACGGGTAGACGACTACGGAACCCTACCTTGCGCGTGGCCCGACACGCACTTGGCCGGTTTTTATTTCTTTAGATTCGTTGAGTGTGCTCAGGAACTCCATGAGCTCATACCGCCTTCCCCCTTCTTCCATCAGATATCCAGACGACGTACGACTGGCTACTTTCATTACCTGGTCAAAATCATCTTTTTTTATAATGTTTACTGGTTTGGTATTCGAATGGCGTATGTAGGTACTTCCGAGTTCAAATAACCTGGACCTTTTTAAGGTACGAGTGAATCTTCTGGGTGAGCTCGCATAAGCGTCGGCCTCATTTTCAATTTAAAAAAATGGTTAGAATTAGGCGTTTATTTAAGAAAATTTAATTTAGCTGTTTGCTCTAAGGAAGAACCCAAATTTGGTGTATTTTAAAAATTAATTTTATTTTTTAGGAAATATTATATTATTAATATCTATTCATTTGATGTGACTCGTTTACTTTCTTTGTCTATTCTAACAGAATCGTGCTTTATCAAGGTCATAGGGGCCCCATTACCCTAATGTGCCCAGGGCCTCAAATTGGTTAAAGACGGCCCGGCCCTGTGCGTTTCCGTTACTGTCACCCGGGGAGGTACCCTAAAAAAAATTTTTTTTTAATATTTTATTCTACCGTTTTCTCCGCGTCATCGATATGTATACTCATGCCAAATTACAGCTTTCTAGTACTAACGGTTACTGAGAAAAACGGGGGTCGGACGTACGGACGGACGGACATGGCGAAACTATAAGGGTTCCTTGTTTACTACGGAACCCTAAAAACTGAAAAAATCAAATTACTTGAATTTCCCGAAACGTGGGGTAATCTTCAGGGGATTTTTTTATTATTTGTTGGTATCCCGAAATCGAATTATAAACCGACTGAATGATGGGACATCAATTCTAAGCTGGCTTCTATGGTAGATTTATACTACGCGATTTGGTCGGTTTATATGTGAAATGTTTGGAGGTTATTTTTGAATTAATTTACATATTTTTCCTATTTCATCAAGTGTCTCATGATATAACTTATGATTTAGCTCAGTAACTTGGTACCGGTGAGATTTTAGAAATAAACACGGGTCCAAAATGCAAAGAAACTGTACTTACGCAAATTACGCATGGAATGTAACATCCGCCTTTTTTCGGTCGAGTTTGCTTTTACAGCCCAACACTGAACACCCCACCATGTTTGCACTGAACACCCAAACACTACGGATCTGATAATTGGTAAATTATTATTCATTTAAACCAAACTTATCATTAATTCTCCATTTATAAAATGCACTACCAAATATTGCCAATTTGTTTTGCAATCTTCTTGACACAAAACTTTGACACAAATACAAAAATTTTCGATCGGTGATAAGGACAAAACATCGCACTATTTTCTACTTCCTCTCATAGGAATCGCAATAAGGCTATCTTTCTCTTACAAAGCGTGTCAGGCCCTTGGTATTTTATCCATCACTCTTGGCCACTAGGTATTTTGAAGGGAACTGTCACCGTATTTAGGGACAATAAGAACTACTTTCCATGAGAATTTATTTGAAATATGATCTTTACGGAAATCGGTCAGTCTGGCTATCCGATATTGGACTTTGGAAACGCTTTTTTAGGGACAATAAGAGCTACTTTCCATGAGAATTTATTTGAAATATGATCTTTATGGAAAATCTTAGGATTGTCTTAAAACAGTTAGAACCTTGGCTTTCTAAGAAGACCAGCTGGGGACCCCTCGTAACATAGCAATCACGATACTAGGAGGGGTCAACTAACCTGGTCTTGGAATTTATCGCGAGTTTATACATTTTTCCCCAGTACAAAAGTGCTCAGCGCTCAGTTTTCACTTCAAAAATTGCGAACCTATTGCAAACCCGTAAAAGTGCCATTTAATTGTATAGGATTTGTACCGTGCTTTCCACTTAAATATGGCGGAACGATTTGTATAGTCGCCTATATCTAAACAAATAGCAATAATTCTTCTGTAAGTATAAGGTTCGTATGCAAAACTTCGCCGGCGTATAGGTATGATAACTTGCGTAATTTATCATGGTTTTTGATTTTGAGAATTGCAACATAGACAGAGTGTTCCGCTGTGATTATTTTCAGATATGAAGGGAAGTCAGATTTGTCCCCTGTGCGTGCGGAGAGCGGGGTGAATGGGACCAAGTACACCTCTTTTTCGTTTTCTTTTTACTGATCGGCTAAGGCTACTAGGGCGTGTGTGGTATCGTTTCCGTGTAAAACAGATGTCAGGAATTTATTTTTAAGGTTGTCAACCCGAAGGGTCCAAAGCGGACCCTATTAGGATCACTTACGCGTCCCTCCGCCGTCTGTCACACAGGTTTTACAGCCGAACGGTTGGAGCTGCAGGCTTCAAATGTTCACAGTATAAGCATCTTATTGACCCAAAGCCATACAAACTGTCAAAACTTATTTAAATGAGCAATCATAATCTTTATTCGCAAGAATACTTAATTCTATTTTAGTTACACAGATGTGACCACAGATGTGCTGGATGTCTTTCAGTTATCAACTAATGAAGCACTAAGCCGCGGCCGCTACACCTGCAACGAATGTGGCAAGACATTCTCACAGCTACGCAACTTCAAGTACCACATGTCGGTACACCGTGGTACCCGCGAGTTCGCGGCCTCCTGCGGGGTCTGTGGCAAGAGCTTCAACGATCGCGGGTACCTCAGTAGCCACATGAAGATACACAGGTAAAGAAAAGTCACAAGTCGCCCCAAGAACTAGGTACATGTCGGTGCATCGTGGTACCCGCGAGTTCGCGGCCTCCTGCGGGGTCTGTGGCAAGAGCTTCAACGATCGCGGGTACCTCAGTAGCCACATGAAGATACACAGGTAAAGAAAAGTCACAAGTCGCCTCAAGAACTAGGTACATGTCGGTGCATCGTGGTACCCGCGAGTTCACGGCCTCCTGCGCGGTCTGTGGCAAGAGTTTCAACGATCGCGGGTACCTCAGTAGCCACATGAAGATACACAGGTAAAGAAAAGTCACAAGTCGCCCCAAGAACTAGGTACATGTCGGTGCATCGTGGTACCCGTGAGTTCGCGGCCTCCTGCGGCGTCTGTGGCAAGAGCTTCAACGATCGCGGGTACCTCAGTAGCCACATGAAGATACACAGGTAAAGAAAAGTCACAAGTCACCTCAAGAACTAGGTACATGATGGTGCATCGTGGTACCCGCGAGTTCGCGGCCTCCTGCGCGGTCTGTAGCAAGAGTTTCAGCCATCGCGGGTACCTCAATAGCCACAGAAAACTTCAATTAGAAAAAAGTCACCTCAAGAACTAGGCACATGTCGGTGCACCGTCGTATTCTCGGATATGAAAAGCGTGTGCGGGAAGACTGCGGGTGCCTCAATACGGTAACTAGGAAAAAGGATTTTAAGGATGATTCACGCTAGACCGGTCCGTGTCCAGGCCGGCCCGTTTTGTAGTACAAGAAATCGACGGACGCGCGACGGCCATCCTTTACATATACAAAAAAAAATGAATTTAAAAATAAATAGTTTAGATGTTCGTCATCAGTTCAAATACGTGCTACGTTATGATACTTATGATAGCTAACAAATAATAAAAACCTCGATGTGCAACGAAACATCGCTTGAGAAACACATTACCTATCTTATCTAAGTCATAGATATTCATAGTAAGTTATGGCTAGTGTACAAATATGTGTGATTTTCATTTTCAGAAACCGCAAAGAATATAAATGCTCACAGTGTCCGAAGTCGTTCAATCAGCGAGTCGCCTACAACATGCATGTTCGAATTCACACAGGCAAGTGTTGTTCTATATTTTAATTTTTAAGACATTAAACATTCAAAGGATGTGTAATTTTGCAATGGAGCCGGAAAAAACCTCATAGAAGATGGGAGGACGAACTTAAACTCACTGCGGGCCCAAATTGGAGGAGAGTGGCCCATGATAGAACACAATGGAAAGAGCTAGAGGAGGCCTTTGCCAAGCGGCACACTGAATTAAGAGATATTCTCTAAATCAGAATAAAAGGGCTTAATAGATAGATAGATAGAATTTTGCAATAACTGTCTAGGTTGCTCCACGCGTCCTCTCTCAGTGAAAAAAAATAAACAGACGGATTATTTTGTAATGACCCTGGAGATATCCGTCACCGGTAGATTCTTTACATGCAATTCTGGTTCTATTCAACCAACGATATTCTATTTCGCTATTCAACTGCTATGAATAATTTTCCAATTAGTGGCGCTTTTTTGAGAAAAAAATATGTTTTTTAAGGCAAGACGAGGATGAAATAAGAGTTAAATATTTCCGCCGCATTTAAGTTAGCTACCTATATTTTCTTGTAAATAAAACTCTAAATAATAAAATCAAATAAGAACAGTGTTGTGAAACGTAGAGGGAACTGCCGTTGGGAAGTATTCTTCAATTAAAATGCTTCATCATCTTGAGACTCACATTTATTCCATTTTTGGTTACGGACACAGAATTACGACATGTTGATTGTCTTAAAGCTAGCGAACGACGACAGCATTAGTATCTCCTTAGTAGTTTGTGGACGACAGGGCGGAACCACAGACTAAATTTAGTGCTGCCATGCTATGACCATAGAGTCACTAGTTATGGGCGCGTTCGGATTCACAACAAACAGAGTGTCACTATTAAATAGATACCTCAATAGATGCACTGAGATTATACTGAGTCTAACGCCGCCTGTTTTTCCTCGAATGCGTTGCACTTTTCCCCTCCCCGCGCGTCCGTCACAGTTGAACGAGTTTTGCTTTCACTGCGACGGCGTTCAAATGTATCTAAGTTATCTCCGTAGCTAGCTATAGTCGATTTTATTCCTAGTTATTGAGCTACGTTTATTCAGTTTCTGCTCTTTACAATTTTACGAAAGCTTCAAAATAAATAAAGAATAAAAAAAAACAATTTTAAATTTAATATATTTTTTTAATTATTTTTTTAGTAACCTATGCTGTTACATCAATCGGGCTAAGCAAACGAAATATAGGTTTAGTTAAATTAAGGTTTATAAACTAAAAATCTAAATTATAAACTAATCTGTAAATAAAACCGGCCAATGAGTGCGAGTTAAACATCGCACATTTAGGGATCCGAACCAACCGCTAAATTAAGTTGGATTTTCGCGTTTCTTTAGTTGTATGGGAGCCCCCGTAATAAGTTTTGATTATTCGTATGGCTTTCGGCCACCTAGATGCTTATACTGTGAAAATTTTAAGTCTGTAGCTCCAACCGTTTGGCTGTAAAGATGTGTGACAAACGACAGACGGACGGACGCGTGAGTCACAGCAATAGGATTCCGTTTGGACCCTTCGGGTGAGTTATAAATTCCCCTCAGGTCCCAGTCACATATTCTGGTGCCCAGAATATTGCAAACGTTGCCTTTTTGAATAAATAAATGATTTTGTATCAGCCTTCGGTAAAATCGTTTATTTTAATCACTACGCCCTTTTTACAAAGCGGTTTGCTTCTATCAAGATTTGCATTTTTATAAGAACTTTGTCTATGACTATGATTACAGGTATCAAACCTCACGTATGTCCCACATGCGGCAAGGCATTTTCCCGCAAAATGCTTCTGAAGCAGCATCAGCGCACACACTCCGGCGAACGGCCGTACGCGTGTCCACATTGCGACAAGCGCTTCGCGGATCGCTCCAACATGACACTGCACTTGAGGCTTCATACAGGTACGTATAAGATGCTTCCGAAGCAGCTTCAGCTGACGCTCTGGCGAACGGCCGTACGCCTGTCCACATTGCGACAAGCGCTTCGCGGATCGCTCCAACATGACACTGCACTTGCGGCTTCATACAGGTACGTGTAAGAGGCTTCCGAAGCATTTACAGCGAACACTCCTACGAGTGATCCTACGTCTGTCCACATTGCGACAGGCGTTTCGCAGACCGTCGACCGCTTCAACATGACACTGCACTTGCGGCTTCATACAGGCACGTATAAGATGCTTCCGAAGCAGTTATAGCTGACACTCCTACGAGTGATCCTAAGTCTGTCCACATTCCGACAAGCGCTTCGCGGATCGCTCCAACATGACATTGCACTTACGGCTTCATACAGGTACGTATAAGATGCTTCCGAAGCAGTTTCAGCTGACACTCCTACGAGTGACTATACGCCTGCCAAAATTCTCACGAATTTATACTTGTAATATATATTATGTAAATAGTATCGTTTTCCTTATACTTAATGTACCTACGCCACACGTAAGAGAACAGAATAAACAATCTTTGCAGTAAGTAACCTTATATTTTTTGGTTGTTTACAGGTGTGAAGCCTTTCAAATGCCCCATGTGCCCCAAATCTTTCACAAAGAAACATCACCTGAAATCGCACGTGAACTTTCACACCGGGGCCAAACCGTACTCCTGTCCGCGTTGCCGGCTGGCCTTCACACAGTCTTCGAACATGAGAACTCATCTTAAGAGGTGCACTGCCCCAGAGCCTACTACTGCAACTGCCGAGTATTCTACATGATCACATGTATAAAGGAAATATCACTTGAAGTCGAAAGTGAACCCATACCGCAGCGATAGCTGGTGTTCTCAGTCTTCGAACATAAGGAGAGGTACACTGCTCCGGAACCTACTACTGCAACTGCCGAATATTCTACTCGATCCCATGTACTCGTATGAAGTATCACTTGAAGTCAAAAGTGAACTAAAACAGCAGTGCTGGCTGACGTTCTTCGAATATGACGACTCCTTCTCTCTCATGCAATTATATTTAGTACGTTCAAAACTGTAAGGCCAAATGCTGTCAAATGAACGCAAGCAAGAATCTACCTTACAGTCAGAGCTCTTAGTCGTATTTTGCTCGCATTCGTTTGACAGAATTTGGCCTTAGTTTTGTATGAACTGTCATATATCCCTTTTTTATATCACTTTATTTAGACACCTATTTTTAAAATATACGTATGTTAGAATTGATATGCAGTTTTATTTCATTAATGTTTTGGTTCTGGATACCCAGTCAATTTCGAGTAATTACCTAGTAAGTAATGAGTAAAGAGTATTAAAGTTGTATTGGTTTTACTATTCAAGGAAAGGCATATTTTCTGTTAGCCATTATATTTCGCAGTGCCACAGAGTACATTGGTAGAACACCATCTTCATAAGACATAGGTGTACTATAACAGATATAATGGTAGCCCTGATTTATCTTAGTTTGGTAATGTTAGTGAACATGAATACATAATAATATTAACTCAACACAGCCCCTCAAGTTGAGAACGAAAGAAAATGAAGTTAAACAACTTGAAACAAAACTAAAAAATAACTAAGCAATTAGTTACACAAACATTACCTATAAGATAATTACAAAGTAATAATAATCATCATCTAAACATACCTATAACTAAGTTACGAGTACATTCAACTTATTTGTGAAATACAGGTGTTTAATAACAGGTAGTGATTTTGTAAGAATATCCGAAATGTTTTCACCTGTCGGTACATAAGATATGGAAATAAGCTTTTTATTTACTATCTCTTTTATATAATGATATTTAATAGCTATGTGTTTAGCTGCTTTGGTATTAGACTGATTTTGTATTAGTTTAATGGTGCTTTGGTTGTCAATAAATAAATCTGTATGAATATTATCAAAGTTGGTTTCATTGCTAGAGAAATCCGTAAGTAAACCTTTGATATGCATTACCTCACTTACAGTATGTGCACCGGCGACAAATTCCGCTTCTGCTGTCGAAAGCGCTGTGCATGTTTGCTTCCTAGAAAACCAAGTTATAACATTTTCACCATGAAAGATGACGCAGCCACTGGTACTCTTGCGGTCGGTCCTATCTGCAGCCCAGTCAGCATCTGAGTAAGCTCGGAGTGCTGCATTCTTGGATTTCGTATATAGCAGCCCCTTTTCAGCAGTTCCTTTTAAATAGCGTAAGATTCTCTTACCAGCTTTCCATAGATCTTCTGTTGGATTATCAAGAAATCGGCTTAAGTAAGATACAGCAAATGTTATGTCCGGACGACTATTTGTTGATATGTAGAGCAGCGAACCGATTAACTCCTTGAAAGGAACATCAATTAGCTTTGACTCGGTATCTGCACTGTAATTTACTTCCATTGGGGTGTTCACTTTCTTGCAGTCCTGCATATTAAATTTCTCTAGTAGTTTTAGTATCATCTCACTTTGCTTTATTTCTATTCTGTCCTTCTTTCTTGTAACTTCCAATCCTAGGTAATTCTTTACTTCTCCCAATTCCTTTACATTAAATTCATTCTTGAGTTGCCTAATTATCTCATTGCTTTGTCCGAGTATTAAAATATCATCCACATAAAGTACGAGCCAAGTATTGTCTTTCCGATATAAACAGGAGTCATGTTTCGATTGACTAAATCCTTTACTTATGATGAACTCATGAAACCTACTGTTCCAACATTTTGGTGCTTCTTTTAAGCCATATAATGCTTTCTTCAGTCTGAGTACCTTGCCTTCCTGTATTTTCATTCCTTTTGGACACTTTATATATACCTCTTTATCTAGGTATCCATTTAAAAACGCTGTTGGCACGTCTAATTGTAGTAATGGTTCATTTTGTTGAACCGCAATGCTTAACATCAGTCTTATCGTTGACAGTTTGGCTACTGGTGCATAATTATTGTATGTGCTGTTTTGTTGAAATCCTTTGGCTACTATTCTTGCTTTCTTTGTTCCGTCTTGTTTTGTCCTATAAATCCACTTTGTGTCTATAGCTTTGCTTCCACTTGGTAGTGTTGCTTCGTCCCATACTCCTAATTTTCTTTGTGATTCTAGTTCTTTATTCATTGCTATTTTCCATTCTTCATGTTCTACTGCTTCCTCAAAATCTTGGGGGTCACCAGATAATAGACAGTATGCTGCATAATTTAAGTCATAGTGCTCCAATTCCTTCGGTTTACGTACTTCTCTTCCTGATCTAGTGTGACATTTCTCTGTATCTTGTCTATTTTCTTCATTACTTTCTTCACCTGTGTAATACCTGTCGTCCTCTTGATTATCTTCGACTGTTTCCTTCTTTTTGTCACGTTCGTTTTCTTCATTTCCTACTACATTCTCATCATCTTGATTTGGTTTCTTAGTTTCTTGTTCTTCATAATACTGATATAATATATCTCTCTCCTTTGGTTTGCTTTCTTCATATTTGAATTGAGACTCATCAAACCTGACGTCTCTTGCAACTGTAATCTGATCAGTTTCTGGATTCCAAGCACGATATCCATTTGGTGAATATCCTACAAATCTCATAGTCTTCGCCCTTTCTTGAAGTTTATCCCCTCTTGGAAGGATGTGTACCCACACTTTGGATCCAAATACTCTTAGTCTTGATAGATCTTTATTGCCAAGCATCTTCTCAGCTGGTGTCTTAAACCTGATGGCAGACGATGGACAGCGATTTATTTGGTATACTGAACATCTTACCGCTTCACCCCATAAGGTTTTGGGTAACCCGGTTTCTATCAAAAGAGTCCTGGCTCTATTATAAATTGTTTTATTCATTCTCTCGGCAACTCCATTTGACTGTGGGCTGTAGGGAATAGTATATTGTATAACAATTCCATTCTTCGTACAGAAGTTTTGCATAATTTCATTTTTAAATTCGCCTCCGTTGTCACATCTGATCTTTTTCACTTTATTTCCTGTTTGTCGCTCCAATTTATTTATATATTCAATTAGCTTTCCTGTCGCTTCACTTTTCCTCTTTAATAGGTATACTTCACAAAAATGTGTGTAGTCATCAATAATGGTTTGGTAATAAGCCTCACCGTTTGCTGTGGGAGTACTTACAGGGCCCGATATGTCAGTATGGATCAGCTCTCCAATGTGATGGGAACGTGGCTTTGGTGTTGGGTAAAATGGCAGTCTTGTTGATTTTCCCTGCATACATGGTTCACACGCGGTTTCAGTACATGGCAGCTCCATAATCTTTAAATGCTTCCTGTTGGCATGTCCCAGTCGTTGATGCCACAAGACATCACTGCTAGCTGTCAAACATTCATTAACTTTTAATTGCATTGGTATGACATACAGATTTCCCAGCAAATTACCACTTATTTTGTTTAAATTGTTTGAAATTGATACATTGTTCTTAGTAAATTGAATATTAAATCCTTTTTCTAACAATTTCCTCACTGACAGCAAGTTGTGTGACAGATTTGGTACAATTAAGCCCTCAACATTTATTGGTATATTATTACACTTCAAATTCAATGTGCCTCTCTTATTACAGGTTAAATATTCACCATTTGCTACAAATACTTTGATAGCCTTATCCAATGTTACAATATTTGTCATATTTTGCTCAAATTCTGACTTTAATAGATTTTCCGTTGCCCCGGAGTCTACTATAAACTGTATATCATTATTACTTACATTATGACACTGTTCACCTACTTCAAATACTGTGAATGACATGACATGACTCTGGTTGTCCTCTTCAGCCTGTGCTGTATTACTTGAATGTCTTTGCTGCATGCCTCTGCGCCTTGAATTGTTTCTGAATCCTCTATATCCTCTTGACATTGACCTTCCTCGATATCCTCTGTTGTAACTGTAGTTGTATGTCTCCGCTGGCTTTTCCCTGCAGTCTTTAATTATGTGCCCACGTTTTCCACAGCCGTAGCATATAGGAAACGCTTGAAATGCTTCTTCATTAGCACTGGTATGTCCCTGGTTTACTTTTAACTCAGCATCCAGCAGTCGTGCTTTTATTACTTCTATTTCAATTGTTTTATCCGTAGTCATCGTTTCAATTGATGTAATTACGTTGTCATATGCTGGTGGTAACGATGACAGGAGGTAACATACTTGGTCCATTTTATCTACGTTGCATCCGATGGCACTTAATTCACCCACCAATGAATCGAACTTGAGGAAATAATCTTGAAGATTCTCGCTTGTGCCACATTTAAGCATAATTAATTGTCTTTTCAATCTCAATTTGTTGCAAACACTTTTTCGTTCGAAAATGTCTTCTAGTTTTGACATCATATCGGCAGCTGTTTTGCAATTTTTCACTATTTCTATATATCTATCATTTAGGCATTGTACAATAATTGATCTCGCCTTCGCATCTCCTGGATCTATTGGTTCTTTTGGATCTTCTGCACTCAAACATTTTAGAACCCCTTTTTCCTCGAGTATCAATTTTACCCGAAATTTCCAATGGCCGAAGTTGGCCGTTTCGGTCAATCTTGGAATCAAATGATAATCTTGAGTCATTTTAATTATATTCTTTCTTAGCCTTCTTCTAAATAATTTTTCACATTTATTTTCCTTTCATGAGCGCAGTGGAAGCGTATTAAAGTTGTATTGGTTTTACTATTCAAGGAAAGGCATATTTTCTGTTAGCCATTATATTTCGCAGTGCCACAGAGTACATTGGTAGAACACCATCTTCATAAGACATAGGTGTACTATAACAGATATAATGGTAGCCCTGATTTATCTTAGTTTGGTAATGTTGGTGAACATGAATACATAATAATATTAACTCAACAAAGAGAATCTCCTATATACTATACAATTTAATTGACAACATTTCAAATTGTCAAGTTGGCCATTTATCTATGTCCTAGATCGATAGAAAATGAAATTTTTATTTCTCCCGAAATCCTAATTTTCATTCAAAAATATCGTAATAATAATCGTAAGGTCGTAAGTGAATTACCTTATTTCTATGAATGTTTGACTGCATTACCTATGTTTGACAGTATTGCTCCTTTATCGTCATAGGAATGACGTCACACTTCCGTTTTATACATTTTGGCGATTTTCTTCAAATCTAGCGAAGAAAAAAAAATCTAAAAACAAATACGTAAATTTTGAAATGTTGTCAATTACTAAAAACCTAGAGTAGTTTTTATTCAAAATCGAGAGTAGAATCGACTACAAGGGTTTTTTGAGGAATGGTTTTTATTTATTATTTTTACTATACCAGTCTAAAATACAATACATAGTAACTGCAATAATATAATAAATACTGGCCATTTATTCTGTCAGATTTGATACTCAGTTGTCATAAACGTTGTTAAAAGGCTGTAAAAGTCAAGTAAAAGTTCTCAAGGATGAAATGGGACGCGTTTACCTTACTTATAAAGAGATACAGCTGTAGTTAATGTTTTTTCTATCTTTGGTGAATTAGAATAGGAATCTCAAAGTACGTAAATACTGCAATTCAAAGAAAGTTGACGCATATTGAATGGTTTCCGAAACTGCAACTACCTAATCTGAATTAAGGTAAGTCTACTCTACATGTATACTCTATATTTATTCTCTACATTTCACTTAGGTACGATAGCGAAACTGGAAGTCTGTGAATCTCATTGGATAGATACTTTTTATATATAGGTACAGAATCTCGCGCTTTTATTCTGAAAATGGCTAGGTAATCATCAAGCATTTCGCAGGTTTAAATCTGGTTTACTAAACCTAGCCTAGCTGAGATGAGTTTCTTGCTGAAATCTTCCCAGCTAGGCTAGGTTTAGTGAACCAACGACAAAACTCCTCTCCCAGTAGCTCGATTCCACTGACACATCAGATTCGGTTGTAGAGCCGCTCAACCAATCTCACTGGAGCGCAAACTCTTAGAGTATTGTAGTGTTTAAACCGCACGCGTGGTCGTGTCGGAGTTTCCCCCTGGATTTTCCTCAGACCACTCTGCAATCACGCTCGTCCTATCGCTTTATTTGGGCTCGGTCTATAAAGCCACAGTCAGGGTAAAAAATTGAGAAAACACGATAATTTAGGGTTTAATGAAGATCTTAATAAAACGACATTTATTTCAATTTTCTTCCTGCTTTATTATTATTTTATCAGGATTTGGTGTTGTAAAATAATTACCGATCAAGGTGTATAAAATTACAGGCCTTTAATAGGTAGCGCCCGGGTACCCTCGCAGGGATACGCGGGTATTTGTAAGTTCATTACATACACAGTGTAGTTGAATGCTTCTCCTCACCGATGTTTTTAGATACTAGGCACCATCTTAAATATATCTTGAAGTGTTTAAATTTAACGTAGTCTTTAGTAGTATTTTGCAAAAAACAATTGATATACCTCCAATCCAATCCAATTTAATTGTAAGATAGCATAAAAGCCCATTTACATGGTGCAAAAACCTCTGCGAGTTTAATTAAAGCGTTTGATAGAACTCTTGTGTAGCTAGCAGCTTCCGCGATGTTATGTTATGAAACATGCAAAAAAGTTCTTGCACCATGTAAACGTGGCTTTAGTACGGGTGTAATTGTTGTAGTGATTTTATCTAATAACTTCGGTGTTGATACATGCTCGATATAATGTTAAATTTACAGTACCTTAAGTACTTAAAAATATTATGAAGATCTATTTTATTTATAAATGTATGTTTATACAAGACTGATACTTTGTCTGCGTAATGATTTATATCTTATTTCGAACATTTCAAAGATTAGCTTACGCTTCCTGCAAAAGTATTTACAACGAGAAACTAAACAAATATTAAACAATCAGGCACTTTTCAGTTCTGCAAAGGTTTCCAACTTAGACAACTTTCATTACTTTGTAGTGGCAAAACAGTATATTGAAAACAAATATTAAATTATTTAAATGAATTCAAACAAAACAAGTTTACGGTACGAGTATAATATAAGGAATGGCGAGAAGACTTCTAAACCTCGTAGTGAAGTGTCCAAATTGTTCTTGTGTTTGACACTATGTTTTAGTGCAATCTCTTATAAAATCAGTGTCAACGCTAGGAAGAAATCGGAAGCATCGATTTACTTAAGACTTTATTTAAGAATCTCATAGATGGTATGATGTATATAACTACATGTCTTACTTATGCACCTATTTCATTTATCATTTGATTTAATGGACACGACGTCCTCTAGTTATAATGTAGACAGACCTAATCGATTTCACTCAATAGTTTGATTCCTGTGTACAGCACCCTGTACTAAGGTATAGTTTAGTAGGTAAACGATTTACCAATATCAATAATACATAAAATATTAAAATTTGTAATGAATAATAACGACGATGAAAAAATATTAACGATATCATAGTAAATAAGGGCACGAATAGGTAACGTCGATATAGATATAGCCCTGATTTAGATAAGTGGCTATACGGCATACTGTTATAAAATTTGAGTACTATATGTAAGTATAAAATGTACAGATAATAATTCAAGTTGATTGCGTGTAAAAACCTTATTAGTATGAATCATAGAAATATACAAAAAGCTATCGTTTGGTATTACATCACGTAATATAATAAGCTTACTTCTTATCTATCGATCCACGTCGACTAACATGCGACTCTTAACCAATACATAGTAATGACGTTCGCCAAACGTTATATTATATTTATTTTCAGCCTTTTCGAACAGGAGAATCATAATTGGAATTTAATACAAAATATTAACTAGTAGACTCGGTGAATTAACGATACGATAGATAGTGTAGCAAGGCCGTGGCGGCAGCGCACCCAGCGTCACTCTACGATGTGAAGCACCATTTGTTCTAGCGTAGGGATAATGTACACAATTCGTCGATTCTAGTCTTAATAACATTAGAATTAAGTTGGCGCACGCAGGCGCTTACTCTCCGAATATTCATTAGGAACAACGATTTAAAATACTATACGAACATCTCTTTAGGATAACTTAAACGTATGAGCGCTTTTGGCACCTAGCCCTAATTACTTGATGATTTGAGACTTGATGCGATTCAATAAATTGGCTTTGTAACCTTAACGATCATTGCGTTTACACACTCTCGTGAGTTTTTCAGAATCTAAGTGGCATCAATATGAGCTTTGTGACTATTACATTAGAGACGTTCTTTGGTGATATCATGAACTTTTGCCAAAATAACGTGGCCGGTCGAAGGCAGCGTACGGCGAGTATTTGCTTAAAATCAGTTTGCCAATGCAAGAGCCCAAATAAACGTAAATGGAAAGATCGCAAATATTAACACCACTTTCACAACAACACCAGGTAATGCTAAAACGTGCATATTGCATAGAAATATATTTAAATAAAATAAAGTCGATGTCACGAAAATTTCTATTTACAATAGAATTCTACCATTAAGTATGTATAAAATTGAGCATTACTGTCTATAATCAAAGGCTGCTGATTACCTTAGATCTAATAATATTCAAATGCTTAGCATAATATAATACACGTTCCCAATCGGGACACACTCTATCTAAGTACTTAGTACTCATCAACCACTCTCATCAATCTTACACATACGTTTATTAACAAAATATATTTACATGTTAACGTTCGAAACGTTATCTCATAGCCACTGGAGAAGACGAGAGACGCTCGTCACGCAATCGTTCCTTAGTTTACACGAATACTTGAGGGATCACATAGCGGCGAGGGCGCGCGGCGCGGTAGCGGCGCGGTTCAGGTGCACTCGATGATGAGTGGCTGGCTGGACTCGATGACGCTGGGCCGCGGCTCGCCCGCTGTATAGTGCTCGTGCTCGGGCCGGTACTGCGGCGCGTGCGGCGCCAGGTGAGGCGTCGTCGTGTGCGCGTGCGCACCCAGCAGCTCGCTCGCGCGCGCCCCACCGGCGCCCAGCCCTCCCTGCCCGGCCGAGTGCACCTCGTAAGCCTCAAGCCCCTCCCTCTCGTGGCAGTCTTTGTCGATGGGACCTGCAAAGTGCACGCGAAAATGAAATCGGTCGCGTTCAGCGAGAGCGCAAGTGAAAGTTACGGTTCACCCGCGAAGAGAAAGTGCAGCGCGCCTGCAGTTGCTCTCGCGGCGGTGCTCGCGTATACACTCTCTCGTGAAATTTGAATAATATTGCAAAGTAAATTAAAAATGAAAGTGGAAAAATTATTAAGTGAAGTGCGATTAAAAACTTGAACTCACATTCAGTATTAGCAGCGTTCGTGATGGACAGGACTTCCTCGATGTTGTTAGGCTTACAGCTAGTAGTTTTCCAGTGAGTTCGAAGTCCCGAGGCGCTGATGTACTTCTTGTCGCATCCTTGGCACACATACGGTCTGTCGTTTGTGTGCAGCCGCTTGTGAAGTTTTAAATGTACAAATTGTGTAAATTTCTGCATGCACAGATCACAGGCATACGGCTTCTGACCTGAGTGCAAGCGCAGATGAGTCTTTAGATTTGATGTAGATGAAAATCGTTTTTGGCAAATATCACACTGATGTGGCTTTTCTCCCGTATGCACGAGATAGTGCTTCTGGAGGTGAGCGAGCTGCGTAAATGACTTACTGCAGACGTTGCATTTGAATGGCCGCTCCCCTGAATGTGTCCTCAGGTGTACTTTCAGGTTTGAGAGTTGGCCGAACGTTTTACAACAAACGTTGCATTCGTAGTGCATTTTTCCGTCCTTCTTTTTCAAAGGATAAGGTAGACTTCTGTAGCCGCGCGATGATTGCGAGTTCGGGCTCAGAGGAGCCATCATGAGACTGCATGAACCGTCTGGGCTCATGCTTCCGTGCGGTGGGACGAGCTGCGGACTCACGCTTGAATTTTGAATCAAACTTAATTGTGAGCAGTTCTTCAGAGTGATAACGCTCGTTGTGGATGGATAGTGATGATTGCTGTGCCCGTTTGGAGATCTTTCATATTGATGTGTTGAAGTAACGGTCGGTGAGTACGTGCTGGGAGGTGATCCAAGTTGAGTAATTATTGTAGAATTCGGCGGTGAATAAATATTGTACGAGTAGTTGGGATAGTGACTTTCATATCTCGTTTCTCGAATTTCCCTTATTTCTCTGATTTCACGAATCTCGGTTGTATGTGGAACGGTGTGTGGTGGTGACGATGAATAAAGTGACATAGCGTTTGGCGTTGGCAGTTGTTGTGGCAGTGGCAATAAAGATGGGAGCGGCGTTAAATTCGAACTAGAATCGGGACTACAGGCGTTTCCGTACCTTTGACTCTTCTTGTATGAGTAAGCCATTTCCGTAGGCGAAGAAGGTGGGGGTGTCGCGTTAGGTTGGCGACGGTTAGCATCGTTATTGTTTGTATCGATTCTGTTGCCTGTAGTTAAAATGGTTTCTAAGATACGTGTATCTGAAGGAGAACACCGCATGAACGCTGGTTGTGGAGAGGGTGACGTTGACCCATCTTCGTAATATGGTTTATTCAATGGAACAACAGTATTTTGAGATGATTCCAGGACGATGACAGTCGATGTGGCAGGATCGCGTCTTGGCGGAGATAGATTTTGGGGTGAAATATGTCCGACTTCCTCCGCTATCACTAGATCCTTCTCACTTTCGCAATCCATGTCTTTGTGATTTTGGTACTGGTATGCTCTTGGCATTTTAATCTTCACTTTTCTATATTCATTACGATGCATGTCTTGGTCCATTTTCTGGACAATAACAGTTTCTTTGGGTTCATTTGTTTTATTGGAGCAGTCCAAAACATAATTTTCAACATCAGAATCGCTGGAGTCTTCTGGAGGTGTAAATTCATCATGATAACCATTGCTGTGGTAGCCTTCATCGGAACGGACAGAGCCGTCGGCAGGCAGCTGGTGATCGTAGTGGGGTCCGCAGTGAGAAAGGCTGGGTGATCGGTTGCCCAATTTTTCTTGAAGGTGCTGAGCCATTGGCGACGGCCCTCTCATGTCCCTCAAGTGATGATTTTGCGCAGGTGATCTGTTAGCGTGTACTCTTGGGTTTTCCATTTGATGAATTACCACATGTGATGTGCTTTCTTTGTGTTGGTGAATTATTAAAGTTGGATTATCTCTGTGGTGGACTTTCACGGGTGATGGTGGTTGCATCAGGCCGCTAGGTGACAGAGGATTGTGTTCACTTACAATAGGGCTTTCTGGTTTTGAATGAATGATGGTCGGAGAAACGTCTGTTCTGACAAGTGTCCTGTCATTTTTGGCGACATTTCTGGGATCCTCCCGGCACAGCAGGGGCGGGCTGTCATGAAACGACTTATCGCTCAGTTCTCGCTTCCTACGTCTGCTCGGGATTTCAGTCTCTAAAAGTTCTTTGGCATTTGTAAGACCAAGAACATACTTCATGTGATTAAACGCAATCTCAGGATGAACCGGGGCCGGTGGCAAGCCGTATGCCTTTTTGATGGTTTCCTCTTTACCTAAAAAGAAGAAATATCCGTTAGATTTGTATCCAGACTATGCAATAATCATAATATTATTGTTGAGAATGACATATCATATTTTTGTTTTGATGTCTATACTTACAAATAGAGTAAGTGGCTCGCTCAGGATCAATATCGTAGCCTAGCCTCGTTGCAAAATCTTTGCAATACCACACCATCAATTCTTCATTTGGCATGATGTCCCTGAAACCAGACGAGAACTTATAGAACAAAACTTGGTTCGTCTTCCATTTAGATGCAAAAGATCTCTGATTTATATATACTGATGAAATTTCTTAATTTAGGTTTGTGATGTGACAGTGTAATACCTTATAGTGTAGAAGTATATGTGTTCCTGGTGTTGGCAAGCGACGAGGTTCATTACGGACAGGGAGTACGCCGACGCCACATAACGCATCCAGTTTGCCACGCTCGTGTCAGACCCATCAAGGTAATAGTAGTCACTGTCCTTGAATATCTGTAAATTAATAACATTTCAATATTAATCATCATCATCATAAGTCGAAAGACGTCCACCTCTGGACATAGAACGCCAAAGAGTGCCACAATGACCGGTCCTGTGCCAACTGCATCCAGCGGACTCCCGCGACCTTTTACCAGTCCACCTCGTGGGCGTGTGAGTATTATTAATAATAATAATGTATCAGTTTTAATACAGAGGTCAAGATTCCGTGCAGGTCGTTTTGACACGTAAGGCCCGCGAAATAAATCAATATCATATTGAAATGAGAAACTATAGTGCCTGCTCGACCCCCGATGTCAGGATAGATTAATTACTATAGTCCATTTTATAGTCAATAGTAAAGACGAATGCACGTTTGTACGGCGCACGTGATACTTGGGATATTTACAATGCGCGTGTATCTGATAGCAGCATGCATTAGTCGTTACTATAATATAGTCAAGGACGAGCCGTGTGACTTATTCATAATTGAACGCGGGAGATAACGATGTTCTGGTCGCATTGAGTGGATATATTATGGTTTGCAAGCATGACTAGTAAGCGAAAGTGGTCGAATAAAATTTAAGAGACGCGTATTTTCGTAAGGTTATATACACCAAAGGTACATTATATGCATTGCATATAATGGAATCGTGTTAAATTATACTGTTGACGAAAAACGACCATGCTATCAACATTATAACAAAAGATACCAACACCAAGAATGAAAAAATGAAGCCCGATCTCACCTTTATATTTCCGTAAGTATGATGTCTGACAGTTTCTTGTACCTGGCCCAAAATAGAGATGAATCGGTTAGTTAAAGAAGAGTAACTAGTGCATATTGTACAAAAGCTTTCAATGTTCTATGTTGTTAGTTGAACGTGCCTATTCCCTAAAGAGGTGGCTTAGAAGACGCTACAGCGCTGAGTAAAGATCCTGTTTATTTACAAGACATGTATGTCACCCATGGATGTGTTAAGCAAAGTGGAAGATTGTTAGATTGATTGATTGATAGTTTTTGTAATGTTTGTCGACTTACCCTCCAATAGTATCTCCAGGAGATTTTGTCGTTGGGCTTGTTTGGCGTTCGCGTGCCTTCAAATGGTCCAAAGCGTGTACCGCGAGGTATTACGCCTATGCTCCATACACCTTCAGTCTGTAAGCAATAAATACAGTAAAAATTAATGTAAAAAATTATGGAGACATAGAGGTTGATAATGTATCACAATTTTCCGGACAAATACGATGTGGTACAGCTGAATTTACAAACCTCGTGTTTTGAACTCCGTCAGAGCCGACAGCGACACTTATGAGTCTTACGACAAGGAAGGCAATGATTTGGTGGTTTTGTATCGTTAAACGTACCGGTGTGTTAGGAGTGGACAGCACAGCTGACGGCCTCAGCGCTAGGCTGCGTGGCAGGGTCTTCTCGGCTCTGTTGGGGGTGCCCCGTTCACAGGGCACGTCAATCACTATGTAGACCGTGAGCCTCTCGAACTCCTCCTCGCGCATGCGCGTGACGTCATATGCGCCCGCGCTGGACACGGCTGCGGCGGTGGCGGCGGGGCTTGCCGTGCGGCCAACCACCGTTGTGCTTGCTACCTCTTCACTCGTTGACTGTTGACAACACAATTCAGTTTTTAAAACTAATCACATTTACAAATGTAAAATATTTGAAGCGTTATTTGAATCTAGAGTATTTTTAAAGGGCTTTTACAATCATCATCATCATTGGCCTGTGACATCTATAAAAGATGATTTAAGCAGCGTCCATTAAATTGCGGCACTTGCGTACATGGCTAGTAAGGCCAATACGAGAGCGGCAGGCACGTCCGCATATATGGCAGGGAAATATGATGCTCGACGCTGTAGGAGGTGCAGCAGCGCGCTGGTGTCTCAGCTCTCGTTTATGGGACAAGAGATCGAACCATGCGCTATCATGTAGCACCACGCCTTCACCCAGTGCCTTCCTCCAAATCTCACGGTCTGCAGCATACTTTTCCCAGTTTGTCGGGTTGACCTTTTACAATACTCAGATCTTAATCGACTATTTAGGGAACTTACACCACTGTTGAGCGTTCAATAAGTCCCAAAAATATGCAAACAGCATCGAGGCGAAATGCATTTTCCACTTCACACCCGCATGCATTCTGAGGTTTTAGTGACCTAATTTGAATTTTATTTCTGTCTTGAAAGGGTTTATTTTAGCTCGGCGAGACGCCGCCGGTGGCGTTCGATAAAGGGGAGGCGCCACTACTGACCCAGTTTAGCGATAAGTGCGCGCTTTTCACTGCGCACTGACACTTCCCCTTTGCCTACTTATATCTATTTTCGCAAACTCAATTTGCTGTTAGACGCTTCCAAATTTGCTCAAAAGGTCGAGTTGGCACTAATTAATACTTTATTAAATGATTTTGGTTTGAAAACTTACCAGTCTCATTTTGATATATTGCTGTATTTACTTCAAATCAGTATGTTCATATTAGTCACGGATCGTTGGCGTAGCATGTACCTGTAAAATATAAAAATGCTATTGAATATGTTGTTGAAATAAATGCGATGCACTTCCTTGTATTAAAATAAACGCTCTTCAAGGTTCACAATAAATAATTGTAATTTGAACCTTTGCCAAGTTTCAGCATAAATTTTGCATGTTTTGGAGAAAATCTGTACCTTGAATCTATTCTTATGGAAAACACATTTATTATAAACGTTTCTTTTAGGATTAGGAAACAAATATGTACTTATATAACATCCGATCATTTATATGAAACACAACAAAATAACACATTAGTAACCTATATCTATACGGTTTTATAGGTATATAACAGTTTTATAAACGTCGTAGTATTTAATATAATACCATAGTATTCATGAGTTTCGTTAATACAACAAAAAAAGCGTTAAACTTTAAGAAAGTTAAACTGAGTTGCTTAAAAATTAATGGTACCTAAGTGGTTAAATGAGCGGTGTCTCTTCATGATGTAATAAAATCCTTAATAGCTCAATCCGTCAATGTCTTGTGTTTCCTCCCAAACTCTTTTTTCAATGAAATAATTATATTGTTATAGCTGGCTGTTACATTGTACGTTGCCAAACATTTAAAAAAATGAAATGACATAAGAAGAGCCTGGAGAGAAGATATAGAGAGAGATAAAACATTTGCTTGGTACGACAAACACACACAGTTTTGCTACAAATTGTCTTAAAACTATAATAAATGATACATATTCGACAACAATTGGTACCTACCTACAGTCAAAGAAATCGGCCATTAAACAATGGAGTCGAAAATTGTAACTCGAAGTGAGTTACTTGGCCGACTGTTTAAGTCAATAGGAACTTTTAAAATCAGTGAAGCACCATGATGCAATACCAAAGAATCTTTTAAAGCTTAATGGCGTTAATGTTGCAATCCACGTGCAACATGAAGCAACCTCAAGCTCAACAGTTTCACAATCGCCGGAAGAGCGAGTGCGGCGGCTTGACTGTCGATGGGACCGAAAATTTGTTTTTCGAAACCGGCTTATTTGACATTCAGTACGTTGCGCAAGCAGCCAGTGCTGTAAACTTTATGTATGCGACAGCTTGACTGTGACTTTGGATTTTTTAAACGGGATAAAATAATATATTAATACAATAAAATTTTACCGTACGAAATTTTCACATAGGCGAGGCGACGTATGAACAAATTTGTCAGTCAAGCAAGCCAGCTGCGAAGTAAACAAATTTCAAAAACCATGAACAAAAAAGTACATTTACACAATATAAGATCTCTTAGCTCAAATGATGACGGATGTCTACTAAATATGTAGGTTTGTACATACATACAATATAATTATTATAGTAATATTCTCTGTGAGAGGTAGATACAAAATGTAACATTGTCCGTAATATTTTTTATTACTTGTAAAATACAAAAATGTACGTATCAGAGATTTGAAAATATACCTATCTACATTAACCATGTCTAGGTTCTCCAAAAGTTTTTAAATTAACGTTAAATAAATTAATAGTTTCCCTACCTACATGTTGAATATAATGCTGCATATCTTTGATTAAATCAATTTCCTATGTTAGCGGGAGGAGACAGTAACAACGTAAGTGAAATTAACGTGGCATCAGTTTGACAACAGTAGACCATGCCAATCATCATCTCTGCCAAAATCAAACTATTATTAAACGACTACCTAAATTCTAAATCTATTTCCTGGCGACGACGTCACACAAACTATTTAATATAGCAAAGTTGTTTAACGAGACTTGAAAGTGAGTTACTTTTGCTTTCCAACATACTTATGTGTGGTTTAGTATTATAGTAACGCAAATTTTTTTTTACTTTAAAAATCTATATCTTTACGTGTTATTAATAATATAATAATTCATGTTCGGCCTATTTTACACGAGCATAATTATATTGATTTAATGTGCTGATTGTAAACCTAATAATTCAAACTTGTCAAGCCACCACAATTATAACAAACAAAACGTGGTTGTGTGAAAATAAAAAATACTTATACCCATATTAAAAAGAGGTGATTAAATCCATTACCGATAATGTGATTGTACATTTCGTAACAGTTATGTAATAAACTTATTACATTTCCATTTAATTCACCGTGTAAGAAAGTAATAAGACTACAATATGTGTACATTTACCTACGTGTACTGAATTTCTATTATGAAGTTTATTAAAACATTAATGTTCACGGTGATCTTTACGATTATCTTTGATATAAATACAAGTACCACACTGTATTATTTATAATTCTTAGTACTAGAAAATCGTATATTTGGTTGAGAATTTACGAATATAAAAATGTCCCTATTTCACTTTTTTTTTTCAAGTATCGACCGTATGTGTGATTTTTTTAACCTTTATAGGTCAAGCCCAATAAAGCGGTAGGAGTGCGCAGTTGGAGAGTAGTATGGGGAAAATCCAGGGGAAACCACCGTATCTGTGGGTTTTGAGGCATATACATACTTGTAGACAGATAGACACTTCTATGAGGTATCCAGAGCTCTTGATATACCTGCATTTGTCTCTAGAGTCAAGTAACATTTAGATATCAACACAATGTCAAACAATAAAGGGTCGGCCACGGCTTTTCTTCTAAACTCGCAAATTATTAAAAAAAACTACCAGAAACCTTTCATTTTCCCAAACATGCGCAAGTGTTTACACCAGTTAGTCAAGAGAAAGTTACGTAAACCCGTGAAACAATTAGTGCACTATATTCAGCTTATAATTGCGTAAGGGCATGTTTACACCCCGCGCACGTGACCGGTTGCGCAATCACGACCGCAGCTCGGCGCAATGTCACACGCGATGCACCCCTGTCGATAACCGAGGAGGAATATTGCTTACCCATCTTTAGTTTTGTTTATACCTCGTTTTTTATTAATTATTGTTTTTCTGTATATACCATTAGAATTGAAAATTGCATTGTTTATTAGATTTGCCTGTTTTTTATAATCTGAACTTTGTAAATTTATATTTTTTAACTATATCAAACATCTTATTTATCCATCCATCAATAACGCAAAATTTGCTTACGCTTAAAACATTCAATAATGTTCCTATTAAATAACTAAACCCGTACCTAATGTTTTTGGAAATGCTAATTAAATTTATTTACACCAAAGCAGGAATAAAATACATTAAATTATACGCAGGCAATATAATATAAGTAAACTTTGGAATAGAATTTTATTTCATGTCAAATAATTTAATACTTAATAATTGTTTATTTATTGGTATCATAAAGTCATGTCAACGAAGCCAACTGAGTAGATAAGTGATACAGGATATTACGAATGGTAATTAATGGTTTACAATTATGATGTAAACAACTACAATATCGAGTAAGAACGAGACTACAAACCGAAGAAAAGTTGGGATAGAAAATCTATTATCCAAAAAGTTCAAATTTTATTCGTGATAAAAAAAATAAAAACGGTCAAAAGCATCATAATATTCATAATACAGTAAAACCGTGTCACGAAGTCACGAAATGGACTCAACTCAGCATAATGTTATGTAACTCAGCTTTTCATATTAATTAACGAATTAACTACATAAATAGATGTTACATTCGAGAAAACGTCGAAAAGAAAGGGATCTGTATAGTTTGACAGATGTGACTATGATTTTACAAATGCATTCAATGAGATGAGGTGGGGTAAGACCAAAGGTATCCCTTAAGTCAACCATCTTTAAAGGTACCGTCTTTCCCCAATGTTCATTTTATCCCCTTCACCTTCCACGTTACTCGAGTGTGACATTATTAAACTCATAAATTTCATAGACATTATCCAATGATTAATCATAGTGTGTATGAATATGAATGAGCGCGAATCGGCGCGGCGTCGACGCAAGCGCACGCTGGGAATCAACCTTGGCGCGCGCACTTGAACTTGCCCTTTAGTGCATCGCGCATCGCGACGTAACGTCACAGCGCGCACATTACAGGCTTCTACATACTGATTACATACGACACTGTAATACACATTGAATAAGTGTCATGAATGATTTATCACATTTTTCAAGCGAATACGGCGCAGTTAACGTTTATTTTTCAGTTAAATCTGTTATTTACCGGTGACGGATATCTCCGGGAGAGGACGGGGGGTCTTGCTTTCTTTATTTTGTTAATTCAAAAACTTTATAGTGTATCTAAAAATATTACAATAATTAAATCTAAGACCGCTTATAAATATTTTAAGTTAGCAATAGCTATAATAATTTAAAATGTCTTATGTAAAAATAACAAAACAATAGAAAGATAATACGCCAATTATTTATATATTTTTTCTAAAAATGTCGTAAATGGTTCACTGTAAGGAACTAAAGTCATTACTTTTTACACGACTGCCCAAAAAAAGGAGTGTAATGGTTTATGAACTGATTTCCAAGGTGATTAAGTATGGTGTTATCTTAATGAGATATATATATCATACATCGCGAATATTATTTTTGGGAATAGAAATGTTAACTTTAAAAAACAATCAGTTTTCCGTATCTATTAGATGTAAGATATTACTAACCGATACACCATTGTAATTTAAAGGAAAAATAAACGCATTTGTATTTGTATTTGTATTTGTATTTGTATCTCGCATGTCCAGGGAAAACTTTCCATTTATATTTTCGCAATAACATTATTCACGGAACTGCCATGAATATTTTCCGGCAGTAAATTAGAGAACTAACGATCGATTGGTAGTTTTAATGCGGCGATGCATCGCCTAGCGCGCAAGGTCATGTGCATATTGAAAAGTGCTCTTAGCCTATGCATTTTCTTTGCGCCACATAGTCCTTGTCCTTGAGCCGCTAAACGAAAATCTGGACAAAAATATTTTAAAGAGTACATGAATAGGTATTTGGTTAGTAGTATATCCCGAAAAGCAGCATCCTTCAGCGGGACATTTTTTTTTCGGCGTTATAAAATTTTGACAAAATATCCTTCGGATAAATGGACTCTTCAGCATTATTCAGTCTAGTGTTGTATCATTTTCCTTGCCTTGAGCCCGTTCTACGTGAGCAAGATGCGTCATAATAGGGCGCTGCGATGAAAGTGTTAAATGACAATGCCGGGCGCTACGTTGTCTGCTTCTTAATAACCGCTTTAACTCTGTCTCGTATGAGTTTTAATTCGATTAATTAATGCACACTTAGCTTCTTGCTTCCAGCGTTGTGATGAGTTATTCAGGTACCTACCCATGCGACGTTAATACTAAAGCTATATTTGTCGTTAAGCCTTACATCAGTGATTTCTAATAATGAAAATGCATCGTATGTGAGCTTAGGTATTAATATTGCATGCACCGGCTATGCCAGCGCGGGAACAGTTAACCTTGCGGTCTAATAATAAGTTGTGCACAAATTGTGCACGCATACGTCTTGATTGCGTTATTCAACTGTTAGACAAACACAAACCCGGAAATGTATGATGTCAGTTGTGTGAGAGTAAGTGCAGCGTTATCACTAGTATGAGAAGATAACGTATTTCACCTTGGGATCGCGAATGAAACAACAAGCATGGGACAAAAAGTGTTCGAAATTGTACTTTAATATGTCCACGAGCTTACTTAAATTGTAGTTAAATAATTATGTACGGTAAACGTCCCTGTGCTCGACACTAGCACTTTTAATCATAATGTCACGATGACAGAGGTGATTAAGGCTGGATATTACCACTTTCGAGTTTTTAAAAACCATCTGAGACATAAATATAGTGTCTTAAATTCTAAAAAATATATGTGTTACATAAGGATCTTGTCTAGTCAAAATCGCAGTCAGTTACATGATCTGATGATTTTGCTCAACAGAAAAAAATCGGAACGTTACCCCTTTTTCGAATGTTTTTTTTCAATATTACTGATATTTAACATTTAATTTTTGTACTCAATTAAAGATCCTAAAGAGTTATAGACAAATTCGCAGGGTTTGCTTTGATAAACCGATTGGCTTGATGACTATAGTTAAATATTTACGAAAACTACGCGCAGAGCTTCCGTAGAGAGCGGGATGGTTTATTACAAACTCACGCGTGTTAGAGCGGGATATTTGCATTGGGGATACCTCCCCTTAATGGGAATCATCCATTGGGCACTAAGGTGTCGATCACTGGGACTATCACCTTAGTTTGAGTGAATATTCTGTAATTTTTTAGTGTTTATTGAATACAGTATTTATTCATCAACACTTGACTGTAGGCGTGCTGAATACGAACATATTATACATAGAACTATTTATTAGTCCAATATGTATCGATGCTATGATGAGACGATGCGTTATGACGTCAACTTACCAAATCGTAGTGTATTTATTTTAATCGTAGTGCACTTATATCAACGTCTTAACACTCAATCTCAACCACGTTTCTGAGACATGTTTTCACACTTCAGTCAACTTCGTTTTACAATTATTACACTCCACTTCCTGATTGATAATTAAATTTTAAATTAGAAAATGCTAGTAGCAAAACTATTAAAATATCAAACTTACAATGTCATTCCTTATTTAGTGCATCCAGAGTAGTTTTAGATTCTTTATGATGCGGGTTTATCTGAATAGTAGAGCGTGCAGCGCTGTCGACCTGTGTGAAGCACTCGAGGAGTATGCGGAGCGCTAGTAGCGGGGCTCGGGGCCGAAGCCGGCGCGCCAGCCGTGGCCCCCGGGCCGGGCACCGGGGCTCGGAACTGCCGGCGTGCTGGGCGCTGAGGCGCCGTGCGCATTATGCAACCGAGGCCGCTCCGACCTGCCCTACGTCTACTCGCCTCGCATCGCACTAACCCGCCGCGCCGACCGACCTAGATGCACTTTTACGAGAATGCAATCGACACACATATTCGCGTCTCGTTCCGATAAACGCATCGACGACGAAAGCGGCCGGTGATGGAGAATGCGGACGAATTTGACAGCAAATGCAGTGAGCGCGTCACGCTCGCGCCTAGGGCTATGCTAGGCGAGCGAGCGGGACGTAGTCGGCGCGAACTGCATTCAAGTTCATTACTTCCGTACCGCGAGCGGCCGCGACCGTGCTCCCGATCCGAGGCGAGGCCTTATTGACGATCATCGCACTTCATGCTACTTTCTATTTTAATATTGCTATTCCTTCAAGTAATTTATTGCGATATAACTAAAATTTATACGCAACATTATTATAGAGAACGAATAATGGTTTCTTAAGAAGCGATTAAAGAGCAGCTAACTATATCCCGATTTTCCTAACATTGATTTATTATGGGATTTTACTAAGATGTCTGATTTTTCCTCTCCTTTAGCACATTTACAGGCGCATTGTAGGAATTAAATATTCGCGAGAACCCTTTAGCGGATAAGCAATACTTACTGAAACGCACGTAAACAAATAAAAACTGAATTATAATAATCCATTTCCCCGAAAGCAGTGAACAAAATTAACACATTTCATCGTGATTGATTAAAATCAGTAACAGAATTAAAGTCTTGTACATTGGTTATCAGTCCGCATGGCCGATAAAAAGCACTAATTAAAACTATTTGAAAACAACGTGCGAGCGAGTGGCGTGAGAACGGTAGCGAAAGCCTCAGCCACCCCGGAACACGCTTTCACTATCGCAGGTCGTCGACACGACGCAACCCCTACCCTGGGATCTAGGGGGGTGAAGCCTGCACCATGGTACTAAGTACAAGTGAGGTACCATAGGAAGATATTTTCATTACGAAAAAATATACAAAAATGTTTCATGCTGATAATCACCGCTTTCCATCAGGTGAGAGACTTAGGTCAATCGCTGTTCAGTCATACAAAAACATTACACTCCTTTTTTTGGGCAGTCGTGTAAAAAAGGACGCTTGTAAATGCTTACAATGTGCGCCAGCATCTGGGAGCTGCAGCCTGTAGCACCATAGTTAATACTAAGGATACTAAGTATACCAAGATACTGTCGTTGAACAATTTCTAGGTTTAAATTTGATTTTCGGGAAGATCATAATAAAAACTTGTAGGCGCACTGAAATCCTGGGATCCGTGGGTACCTGCATTCTGCAACGCTATGGCATTAGGACTGTAGGAGGTACTTTCATCAAATGGAAGGCATTTAGAAAATTCAGAGATTGCTAGGCAGCGTGGTTTTTGAGTTGATCATTAAAAAATACAATCTAAATTATAGCGTGCGCTATTTTCAGAGTACTAGGAAGGCTTGTATCCGTAAGCAATTAAAAAGGTCCATCCAATTTTGAGGTTGCACGCATAGGTTGCGTGTTTTTGCAAAACAAGTAAGTGGTAAGGGTGTTGCGCCCGGCCTCCGCTGCCGCCACGCCGCACCCACCCCCCATTATCCAATATTGATTTCACTATTTACAGGCTGTAATCTGTTAACAACTGAAAACTGCTCAGGCTACAATGATGGACTGGTGCTTTCAATATGCACTTCGCTGAACAATCTTTGTTACGGGTTCGTAGCGCAACAAAGGATTTATTTTTGCATTGATAGGACATGCAATTACATTTGCTATACTTTTTAACAAAGCCTTTTTTGTTTCAGGTCATAAACGCCTTTGTTGATCTGTAGGTAAGTACTAATAAATATAAATAAAATAAATATAAATATTTTGTGGACAATCTTACACAAATCAACCTAGTCCCAAACTAAGCAAAGCTTGTACTATGGGTACTAAGTGACGATATACATACTTACATAGATAAATAGATACTTAAATACATAGAAAACATCCAAGACCCAAGAACAAATATTCGTGCTCATCACACAAATAAATGCCCCGGCCGGGATTCGAACCCGGGATCTCCAGCTTCGTAGGCAGGGTCACTACCAACTAAGCTAAAGCAGTCGTCGTACTAAAATTTATATTTAAATGCTGTATTAAAATTATACAAATTAAATGAATTATTTACATATGTACAAATATACATATGTAAAGTAGTGAATTAAGCATTTCAATTTTAAGACTCTGATAATTGTAAAGCCAATTTGAACTCTAAGAATTAATTTGAGATGAAAATTATAATTTTTAAAATTAGGGTAGGTACTTGTCAAGTGTTACTACTTATAACGTAAAAAAATATAGTAGGTTAGTTTAACCCTTACAGGCCACCTCGCCTACTTAATAAAAATTAACCTGTGCAGTGCCGCCGACCCCTGACCGATTTATCAATGAGTCTGACTCGGTTAGGTATGGATGTATATTTTTCTTGCCGTAGGGCATGGAAGGTTTAGGGAACGACCTGTCCTAACGTCTGGGCCCGGTGCAGACTCTATCGATTCTCGTAGCCCCATGCAATGTGCTATGTAAACGAGAGCTTATAAAAATGACGCACGCATCAAAATTCAATGACACACGTCCGAAAATAAGTTTTCTATGTCGTGTAACTAACGTTTAGATGAGTTAACTAGACTGGTTATTTGTGTTTAAGAAACTTATGCTAGTTCATAAATAATTCATGCAACATTTTATGTAATGCATGCTTTCCCATACTAAAACTAAACAACGTTGATTGTGAGCATTTAAAACTGAAACTAACCAATTGGCGGGCAATCAGAGCGTGATAAGTTGGAGCGCATCAAAGAAAATGCAGTTTTCCATCGTCGGAGGCTTGAGCGGTATCAAAACACTGAATCTTCCGGGGTGAATGCCCTGGGCCGTCCCACACTACTCTCGCCGCCCGGCGCGTCCCTCTCGCCCGCCGGAGCGAATAAATCGCGCTGCGGCCGTGTGCGGGCAATGCGTTGTACTGTGCGAGTATTGGGCACAGGTCGTTGACATCCTAAACAATTTCCTTTAGGCTTCTAAACTGAAACTTTTCATGCCGCCGTGTTGGTTTCTGCGAGATTATAATACCCTGGTAGTTGAGGTTATGGATTAAATACACTTATTCAGTTCTGACATCAAAATTAATGTTAGTTCCTGGATTATTTTTAGTTTGTCAGTCATTTTGCTATTAGCACGAAAGTTGTAGTGATTTCAGTGTAGGTACATACACATAAATACATCTAGGTAATTATATCAGTCCTCAACCTCGACGCTGTTCTAATGTGTGTTCTTTATAGATAACTTTGGCAACTAAAAGGGTGCCAAGTAGGATATCAATTATAAGGAGTCAAATCTTAATCAAGCAACCTGATTTTGCTTGTAAATAAATGATATTGTAAATGTGTGACCGCTGAAAAACGACGAAGCTTTAATTCTCAAGCGGCTTCAGAACGTCTCAAAATATAGTTTGATAGTTGGTTGTTCCTCCATCCATGCCGGCTTGGCGCGATGCATAAGTTATATGACGCGGTTTCAAAGAATAGGAAAAGACTCAAGTCGGAATGTCGCGAAAAGTTTACTAAGTGAAAAGTTTTCGCAGTTGCCATACAAGGGTTTGCTAGGATGCCAAGGAGCACTTTGTATATTTGAATTGCGTGGAAGATGCATGTTTTTCGTCGGAACGGTTATTGATTCCATTTAGTGTAATGCTCGTAGGGCCTGTCTATACGGGTATCTGTGGAAGCGGCGCTCCGCAGTGCAAACTCGATTTCCCCCCTTCTTGGGGCAGGCTTCAATACTCATTCATGCATTTTTCCCACTCTAACCGGAAGCGGGTGCATAGCTCGCTCCCTCTCCGTCGCTTCCGTGTTCATAGCTTCATACGCGCATGTACTAGACCTAGCCCAATGCAGCGAATTTTGCGTAGGGTCGTTGTCCTCTCCTATATCTATATCCCAACGGTTAGCTACCCCGACAGAGCTGGCGAAATTTTCTAATCTCGCCCCTTTCCGTCTTTTGTGAAATATCCCACAATGCACGTTTTCGCTTTTTGACGCAAAATGTGCAATTTTCTTTGTCGGCACATTATGCAGGTAATTGCCGAATGTGGATGACGCTACAGCTATGAAGTAACAATGCATTGTTTGTAACCTTCGTGTTTTATGGACGGTTGGGTTAATGAGGTAAATAACCATTTGCACAAATTGCTTTAGCGAATTGAAAAGGTTGTCTTAGAACTGAGTCGTTACAGACAATAAGGTCGACGACAAAAAGTGCAAAAACTGGACGCTTACAATTTTCGGAAAAAATGCTTGCAATTGTCTCCTTTTTTACCCGACTGCAAGGCAGGGTTATGTAGTAAAAATGTTTGCTTTTTATTGTTCAATTTGAGTTTTTTAATGGGGATTGCCGGCCAGTTCTTTGACGCATCTACTATTATGTATTAGTTTTGTGTATATTTGGGTCATTTTCTATACTCGATTTTTTTTGTGTCCGAGCTGAAAATCGTATGGTAGCATGAGATAATACGTACCATTTATTTTTTTTCATAAAGAATACATGTTTCCACGTTGAGGTCCACTCAAATTCACGGACTAATTTATTTTTAAAATACATTTAAAAATACCTAAACGCTCAAATTAAGACTCCGTGCCCTGTCCGGCATCGAGTTTTGAATCAATCAAAAATTCCTATCAAAAACTGTACATTAGAATCACTGATTTCGTGTCAAAAACTTTAACTCGATTATATTTACTATCACTGAGCACAGACACTATTCACTTCACTGTGGTGAATAACTTGTAATTGATGTTTAAAAATCGTCCGAGCGCGAGAGTTAAATTTTGTCGGCAAAATTCAAAGGTCCCTGGCAGCCATCGTTTACATTTGATCAGCTTCGCGTCCTGCTTCACATGTACTCTCAAATGTCAGCTATTATATATAAAAAATCTATATATAGCAAACCGCATTAAGTTCGAGTAAACCACCTAAGTACTTCGGTTTCTGGGTGGGCGACAATTTTTTTGCTTTTGCTTGCAATTTCGGTGGCCCTTAGAAATTCAAATTTTACATAAGTAATCATTAATATATGTATGCATTATAAAGCACTTTGGTGTCTCTATATAAACGATAACTTAAAATATTATTAACATGCGATTTGAATTTTTTATGATTTTTTTAATATAGATTTCCAATTCCCGTGTCCTAATTCCCATAGCTTGTTTACCCAAAACAGCTGATTTTGGGACACGGGAATTGGGAAGGGTGACTTATTTTGTTAATAAACCTCATTTAATAACAATAATTATGGATGAAATGCATAAATAAATATAATTTGTACTAAGTATATCGATTAGAGTTATAGTTTATGCGTTTATTTAAAGAAAACAGGCCAACTGCTACAATTACACTTAGCTTCTTAAATATTTGAAAAGAGTGACCCATGATTGGTAAAATTTGGCTAAATAACTTCGATACAACTGAACTTTATAATTCTTGATAAATAAGATGGTAAATAATAATTTTAATACAATTTTTTCTAAGAAAAGGCAATTCCCATGGACAGATAAATTCCCGTGCCCAGGTCAAATTTTCAAATTGTAATAACTTCCGTAATTTTATAAGTATAAGTACCCCGTAAGAAAATTTGTGTTTATTAATTTTTTTATCAAATTATCAGCATAGAATTTTCTATGTATTATTGGTATTTCTAAATTCCATGGGAATTGGACAAAAATGCCCGTTTGGTGAAATTCACTCATTTTATGCATTTGGTAGTATAGCATTTGGCAATTGACATTGATATTGTGTTTCAACCTAATCAAGCAGTTAGAATTTAGTTCATACGTATGTTTTTTTTATGAACAATCACTTGTAGCAACATTTAATTTAAATTTATTGATCTTCTTCTTAGAGAAAAGTACTTAGTATATTCCTACTTAATTAAACGTAATAGCAGGAAAGATTTAATCTTTAATTAAATCTCAAAATATAATGGAAAAATCTTAAAGGTACAGAAAAACATTCGTTTTATATGTTTTAGAACCGTTTAAAACTCCGCAAATATTAACTCTCAACTCAACAGCCATAAAATCAGGCGCGGCGGCAATTGTGCGATAAACAGTTATTTTTCGCATTTCCAAGCACTTGTAAAGCTATAATAGTGCATAAGCTCCAGTCTAGAATGTGCTAGGGTCAAAAGCCGCCTAGTGTGTCAGTGCTTAGTATTCCGTGAGTCGAGGCTCGGGCGGCTAACGGGACCGCGGTCTGTACCGGCCTTTACTTTCATCGATCTACCAAACCACGTCGATGCCGCTGGTTTACTTTTCTTTGTTAGCTTTAGCGCTCGCTCTAGAAATATAACACTCGCACCAAATTATAAAGTGCGTGTCATTGGGCTGTGGAGGGGCGCGCCTTCTTGGATGACACGCTATTAATATAATATAATAACTACCTAATACTTATTCATTGACGTAGAAAATTACAGTCTTATGAGAAATATTATAAGGACATTATAAGGGTATGAATTTTGTAACATAAATGGCTTTTGAGAGCAATAATCACTGTAGTCATAAAAAGCTGATTACCCATGGTTACCGGTTTAGAAAAAAATCAAAAGGACCCGGCAAGTGCTTATGCTTAGTCAAAACGCAGGTAGATGAAAATACAGTTGAAAGAGAAAGGTCGTAAGAGAGTAGGACGCCCATATATTGTTGCTATCTTTTGTAAGGCAGAATAGCGATATATCAAAGACGGAACAACGGGCCTTTGTGAGGCGTACCGTTACGATGGTGGCTGACTATCAACAAAGTGGAAATGTGGTCAAATCACTTGTTTGTTATTAATTTTTGGAGCTTAAGTTTAATACCCGCATTTGTTTTGTGTCACGAAAAATTTAAGCTGCCAATCATTTCGGTTAAGCTATAGATTTAAGGCGATATATCGATTGAAAGAGACACCCTTTGTTTTTCGCTCACGACAAAACGGGATGCAACCCTCTCCGAGAATGGCTTTTTAGACAAATCTCGTTAAATATCTGACTGTGTGCAGGTTTATTAAATTTCCTCTTGTCAGTACCTAGATGAGGTAAAATACCATCATATTAACTTAATTGTGTCTTTTAATAATGCGTTGTTTTAGTAGGCTGAGGAAAAAAAGGAAAATATAGACTCGACTTTGGATTTATTTTCTATCGAGAAAATTTTAAGCAATCATGTTTCGCTATTGTCAGTAGCACAATCATATAGTCAAGAATCATATATCTGAAAATCAGCCCCTACTGTTTGCTAGTCTGGGCAGGACAGCGTTTCAAAGTCTCCAAATTTCTCAGTGTAGCGCCTTAAGCCAGTTGTTGCTACGGTACTTATTTTACGTAGAGTACTGTAAATAAAATAACAAATAAAACTAATCCCAGCTTACTTTTTGAAGACTGCCCTAATAAAATTGTTAATTACCCATTTTACAACTTAAGTAGGTAACCTGGATAATAAGAATTAAAAGAAATACCTTACTGAATCTGCTTACTACTGACTACTATTATGATCTGTTTGGTATAGGTACATATATGTATACTTACTTATGAGGGCTAAGGAGGATTAAAAAATATTGTATATTTATGGTTATTGAAATCCGACGTCCCATAATAAACTTTACAAAAATTCTCCCAAGCGACTAGTCAACCTGTACATTTTTTTCTGAACAGGTAAATCCACCCATGGTTTAATGTTACGTATGCAGTCCTAATAGCTTCCCATACGGTATCTGGTACCGTTAGGTTGTGGATAAAGGGAAAAAAACAAATACAAGAGGGTGAAATCAGAGCGCAGCGGGACGCGCCGAGGTCGGCCTTCCGTGCAAGGTCTTATGCAAGTTAAGATAACAGCCTCCATAATATAGTAATCATTAACATATGATTAATAAATAAGTCATATTTTGATTTATATCACTACATCACTGTTATCAATTTAATCCTTTATTTTTGTTTTAAATGCGGTAATATGTTGTTGGAAAAAGTAATTTAGTCAGGTTTGGTAGTCGAGGTAACATAAAATTTGTATTTGTACACAATGTTTGTGACAAAAGTGACCTCGAAAGGACATTAACATTTGTGATATTATAATAATAATAAAAAGTAACAGCAGTGAGTGCAGTTAGGAGGCAAAATTTATTTTAACTTAGAATTACGATAATAACGGGATATTTACCATGTATTTGTATATGTGAGTTTCCGATATTACAATAAATATACATGATAAATATCCCGTTATTAATAGTAATTCTAATGTAAATGACCATGTGAGCTTAAAATCTTATATTATTTTAACTTATGTTATGTCGTAATGATTGTTTTTGCAGTGAGCGTTTACTATTGTTTACGCTAGTTGCGATGTCAATGCACAGTTATTTGAATAATATGTGCGTATGATCACTAGGGTGACAAACAATGAATGAACGGTGCATGCTCGTGGTAGGCAGTCATTTTATACGGCTTGGCCGGAAGGCTAGCGGCATACTTACTCATAATATTAATACATAGGTGTCACGGCCCACTTCAGTCATCGAAATTTATGTACCATGGGCTTCCTGTGACTTTACTTCCATTGGCATGCAAGCACTTAAATTGAAAGGGAAACTTAAATACATAATTATTAGATAAAGTTAAATAATACATCATACGTGAATTATACCATAAATTATAACCAGGTGATGCATAAAACGTTACAAAGACGTTTATCTGTAACCTACGAGTATCTCGAATAATACAGGGTGGATTTTCTTTTTGGGTCAGTGAGGGCAGCTACCAGATCCCGTGCTGCTACGTGAAAATTGTCTTAGAAGATTTTGAATTAATGAAAAATGGCGTTTTGACATTTTGGAAAATACATGCGCAGGGTGCGAGAAAAAGGCCATTTTTGACTAACTTTTTTTTTGATGCCAATCGATCGTGTTTCTATTCAGGATCAAAAGCTTGTATGGGACCAAAAAAAATTTTCCGGCTAGAAAAGCCACAAATCGAAGAAAACTTTCCATACGTGAGCCCTGGGTGGTGCTAAAAGTGCAACAAACTGGGAACCGTACTGACTTCTCGAAGATCGCATGGTTTGAAATACATAATTACCATACGATAAATGAAAATAAATTGAGTGATTTCAAATTTCAGAGTGATGCATTTAATTTTCCGGATGTCCATCTGTCTGTTTTCTTCTACAGGTTCAATCAACCGATTGTCGTGAATTTTTGTGAGAAGATTAAAAAAATATATGTACGTATTAGTCGAATCCATTTTTGTTAATGTACAAAATAGCGGAGCAATGGGGGTTGAAAACGTGAAAAATGCTCGCGGGGTCTGTAGCTCACTGAGACACTAGTAATAAAAAATGTGTCCTGCTGATTAGTAATGTGAAAGGGAAAGGGCCCTGAAAAGTCGATCATTGTTCTATGTTGATAATGTTGGGCATTGACCGTGACGCCTCGACTCCTGAAGAAACAGCTAGAAAGAGAAATCTTACTGATGATATTATAATAGGGTACGCTTGATATTGTTTCCCACATTAATATACTTAAACCAAATTCCAACCCATCTGTCATTGATTCCATTCACCCGCAGCCTCAGCCAACCTCCACAACCTTATCCCAGAATAGAATGGTTACGTCGCGGCGAGTAATCCGAGCAAGAAAAAGATTATTACATAATGGGTGCGTGTGCGCCCGAGGCATGACACCACTGTACCGTTGTGGGAACAGGTTTCCCCCCTCTCAGGGCGCCGCACCCCCCCGCGCCCATACGCGTGCCCGTGTACGCTGACCGAGCATTTACTTTCTACCCATCAAGGACCCCGCGTGAAGAAAGCTTTGATTTAACATGACCTTGGCTTAGGACTGTATGTTCTAATTACGTGGCCCCATTTTTGGTAGGGCGTTCCGGATAAACACTTCGAGATACCATCAGTAAATATTGATGTACTTTTTAAATTGTAGCCTGCGCTACACTTAAACAACCTCGTTAGAAGCTTTTTACGTTACTCTCAAAGATATATTTGCGGACTAGGTAATAATATCTCTCTGTCTGTCTGTGTGTCTGTGGTTGTCTGGAAGAGATCGCTCATTAGCGATAATACCGCCTGTTGTTTGCCTCTACTCATTGTCATTATGTACTGTTATGTGTTACTTTTGTTGAGGTTATGCAATAAAGAGTATTTGTTGTTGTTGTTGTTGTAATATAATGTCGTATAATTGCGCTGTTATATAATGGAGCCATCAATTGTCAGAACCAATTGCTAGTTTGTCATAAGCGCTAACTATCAGTTACGGTACCCTACACTTAACTGTAGTCCAGCCCCGCGACAGAAATGATAGAGTTGTGACAGGCGGACTGACAAATGAATTAAGTCGACTTCGAAACAATAAGATCCCAAGTTCAACGCGAAAAATGACATCAGCGAAAAGAACTCCAATGGATTCTTTCAAACGTCTAATTTTGATGGATGTCTCTGCCCATGTCAAAACCTCGGCCACCTTGCGCCGTCAGTTTTTGACGAACCTACAGCACGTATTGTCACTGCCTTTCAAAGAAACTCATAAAGTATGCAATTAGGTTTCGCATTATTTTATCAAAAGAAAGACTCGAGAGACTGCTAAAGTACCTACTTGCGTCACGAATTTTCGAGTCCAAGATGCAAACTGTTTAAAATTTAAGCAGTGTTGTAATGTTGATAATCAACTCTGTGGCCTGTGGTGTAAGAATGAAAATCGCATAAGCGAAAGCGGCGTGCTGCGGGCCGCGAGCGCTCGCGCAGCTCGGGTCGATGACCGAGTTTTCACGGGTTTGACGGCCTGTTGTTATATCATCGGTCGTTGTCAGTGTCATTGCCGAAACCGCGGGCGGCTGCGGCCATGCTAATTTACATCTTTTGCGATTTACATTGGGCTCAATTTTGTTTACGTTTGTGCTACATTATGTGGTTAAGTTGGCTTTATCTGTGTGTAATGCCCATCTGAGTAAATAAGAGAACATGAAGTTAAATTGCACATTTTACTTATTTCAGGCGCAATAAAACAGGTTGAGTGCGAGTTGAGAGTTGCATTTTAATGTGTTTGTTATGTTACAAGGTAATTAAGGCTGGTTGCTATAAACTAGAATATGCTTGGGAAGCAACAGTGTGCGAGGCTCTAATTATCAGTTCAGAAGAGGCATTTATCTTTGGTATTTTGAATTGCCATCATTATCAATTTATAAGATACGTTTAGGTGTGAATATATCAGTTGAGAAAAAAAATTGCGATACTTTTTTCAGTCAGTAGCTTACCTATATCTATATCATGGTTGCTGTTTTTGGCTTGTTTACGTAGAATTTACTCTACATAGTTTCTGATTACTTTTACAGTACTTTAAGTGCTTATGCGTGCAAATGATTAGTGTTTAAAGTATGCCACTAAGTGACGAGTACTAAACGTAAACTGGATATTACGTAATTTCACTTGAAGAGTGATGAAAACGGGTGCATTTCGCACATAGGTATATTATTAAGATGAAAAGTAGCAGTTTCCATTGCTACTGACTTTTATTTATAGCAATGTTCTTTGATAATCTCGTGAAAATGTTTTTATTATGTCTAAATGTTGGAAATATACAATGTCTGTTTACTTAATTATTTTCATATTTCGTCTACCTACATAGTGTCATAATACTAATTAAGAAGTCACGTCTACTTGACGATATTTTGTATGAATTCGTGTATAATAGACATTTCCAAAATTCTTCTTCTTTCCTATGTGTCCCCGGTTTAGAAACCAAATAAAGCTTATCATTTTAGTATCATACAAAACAAAGGTAAAATAATGGTAAGGTATATCCCTTATAGGGATAAGTTCGCCTTTGTTATTTAATCTTATGTGATATGTATATTGTTTCAACCTGTTTTTGTGACCTTATGGCATTTTCAATGTTATGTCATTACCTATGACAGGTGATCGATAGGTGTCAATGAACATCAAGGGGTCGAGCATAGGGGTGTTTACCTTAGAGAAGATTTAGTTTTTAAAATATATTGAAATGATAACTGTCATTGACTATTTCAGCCATCAGGATAAATGGTAAAACTTTCGAACGAGCGTCGGGAAATATCAAGTTAATTTCAACATTTTCAACGTATAATTAATACATAGATGATGTTTATAGCGCGTCCTGAAAAGTTTCTTTTTATACTACGTCGGTGGCAAACAAGCGTACGGCCCGCCTGATGGTAAGTGATCATCGCAACCTATGGACGCCTCCTACTCCAGGTAGTTAGTGATTACCGCGATGGAATCATAAGTTACGTAACTGGCGGGAAACCGCCCCCACCGAGGACTCGCCCTTTAAATTGAAGAGCTTTTTACATAATACGTGTTTGCGACGACAACGTTGCGTAAGCTTCGCAACCTTGAGCGCGGGCGCAGGTTCAAGGCTCTGTTTTTGCACATAGCGACGGTCCAAATAACAATAGTGTCCGTGTGTGTATGTGTGTGTATAGATCATCAGATATTATGGTAATTTGGACAGTCTATTTTAGACAAAAACACGCCGAAGATTTATACTGACGATTTAACTTATAACTAGTTCAATAGTATTATACATACATACATACATAAACTCAAGCCTGTAATCCCATAATGGGTAGGCAGAGCACATGAAACATATATTCCAGTGCCACTAGATAGTAATCAAATAGTAGTAGTCAATAGCATTATGACATTTACAAATCAAATATTCACCCATTCACCCAATTCAATGTGGAAGGACCTCAATTTGTTGGCAATGATCTGATATTTTCGACTTTATTGACACGATATACTTACCTAGTTAGCTCAATGAAAAGCTACATATAAATGTATTCAGTATTCTGCCTCGGTGTCTTACCTCTTGCATAGTTAGAGACGGCAGTTGAAGTGTAGTACAAAGATATTATAATTATATTTACAAAAACCGAAGTTAATGACATCATGAATAAATTAATGTAATTGAAATATATTTATGGTTTTTGTAAATAAACATTAAAAACTGCTTTGAAAGTTTATTTGAGTGTAAAAAGAAAGGTAAACAAAGTCAAAAAACAAACATTCACAGCAGAGATCTGAGAGATTTCGAGGTAAGATGCGCGTTGATGTCTATTGACGGTCTAAGACAATCACGACATTCACGAGCGTCCTTCCCGCGTAAAATTAAAAAAAAAACATACTAACCAAATGCGCCAAAAATCCGAAAGCAGCAACGCCGAAAAATCCAAATCGGAAAAATCCCGGCTTTTCACAAAAAATCACTTAAAAAATATCCACCTCACATTAACGTCACTTAAAAATAATTAAAATATATAAGTCTTTTCTTGAGATCTATGTTGCTGGCAGTCTAGTGGTACGGTTACATGTCGCCGGCGCGGCGTGACGGGCCGAGAGTGCCGGGATACTGATAAAATATCGCGTTCATGGTCGGAGGCTTCCTGCGACTGAGCAACTACCATGTGCTGCGCGCGCGCCGATACCTGCGGCTCTTCCGCGATCGGGTGAATGAACGCGAGAGAGGGACAGCGAACAGCCTGGCCTGCTCCGACACCAAAGCCATGGTGGTATTGGTGGTTGCTAGGATTGCCTAGCCGAGACCTAGAACAAACAAAAAAATGTGTATAAATTTTGGATTTTTTTGACGCTTCCGCAGTCGGATTTAAAAATAGATGAGACTGGTTGAAGGATTTGCGATCCTACTTTTAGATTCCAAGAGATTATATTCTCATAGGTTATCTTCGTATACTGTCTGGTTCGGTTTCAATAGCAATGTCTTTTTGCCCAGGAGGAGTAGAACAATTTTTGTTACAGGTAACATCGAAGGCTTTAAAAAGGAAGAAATAAATAAAATAATACAAATAAATATTGCGACCAATATTAAACAAATCGACCTAGTCCGAAACTAAGCAAAGCTTGTACTATGGACGCCAAGTGACGATAAAGATACATACAAAAGACTCAGCAACGTAACGTAACGTAATACTCGCTCATCGGGGGAGTCGAAGTAGCACCACGTCCGCAAGGAATACCCATCGCTACCCTAAACGTGACCCCTGGGTGGTGCTAAAAGTGCAACAAAACTGGCAACCGCACTGTCTTCTCGAATATCTCGCAGTTCGAAATAACTGCCATACGATAAATAAATCAAATAAATGCACTGACTGGGATTCGAAACCAGGACCACCAGTAGGCCTGGCCTAGCGCATGATAGCCGCGAGAGTATGTCGGCTTATCTCGGGCTATCCGTCACTTTCTAACAGCACTAACCAACAAAAGACGCTTAGTCTATCTCGAGCCGACATACATCGTAGGCAGGATCACTACCGACTAGGCTAGGCTTCGTGAAATTTTGATTCTAACAGCTTACGTCAGCGCTAAAATTAACACGATCCTGACAAGACAAAATACATGCGCACATCAACACAATGATGGAATCGAACAATTCATCGTCCTCCTAGCGTTATCCCAGTATAATTGCATCCTGAAGGATGCCTGAGGTCCGCTACCTTATCCCAAGATTTGGCGTAGGCACTAGTTTTTACGAAAGCGACCTGCCATCTGACCTTCCTACCCCGAGGGGAAACTAGACCTTATTGGGGCTTTGTCAAGTGAGTGGGCAACTAAGACTAAAGTTCTCAAGCCGCCCGAAGGCCTCCAACTTGGCTTAACGACTGCTGCCATAGACAGCAACCCGGATCAACGGCTTAACGTGCCTTCCAAAGCACGAGGGCGCTCAGTTAGTAACCATTCAAAGCGGTCACCCATCCAAGTCCTGACCGCTGCCCACGTTGCTTAACCTTAGATACCGCAAGCGGTACGCAGGCGCCGCTGGGCCACGAGCGCTCCTTCGAGGAATCGAACAATTAACTCTAGAAAAATATTCCTCCGCTATTCTGCTGAAAGAACGCGTATAGTCTATTACAACAGCAACAACATCTTCTGTCAGCACCTCCTGATGATGCCTCGGAGAGAGGCGAAACACGTGTCGAGGTTTTTGTCATAACTGGTGGCTTGTTTGTATTTACTTGCATGTTTGCGCATGCGGAAGGAGGGTAGGAGCATAAGCTGCATGTGAAAATAAGCAAGTGGGCACATCTCATTATCACTAATAGACCTACACGTTCTTTCAGCGATATAGCGCAGGAATATTGTCCTAGAGTTTTATCATGGAATTCCGCAAAGTAACGCCTGATTCCATTCCATCATTCGAACAATTGATCTGAGGGTCATTCTCGTCTCGAACAATTAATCGTTTTATAGAAGTCACACATTGGTTGATTCCTAATTGCTCTAGTTTTTCACTTTTAAGTAAGAAGGCTTTTTTATATTGTATTGCTGTTGCTGCCATTGTAAAATAAATACATAATGCCTCTTTCACGTTTGGCGAGGCGGAATCTGTTTGCGCTGTTGTACTTTACCGAGAGTTTTCTCATGAAACCCAGATTTATTTACTTGTCGGTATACTATGAGCATTTTATTCGCGCAGTAGCATTATAATGCGTGGAAGCGGGGCGGTAAGCGTGCAGTACTGAATTCGTACCACTTCGCCTCCACGCACCCCGCGCTAATTGTAATGTAGGAACGAATCTGTACTGGCTTGACTGACAGTTGACACTGACAGCTTACTGATTCCGCACCGCCAAGTGTGAAAGTGGCCTCAATGAGGCATAAGATTCTGTCAAAAAATTCATTTTTAAGACAAGCTTTTATTGTTAATCCTTTTTCCACAGTCATCAATTATTCGTTGACACGGTTCCAATGAGCCCAAACACGACGCATCAGTAGGTACCAGCAGCCAGGGCTGGGTCCTTATTCCGCTCCAGTACAAGCTTTTGCTGAGTAAAGGGTGAGCCGAGGACGCGATGTGTTGAGAGTGAGCGACCTGTTTTTGTCAATAGCTGTTGACATAACGAATCTACAAATAAATAAGGAGTCGGCCACGCGCTTGTAATGCTTCAGGAATCATAAATGTCCATAGGTTACGGTGTATGCTTACCTTCAGGTAGGTCGTATGTTGATTAGCAAAAAAAAACAATAATTAGCTAACAACTACCTACAATATTCCGAATTGCTTTTACGTCACATTTAATCATCAAATTGGGTGCCAGCGTTTTGTATAAGATTCACATACCTACCTACCAAAATTATTTTACCTATTTCACCGGCTAATTCCGATCCAAAAAACTATATTTATAACCACAACATCTGTCAGTACTGCAAATATGTAGCCCAAATACCCATCGATAATATCGGGTAAAGTCTGCTACTAACGCCTTCCTACTTGAGCCGTTGAAAAGCCCTTTACAGTTATGTTGCGCTTGCATAAAGGCATCATAGAAATGTGGGACTCAACAAAAAATCGAAAATATTATACCATGATCAATCGCGACCATAATCGAAGTCCTTGATCGAGAGATTTGCTCTACCTGCCGAGCCTTTGTTTTGAAAGGGTGCCTATTATAATGCCCATAAGTAAAAAATCTAACGGTCCTTCCACCCAAACACACATTGCAGCGTCAAAAAACACAATGACAGAAACTATTACGTTTCCTGTGACAAAAATATGTGCGATTGTTCAGAAATAAAGGGAACAGAAACATTACTGTTATAGACAAATGTGAAAACCAAAGGGCGTTTGGAGTTTTGGCTGAAAAGAAATTAGCTACAGGAATCAATACAATACATGTGCAAATAAATCGATAACATCGGGTAAGGATACAGATCTTATTAGTGATTTTGTATTACATTACGGCACAAAATAAAGAATATACAGAAGGTCCGTTCCCGCCGTTCTTGAAAATACATACCTAAACTTGCCTGACTCACAGGGTTGCTTCTGTATTGATTCTGAATTTTAAAAAGGAGCAGGTATATTAAAAATTCTTCAACATGACATTTAAATATGAACCAGCGTATCTTGGTAAAAAACCGGCCAAGTGCGAGTCGGATTTCGCACATTTAGGGTTCCGAATCAACCTCAAAAATATGATTTATCAATATATTAGTATTTGTTGTTAAGATATACGTAATATTGAACATTGTCACCAAATTTCAAGTTCATAGGTCAATGAGAAGTCTAAAAATTCTTCGGAACAAATTTTGTGACAGACGACGGACGGACGGACGGACGTCTGGGCGACACCAATAGGGTTCCGTTTTGACCCTTCGGGTACGGAACCCTAATAAATTGATGCGTGACCCGCTGCGAGTTGTGACTTGTGACGGGCGGCGGTCGAGAGCGCCAACAAAGAATATACCTAATTAATTAGGTACCTACTTAACTAAACCATAGTACTTAAATACTGGCTTTTTACCAGCGAACGATAAGATGAATGTGTCATGGTTGATCTTCGTTATCAAAGCGGCTAGTTTCAAAAAATTACCTACCTACCTAGGTATTGTAACTACCAAAATGAGAAAACCGTTTTATTTACCTTTCAATATCATTTGAAAATTTGAAGAAAGTGTAGGCACAGTATTTTGTTGTATTTAAACAATAAAATACATTCCAACTGTAATAATATCGGTTATTCATTTTGACGTACGTGACACAAAGCGGCGGGGACGTCAAGTGATCAACGCGCGCACAACTAGCACTCGCGACGCGACAGTGACAGTCGCGACTAAGCTCGTCCGAAATCAACCGACAATGCCTGTAAATGTTACGTCTGTGTGCGTGCGGCGAAAATGGCACTTTGTACTGAGCGGACTCTCTGCTCCGGCGCGCGCCGCCGCTATTTACTTTGTGATTACGGTGAAACATAGCTCACTAATATGTATAAGTTAGGTATTGGACAATATGTCATTGAAAAATATTCAAATTAGGTAATCTCGCATAACATTCTCAATAAACTAAAAAGGTGTTCTCTAAATCAAAAAACCGCTTTGAATTTGGAACCAAATCATAAAACTACCAAATTTCTTTTCAAGCAGAATAATTAAAAATATACAAGTGCCCGCATTTTTGTGCGTCCCGCATGAATTAAACAGTCGAAGACCATTTACAACCTCCAGAAAGAGTTTTATTGTGCAGTAGCCGAACTATAAAAGAAAGAAAAGAAAGGGGTAGTCCCATTATCATACTTTGTCCTGATTTATTTTAAAAGAAAGTGACCACCCCTGGGTGTAAAATTTGTAATGAAATTATGCCATGCTTCGTCTAAAAGCAAGCAACTAATAATGATTTATGACGTCGGTAGCTACCTCTTTTTTCTTAAATTAACTACTTATCCTATTGTTTGAGTGATGGGATTCGGATCGGATAAAAAAAAGATTAACGAGTTCGGTGCGTTTATGACTTAGACGGATTTGCGGCGGCTAAAATGAATAGCCAAGGCCGCTGGTCCTAATCTTCTTAATTAATAACAAAATTACGGCTTAACTAACACTAACACCAACCTTGTGAAAAATAAATATTTGTACTATTTTTACTTTAACTCTTTAATTTTTAAGCCCTTTCTGCATACCGCACGGTACAATGTGACTCATTTTTTATACTACGGGGCGGTGGGAAATTAGCATAAGCTATGCCTGATGCTCAGTAGACATAGTATAAGGCCGCTTGCGACTCCAGAGCAATCACATGCACGCTGCCGACTCTTCTTTGACCTGATGATTCGTTGTATTGACAGCTAGAGACAAATACCTAATGTACCTCACTGTCAACAATGTGAAAAAAAACACGTGAGGTTACCTTGTACCCCCTTCCCCCAACGTAATCAGTCGTGAGGTTTCCGTACCCCCCCCCCCCCCTTCGGAGCCTCGCGTGATTTCTGGATAACCCCAAGAACTATGGTGACACTTTTTGTATTATCGAGTATATAAAACAATAAAAATACTCTTTATTGCTCAATCTCAACAAAAATAACACAGTACAGTACATAATGACAATAAGTGTCAGTTGGACTGGACCCCTGTTGCACCAACGTACGAACACAGACCGGTCATCGTCAAATATGGCGCCGGCAGCAGCTGTCATCCCATAGAAACTTGTCAAACTTTCCATACAATCAGATTTGACGAACACCGCGTACGATTACAGACGGTTTGGTGCAGTGCAACCCAGCCTAAGTATTTTTTTTAACGTAAATCGTTTACTCTATAATCGTAGACAGTTAGCAGTAGGTAGCAAGTCTTTCAACCCAACATACACATATAGGTTGTCACGGCTAAATGCCACATGGAAATAGAGTATTTTAAATAGTACATTTTCCAGAAGGAAAACCTCATTTCATAAAAAAAAGTTTTCACTTCTACGTTGCATAGCCGTGGAACACCAGTCAGTATCACACCTAGTATATCTAATGCGTGTAATATTGTATATATTTTCTACGGGTGATACTCGTGAACATGTGCTTTTTCAGAGGTTCGGTCTTGTATGTGAGGGCTTCAAGTTAATTCAACTAGTGTTCAGTGGATCATAAAAGATTTCATTATTCTAACTTAAGGCGTATCCTCTGCGCGAAAAAGATGTTTTTTTGGGAAAAAGATGATTTTTGAGGTCCTAACATTTTGGAAGTAGTCGACAAAAATCCGAAAATATGACAGTAACTTAAACTTTCGTATATCACTAACAATTTTATTAATACCTACATATTTTTTAGAACTAGAAAAACTATGCCCATAAAAAGACTTGAAATGATATTAATATTTGCTCTTGCTTTCAAAATATAAGTGATATGTTGTCCTTGATTTTTATTGAACATATATTATTATACATTCTTTCTAGCGTTCTATCAGTACAGTTGCATCCTGAAGGATGGCTGCGGTTCGCTACCTAATCCCAAAGATTTGGCAGGTTTTTACGGAAGTGACTGTCATCTGACCTTCCAACCCGGAGGGAAACTAGATCTTATTGGGATTAGGCTTGTCAAGTAAGTGGGCAACTTGACTGAATTGAATATACAATACTAACCTAAAATTACGTAATTATTTTTTTTGAGATAATATAAGATCCGTTTTGACAAAAAAAAAAAATTTAATGCCGGGTTCGTAATGGTGGTAACATTTAGAGCCAGACTAAATTTTATATCGATATCGATAATATTCCAAAAATCTTAAGTGATGTGTGCGGGTGTGATAATATTTATTTTTAGCACCATTAATTCTGTTGGCAGCCATTGTGAACTATTTGATTCTCTGGCATTATGCAAGAATGTCGGAACGCGTGCCTGGTATGTGGGACCTAGTGCCTAGACTCAGAGATTCCTTCCTAGACTCAGAGATACGGTAGATTATCAGAAATTCTTTCAAGCTCCGGCAAGGCCAGTTCATGAATCGAACGAAAATATTGAAGTTTGAGCTTCCAGTGTTAAGAAATAATGTGGAATTAGGCTGCGTTTCCATCAGAGATGTGCGAGGATGTATTTTCATATATTTGACACCCCACTCGGCGCGTTGCGAGGTGTCAAATGTATGAAAACGCATCCTCGCACATCTCTGGTGGAAACGCAACCTTACACTAAACAAACATTACCAGAGGGTGGGCAATGGACAGAGACCAAAGAACGCTAAATACTACGGTCTTTACAATACTTCATTTGCCTCAGTCACATCACATTCATACATCTCCTCTCGTCATACATGCTCATCGATTTAATTATAGGTAGGTACATAAATATTCACAAAATCCGTACATTATTTCTACTTAAGACTTTTACTGTGTATTAATTTTAGTCACGGTGAGTAATCAAAATCAAAATTAATTCTGCCTATAGGTTATCATATCTTAACATTTAACTATATTTCTTTGTTATCACTTTGCATACCATTGTGTTCGAATTTATGTTCATTGTAACTATTAGGTAACATTTTAACAGAATGATGTGTCATGATACATTGCTTTGGTCAAACTGTTTTCGCCTCCAAAATCTATTGCGTCTAAAATCTAATGCGTGTGTATGTGTATGTAGTGTTAGATAAAAAAGGAGTGAACATCCAAACTGGTCAGTCGCTCCCCTCCACAGGACGCGATCAGCGTTTTGGGATCAACGTCCTCGACCTTGAGACTAGATGAACTTATGTAACCGCCGCCCCAGGGCCAAAGCCTTCCACCGAAATTATACCTCGGGTTTTTGCGAGCCCGCCTCTGCCGCGTCGACAGAGATTGAGTCGAGCAAAAATGTAACCTACGGCGCGGTTAGTTATTACTTAACTCGTAGTCATTAGATGAATAGGTATTTAGAAGTTACTTCGGTGTTATAATTGATGATAACATCCGTAACGCAACGCATAAACATAGAATGTTCAATCGACTAAGGCACTCTACTCGCTTGAGCGAGAAAACGGATAGAATTACTAGGAGAGTACTCGCTACTCGCTGGCGGTGCGACTAGTGCCTATGATCGGGCCTCCCTATATGTACTATGAACAAATAAACACAAATCAGTTAGTACTCAGGGGTCGCATTAAACGTTCGATATATTCTGTGAGTCCATAGTAATATTAAAATGATTTAAGGGTATACCGTCGCCAAAATTATGTCTCGCTCGCTCAGCAGTGTTAGCTCGACATAATGTGCTCATTGCCCGCGCACGGAAACTTGCGAAAATCGGAATTGATGAGGGCTATTTATAGCCCTCCGTAGGTTAGGGTAATTTGAAGAGGTCCCCTTCGGACCAATATAATCCACCATGTCACAAAAAAAGAAAATCGGCATAAAACTATTTTCATATCTTTTATTAATAAAAATGCAGTACTAAATTGATAAACTAAAGGTGACATGGTAAATTGATAGATCAATTTTTTTTAATAAATTTGGATTTGGAGTAAACATTTTTTTATACAACGATGGCGGCAAACTGGCGTACGGTCCACCTGATTGTAAGTCGACACCGCAGGCTATAGATAGACGCCCGCAACTCCAAAACAGTCACGTTGCCGACCCTTTATAAAATTTGAGGATTCACTGTGTTGACAGCAGAAGGGCCCACCCAAATCAGCGTCGTTGCACCACCCCGTGCATCGACACATATGCTGAGTGGATTCCTTTTTTGTGACAACACTAGATTCCTACTTCAGTGTAAGCTTAATGTAATGTTCTTTATTGTTGTTTTCCAAAATAAATATAAATATTCTATTATATTTAGGTCCCTCGCTCTCAACACAGTGCATTCTCGGGAGCTCTGAAAATTCTGAGCTGAAATTGCTCTTTATTTCCGGTAAGTTATGATATATTTTTCTGGTATTGAAATGATAATAATTAATGCATGGTTACAAAATACTCACTTTCCGATAATTTACGACGGACAATCCTTAAGCGATGGATGTATGGAATCAAAAGTGAATATGTTTGAATCGCAAGTAGGCTACTGCATCACTTTCTTTATTACGACATCATGGTCCGTCGTTGTATATGTTAATAAAAATGAATATCTGATGTGTGCATCACCTATTTACACCAATAAGAATAGTCAATTCGTCTGTTGGTTTATACGTAACTTTTATATCAACGCGATTTTGTAGAAATAAAATAATTGTTGAGATGAAGCACCAACTCTCAGCCTGCTTCGTAGTTAAATATTATATGTTGATTTTATTAAACAGGCGGAGCCATACAACTCGATTCCTACCGGCTTGCCTTATTTTCAGCCCGTCCAGTTCTTTTACTACGGCTCATGAAGAATAAGATAGGCAAATTATTTCCGGCTTCCCTTGGAATATTTTTGACGCGCCGTCACTGTTAGACATAGACATAATAATAACACATTACAAGTCAAACTTATACTCAAAGAGAATATAACCACCAAGTTCTAAGAGACGGGACTTCGAAGAAGGATTTTGATGAGTGACATTGTCAATATTGTCATCACATGACATTGATGTACAGTTTGGCAGACATTTTGAACCACAATAAAAAAGAAAACGCGGAAGTACGTCATGCCAACATAACAACGCAATAGGGATATCAATATCCTATTTATCAATATCGATATCCTATATATCCATATCGATAAATTATGACCAGTGACGTCCACATAAATAATGGACGAATCCATTCAGTTTTTTAACATAGGTTAGGTTACTAGCCAAAAGAATAACACAATGAACTAATTTTATTAACATTTATTTACGCTACCCAAAGTATTCAATCCATCAGCACTTGTTCTTGATTTGGTTGAACCTCACGTACATCTAGAAAGGACTTGTATGTATGTATCTTAAGAAAGCTGCTGCATCACCTGCTCCTTCTTCTATATCTTTTGGCTTTGTCAGACTTCCATTAAACACACTCATGGCATCTGCGGCGCTACGTTACATTATTAGTTATATATAGTTATAAGACTAATAAGTCAAAAGAGTACCTTCTTATGTTATTAGTTACAAGACTTATAAGTCAATTTATATGTTGCGATGCCCTTACAGGGTTCATGTTTGATACTTATATTTTAACATATAACACCTATGTATTTGTAACAACATGAGTGCAATAAATACTTGAATACTTGAAAGTATTTTGTACTTCCAAGTCGACCAATTTGACTTGCCTTCGATTGAATATTTTGACGAGATGACTTCCATGGCTGGATCGAATAACCTTTTTATCTACACACATATCATAAATCCTCTAATATGCGTTCGGAAACCGTAGAAAATGACTCTCATTTCAACATTCAATGATTTTATGACAATTTTCTTATCTGTGGCTAAGGCTACAGCAGTAATATAATTTTTTATTTTAATCTCATATATGATGTTAAAATATTAAACGTGAAACAAAACTGTCAAAATTTTAATGTCAAAGTTGACATGTCCCTATTCTAGTACCACTGAAAATTCAAATTCAGTCGATGCGAAATGTCAGCTCGATGTTTTTTTAGTAAATATCGCACGAAATTTGAGCTAGAACGACATGATCACATCATCTTTACTTTTTAAAATAACATTCAGGTATCGGTTGCCAGTTCTGATTTCGATATTCCACAACCATGCAAAAAAGGTTGTATTAACACAATTATTGTATTTATTTACTACGGTTTCTGAACCCATCTTAGAGTAGTTATAATATGTGTGTAGATAAAGTAATGTATGCAACTGTACATAATTAGGCATTAAAACACTCGTGTGACCTTATTATGAAACTCGCCTTCGGCTCGTTTCACACTCGTGTTTTAATGCCCCTCATTATGTACCAGTTGCATAAACTACTATTAATCCTTTTCCTAGTAAACGCGTGTTTAAAACGATAGAACCATAATATTTTATTATAATATCGACCAGAACAATATTTTATTTTAATTTATTAAATTGCCCCCTTTAAAATCTCATTAAATATGCATCCTAGCGGAAAAGTGTATAAAACCTTTTTTGTAGAAAATTTTATGTAGATTGTTTGTGTCTCTAAACATTTTTTGCTATATGACACCATTTACGAGTTTTTTACGAAAAACTAAAAAAGGGACCATTACACCCCCCTCCCACCCTTTAGTTCTACCCCCATCGACCAGTCCTTTTAGTATGTTATTTAGGTCGACTGTACCTACAACTCTGGTATCACCACAAAGAACACCAGTGTCTCAGTATGATAGATCTCCAACTATGAGTCCTGTACCCACTAGCCCTGTATTGCCAGCCGTCAAGCCAGTAGATGTCAAACCTTCTACTTCGGAGTCCAATAAATTATCTCCTGCGACTGCATTTAATGTGACTTATCTAAAATATTGGTTAAATGAAACTCTCCATTTGAATAGGTATACATTATACATTGCGTAAACTAGCTGTCGTCACGGAAAGTTCATTTACGTCGGATTTACAAAGGACTCGTAGAAGGTTTTTTTGTCAGCAGTCACAATAAGATACATTTCTTTTCGCATGAAAAAATGTCGAACAAGTATTCCCAGTAGCGAATCGCAGCGTGATGGGTGCCGGCCACTGGGCCTTGCATTTAGAAAGCGTATTTGTCAGATAATGTGAATAATTCAGTGGTTCTAGGAACTGTACAATGCATGACAGTTTCCCTTATATCACATTATAAACCGCCGGAGAGCTGTATAAAATCAATACTAAGTTCCATACAATGAATACGTGGTGATGCAATTGCACATGCCGCATGAATTACAAAGTATGATCCGTCATTTTGGTACAGTCAAGGGCATAAATATGTATACATTTTTGGACCTTATTTCAATGGAGTAAGGTGAAAAAGTGTATACGTATTGGTGCCCTTGACTGTAAGTAATACGGTTTCTAGTGGAAAATTTGCATAAGCGCAGTAGCTATTTCCAGTCCCTTCTGCATTAAGCACCCCAGGCGCTTGATATAGATTTAATCCCAGAATAGAATTATTCAACATCACACATTCGCATTTCACGAGATTTTCTTTCTCATCATAAAGATAAAGTTTTTGCATGATGTTTTTAAATGCCTAGTGTATTACGCAAAAAAGCAAAGTCAATAAACACATAATACTCATAATCATTAGCATTAAAAAATGACTGACGTAAACCAAACTTTGAAGAGGTGCCGACTAAATTATAGAGAGCGAGAAAATATTTATCGTACTACGCCTTTGGTTATTACATCATGCAGGTACCTTGATGATCAGGTAATGTTAAAAAAATATGGCTACTTGGTTCGAATAAATCTAGTAGCGTCAAGTTGGCAGGGTGATGTCATAGCCAAAAGTAAGGCTGCACAAAAAAGCCATTGTGTGCGATCGTGAGACCATCTAGCCTAGCCGAGGAAGAACGTTGAACTCTTTCGAGACCCACAGAGTCAATGCCTGCTATTAGCAAATTTCAACGACGCTGATATTTTAGAACTCCTTAGCATGTGTATAAGATGTTAATGTACCCATAATTTCCATCGCTGTCTAACACATCGAAGATAATACAGGCCGCGGAGAGACGGAATATCACAAGAGGCTTATGACGAAGGTTACATACAAGTTGGTTAAAAATGACTGGTTATATTATTTATTAGATAATAGCTTTGCCCACGTCGATAGTTGTGTGGGCGCGTCGTAAATTAGTCTTTGTTCAAGGAGGGTAAATGCTCTGAAACAGTTGTTCATTAGTGACTATAATTCAGATGTAATATCACTAATGTATACTGATTATAAGTTATAGTCCGCTCCAATTTCAATAGCCACAGTTTTCTCAGTTTTTGATAAAAATGTGCCGGAAATAGAGCCCAGCAAAATTCGACTTCAGTATTACATTTTAATCACGTTATCGTTTTTTTAGTCTGTTAGGCTTAATAAGATATGTAATCAATTTAATAATAAATAAAATAGCTTCGACCGTAACTACAGGGATAAGTTCGCCTTTGTCCATGCATGTTTTGGTTTTGGGTGTTTTTATTTATCTTTGTCTTGTGTATTTACGCCCAAAAGTTTTACACGCATACATTACATAACGTCGGCTAAAGCTGGAACTCGCACTTTTAGCGTTCCGAACCAACCTCAAAAAATGTGATTTATCAATATATTAGTATTTGTTGGTAAAATATAGGTACGTAATAATAAACGTTATCGCCAAATTTCAAGTTCGTAGGTCAAAGGTAAGTTGAAAAATTTTTCGGTACACAATTTTGTGACAGACGACGGACGGACGGACGCCGGAGTGACAAAAATAGGGTTCCGTTTGTACCCTTCGGGTAGGGAACCCTAAAAACATGCTGCGCTGATGCCAAATAAATGGGAAAAGGGCAAGTGAATGATGATTAGGCGATATGTAGATAGTTAGGTTACTATCCATAAAGTGACACCATGTTATACATTCGGCCCACAAAAATGTTGAATACTTTAGTATTGTTCAAACAGGTTGTTGAAACCAAGTTCAAAGTTTTAATACCTAAACGGAATACTTAAAATGGCATTTCAGTTTAAACGATATTTCTTCGATTTCAATGCGACAAGGTATCTCCGCCCTGTATGGCAATCGCGGAAATTGACTAGGATATTCAAAATATTCCGGTCCAACGTAAAGACCGTGTTGCTGTACGGGTGTGAGACGTGGAAGGTTACGAAGGACATCTCGCGCCGGCTCCAAGTCGTCACTCGGTGTTTACTGGCCTGAGAAAATCTCCAATTGTGAACTATGGGAACGTTGCCATGAGACTCCGATCGACCAGCAGATAAAACGCCGCAAGTGGAACTGGATCGGTCACACGCTCCGAAGGGATCCCGACCACATTCCGAGGCAAGCCCTAGACTGGAATCCCTAAGGAAAACGTAAGCGTGGCCGCCCTAAGCAAACCTGGCGGCGGACGATCATCGCAGAGGCGAAGACAATAGGGAAGACGTGGAGCGAATGGAAGCGCGAAGCTCAAGACCGAACGGGATGGCGGCGCACTGTGGAAGCCCTCTGCCCCATCTAGGGGACATAGGAACATAAGTCAAGTAAGTCAAGAGGCGACAAGGTTCTAAGTATGCTCAATATTGTATTGTATTGATGTATAATTAATACGAATAAACGAATATGAATATACATATATGAATTGAATATACTAGGTTTTGCCCGCGACTTCGTGCGCGCATAAAAATATCCCATATTTTTCGACATGGTTTTAAATGTTAGAGGGAGAGGAGGCTTGTTTTCACTTTCGAGTGTAACCTATCTAAATCGATTCATTTCTTCTAATTAACGTCCCAAAAAACCATAAAAACGACAAACATATTGATATGCGCTCCAACAGGCAAGATTGTATTTCACGTCTGCTACGTTGAATTTTAAAATCGTTGTTGTTTTCGTAATCAGCGACCGGATAAACCAAAGAAACAATACCAATGTCGATTTTTGACTTTGTAACCACATTTCCCCCTTTTAGGGGTTGAATTTTCAAAAACCCTGAAACACGTATTAATTATTTCTTGTTAAAAATACTCGCGTGAAGTTTAGAATTAAATATTCGAAACTGATCTGGTTTCCCCATACAAACTTTGGACCCTCATTTCATCCCCTTAGGGGATGAATTTTAAAAAACCCCTTCTTAGTGGATACTAACGTTATAAAACTACCTATTGTGAAAAATTCAGCTCTCTAGGTCCAACGGTTTGAGCTGGGCGTTGACTTAAGTGAGTCAGTCAGGACTTTTACGTGTATATATATAGATTTTCATGGGCTGACTGTACCTTTTTAGTTGGAGGACAATACTCAAGTGGGATGAGAAATGATTGTCCCCTTGAAGTAACGTCAGGACCTACCCAATAACGTACTTCAAGGGGACAGTGGGGGATTATACTAGGTTTTGAGTGAGAATAGGGTACATTGCCTATTATTGACTAGCCTTAAACTAGTGGCTCTGTGTGCTGTAGACCTCGTGTTTTTTTTTTTAATTTCGAAATCTAAAACGGAGATCGGTATCGAAAACTCTTACCTTACTCGCTAGCGACTGCGTAAACAATTAAGTACATACCCGTGCCGATTCTTAGTTTTATTGAGTAACCGCCAAAGGCGCTGTATGTTTGTCCATACTAAATCGTTTACGCACTCGCTAGCGAGTACGGTAATGCAAACATTGCAAACTCATTTCAAAATTTACAAAAATTTACTCGACAAATAAATTCTATGTAGTCATAAAACCTGCTCACAAAATTTCACGAGAATCGGTTGAGAAATGCGACCTGTAGAAGAAAAAACTGCCGCAGAAAAATACCAATACGTCGGTAAAAAGTTAGTTTTCTTAAATTTCCAAAAATTGACTCGACAAAGAACTTTCTTTTTATTTTCGTACCACACATCAAAATGTCACGAGAATCGGTTAAGAAATGCGACCTGTAGAGGACAACAGCCGGAAATGCGGACATACGAAAGCATTTTTGCCGAAGCTAAAACAGAGACCTTCGTTTCACTCGGTCAATAACTGGCCACTTCAGTAAAATATGCACAGAGCAAAAAAATTTTTGATATTTTAGTCAGGTTCCGTTTTTGAAGAAGTCGCATGCAAGAAGCAAGTCATGTAACAGTTGGGGTGACAACGTCACGTCAACGTCAAGCAAAAACCTGAAAAAAGTGACAAATTTTCCAAGATGGCGGAGAAAGATATGGAACTAGAGGGTCGAAAATTTCGGGATACAATGACAAATATTGTACTTTACGGCATATCAAAAACCTATAACAATCGGACCATAGTTAGGGTACCGGAACAACGAATTACCAAATGTACAACGAAAAAATTTGTATGAGCTGCACATTTGCCGGTATAACATACTTCCGGCTCAAATTTGGGAATGCAGACAGGCAGATCCGTATTCTGCAGGGTCTAAACCCTCTGATAACGTTGTCACCCCAACTATTACATGACTTCCCGCTTGCACAGTTTAGAGACGCGTTTTCTAGTTCGGGGCCTAGACTATTTCTACAATTAAATAAATACGATGAAAATAGCTGTATCATAGCTGACTTCATGTATTTTGTTAAAGGCGGTCTTCACTGCACAAATTCGGTGGCTTGTAAGTGAATGATATATTCTTAAGTGGCCAGTTACTGACGATTTCCTTGGTTCGATTTACTATTAATAATACTACAATACTAGTAGCTAGTAGCTTTGTCGTGCGTGTCACCTTGATATTTTTTTTATAACACGTCGCTGGCAAACAAGCGTACGGCCCGCCTGATGGTAAGCGGTCACCGCAGCCTATGGACGCTTGCAACTCCAGGGGTGTGACATGCGCATTGCCGACCCTTTAAAAATTATACACGCTTTTCTTAAAGAGCCCCATACTGTAGTCCCTCGGTAAAACCTCGGCAGGGAGCTCATTCCACAACCGGAGAGTCCGAGGGAGGAATCTAACCCTCTGAAACCGTACCGTAATAAGGTACATTAACGACGGTAGCTGTGTAGTCAGCACGTAATCATAGTGACATTTAGATAGCGCACCCGCATGGGGTAGGCTGTTGACATCTGAACATCGAAACATTTTATAAGTCAACATGACAAAGAAGTTTAACATTTAAATTATATTTAGGATTTTGCCCGTTCGCCGTGTTGGTGAACACACGTGCTCTTCGCGACGACGGGCTGAACTGAATACACTACCGAACAAAACCAGTTGCCTACTGTCATGGTGTCGTTACCGAAATACCGAACAACGTCTTTGAACAAGTATTGATTGGCGAAATCATCATAAATTTGATGGAAAGCCTTTTTTAAAGACTGAAGAGAATTATATTTAGTACGATCGAATGCCAAGACCGACCAACTAGCACTTATTTTATTATTCATCAAAGGTCGATATGCAGTGTCTTCCCGGAATGACTGGTTTATCCTGGGTTAGGTTAATGTTAGGTTAGTCCGACCTATGTCCCCCCCAAGGGTGCCCGCCTTAACGGGGATTACCTCCTTATTCATAACTGTTCATCAATTCTATTTTAGTTATAGCCTGACAAGGTGCTATTTGGCCCTGAAATAGTGTCGCTACAAATTGTTTAGATATGGCAATAAGGTGCGTATGTCATATACCGTGTGTTACCGGAAAGAGGGCTTTTCTCTAAGTTGGGCATTTAAATGTAGTTTCTTAATCTAACTATGCGCTTAATTTAATTATTTAACCAACATTTCGACTTCACTTAATTTCTAACAAAACTTTAATTGCCAGCAATGTACTGCAAGCGTGAAGAGGTAACAGACAGACAGACACACTTTCGCATTTATAATATTAGTATGGATTTGTGGTAAAATAGTTTATAATTGCGAACTATTTTCTTCTTGTTTACATCGGTGACATTCGATAACTTTCAACGTATGTTGTCAAAGAGTACTTAGGTACTTACTCCTTGCCAGTAAATTTAGTAAGTATAATAAAAGTATAGTAGTATAAAAGCTATGCTATATAATTAAAATTGGACCATTTTCTTTCTTTGCGCGATTATCGAAGGATTGCATTGGCTTCTGGTATTGTAGCTTAGGGCGGACGGCAGCTGTTATATCGAAATTTTTTAGGGTTCTGTACCCAAAGGGTAAAACGGGACCCAAAGAGTAAAACGGGACCCAAAGGGTAAAACGGGACCCAAAGGGTAAAACGGGGCCCAAAGGATAAAAGGGGACCCTATTACTATTTAAGACTCCGTTGCCCATCCGTCTGTCCGTCTGTCACTAGGCTGTATCTCATGAGCCGTTATAGTTAGACAGTTGAAATTTGCATTGATGATGTATTTCTGTTGCCAAGAACTGTATTATTTTATTCTTATTTGCGTTTAAAGGCCATTGTGTTATCTGTACACGTATCTGCTTATTGTTTATGTTCTAACTGTTTTCTTTCGGTCCTCACGACACAGGCTAGACCTAGTGTGAGGGCCACTGATAATGTATCTATTGTTTTGCTGTTTTGGAAAATAAATTATTTTGTATTTTTTGTATTTGTATTTGTTGCCATTATAATAACGAATACTAAAACACATAATAAAAAAAAATATTTAAGGGGGCTCCCATACAACAGACATGATTTTATTGCCATTTTTAGATATAATGTAAAAATGACAAATTCCATAGAATATCTTACTTTTCTAAGTTAGAACTGGAAAAAAAAATATTAAGGCGCTACACTGAGAAATTTGGAGACTGAAACGCTGTCCTGCTCAGACTAGCAAACAGTAGGGGCTGATTTTCAGATATATGATTCTTGACTATATGATTGTTGTACTGACAATAGCGAAACATGATTGCTTAAAATTTTCTCGATAGAAAATAAATCCAAAGTCGAGTCTATATTTTCCTTTTTTTCCTCAGCCTACTAAAACAACGCATTATTAAAAGACACGATTAAGTTAATATGATGGTATTTTACCTCATCTGAACTTTGTCAAAAGGAAATTTAATAAACCTGCACACAGTCAGATATTTAACGAGATTTGTCTAAAAAGCCATTCTCAGAGAGGGTTGCATCCCGTTTTGTCGTGAGCGAAAAACAAAGGGTGTCTCTTTCAATCAATATATCGCCTTAACTAAGAAAACTGCCGCCGACGCCTACTTTTCCGCCGTCAGCCGCGCGTTCCACGTGCGTTTCGCCGGCGGCCGCCGGGCGGCTCAAGTCAAGGTAAGTGTGCCGACGGCCGGCTGTGACCCACTGTGGCTCCCCCACCCTGCGTTCTGCACTCGCGAAAGTTCAACGAACTTCCAGCAGAATTCTTACAGGCATACGCGACTGTTACATTACCGACAAGCTGTTGCAATCGGCGGCGCAGCCTCGCGCGCGGGATACAAGGCGAAGGAACGCTTTCAATTGAAGGCACATGGAAAAAGATAAATAAAAATTTTCACTTGGATCAAAAAAAATAGATTTTCGCTAGCGGACGCATCCGCTTAACAAAACATTTAAAAGATAAATAATTTCCTTATACATAAATATACAGTAAATGTACAATACAATACAAATACTCTTTATTGCACACCTCAATTAAAGGACACAGTACAATACAAAAAAACACAATTAAGTAGAGGCAAACAACAGGCGGTCTTATCGCTAAAGAGCGATTCCTTCCAGACAACCTTAGGGTGACGGAAATGAAATCTAATAAATTGATAGTAGGTGGTGCAGAGTTAATATATGAAACCTACTAATAATTACAACTATTTTACTAAATACAGCATAATATTAATTAATAGGAAAAAAAGGCCAATTTATTATCAATCGAAATGTATTGCAGCATAGTTCTTTGGCCATGAGAAATAAATAACTTTGAACGCTATTGTATGACTTTATTGATTTATTTACTATTCGCTCCCTTTACATTATTCTTATAAGTACGCCATATATAATGTTCTACAAGTTATACCTTCCATTTAAAAAACGACAGCATTTCTCATTTTCAAAAAAATGTTGAGGCTCTGAAAAATTATGTAGGTATTTTATTATACAAGCCTATATGTATTAACAATCAATTCAATTACAAAAACAACTTTTCAGGTGGACCATACGCTTGTTTACCACCGTCGTCGTATAAAAACAACTTCTTAACTATAGTACCGATATTCAATCTCTACGTCTTATGTGTAACGGTCAGTTTATTTACCATCACACACGAGCTAAACGTTTATTTCCTGTTAAAATTGCAAGTAACGCTCAGAGATGTACGTAAACATGAGTAAGAGTGAGTGAAAGAAAGGGGTTTTGGCCAAACCCAAAAGCAGAATTATATGTTAATTTAGTTTATTATGTCACTGCGAGGTGAATCACAGCGGCCGCTACGGCGCGCGCGGCCAGCGAGCGTACCGTTACCCTATTACTTTCTACGAAAATTAATTTCTCTGAATAACGAATAGGTGAGACGTTTAACATGGGATGTAAGAAACATCTTCTATAATACCAAATACATTAATTGTAATGAGGAATGAAGGAATAAATGAAATTATTTTTATTTTTTAGGGTTCCGTAGTAAACAAGGAACCCTTATAGTTTCGCCATGTCCGTCCGTCCGTCCGTCCGTCCGTCCGTCCGTCCGACCCCCGTTTTTCTCAGTAACCGTTAGTGCTAGAAAGCTGTAATTTGGCATGATTATACATATCAATGACGCCGACAAAACGATAGAATAAAATATTTAAAAAAATTTTTTTTTTGGGTACCTCCCCTACATGTAAAGTGGTGGTGCAATTTTTTTTTCTCCCAAACCCCATCGTGTGGGGTATCGTTGGATAGCTCTTTTAAAAATATTATAAGGGTTCTAAAAGCATTTTTTGATTAAAGAATTGGTTAGCGTGATATTAAGCTTTGAAGTGATAATTTTTGCTATGGTCAAGTGTCCCCCCCCCCCCCCCCCCTGCCAGCTAAACGGTGGCTACTAGGCATGTGAAAAAAATCATGGTAGTAGTATATATGATGAATTTAAAAGGAAAACTATCACAGCTAAGTAGACATTACTAGTTAACGAGTAATAGTCGAACTTCAGAAATGTACTTTGCAAAAGCAAACTTTCGTACAATTTCCATTGATACCTTAGATAATGTTGTTAATTCATTCAAAAACATAGTAAATATAAGTTTTCGAACTTTTTGGTCCATATAATGTAACGGGTGGACGACTACGGAACCCTACCTTGCGCGTGGCCCGACACGCACTTGTTATTCATTACAAAAGGTACACTTAACAGATATTCACACAGTAAGAGTTAGTTGAGAGTTTACACATAATCAATAGCTTAAAGACCAGCATGACATCCCATGCAAGTGCACACAGCATGATCAATAAGTAAGCGTATGTATGTACATAAATATACTGACAAAGTGCACAATACATCACCGGTATCAAGTCGACCAAAACAGAGCAGAGTTCACTGAATGGTTAAATACTAGTTCGACATTTTATAATCACAGATTTACACTACTCTATTCAGGTCAAGTCGAACCAAAAATTAGAATATGAATTTGATAAAAAAAATGTAGATTTTAAATGGTTAATTTAAGTTTAAGGCCAGTATTCCGTTGGCGATACTTGACAAAAGGTGAGATATCCCCATATGGATGTCGCCGTCTTTCAAAATCAGAACGACATAGACGTGAAAGTGAGGATAATGACCTCTTCTGCTAATTATTGCTGATGGCAATGTCAAATACCATTTTTCACAAAGTTGGTTTAATTTTATAAAGTTTATTAATAATGAAAACTATAGAAAAACATATTACCTAACAAAAATAAAACTAAATACAGCTAAATTAAAATCTAAATATAAAACTAAATTAAATCTAAAAAAGGCCCCCGCGGCATTGTGCCGAAGATACTGGCAGCATTACCTCTTTGAATGGCCAAACTTATTCGTTGGCCGAGGTAGCTGCCAGCTCTTCTGTGGTTTAATTAAAAAATATAAAAATAAAATGCATTTCTTTCAGATAACTTGAGATCCATATATTGTTATGTTAGTATTTCAGGGACTCATATAATATCCATGTCAATACTACTACTACTTTGCAGGTTTCAATGAGTCTGGTGGATGCAAGGTTTAGATCAACCACTCGAAAAAGCGTTCCGCAATGGTGTGTTATATTTATGTTTTCTAAGAAATAGTAAGTGGAACAAGTTCGTTCGGTAAATCGCACATGCTATCCACGAAGACAGTAAAGTTCATAAGTACAGGTCAATGACCGAACTGGTCTAGAAAGACCCTTTCGCAAATTTCCCTGCTTAGTGCTTTTCCTGCATGTTCTGCATGTCTGCATGTTCAATTCATGTGGACAAGTGACGTCATCGGGTGATCTATGCAGTGCGTGCGTCAGCGCGCAGTCCAAATAGGATTCATGTTTGTTAAGTAATAGCCTGTAGAAATACCAGTATAGCTGGCCCGCTATGACAAAATAAGCAAATTAGGTTCGGTAATGTCTGTTATATATAAAAATATTTGCACATAGCAGAACATGATTAAAAAAAGCTAAGTGCGTGTCGTACTTCGCACATTTAGCGTTCCGACCCAACTGCATAATTAAGTTTGTTTTAATAGGAAAAATAAGGAAATTTCAAACAAAAAATCTGTTTTATCAATATATTAAAATATACATAATAATGAACATTGTCCCCAAATTTCAAGTTCAATGAAAAGGAATGAAAGGAATGAAAGGTCAATGAAAATGAAAAATATTTTAAGGCCCCATACATGTAACCGGGGGACGAAACATTTTTTTCAATGCAAGTAGTTGTCTGGGGTATTTTTGGATAAGCCTAAATGATATAGAGGTTACAAAGAAAGTTTTCCATTTAAGTCAATCGTTGGTGAGATATTAGCATCCAAAGTCGTACAAAATGTGCCCCCCCTCTAATTTCCAAACTATGAAGATTAAAATTCTGAAAAAAATTGAGGTGGTGTACAATACTAAATACTTTCAACGAAAATTAGTTTAAATAAGATGAGATTAAGGGTTTTTGAGTTATCACTGAAAAACTGTCTTGCCCAAACAAAAGGACGTAAGTGCCGTGACTTCCCTATGAAGATATGACCTTTTTTGATTCAAGGTATTAAATAGTGTTTTGAAATGTGGACTAGTAGGTGTCGGAACCCTCGTTGTGCGTGATCCGACACGCACTTGGCCGCTTTTATATGAGGTAAACGTCCGACGTCGACATTAGCGCCCAGCAGATGACTAATAGGTCACTATCGATCACCTCTGTCATCATGACATAACATTTAAAGTGCATTATTATTATAGTTAGTATCGGGCACAGGGACGTTTACATAGTAATGCAAAATCTCGGTGCAATTTACGTGATCTTCGTTATAATAAAGAAAATTCCAAATTACTTGTGTGGTATCATTTCCCTAATTGATGGATGCCGAAGGAAAATTAGTTTAAGCGTAAATTACACCGGACATAGAGTTGCTAGTATTCATATAAATATTGATGGTATTCAAATCTGTTATGTTATTGCGCGGTTAAGTAGTCTATTTGACTCGACGTATTGGTTCGAGATCAACAGGCAACTTCCTGACTTGGTGCAGAGGCGGTAGGTACGAGTATTAACTATGTTTATAAATAAATAAATTCATAAACTTTATTTGATAAACACATAGAAATAACATGAACAGAAAGTGACTGGCGGACCCCAGACTAGGCTGTATCGCCACTGGATTCGATGCTGTGCTGCATGCAGCACCTGGTGTTCTCGGAGTCAGGTAAATTTGGCGATTTGCTTAATCCACCTGGCTGGCAGTCTGCCGCGAGCTCGTCTACCCTCCACCTTTCCCATCGACATGATGTATTCGAGGCTACTGGGACGCCGAGCGATATGTCCAAAAATGATAGTATAGGCTGTTGGCAAACTATTGATATTACTGCGCAAATGTGATACTAGGTAACAGTAGCCCGTCATGTGATGAGATGAGATTCGTTTGATCAGTAAGGTCAAAGTACAAAACACCAAATACCGAATCCGCCCCGCCATGTCAAGAAGTCACCTTAGTTATCCGAATATCCAAACCCATCTGACGAATCATCAAAACGCCAACTTAAGATCTTGTTATTGGAAAATCCTTTTATTCTATTCATAATTTTATTGAATTTAATTTTTAAATAAATATATTTTGAAATTGTTCTGTATTCATTTTGGTACACTGGGTTATGTATAATTATGATTATAAATATAATTAACAAGTTGCATTTGTTCGTTAGTACGAGTACTTTAACTATACAGGGTGTCCCAAGACTATGGGACATCAAGGGAAAGTACCTTAAATATCGTAGATAGGATATTTTGCTGAAAGAAGACATTATTTTAATTTAAAAAACAATTTAAACTGCATTCATAGATGTATAAATAATTCTTACACGATTGTACCGGGAATCGAACCCGCTACACGAGAAAAAAAAATACCTTGTAGTTTTATCATAGCGATCGAAAGGCTTCATCATAAGGATTATTTTTTGCTAAATAACATAGTGTCAGAAATAAAAGGAAGACCATGAATTTTAACAAAACATTTTTTTTTCTCGTGTAGCGGGTTCGATTCCCGGTTCAACCATGTAATTATCTAAAAATCTATGAATGCAGTTTAAATTGTTTTTGAAATTAAAATAATGTCTTCTTTTAGTAAAATCTTCCATTTACAATATTCAAGGTACTTTCCCTGGATGGTCCATAGTTTTGAGACGCCCTGTATAAGGTAGGTAGCATGTATAATTTGTTATTTTATTTTATATTGGTACAATTTGACGATCATAACCTAACAGACCTAACTTAACGAAATCGACATATTTGAATTGACAATTGTATAACTTGGCACATATCTTGAATTTTTTTATTCTTCGTTATTATGTAGTAACTACATGACTATGGTAGCCTAATTGCATTATTACACTATGGAATAAATAAATCTAATGTTGATATTGGTGATATGGCGAGTGAAATAGTCCTCCATGGAGCAGCGGCGAGAGCGGTGGGCGGCGGTAGCGGATCGGGGCCGATGAACGAGGCTGGCCTTATTCCTGAACCATCACGAGCGAGAAACGTACTTTCATTGTCACCTCGCTAGATACGCACTCCAGCATCTCACGCCATTCTTACCCGGAACCGTATGGTCGGGAAAAAGTCGGGCGTATCGGGCGCATGCACTTTCATGATGCGGTTCAATAGATTTATGATGATAACTTGGCGGCGTGGTGGAAAGTGGTTTATTAACTGTTTATAGTAATTTCTGAGTATCAAGAAATAACTTTTGAATTGTCACCCTTCACAGTCAGCCCTATATTCCAAAATGATAGGCAGAGACAATGAATTTCCACTTGGTTACACCGCAGTTAAAAACACTCGTTTTATGAAAAAGTCAATACCGGATTGAGAAGTAGTAGATAACATTGCCTACCTACCTTCTTTTTTAAAGAGGCTCTTTGAGTTTTCCACTGCTGGGCAATGAATGTAATAATAACTAAGCGTATATATCATCGCCTAGTACCCATAGTACAAGCTTTGCTTCGTTTGGGATTTGGTCGATTCGTGTAAGATTGATCAGACATATTTATTTATAAGTAATACTAAGGTATCATTTAAAGTTATTATCAGTTCGCAAAATCCGAGTGACATTTAACCCGATACAGATAACATCAAATTTACAAAAGTCAGGCCAATTGTCGTCCAAATAAAGCAACGATTTGAGTTCATAGTAAAGGTCGATATCTTGCATCTATGGCCTGAGGTCAGCTACGGTATTAGAATTCGGACGGCGACAATGGCACAGTGTTGCGCGGCGCGGGCGTTGACCCCGCGGCCGAGTCAAGTGCAGCATTCGCTGCAGCGTGTGCGCAGGCTCTGCGCTGCGCAGTGCCAGGGGATGAATGCTACGAGGTAATGTTCTTGAACCTTTATAAAATAGTAAGTACCTATTTTTTATTTTTTAAAATGGGATTGCTTTTGGCCAGCATTTAGCCAGGGGGCGAAGATGAGGCCAACGGTGTAGCGAGCTCATCCAGAAGATGCCTATTTCTCGTACCTTAAAAAGGTCTAGGTTATATGAAATCGAAAATACAGTCGCCGGCTGGAAATTCCAAAGCAGTGCGCATTATAAGAATTTTATATTAATTAACAGTTCGTTGAAGGATGTTTCGACCAGGTAAGGAAGATAACCAGCCGTACGTTTGGATGGCTGATGGAAGAAGGGGTAAGCCACAACGAGAGTCAAGTGGGTTCTATGGTCGAGTTTTACGCTCTGCTTTTCTCATAACAAATATAATTAAGGTTATGTCGTCATATTTATATACTTATGTAAAAATCGACCTCCGGTGGTGGTGCAGGAACGTTTTACCGTCAAGAATTACTAATTTAGATTCGTTCTGTGTTAATTCCTTAGTATTATATACTCCTAGGTATTAGAATCATTTTCAAATTTGTAAAACATTAAGGCTAGATAGTAGGCAGTAGCGTCAGAACACCAGCTAATAAGTGCTCTAACATCTGCCAGAACTAACATGTAAATACGATTTTGATTATGAATGCAGATATTGTAATGAGAATGGGGGAGGTGACTTATTTACCATATATATTATATCTAGTAACGTAAAAGCGTATAATAAGTTGACATCCCTTTTCCGAACATGTGGCTGTCGAATACTTGAAGTCCGCAAGGTAGTCACTATTACTTATTCTGTTCTTTTATCCATAATAGAATATTTATTAAAAGCTAGCAGTCTAGCAGTCATATGAGTTTGGTGCTTGTTGGACACCTGCAGTTCGATTTATTTTAATGATTTTAAACGGCATAGCGACTATGAAGCTAAATAATATTAATTTTAAATGTATCAAGTTCAGAGTTTTATTTCAGAGATACTAGTCATGTGAATAATGTGAATAATATAATGTGACGAGTTATGAAAAAACATTGTCGATTTGCGCTGTAAACGTAGGTTTATATAACTTAGACGAATGAAGATGCTGATAAGCATACAGTGAAGCGCAACGTTACATTCATATTATTTACTATCAATTTCCAGTTTGACTCTTTGTAAGCCTGTGTCAAATTAATGAGCTAATTAATCAAGACGTTTCACTACATGAAAAAAATGCAAGAAAGCGTTCTTTAATCCCTTCTAATGACAGCTTTTCATTCGTAACGAGTTAAGTGTGCCTCGCTCGCTAACCTGAGCACCACGCAAGTTTTCCATTTTTTCCTAACTTCGTCTCGAGTGAAAACGTCAAGTATCGGACGTCATTCCACTTTTCCGAGGCGTCAGTACACCCACGGCCATTATTGCCAGACCTCTGTAGTTTGTCTGGGGCGATGACGAATTGCAGATATTGAGGGTGCGAGGGGAAGCGGGATAGGTCTAGGTAGGCTGGCGGGATGGTATCCGCAGAACCGAGCGACAACGCGCCGCCGCCGTAGTAATTTCGCTGCAGTGTGCAGTAGGTAAGTGTGTCAATGCACTCTAATCCCCTCCTATCTCTCCTATCACTCATGTCAAGTTCACAGCTCTGATAAAAGAAATTTTCACTACTAACCCAGAACGCGGAACACAATCCTAGTGCATTGGGAAAGTAGTTTCATTCTTACGAACTGTCATATTTAAATTCAACAGCGGCTTATTAGCCGACATTATGTAAATCAACATGGCATTGCATACGATAATACTGATTCACGTCATAAGTATTCAGTTTTTTTGGAAACCTCAATTAAAATAACTGTTCAGATGTTAGGAAAGGATGCGTAAATACTTATATCTGAAACGTTTATCTTTAATATCTTTAATTAACTAACGGGTCCCATTTCAATTCCTTTGAGTCAACGCAACGGTATCGTAAGGAAGCGTGGGAGGAAACTGCGACAGATGCTCAAACAAAATAACCGCATAATAAGCATTTATCGAGTTAAATTACAGGTTAGAGATAATGAGAACTAGACACAATTAGAAACATGAAGTCTGTGATTTAATTGGACGAGCAAAAAACAAGTTCGATAGCCTATCTCGTTTTCATTTGCGTGTGACACGGCCGATGATCACGACTGAAAATTTCCTTCGTCGCTTTTACAATGTTCGTTATTTATCACATGTGCTCGAGAACAATGCTTGATGCGGCTGCTGCGGCGAATTCGATGCTCTCAATTAATTTATGTAATTATCTTTTTGCAATTTGGAATGGCGGTACCGGTAATATGGCGATGTATGGTATTCGAGGAATGCGAAAGCAATAATTTATTGTTAAAGAAATCTTACTACGACAAATATGAATTTGATTTCAGTTCAATACTGTGGAATAGTTATATCTTATATCGCCCATAGTAAATTTATATGTCTATCCAGTATGGTAATTAATAAATTACGTGGCTCCTGCAAAATGTTACGTAAGATCTTATCGCGAATGATGCAACCTATCAAAATATTTGAGCACTCGTTCAAAAGCATAAGTGTTGGCATGGCATCGTTTGTCAGCGCGCAGCAAAGGGTCAGAGCTGTCAAGTGGGCGCATCGCGTTTCCTAGCCGTATCTAGGCGAGCGACAGTAGCGGCTTGCGAAAGTGCACATAATTGTATCGGCGCTTTAGAAAGGGGGTTATGAGTTTGCAAGTGCAACGAACCCGTGTGCATTTTCCTCGGGAAGATGCAGTGGGTATGGAAAGCGTGCGATTACAGGAATCGGCGGCGTCAGCTCTCGCAAGCTGCTCTTTTCGCAAGAGGCGAAAAGTGAAAATAATTGCCGTCTGATACATGCATCTGTGTGATAAAAAGTACGCCTTAAACTTGAGCTACCTACATCTATCGATCCACGGAAACGCAATTGATTACTGTAACTTATACATAAAAATGTTAACAGTGTTTCTCTATAAATTCAATACAAAAAGAAGCTCGTTTTGATTGCTCTTTAACTATACTTAAAAACCCACAAAGAAAATCAAGAAATTGAAGATTGAGAATACTTTACAGTTGAATGAGTACCTACGAATTTATACATCTGTAAAGAGGGATCACGCAAAAAACTCATCACCTGGTGAATATGCATCCAATTTATTCGAACCGATAAAAAAAGGTTAGTCTATTATGATAATAATGCAACTGTTCTTTTACAAAATGTGGTATAACGGGGCCAAAGGGTTACTGCCATATGCGCCAGAGTGCCCCAAATACCGGATATGGGTTAAGTAATCACGGAGTTTTTTCGGCATCCTATCCATTAAACTCCTTGCCTTTGTTAGTCGTGTAACAGTACATATGTTGTAAAAAACACGCTTTTGCACGCCTCGTCCAAATGTTAATTGAATCGCTACCAGACGCGTCTACAAATTCGCTGATCTGTTATGTCAATTTAGTTTTTTGCGCATCGGACATGTTATTTCTTAACTAGATATGTTTCATTACCTGCTCGTCACATGACTTCCTACTCGAACATTTATCAATTTGTTTTGTAATTATAAGGATAACTGTACATTGAAGCCACTGAAAAGTAAAGTAATATAAATAATTTGTTAATAAACGTATTTTCTTTGTTTCGAGGTAAAACTTAAAATGTCCCGTCTAGACAAAAACTTGGAAACCACAGGATGCTCCCGATTGTAAACTGTAAACAAAAAGTAAAGGTTCTTCTAATCACATTGTATTTAAACCTCAAATTCGTCACAGCAAAATAAAACGGCGAGTCATATATCTCGAACTATTGTTCTACGCAGGTCCGCTCGTTCTCGGAATCTGTGTAGCTTTACGCTAGTCACTGTTATTAAGTAACGGTTCTCTCGTGACGGGAAAAGTGCATTTTTGTTAAAAACTGCAGTTTGTGACGTCACAAAGCGTCATAGGACGTGGTGAGAGGGCTCCCGTTAGTCGTACAAAGGACCCGTACACAAGCGAGCCTGTAACCACAGCCGCTGCCGAAAATACATTGTTCTCGAAACTATAAATCAATCGGCGAGAGAAAACAATGGAGACAAAACGTCACACTTGCTGACAATTATGTAAACTACGTTAGTGATTATTCTGATCTACATGGTTTTTAACTTAAAACATCATATTTGATATTATTGATTTGAGAAAATATTACACAATAAGAGTGAGAATCATATAAATATACGATGAATAAATGTAAGTTGTTTTATGAATAAATTAGTTTTTATAAATACTTTCTATCTTATACTTGAAACGAGTAAAATTTTGTTTATTTACTGAATTTTGGAAAACCGGTCTTATGAATTCTAGTTCATCTCATCGTTATAGTGAACTAGATCGAAAATCGATCTAGTTATAACTAAGTCTCTTGGGATCATGAGATACTGATAATAAACTATATGTTTAACAATCACTATTAATATTTTACAGTAAAGTTGTATGGTACTTATAGATTACCGGACTTTTAGGGTAGATCTTCCCTTCATTCCTTCCAGCCTATATGACAACGATGAAAACATCTTATTTCCAATCAAATTCCAAATAAGTCCTTTACCGTCACCAAACGTTTACTAAGCGACGTGGACTGTCGACAATAATTTATTTTACTTATCAGGAAAAAAATTCTAGTCCAACATAAGTACGGAAATAAGAAATTAAAGTGTGATAAACAACAATTTTTGCCGGTCAACTGAAATGCAATCTTCTGTCAAAATCCTAATAACTTTTCTCATTTTGTTTGTGCGGTTTTATTAAGATATTCTCGCTGACAAAATATAAAAAAAGCTCTCTGGAATATTTTTCTGTTGTGCAATTAGTGTTTATCAGTTTACGCAGTTATTTTTCAGTAACTCAGTGCCATAACCAGTAAATGCAATAACTGGTAATATTTTAAGCGGACTTTTTGCTGAAAGCACTCAGTAATATCAGAAGATCGGTAATTTTATGGCCGACAATTAAGAAACTCAATAAAGACATTCAAAATGTGTCCCAAGAAAGACTTAACAAATTGCAAGGTGCCCGCAATAAACTCATTTGCGTTTTTTAAGATCCGTTTTTAGGCATGCCTTTTTTGGCTTGAGGTTAGAAATATTTTATTCTCAGCATAGAGCTAAATAGAAAACCGTAGTTCAATACTTGGAAGTTACAAAAAGTATCTCTATAAGGGCCGACAAAAGTGAACGCATGCCTTGGCTAGTCGTAAAAAAAAGTAAAAATAACGGTCCCGTTAGAATCCCGGCGTGGAGGACGGGACCAGGGGGTGTGGGGGGAGGGATCAACGGGCCGACGTGATAGGGAAATGAAGAGGAGAGTCATTGACATAGGTTATAGTTCCTGTTTTGAATTTGGAACTCGATGAGATTCCGACTTGATTTCGGTTGTCATGTTGTATAAATATACGCGTAAATAAAGCCGGAGCATTCGTTCAGTAATTCTAAATTAGAAGACTAGATTAGTAGAGTGTACACAAAATTTTACGATATTTTCCGGATATTATATATTTGAACGAGTAAGCGTTGATTCGATTGGCACAAGACCTAGGAGATCCGCGTAATAAATGTCAGGGCTAAGTATACTCAGTAGTAAATACGTAGATAGCCAAATAACTTGTTATCTAATATAATCCAGGAGTCTATAAAGAGAGGTGTGCACCAATTTATGGTATTGGTGATTAGGTACATTATTTTCTAAGCGAAATTCTAAATTTTTCTCAGTATAAAACTAACATTGTACAAAACAGAATATCGAAATACCTCCTTGAAGTAATTTTTTTTTTGAATTTGTATTATCATAGTATAACATGTTTTTGAATACAATTATATTTTATGTCACTGAAAATCCCACATCCGGGCCAGGCGAAGAAACATAAGATTTTTTCAAATAAGTACCTGTGATCTGAGACATTCTTTGTTTTACCGCCCTTGGTAAATAATGTACTAATGTATACGTATACATAATTATTTTAATACGCATAGACGACAATCTAATCTTCTTGTGTGGCCTAACCGGCAGACATCTAGTAGGTACCTACCTATTGGTGATTTGAAGCGGCTCTTACTAAACCATCTTGCTTAACACTTTCTATCCAATGCCGGCTACAAAATAAATGGTTATAGTTCTTAAAGGCCAAATAAACATAAATTTCTATAGAGATAGAGAATTTGATATCCATGCTGTATCTATTTCTGTCTCTTTCTTAAAGTACCGATGCCGAAGGTTTATTCCGGCATTGACTTTGGTAATACTTACATAATAAATGAATGATTTTTAAAGTTGTATGTTCTTTTCCAATACTCAATAGACTAAAAAGGTTTGTGTTGTTTCAGATGATAATGCGAACGACACGATGCGATCTGAAGGAAAAAAGGTAAAGTTACAAAATACTTTATTATATTATGTGTCCTTTATTATGTATTTCTGTGTATCCAAAATAAGTCGTTATTTCAGTACCTACTGTAATTACCTATTTGAATATCTGTCAGTATATGCTAAAAATAATTATCATCATCTTCCACCAACTTGGCGTAGGAGTGTTGTTTTATAAAAGTGACTGAAATCTGAACTTTCAATGCAGAGGGAAACTTAACGTTGTTGGGATTATACCGGTTTACTCAAGATGTTTTCATTCACCAAAAAGCCATTGTTAATTATCAGTGGAAAAACATTGCTTTAACCAACTGAGCCATCGCGGTAATCCCTTGTGACGTGAGAGTGTAATGATTGAAAGATTCACCGTCACACGGGATTACCACAGTGGCTCAGTTGGTTAGAGCAATGGACGGATTCCAGAGATCGAGACCTATGGCGTTGAATGTTTCAATTTTTCACTTTAATTGGAAATTGTAATTTCGTTAGCGGACGCATCCGCTTGACAAATTTAATTACCTATCAATGGCTTTTCGCGGTTGAAGGGAAACCCCGGATACAATAGAGTACGGCGGGGCAAATGCTAGGAGGATGACGATACGACCACTTTAGCCTACTTAGTGCCTACGAAGCTGGAGGCCCCGGGTTCGAATCCCGGCCAGGGCATTTATTTGTGTGATGAGCACAAATATTTGTTCCTGGGTCTTGGATGTTTTCTATGTATTTGAGTATCTATTTACCTATATAAGTATTTATGTTACTCACGGTAGCTCAGTTGGTTAAGAATAATGGACGGGGACTTTTTAAATTATTCACTTCGATTGAAAAATTATGATTTCGTTAGCGGACGCTTGTGTTTGACAAAAGTCAAAGAAAAAAAAAGACATCAAGTTATATGAAGTAACATACATACCGGTCACCGGTAGCACATAGTACCAACACCAACTACTTTTTAAAACTCGGTAATAAGACTTACTGAATTATCCCAACTCGCCATCCTAAACGGGAATAGAACTAGCCAACGACCTTTTTATATAGGATACATAACAAACTCGCTTCCTGGGCAAACTGGGTGCGTCGCGGCGCGGCGCACAAACAACACCGGGATGTTGCACTTGTATTGTACTTACTTATTAAGAACAAACGAGTCATTTCCAAACAGAAATTATCTAATAAGAGAGTTCTAATTAGCTTGTTAAGGTGATGCTCTGCAAAATTATGAGATTTTTAAATACAATGATCTGTGATCATCATATCATCCTCCTAGCGTTATCCCAGTACAGTTGCATCCTGAAGGATGCCTGGGGTCCGCTACCTAATCCCAAGATTTGGCGTAGGCACTAGTGTTTACGGAAGCGACTGCCATCTGACCTTTCAACCCTGAGGGGAAACTGGACCTTATTGGGATTAGTCTTTGTCAAGTGAGTGGGCAACTTGACTGTTAGAAGTTCTCAAGCCGCCCGAAGGCCTCCAACTTGGCTTAGCGACTGCTGCCCTAGACGACAATTTTTTTTATAGATGACACGCATTTTGACGCAGTTTTAACAAATGAGTGCATAGGTATTATGCTGGTTTTTATTTTTCATAAAGTAAAATCAAAAAGCGAAATCCGAAATTTTTATGACACTGAATGAAGTTTAATATAGGTTACTTTACCCTTACTCCACCTCACCCTACCTGACTCAAACATTAAGGCTGCGTTTCCACCAGAGATGTGCGAGGATGTGTTTTCATATATTTGACACCTCGCTCGGCGCGTTGCGTGGTGTCAAATGTATGAAAACGCATCCTCGCATATCTCTGGTGGAAACGCAGCCTAAGCGTCTAAAATTGTTACGGTTCCGAAGTTTTTCTCACGTAGTCGCTAATTTCTACGACACTCCAGACCGCTACTAATGTACAGTCAGGTTCACAAAAAATACACATTTTTGGACTGGAATAGAGTGGAAAAGTGTATATACTTATTAATAAACTAGACTTTACCTACGAGGTTACTTCCAACAAGCTTATTTAGAAAAATTGAATTCGAATATTAGTCAAAAGCACAATACAATACAATACAAATATTCTTTATTGTTCACCAAATAATGTACACTAAAAACAAATAACAGAAACAAATTTCACAATGGTAGACAACAGGCGGTCTTATCGCTAACAAGCGATCTCTTCCAGACAAGCACGAAGGTGACTGATAACGTACCCACAACTACATACGCCATAACAATTATAGGGAGTGTATATTAGCACCGTGGAGACTATTTATGCTGCGTACTTTGCGTTCTAAGGGACGTGTGTGTGTGTGTGTTGTCTACCATGTATGTACATGTTTACTTTTAATCTTCTTTTCTTTTGTATTTCTTTGGTGAGCAATGAAGAAAATTTTGTACTGTGTTCTTCTCATGCGAGCATGAGTAAAATAGTCTACTTAGATATACTCAAAAATTTCACGACGTCTTTAATGATTTACCATTGTTTTGAGAACAACATTATATCGAATTTATGTTTCGCCGAATCTTCATTTTTTTTACAAAGGGTCACAGTTCTAGCCTCATCTACTTAGTGGGTTCTACACAGTAAACTTTCTGCTGTAGCTAAAAAGCTAACGTCCCTGAAAAAATAAAACTATGTAATGAAAATTCTGTGAAACAATACAATGTGTCATGGAATTTTATGTACCTATTCTATGAAACATTTATCAGTGAAATAAGGGGACATCCGTTTTAATGTTTTAAAGACCATAATTTTGAGTCAATGGCCTATCACTTCTACAAACGATGTCTTTAATCTAGGGTGTCGTTCCACGTCACCAGAACGCTGCTGCCCAAAGATTAAAGATCGTATGTCCGTTAGAATTACATACAGAACCGGCTATTTTGTTGCCAGAACAACTTGTTTCACGCCAATGCGCGTGCTTTCTCGCTGGCAGCCCGCTGATCGATGGACCAAGGACCATTCACAATGGACAACAAGCGCGTCGCTACGGGCAAACCACTATAAGATCGGTCTACGATTGAACATATTCATTACTAATCTAGGAGTCAAGTTATGCTAGTGAATAGCTTATACGCGTAAGATGTTTATGAATATATAGCGTGTTCCGGACTGCGCTTCGGCTTTTTACGCCACCGGAAGAGTTGGTCCAACCGCACTGACTCTTGATGAGTTTTCCTAGTTAGGTGTTAGTTCCACTTGCTTTTTACTAGCCTTTTAACATTACTTGTAGAACTAAGAATGTAAACAACGAAAGGTGATGTTCTTTCGATTTTAGCAGTTGAATTGATTCATTAAACATTAACTCAGGTAATTACAAAAGGGGTATAGACATAGACATAGAAAATATTTATTAAACATCACATTCATATCATGGTATACATGTTCAAGACTTAAAACTAACAAAAGGTATAATGAAAATGTTTAACAGGACTTGACTCAGCATACATGTTGCAGCAAATATACTGCAACGCTGATTTTCAGTCAAACCCTCCTATTGATATTGGTTAGAATATAAGCACGTCGGAACAGTGTACATTTGACTTATCTAGGTAATGTTAATCTAGTTATAAATGAAAATGTGTATGCGTGTGGTTATGTGTGTGTGTGTGTGTGTTTGTGTATGCGTGCACATGTGTGTTGTATATAAGGATTATGTATAATGGTAGCTGATAGTGATAAATAGTAGTATAACATATATTAAAAAAAAAAAAACAAGAAGATATCATTTAAAGCCACGGCTATGATTAGGCTTGGAGATATGACGGTAGGACTCGACTGCCAGGAGGTAAGGCTTTTTGTATTCGGAAGAGGTGTCGTTTTAAATGAAGTTTGAAAGTGTTTATATTTTTTATATTTTTGAGTGGTGGGGGAATATTGTTCCAACACTTTGTAGCCGTGTATTTAAAACTACCTCGAAAGGCGGCAGTGCGGTGACGTGTAATTATACAATTTTGGCTGACTTTTCTGATGCCATACTCTGTTGACCTATTTTTACGCCAGGTTAACTTTTGAAACAAATACTCCGGTACCTCAGTTTTTACGACTCCGAACATTAAGAATGATAGGTGAAGTTCTCGTCGAAATGCCATTTTGAGAATACCTGCCGAATTTAAATAGGGAGTTACATGCGATCTTGGAGGAATGCTAAAACAATAGCGCGCACATGCATTCTGCACTCTTTGTACAATGCGGTCCGTACGAGCTAATAGTCGTGGACCATATACCACATCGGCATAATTAAATCTGGATAGTACCAGGGAGTCGCAAAGCTTTATACGTAATTCTACGCTAATGAATTCTCGGATTCGATAGAGTAACTTTAGTCTATAGAAAGAAGTTCTAGCAACTCCTTCTATATGACTCTCAAAATGTAGAGCCTCATCCATTAAGATACCTAAGTTGCGCGACTCTGATACTCGCTCTACCTGATCATTCTTTACATATAGGCAGAGCGCCTGTATTATAATCTCACACTTTTAGCAATTGGTTTAAGATTTATAAAACGTGGTAATGCCAGGTTGCTAGCCCACTGCTCACAGGGTAAAAGTAGTGGAGGATTATTTTTGACAGCCTCATTATTGACATTGAATTTCCATTTCATGTTAAGTCCTATTACTTAAAGATATCTGTATTGTATGTCAAATAGCCACTGACTTAATTATCTATCAAATTTGATCCATACAATTTTATTCCTACTAAAACTCTTTTACAACTCATCCGCATATAGCCTGCTTCCCAAATTAAAAATAAAATAACACTATCAATTCGCAAACGAAATTGCGACGGAACTTGCTCCCTTCTTCTGTATTTCCGAACAATTATAATCTGGGCCTCTTCAAGGCAAGAGTGAATAGGCTATTACTGAACCAGCGAGCTACATCTTAGGCCTTGTCGTCGCTTTCCATCAGGTGAGACTAAGGCCAATCGCGGTTCAGTCATACGTAAAAAAAATCTCGCTGAAATGTAGCAAACGTCAATGAAGGCCGCGAGAGCATCAAGTCAATAACCTAAGAAAAATTACATAAGCGCGGAGGCGTGCGTTCGCGGTGATCGTATCGGGGGTGGCGTCGATGCGCGTGCGATATGCCGACACGTGGCTATCATTAGTCTATCTATTATACTGGCTATCAGGTTATGGCTATCATATTTGACTTAGTAGAACCAGTTTTAATATAGAAAATGATGATGATATAATTAGATATCGGAAGTTTCAAAGAGACTAGTGGACACCACTGGTGACCAAAGGGCTGGCAGGTTCCTCGCACAGCGCATCAGTATTGCTATACAGCGGGGAAGTGCTGCCAGCATCTTTGAACTACATTTTAGATTATACGTCCACTGCAGGACATAGGCCTCCCCCAGGCATTATATCACCATAGTTATTTATTTTTGACATTTGTATTATGGATGACGATGTATGATCAATGCAAATAAACGATATAATTTTACATAAAATTGTCGCCTAGTACCCATAGTACAATCTTTGCTTAGTTTGGGACTAGATCGATTTGTGTAAGATTATCCATAAATATTTATTATTTACTAGCTTATGCACGCCACTCCATTCTCGTAAACTTGCACTACCTATTTCACCCTTTGGCGGGATGATTTTCAGGATTATAATTCGTTAAGCCGTTTTTGCGTGATTGAGTAACAAACATGTATGTTTGAAGCATCCTAACATCCAAACTTTCGCATAATAATAAATAAGTTGGATTTTTTCAATTTCATCACTGTGTGTTTTTGTGTATTGCTCCTATATGTAATGTTAAGTTGAAAAGGTGCCTTAGAATCTAATTTATATTGTCATGAGTTGTTTTTATTTAAAATATACCTCAGCTGTACTTTTATTCAATAATTGCGCGCAAAGGACTGAATAAATAGATCAGATCTAAGGCATTAACGAATGACAAGTAGATATCTCAGCTAATTGATATATCTCTTCTAGATTTTTTTAGTACGTTTTAATACATATTAATACGTATAATTATGATGCCAGGGAAAAGGTAAAAAGATATAGGGTAAAGCAAACTGAAACACGTATCTATTGCTATTGAAACATGAACGAAAAAGGTACCTATGTATGTGTTTTGAATGTACGTATGAAGTTGTTAAAATCATAGTGATAGCACTAACAGATAGCTGTTACTTGGTTGTTGGATGGGAGTTATATAAATTCTCAGTTCCTTTATAAAATCTATCATCCATTTGACGTAAACAAGTTCTATTGAACCCTATATATATAGTGCTTTCACCCGACTTTTTCCAGCGGTTTGTAAGTAGCAACGGGCGCAGCAGCGCGATGAAAAGTGGCGCGGTGCTCTCAGCCGCGCGGGCGCATAGCTAGTAGGAAAGTTGCTCATGACGTCGGTAAGTATCACGTTGAACCAGCGTGAACCTCCGCGGTACCCGCCTGTCCTACTCGCGAATTGTCATTCTATCAATCCGTCACTTTATCTTCGGCATCGCGCTTGCAGTTTAGCGTGCACGCACCGTTACCGCCGAAAATGGCCGACTTTGTTTTTAAATCAAAAAGCGAATTTGCAATTCGATGCAGAGTTTACTGTATTTTTGCATATATTATGTTTTTGGCATAATGATTGTGATGAGGTCATATTGAATCAATTGTTAGAAAACATGCTATGACAGGCGTTAGGTGTGAATGACGAAACCTGTTCTAGAAAAGCTACGTTGAATCATCATGCAATGAAATCAATTGCTGAAGATTTCAATCGCTTCTGATAAAACAAGGCCAAACATTCACTTAGAATGCAAAAAAGCTACCGATTGATTTTCTTCCTCCGTAGATTCGATAGATAATTAACCTCACGAACTATTTAGTTATCAAAAGCTGTGAGTAAACCATCTCTTTAATACAAAGCCTTCTTACACAAACAAACCGTAATTTTACCCCTCTAGATTGAGCGCGCGATATTTATTAATCTTCATCTGATTTTGTCATAGCTCCGAGCGCAAGAGTCGATGGCCTCTAGGTCTGAGTTCTTATTCGCAATACCTCACCTCTTGTCTTTTCAGTTGTACCAGTATAAGTCATATTTCCGATTACTCGTTGTTATTTTTTATCGCAGTGTCAAGATATACTGGATGTGAGCAGTGATGTAAGGTGAAATAGGTTGTGAATAGCGTGGTTGTAACGCGGTGATGGTGGCAAAATAGGGGTCATTGACAAGGCTAGCTCACGCGGCGAGGTGCGAATCATTCCAATTCAATTAACAACACTTTTTGCTCGAAACGAGGTATTAGGATTATTTAAATAGCGTAACTGAAAAAATAGGGTTACTACAAGCGAAGGATCGGTACGGTACGTATCTGAAATTAAACCGGCTTAACACTTCACGGTAGGTTTCAGGAGGACAAGTAACGTCACCAGTAATTATTACGTCATTTAAAAAAAATGTTGATTCTCCTGCAAGTGGCACGTAATGGCTAACTAAGCAATTACGAAGCGAGTAATTGCTTAGTTAGTGTATCTAACTAAAGCAGCAGCTTCCCTGTTCTCGGCAATCTTCAAGTTTTATTAAATTCGAAAGGCTATCTTATTCTATATTTTTATTAAATACATGGAAACCAACAGCGTAAAACACTGCTAAAATTATATAGAATTACATAGCCAATTAAAGGTTCTCACTCATAGAAGTTAACTATTTTACAAATAACAAATAAATGTAGCCCAATAATTAACACACACAAATGAGCCTACAGCGTAAGGACAGTCAAGTGGGTACAAAATATCTGCCAGAAAACCCGAAACGCCTATTAGTGACCGCGTAAATACAAATAAATTCATCATCATTATCAATCAGCCTGTATCATACGTCCCACTGCTGGGCTCATGTATGAGAGGGAACGAGCAGTAGTCCTCAAGCTGGTCCAGTGCGGATTGGGAAATAAATTTAACTACTTTGGCCGTTGCGGCTGTACGAGTATCTGAGGGTACTGAGACGGTTATTACTCCAGACTTCTCAGAGATGCAGTGGCTCGGTATAAAAGTAAGGTGTAATGCCGCTAGTAGGAGTATTTTGATACGGGACAAAAGCATCTGGTACAGGACTCCTTGTGTGCCTTGGTTAGATCTTTCTGGGCTATGTAGAGCTGACGTGGTCAGTGCGCACAGGCTCCGGTCCGGACATGTTCCACTCAACAAGTTTTCACATCTGATGAGGAAGACAGAGATGGCCAGCTGTGAGGAGGGCGAAACCATTGATGTGCAACACTTGTTGATGGACTGTTTCCGAATTCGATTGAAAAGGGAGAACTTGAACTGAATGTGGGGTTTCTCCTTTTTCCAGTCAATTCTAGGGGAGCCTTTGTCAGAGGCTGCAATATTTGTATACGGTTTTTTACCACGGTTTTACGGTTTTTATAAGTATACAAATTGTGTATTTCATGTAGTTGGTAGTGACCCTGCCTACGAAGCTTGAGGTCCCGGGTTCGATCCCGGCCAGGGCATTTGTTTGTGTGATGAGCACGAATATTTGTTCTTGGGTCTTGGATGTTTTCTATGTATTTAAGTATCTATTTATATCTATATAAGTATGTCGTCGCTTAGTACCCATATTACAAGCTTTGCTTAGTTTGGGCCTGAGTTGATTTGTGTAAGATTGTCCACAAATATTTATTTATTTATTTATTTATTTTTAAAATTAAAACTACTACACCGTCAGCAGGAGCTGATATCGTATTTTTTACGAAAGCTTCGATATAAATACAGATTTAAATAAAATACGCGGTTTAGTCCTAATTCTAACCATTTTGAGCACATCTATTAGCTTCCTGTACTCAGAGCGTGGGTTGTTTTGCAATCAACATCCGGACCTGTCTGAATAGCAAAATTGCGTATCCGATTACTATTTTGGCATCGTTTTATGATATATTGACGGGCATTTCATAACGGGGTTTTTATTGTGCGTAGCTTAAACAAACAATGACTGCCGTTTGATAAACGCAGACAATGACGGGAGGATAAGAATCAAATGATTGACATGATCGGTTAAGTTGACACTGGCAGGATGCCGATATTATATAGTCTTGGCTGAACAAGTTTTTAAAATTCAATCGATGGTAGCTATGAGTCGTTATGAAGACCTTAGATATTTTATTTTTATTAGATATTTCATAATATAAGTATACTTCTAGTCATCATCGTCCTAGCGTTATCCCAGTACAGTTGCATCCTGAAGGATGTCTGGGGTCCACTACCTAATCCCAAGATTTGGCGTAGGCACTAGTTTTTACGAAAGCGACTGCCATCTGACCTTTCAACCCTGAGGGGAAACTAGACCTTATTAGGATTAAGCTTTGTCAAGTGAGTGGGCAACTGGACTGTTAGAAGTTCTCAAGCCGCTCGAAGGCCTCCAACTTGGCATAACGATTGCTGCCATAGACAGCAACCGGGATCAACGGCTTAACGTGTCTTCCAAAGCACGGGAGCGCTCAGTTAGTAACCACTCAAAGCGATCACCCATCCAAGTCCTGACCACTGCCCACATTGCTTAACCTTAGATACCGCGAGCGGTACGCAGGCGCCGCTGGGCCACGAGCGCTCCAAGTAAAAAACTTCTAGTCTCTACGTTTATAATAGTTATGTGTATTAAACAAAGTGGCGTTCTAGTTACCTACATAAGTATTTGTTTCTATTTACGTAACTTGGAGGACATATAATAACACCGGGGCCCTATTCAAAATTTTTAAAATAAGACATCTCTAGCTGTTATCCCTAGAACATAACAGTGAGATTCTAGCAATCCCAGCAACATCACAATTGGAGGCGTATTTACAGACGTAGTTTGAGATCGATAAAGGGCGGCTATAAGGCTTCAACGGGCACATATTGCGGGGGAAAAACTGCGCTTGCGCCGAACGAAACGAAAATTTGTCAGGTCAACGACCGGAGTTGGCCGCACGCTGATTCACTTTTCATCCGCGCACTCGCTTTAGTTTTAACGAAATGAAAATCTTTGACGGTGAAGTTCGCGGTTTTATTTTTGTAATTAAACTTTTGTTTAGACTAAGGAAAGTGAACAGTGTACGTTAATGTCAAACCTTTCATTGTAACCTATAAATTAATAACTTGTAACCTATAAAGTAACTAAATAGTAGGGTTTTTATTATTGCTGGGGTCTGTAAGGTACTTTTCTAGTTAGGCTGCTCTAAATATGAGAGATATGTCTACATCTCTTACTTGAGAATTACTATTTACATAGTATAATGTGCAAAATATACAAGGGTTAGAGGGTCACAATGAAAATAAAAATATTTTATTGTTCTTTACATACATATTTTAATAAGTAAAAGGTTAGGATCTCCCATTAAGTACTTATTGTAAAATATTTTGCGCAAAGGCAATCCGCTCGTCCATAATATACCTATTTGAGATTTATATAGATCACACATTGTTTCAACAATTATATACTCTTTAAATTGCTTTATATAAGCACTCCTTAATTTTTATATCAAGAACAATATGTATTAAAATAAAAGTAATTAACAATTAAAAGTTAAAGCAGTCCAAATAAACAAATTAAAAATGCAAGACCAATTCAATATCGCAGTTGCGACTATTCTGAACATTAAACATGGCCGCAACTGTATAAACAGAATCATCAAGCTTACTGCTTTATAACCCAGAAATGTATATACAATGCTCGACTCTATTCCATTAAGATACGGTTTAAAAATGTATACGAATTTTTGAATTCAAATTGTACATAATGGCGAGATCAGGAGTTTTACTTTTATCGAGTATATGCTCGGTCGACGACCCCGCTCTTCGAACGAACTGTTTCAAAACGTCTCAAGTAAAGTTAGATTTACAGGCACTTAAGTTGTTTTGGATCTGGGAGAGTTTGTTGACGTTTGGCGCGAATCTGCCATCTTGCGCTCACTGACACGAGGCAGACTCAATTCCGGAACGCGTTTTTGACTTAAGAGGCCTTGCAAGTTTTATAATATATAATTTGATTTCTAATTAAGACAAACAAAGTATTGATAACAATAAAGTGATTAAAGGATGCGGGGATTTTATTAAAGTTTTAGATAGTATTATAGATCTTTTTTGATTTTATTATATGTACTAGAATTTAAGCGGAAAAAAACAGTTTTTGGGTTGGAAATGGTCGATTTAGAGTGAAGTTTGAAACGACATTTCTTAAAAAAAAATTAAATGTGTGATATTTGGTCGCAATATCCTGTGTTAGAAAGTTACGTTGAGGAAATGTCAAGGTAAGTGTCAATTAAACATAAAATGGCCTGCATAGACGAGCGTTTCTAGCGTCTTAAGGACCCTTAAGATGGTACGTAAAGTATAGTAGTACGTAGTAGTAAAACAAACTTTTATCGACGAATTCGTATTTTTCTGCGGCCGTTTTTTCCTCTACAGGTCGCAGTTCTAAACAGATTCTCGTGAAATTTTGTGAGCAGGTTTTATGACTACATATCATTTTTTAGGCGAGTAATTTTTTGTAAATTGATTTTTATTTTATTTTATTCGATGGTTTGTTCTCCTCTATAGGTCACATTTATCAACCGATTTTCGTGAAATTTTGTGAGCAGGTGGTAACTCTATAGAATTTATTTATCGAGTCACTTTTTGGGACTGAAAAAACAATTTTTTTATCAACGATTTTGTGTTTTTGCGTCCGAATTTCTATGTGTTCATCTCTAAGGGTCGCATTTCCAAACCGATTCTCGTGAAGTATTGTGAGCAGGTTCTTTGATTACATAGAATATATTTGTCGAGTAATCTAAAAAAAAAACAATGGTTTGTCCTCCTCTATGGGTTCGATATCTAACATAGTTTTGGAAATTTAAAAATAAACACGAGGTCTACAGCTCACCGCTTACTAAGCTATAACCCAGACTTTACATCGCTGTTATACAGATTTAAGCATTTAAAACTGTGCCCAAATTGCTTGAATAACAGCTGAATACACGTGTACTCAGACATTATTCAGACAATGTTTCAGCTTATAGTTTCGCGGATCGCTATTACTCAAACTTTATTCAATATGGCTGTGTTACTTGGGACTAGTATTATTTATTTTGTGCTGCCTGAGCGCGACGGAGGGGATAAGTTGCTGAACGTAGGCCCATGTCCGCGTAGATGTATGCTCATTTTTTTTCATGAAGTACGGATAAATTGGAGGGAGCTTTGGACACATACAAACAAGAGTGAAAAAGATGTAGAGTACTTTTATCTCACGAGCGCGGGTTGGTCATGGTTTTAGTTGTGACACATACGAATACATAGACAACGTGAACTCTTAGCTCCAACGCCTGTATCAACACACAACCATGCCTCACCCGCACTCGTGAGATAAAAGTACTATATTTGAAGTCAATGGAAATAAGAAATGATGTAAACAGACCAATTTGCCTTCATTACTTCGTAATCACGCACTTTTAAAGAACAAACACAGTCTTACCAACAATTAATAGACATAATCCTTGTATTTGCATTCTTTTTAAGCTATAATATCTTTTAATTATTAAAATTTCAATAAAAACAATTTTCGTTTTTACTCATAAAAATGCTAGGAATCTATATTGTCATTGAAAAAAAGTTCGTTTAAGTGATAGGAATATCAGTATATCGAAAAAGTTTAATGTCATTATAGATTCCATTACAAATAAACTCACTTCTCATCATTTTCCATTTACTTTGCTATGAATTTTCTTTGCCCATTTATTTTTATTTGCTGCCATGAAGTTAAGAGCCACAAATACTCGCAATGAATACTCAATAAAATAATTTCTCGACTGTCAAGTGGATTGATTAGTTATTGTTATAGACTTTTCTCATCACTATTTTACAACAAATCCATAGACGACAAATGAATTGTCAGTCAGCCATATTTGTTGACATAATTTCCAATTTCTATTGACACACGGTATATAAGCATACACAGTAACATACGTGGAAGTGGGAGATAATGACATCCCTCCTGTCCCGCGCCGCGATTTTTTTGACAAATAATGTATAAGATAAGTATTCATGTCTTGTGCAATTTTCAATTTGTCCGTTTCGCATATGAATCACATTGAACAGTAACATTTGACTGATTGCCGGTTACATCACCACTTTGCACAAAAATGGTGATAATTTGTCAAATTAGTACAAAACCCGAATTGGAGCATTTACAAATGAACATAATATTTATTACTTAAGATGGAATGACAGGGGCAGGGTAAGACTAAGGCGCAGTTACATGACCAAATAAAATAAACAGTTGGCGTCGTGTCGTATCGAACTAAAATGAAAAATGGAAAATACTCCACTGATAAGAGCATAACTCTTAAATTTGATGATTAAGATGGAATGACAATTTCAAATTAAATTTATATTGGTTGCAAGAATTTAAGTAACATGACAGTGTTGCACTAAAATTCTATTAATTCATGTTCCACCACAGTATTGCATTTTCAGTCAAAATTTGATTTCTGGTCTACTTCTCATCTTGTTACAATGACATTACTATGTATGGAGATACATAGTAATGTCATTGTAACAAGATACGAGATGGAGGATGGATGGATCTATGGAGATAGGCTTTCATATTATTTTTTACTGTGACAAGTTATGAAGTGGCCCAGAGATCAAATTCATTGACCGTGCGTAAATATTACACTAGTATACATAATTATATACTAGTTAACAAATATAACAATTTTGGTAATACATAATATGCTAATACCTTAATTAGATTTACAAACAGTGTAATAGTTTTTCAGATTATATTTCTTTACACATTGTTTATGGTATTTAGTAAATTATAAAAAAAGCTCCACATTTTTTTTTGTTTTTCATTTTTGTTTTGCGGATGCTATGATATAGTTTACTAAGTAAAACAATAATAATAAAACAATGTTCTGTAATTTACCGAGCGAGCAAAGCGTCCGATTCAGTTTCAGCTCGGTAAAAATCTAAAAATGCTTTCGTTTTTCGTGTATTGCGGTATGCGAGCCCATGTCAACTCTTGAATGGGTGACGTGGTTATGAACTGAGCGTTCCCGTGCTTCGGAAGGCACGTTTAGCCGTTTATCCAGGCTGTTGTCTATGATAGCAGTCGTTAAGCCAAGTTAGAGGCATTCGGGAGGCTTGAGCACTTCTAACAGTCAAGTTACCCGCTCACTTGACAAGCCTAATCCCAATTAAGGTCTAGTTTCCCGTTGATTTGGAAGGTCAGATGGCATTTGCTTCCCCTACTGCTAGACCTAGTGCTTACGTCAAATCTTGGGAGCAGGTAGCGGACCCGGGCATCCTTCGAGATGCAACTGTACTGGGATAACGCTACGAAGATGATGATCCGGTTTTCGTGATTTTTTTGAGCCGATTCAATAAATATTACGGACGTGATTGTCGATTTAGTTTTTAGAATTTTCTGAAAATGGCGGTCCCATGGGGTTAGTAAACGTAAAAAATAACACTCGCAAGGTCTACAACTCAGAGAGCCCAGTAATACATTCCGAAAAACGTTCGTAAGGAATATTCATGCAAGTTCATGTGTTCGCACCTTAAGCGTCCTTAATTTGAAATGGTTGGTTCAAAGTCTGAACGTTATGAGTCATCATTGTGCGTCAACGGCGAGGCACAAACTTTACAGGTTTTTTGGTAAATACTGTTTTTAATAATTGTACGGAAATTCCATGAAGTGTTGGGCTATTCATTGAATTAGAGTAGTAAATAAATAAATATGTGTATTTATATATTTATGTACAATCCTACACAAATCGACCTAGTCTAAACTACGATATATAGACTTATATAGATAAATATGTACTTAAACACATAGAAAACATCCATGACTTAGGACCAAATATTCGTTCTCGTCAAACAAATCAATGCCCTGACCGGAATCCGAACCAGATACCTCCAGCTTCGCAGGCGGGGTCACTATCAACTAGGCTAAAATGGTCGTCGACAAGTATTATACAATATTCAATAATTAGTCTTTAAAAAAAAGTTATTTTCAAATAATATATCATTGGCACACAGGTTGTGTTACGTACTTGTGTTGTGTTGGCTAACGCGCCCGTTGATGTCGTTTGTACAGCTCACGAGTCTCACAACGCGTGGCGTCGAGGGCTGTATTCGGGCCGTTTTAGGCACAACTGGTGACATGGCGGTTAAGTCGCCAATTTCAGCACGCGTATGGTTTACGCATACACGTTTTTATCTTTAGTGCAAATGAATTTCAACAGTCTTCGGGAACGACTTTCACAGTCTTCGGGAATGGATTATTTGGACGTACATATTTCCATAAGTATCTAATTTTTAGTAGTATTATTCATATTTATTCCCATCATGTTTCGTATAAATTTTAATTTTGATTTTATTGTGTCGTTGAATAATAAATTAAAAAATGGAAAATATAGACACAACTTCACAATTTTATTCTATCAAAAATTTTAAACAATTTTGTTTTTGCTACAGTCAGATACAATAATTATAATCAATAATTTATACAACTGATAACCAGTCCTTATTGTTTCCTAATCTTGTCAGTACGGCATCTCAAAGAACGCATAATTTTCCAAGGTATGCTCTTAAGGGGAGGTATCCCCAACGCAAATGTCCCGCTCTAACACGCGTGAGTTTACAATTAACCATCCCGCTCTCTACGCAAGCTCTGCGCGCAGTTTTGTAAATATTTAGCTATAGTGATTACGCCAATCATTTTATCAAAGTAAACCCTGCGAATTTGTCTATAACTATTTACGATCTTTAATTGAGTACAAAAATTAAATGTTAAATATCAGTAATATAGCCGTAGTATTGAGAATACATTCCAAAAAGGGGTAACTTCGCGATTTTTTTCTATCGAGTGAAATTCATCAAGTCATGTAACTGACTGCGATTTCGACTAGACAAGATCCTTATGTAACACATATATTTTTTTTAGATTTTAAGACAATATATTCTATGTCTCAGATGGTTTTTAAAAACTCAAAAGTGGTAATACACGGTCTTAAATAGAGCGCGCGTTGGCGTCGATTGGTTTCACGACTCATTTATCACTCATCACGATATTATAGAATCGTGGTTACAAAACGCTCATTGTTCGCTGATCAGTGCCCTTACCATGAGTTTGCAATGTTTACATTACCGTACTCGTTAGCGATTGCGTAAACGATGGTTTATTGATTTGTTTATTTATTTAAGAGTACATCTGCAACTTACAGCTAACCGCCAAAGCGTTACAGATCTTAAACTAAAAACATAACTAAATACAAAAGAAAAAGACATTTTTAAACAATATAAAACCTCTGCACATTATACTAATGGCTGTTAACAATAAAAATCTTACACTCGTGTATGAGACATGCTAATTTGGTAGTGAAAAGATCACAGTGCGGCGCTGTGTCCAGCACGGAGTTGAGGACGGAGACGATTTAGTATGGACAAAAGTACAGCGCCTCTCAGCGCCTTGGTAGTGACCAACTAAGCTAAAGTGGTCGTCAATTATGTTTTATTAATAAATGTACCTCGTTGTTCCTTTTCATACTAATTAGTAACACATAATTCTTCATCTTCTCTAACCTGTATCTCTTTTAATTTTTTTTTTGGAGAATCCTGTTACAGAAGGGTAAGCCGAAATGCTGTCCACGGGCCACTCTGTCACAGCGTTTTCTGAAAACTAACTAAAAGGAATAATACTTTATTTGCATTAAAGGAAATATGACATAATCCCAATAAAAATGCAAATTTCTTTTATGTCACACATGGCCATAAAGTGGCCATTATCGCACGCTCCGCGCGCGAAAAACCCACTTCCTGGACAGGGGGTGACATAAAATTTTGTACTTACCACCGGCGATAATAAAGAAAGCCTCAGATCGCATATTTATCGCCTAAAATACCTGCGATCTGAGACATTCTTTGTTTTATCGCCCTTGGTAAGTAATGTACTATTATTGGGACTGGGACTCGTGAATAAAATGGATGTATGACATTGTCGGTAAAAAAGAAGAACGACCCATTTAACAGTCGCTTTTCGGTGAAGAAAAACATCGTGAGGAACCCGGTCTAAGCCCAACAAGGTCTAGTTTTCCCTCTGGGTTGGAAGGTAAGGTCAAGGTCTGGTCGTTGACAGTCGCTTTCGTAAAATTAGTGCCTATGCCAAATTCCAGGCTCCCATAAAGCACAACTAGAAAAACGCTAGGTGGTTGATGAGAGAATAGTTAGTGGAAAAAAAAACATTAATTACTTTGGCTTTTAGCCTTTTATGATCGCCAAAGTCAGTAATAACAATTTCTGTGAAGTTTACGACCACTGAACCAGTTCCTTCACAAAGTTAAATACCTAAATAAGTAATTACCACTGATTCAATTTCAGACCCAAAACCTATCGCGTCCTCGGCATATCGTTGGGATATCCTCACTTTTATGCCTCTGTTCTTTAAAAATAGAAGAATACTTTACGTGAGAACAAAGTGCAGACAAATAATTAAAAGAAACTCCACTCCTGGTGGGCTAGCACAGCTTGTTGTCAAGTAGTATCTCGCGCGACTGGGCGATTCCTGTCTCGCTCGAACTATGCAAATTAGATAGAGGAGGGTAGAATTTTCTCTACTCGCGTCGCGTCGCAGCTGTAGTTGTGCTAGCCCCGCTGCATGTTACTTCTCATACTTATTATAGAGAAACAAACACACTGAAACACTGTTAACAAGGGGAGGAGCGTCCATTTTAAAGTTAGTGTTACTCTAATATACGTAAGGGTTTTACTATATTTCCGAGTTCTTTTAACACGAACCTTTTAAAACCCCTAGTGAATAGGCATTTTGGACAAAGCTCGCTTCATCTTCGGCCTTACCTTGGACTATTCTAAGACTTAAGCTTTTTATTTTTTAGTGTTAAAAGATTGTAGTATTTTAAAACTCGTTGTATAATTAAAATAGATGGATATGCGCTCCTTATCGACATATTCGTCAGCCCTAGATGTAGATGTAATGAAAATGTCACACAGCTAAGCTCCAAGCGGTAAAGTAAATCCTCGTAAAGTATAAAAAGCTCGACGGAGGAAGCTCTAACGGTCGCGTATAAATAAGTCTGCGCGGGAGTTGTAGGGACGATCAATAAAACATGGCGGCAAAAAGGCTTCCGCGTCGCCGCAACTGTACAAGGGAGTCGCAAATATCCCCGACGTTTTACATAATGCGGCTTCGATTGCTTGCATTCATACAAGATTCATACCTATAAATAAACTAGCTTTATATATATTTAATCTTCATTTTCACATCACCTATTCGGATAAGGGCTTTTTCTTCCCTGCTAGGAGGGATCAAAGTGGTACTTTTCTTCCCTGCTAGGAGGGATCAAAGTGGCACTTTTCTGTAACATGTTATAAGTTATTGTATGGATTATGATAAAATAAATGCACAACCATTGTTATTTCAGATGTTTCATTATCCTCAATAGGTGATGTGAAAAGCAGTATGTGTCACATGGAAGCAAAATTATTTCCACCTTGGGCGTTAATTTCTTGAATCCCTCACTACGCTCAGGATTCTATTTTAGAATCCCTCGCTACGCTCGGGATTCTATTATATAATCCTTCGCTTCGTTCAGGATTCAATTTACGCCCACGCCGTAAATATGTAATTTTGCTCCCTTGTGACACAATCTACTATTTAGGTACGTACGATCGAAGGGAGACGGTAATAAGGCCCTAGTAAATTGACACGTGTCTGGTCTGGTGTGGTGACATTCCTCTATACTCTACCTCTGAAAAGATCGGAGGGAGATGTTAATAAGGCTCAGAGTAAATTGACAGGAGTCTGGTGTGCGATATGTTTTTTGAAAGGTCGTTCGCCAGTGAGTATGCTTTAAATATGAGGCAGGTGACAGTCCGCCGTGCTCTACCTCTGAAAAGATCGAAGGGAAACGTTAATAAGGCCCTAGTAAATTGACACGTGTCTGGTGTGCGATGTGCAGCATGTTTCCGCATAGCTGGCCGCCGGCGCAGTGATCGCTGCGACGTTTCCGCGTGCGCCTGAGCACGATATGCAGGGGTAAAGAACCTTTTGCTGCAACCTTTATTTTAATGTATTCTTGTATATATTTTCTTGTAAATACATTTTATATTCTTATTTATTTGGGTAAACAACGTTACAAATAACATTTAAAAAAAACTATTTATTTTAATTGATTTATATTTATTTGGTAGGAGAAGGACAGACGTCTTTTAGCAGATTTAGAGGCCCACGGGCGGTTGGAGAACTTATAACAGTCAAGTAGCCCCTTCACATGACAAGGCCTAATAAATCTAGTTTCCCTTTGTGTTGGATAATAGGATGGCAGTTGATTCTGTAAAAAAAACATTATTAATGTAGTGCCGACATTTAAATGGTAGATGAACCCCGACTTACGTTTTATGTTCAATTTGTTAGTTAAAGGATTTAAGTGGCCCGTTATCCGTTTAAACAGTAAAAACATTTCATAAACGTAAATTTTATATTTTCCCGGGTGTATACACGGGAATCGATCGGGCTCTCTTACACACAATAACAACGACATAAAATTTTGAAACCAATGTTTTTTACGAACTCATTTCCAACATTAGTTCAGCGAGAATAGGTTGGCTTCTGTTATAACAATAATAAAGTTTTTGTTCAGGCATAGCACCCATATCAAAAAAATACAAGTTACAATAAAATAAATAAATTATTTGCCGGGGCATTTATTTGTGTGATGAGCACGAATATTTGTTCTTGGGTCTTGGATGTTTTCTATGTATTTAAGTATCTATTTATCTATATTAGTATGTATTTCGTCGCTTAGTACCCATAGTACAAGCTTTGCTTAGTTTGGGACTAGGTTGATTTGTGTAAGATTGTCCGCAAATATACATAATAAAATATACATATAATTCTATAAGAAATAGTAAAGTTATGTTATCGAGTAGAAGGCTTGCACGGCTCGCGCGGGTTGCGCGCCTCTGCCGCCCCCGGCGAGTAGCGGTTCGCAAGGTTCAGGTTCACGCGCGTTCATTGCCACAGTTTTGTAACCCTTGTGTAACTCGGGCCCTTCGCCTCTCACTTGGACTCGTTATTCTCATTATTGCACTTGCCCATTCTTTATTTGTTTACTGATCGCTTAGCGCGCCATGTTGACTGTACCCTTACCACGAGTTTGCAATGTTTGCATTACCGTACTCGCTAGCGACTGCGTAAACGATTTAGTATGGACAAACGTACAGCGCCTCTGGCGGTTACGCAATAGAACTAAAAATTGCCATACTAAATCGTTTACGCAGTCGCTAGCGAGTATGGTAATGCAAACATTGCAAACTCATGGTAAGGGTACTGATTGTAGAGTTATGATGGATTGGGGGCAAGGAAGTGGATCGGTTTTTTTTTAATATTTAAAATGGGATTGGTCTTGAGCAGCATTTAGCCAGGGGAAAAAGATGAGGCCGACGGTGAAGCGAGCTCACCCAGAAAATGCCTATTCACTCGTGCCTTAAAGAGGTTGTTAAGCCTTGACGAAATGTGTAGCACCCATGCAGCATTCCAAAAAAATTAGAACTTTGTCAATTTTCTAGACCTAATGGTTAACCTTTGTTCGCCAAGACATGTTTGGTAAAGTACAGAATTATAGATATTTGCAAAAAAATTGTAACACAGCTCTTTGAAATAGTTTTAGAGAACTCCATTTGAAACTGAATATTTCTGGAGAGAAAGAGAGAGGTTGAAGCCTATCAGTGAGATATTGATTAGGGGAAAATCGAAATACGGAATCGTTTCCAATTTATTCCCTATATTTCGGCAATAATACTTAATTGTAGAAACTTAGTCTGGACTCGCAGATTTTTTTTCACGAAGTTAAAAAGTACGTAGGGCAGTGCGGAATGCTTTTTAAATAGCTAAAGAAGCAACTTTAGTCCTTACTTCGTGTCAGAAAACTTTCGGACTTTCGGGTGAAATCACATAAGTTGGCAAAATACAAAAAATCTAAAAAGCACTTATTCCATTCTTCAATTTAAGCAATAAAGTTATATATTTTAGGCACCTAATAAATCACAGCACCGATAAAACTCGAGAAGAAACTTTAAACAGTATAAATTGTATACTATGCTACCAGGTACCTACACAATTAAAATGTGCAGAAGGTAATGCAGGAATACTTTTTTAAATAATACTTAAAAATTATCTAAATAAACAACTGGCTCTGGACAGGGACGTCTGGACAACATGGGGAGAGGCCTTTGCCCAGCAGTGGGACACATAATAGGCTATGAAAAAAAAAACAACTGACAAAATATGCTAGGGTATGTTAGTGTACCTTGAGTAAAACCAAATTAATAAAATAAACACACCTTCAATGTGATTACATAAATATAAAGTAAATTAGATGCTGCAATAATTAATTAAATATAATTTATTAAAGATTAATTAAATATAATATATTTTTAAAGTATGTAAACACATAGCCTCTGCCTATGTAAAGCTTGAACATCGATAAAAGCCATGTAAGTACATAAGGCATTGCGGAATGTTTAATTGAGCGGTAGGCTGCGCGTCTAGCGGGCGACGACCCCGCAGCCTTTCGAGAGTATCGAACCGCGCGATTACGTCACCCGCGCAAGCCTGCCGCGCCAGGGTTACCACTTGCCAACCAATAGTACTTTTGTCTCACGAGCGCGGGTTGGCCATGGTTGTAGTTGTGACACATACGAACACATAGACAGCATGAACTCATACCTCCTACGCTGACGCACACAGACAATGTGCATGTATGGCTCAACACACACAATCATGACTCACCCGCGCGCGGGAGATAAAAGTACTACTTATACCGTAAAATACTGCAACATTGCCTCTCATGCCTAACTTTGCCTGGATTATGTCTGATACAGCTTTATATCTAGATCCATGAAGGTATGTCGCATATGGTATGTAATTTGTACTGTAATTTATATCATGAAAAAATCTATCTAATCTGAGGCTGGCTAAAAGAGGCTGGTCCAAGTGGCCTTGGCTGGGAAGAGCTGGAAGAAGCTGCGCAAGACCGTGACAAGTGGAGAACTCTTCTACGAGCCCTATGTCCCTAATGAGGGATAACAGGAACTCATCATCAATCTATCTAATCTAATCTATGTTTGTCCGCTTTGTAATGAAACTGATATTACCTCGATTCCAGTCACAATTCAGATTTGTTTGAAGCCGCTAAATCAATCTCACTGGAGCGCAAATTCTTAGAGTAAGCCAGCGTGGTCATGTCGGAGGTTTCCCCTGGATTTTTCCCAGGTTACTCTCCAACCGCGCACTCCTATCCACAGTCAGGTTGAAAAAATATTCTATATGTTAAGAGCAATGCTATTCAATTCCACGTTTAACGATGGAGATATAATATTCCAGTGATAGGTTGCTAGCATGTCGCCCACGCCCTTAGTTGCATAGCAGTCTCTTACGACACCCACGGGACGAAACATAGTCCAGTCTGCTTCAGAGAAACCTGACCCTCCTTGTATACAATCTTCTACGCAGGAGGGGTCACAAGTCTGCAGCTGGCTGTACGAGTACTATTCTAATCAGACACCTTGGGTCTGTTAGGTACCTATGAAATCGGAATACAAAAACGCTTAAAATTAATATGGTTTAATGAAATAAACCCCAGGTCCTGAAACCTCTGATGATCTAGTATAGTTATGGTTGGTTATGGTTATGGACTCCTTTTTCTGCACTTAGTCCATGTATGTCGGACTATTGTGCGTGATTTGTTTGCTATCTATGGATCTAGTTAGACTAACTCCGATCAGAAGCGCAGGATCCTCCTGGTGTCACCACAGGCTTCACAGAGTGACCTCGGTCGGTTGAGGATTTGAATCTATTGTGCAGCTACACCTTCGAATTCCAGGATGACGTGGGGGGCTGTTTGATCGGCCGACAGGCATCCCCTGCATAGAGAGCTGTCGGTGGTCGTACCTAGAACATACAAATGTTTGTTGAGTAGTCCAGTGATGATGCCTACGATTGTACGTAGTGAAGTGATGCTTTGTTGAGAGAACAGGATAGGTGACGGTGTAGTATATGAATTTATAGTTAACATATATAGTTAGTGAGTTTACCCAGTAGGCGTAATCTCTGTTAATCGATGATACGTAAAAGAGTAAATTATAAGCATGATCGATCCATTAACAGAGAAATGAGCGTCAAACAATTAAATATCTTACTTATATTATTAATACGAAATAGATTTATTTTTCATTGGCTTAAATTTTACTATGAGATGAATAACGAAATCCAATAAAAATCCACTGCTCCATAGAAATATTTAAAAATTCAGTACCCGAATTTTGAAAAGAAAAATCTCTACAGTCAATATTATAATTATTTGGTGGTTGATCCCATGGCCAAATTTTGTCCATTATTTTGCATTATCATTAATTTTGCCCAGCAGTGGGACACTAAATAGGCTATTGAAAAAAAATAAAATAATAATTATTATGATATTCAGAGCTATCTTTTAAGTGTAATAGTATTAAAAACACAAGCGGTGTAGAATACTTTGAGGGCAGCTTGCGTAGGGTACCTACATTTACTTACTGTAATCAAAACCGACACTATTCTAGGCACATCTAAGGAAACTAGAAAAAATAGATAAAATGATAGACGACAAAAGTAGATAGAACATGTCGAATATGGTAACATACTACGACCGATTTTTCTCTTGACCTGTCCTGAATTCAATGATTTGCTTTGGATGACTCAGAGTATGAAATTAAAAGTACTCAGTTTTTGCTTACCTTATCTTACTTGTCTGAAGTAAAAGTAAGGAATTTTATTTTTGCACTTTGCGCAGCTACTTTCAATACTATTCTTTTTGTATAGGGATCCATGAATTAAAATTCATTTGTGCTAATTGTTCTATTAAGTTTAAATCTATGTATAATCGTAGGTATATTGATATGTAGATTTTAGCAAACTTCTCGGTTATAATTTGCATTGCAATGTTAGCGGGATTTTAATAATCTGCCTACCCATATCAGATCTATTAGTGGATATGATAGGGTCGGTATATTAGCTATTGTGTTTTTTTTCGTGCTTTCGGTAGTCCGCAAACACCACAGTTCATTTGGCAACCCTGTTTCCTGCTCCGTAATGCTCGCCGCCTAGCTCCGACATTGGTGTGGAATATTCCTATCGTGAAGCTTTTTGACAAAAACTATTCGAGGGTTTTTGGATGTGTCCACATTTTTTGTCGCTTGTTTACGAAAATGGCTGCTACAAATATTGCACAGTATGTTTGTGGTATTATAACTTATAACGTTAAAAATCAAAATAAACGGCGGAACAGACGCTGAAGTACTTACATAATGATGTTGATACACAAACTTCAGAAGTAAATATCAGATTTTTGTATGTTGATATACAATTTTCAATCAAAGTCATAAATTGAAAAATTTATCGTTTCAGGTGGGATTTGAATCCACGACCTCTGGAATCCGTCCATTACTCTTAACTAACTGAGCTACCGTGTTGATATACAGCCAGGCTACGAAGTATTTTTAACAGCTTGTAAAATATAATGCATAGCAACCAAATCCAACCAAATTTCTATAAACATAAACAACTTTTCAACGGAGTTCAGTTTGCGGAAAATCGCTCTAATCTGAAAAACCCACAAAGTGGGTATAAACCCAAATATTTGTTGTAGTAAAATTTAATTTACTGAATAAACTAATGTCATAAGAGTAGGTATTTTAAATTAGAATAAACCTAAAAGACTAACAAACACCGCGGCTACCGTATACGCGCTCACAAATGACTCAAGTTCGACCACGGCGCAAAACAAGTAAAACTACACGTGGTCACTTTCGTCGAGTCGCCGTGAAGTTTGCCCGAACTTTCGTTGGCTTATAAAGTAAATACGGCAGTCATCGACCCCGGCTTGCACAACCGTATGAATAACATTTTATGAAATCTCATGCTCCTCGACATTCTTTTATTTCGAAATGACAAGGGAATTATTGTTTGAAAGAATTTTGGTAAGCTGTATTGCGATTGCGCCATTAACTTCGAAGCTTTTTATTTAGGTTCACATTGTATTTTGTATTTCATTCTTGTGAAAGATAATATTGTCTTCCGTGCCGCTATTATTTTTCATTAATGGTGATAAGATAATATACAGATTTACAAAATGTCTTTGAAATCGTATGTGATGCAATATTTTAGGCATATAAATGGAGTCATTGAACTTTTATTTATAGCGGTAGCGTATAAACGATACACAATTAGTAGTAACGATTTCTTTTAAATTTTTAACGTTTCTTGAATTGTACGAGAATAGTGCATTAAAGAAGTGAAGCTGAAAGGTTGTTTTTAGATGATATCGCTAATTTAAAATAGGAACTAAATCGAATGAGACTTAGAAAATAATCCAATAAGTTGCTTGTTTACTCTGATTGGACAAGACATATTCGAACTCGAATTTGTCAAAACCAACAGCATCAAACGGTTTTCATTTGATCAATATTTGGTTCAACTTTGCCCAGGTCATGCGTTCAGAACAATTTTCGAAAGGCAATTTTCATAGCGTTGCCGTTCTCAATAGTGAAGTAGACTCAATAGCGTGAACCCGAGCCTCGGTCATGCGCTTGCGCTTCGAACAAAAGTACTTTCCCGGGCGAGTAACGGGACAGGCCGGAGAAATGCTCTACGAAATCGAAACACGAGGGACCGTTAGCCGGCCCTCGCCCTGGCCCGGGATAATGCGGTGCAACTGCATTATTACTAGTGTCCGTAATTGAGCCTGGTGTGGCTTTGGAGAAGGCAGTCAAGGGAAGGGATTATATACCTAGTCATTTGGTAATGAAAATAGCTGTATATTTTTTTGTGATTTCGTTAATAGGTGAGGGTGCAGTTGGTTAAATATGACACAAAAAAAATATCTGGACAATCTCACACAAAATCAACCTAGTCCCAAACTAGGCAAAGCTTGTACTGTATAGGCTTGTACAAATTAGATATTATATACTGAAGTCTTTATATCGATCAAATCGAAGTCTGTCTCATAGTCACATCTCTCTTAGAAATAAGGATAGGTAGTCGTTAGGCGGGCGTTAGAGCGATGTTTGTTCAAGTGGGTATCGTTTTTATCGATCAGAATATATTTTATTCACAGGGATACGTCGTACTGATAGGAAGATTCCTGTATTTAAACCTATCTATTATTCGAACAAGTTCAATTACTTTACAAGTATCCTATCTACTCAATTGTAACGAAATAAAAACATGTTGACTACCTGGCAGGATCTGATAGTACCGAGACATATCCACATAAACTTAAATGTATAACAACAAAAGTTACTATTACCAATCTTCCACCATTGTAGTGCAGCATCAACGCCGTTATAATTTATAAACTACAGCTTAACTAGCGCCATCTAGTCTTTCGCCTAACAACCACGTAGCCCCATAATTTAGCGACAAGTCGAGCCGAGTTTTGTGGATACTGCTGTGCAGTTGCCTAACATAGAAAATAGAGTTTCGCCGGGTAAGAAGTTTGAATATGTGCCGCTAGGTGTCACTAAAATAATAATCTAGTTAGGTTTTCGGTGACGAATATGAATGTTTTTTTACGCTGATAATTCAAGCTAGTTTCCTCTGATCACCACCCAGTGCATTTTTCCACCCTGTATAAATAAATAACTCTTCTGTATGCTCAGGTACATAAATTTTAAACACTGATATTTTGCTAACGTGAATGTAAGTTGTCATCGCTTCATTACTGAATATTTAAAATGTTTTTCGAGGATTACGATGTGTACCCAATTTTCTTGGTGAATATTTTCAAAATGTATACGAATAAATTGTCGGAGATGAAGAAATATATACACATATACATATACACGTAGGTACATACACACTATCTATCTGAAGTAGTATATTTTTATTTACGATTATTTGTACTGTTCTAGTAATTTTCAGTTACTTTTGTAATCGATTTTTTTTGTGATTGTGACATTTATTCCGAGTAGGCAATCAATATTGTTAGCTCCCCTATTATTAGCACTTTGACTGTAAATAGAAAGCCATGGGGTAATTTGTAACGAAACATGGGGTGAAAATTTGGGAAACGGGAGCAAATTAAGAATTTTAGGGCGCATACAAAAACATGTTAAAAAAAACAGTTTAATAAAAAAAAAACAAGGATATTATAATGACCCATTTTACCAAGGCACATAATCGGATACAAAGAAGTAACTAAGTAGATTTTTTTATTTTATCACTTGATGGTAAGCGATATTGTGGTCTAGGGTGGAACGCGTTTGGCGCTTACCTCTACACCGATTTAAATATGTCCGTATACGTCCGTTGTATTTTCAATATCTGTATTGTTTATAGTGAATTATGAACCAAATTAGTGCAATATTTAAATATAATATTTTACGAAATCATTTGGAAATTTGACAAAAAACCATTGCCTTTTACGCCTCACTTCAGAAGCGATGACTGATAAATGTGACATTGTGTACTTAGGGTGCCTTTCCTTTAGAGCTGTGCTATGCTGCGTTGCTATGGATGCGTTTGATATCCACCAATCATAGGTATTCATTGGTTCACATAGCATAGCACTGGTGGAAACAGGTTCAACTAAGCTATGTTTGTATATGGAAGGATGCGTTCTCCGGATGCTTGCTATGGACGCGGGCTATGGATGCGTGCTGTGGATGCGTGCTATGGATGCGTGCGACGGATGATCGCGAGTGCTCGAGCTGCGCATTTTCCCCGCACAGTTACCTCGCAGCTGCGCGTCTTTATAGCCCATCTTCTTCGAACGGCTACATTGCTTAGCATTAAGTAGTGGAAATGGTCACATAGTTTCGTAGCGTAGCCTTCACATCCTCGCATCATAACTGCACAACGTTTCTGATGGAAAGACACCACAAAAGGCACCCTTATAGACGTATCACGGACGATAAAACTGTTACAAACTCGAGTTATCAAACTCCTCGCCCTGGAAAGACAATCCATTTTTATTGCACATAATATGCACGTGCAATTACGGTTCATTTTATCAATTTCGAAAGCGGTCGCCCACAATACATAATGCAAAGTACACCGCCTCTTTAATTTCGCATCATTATGTTTACATAAGGGTACTGGCCACCTAAAAAACGACCACATTTTTTATTATTTAGCATTCTTTATTTAAAAAAGGGCGAATTGATTGGCTGCGCGGGTTCGCGGTGCCCTCGCGTCGCGCAGCGTTCCTCTCTTTCGGCCAATAGGGGCGCGCGCCGTGCGAGGGTCGCGCCCTTCACACCCAGACCTTAGGATACGCGGTCTGATGAGAGTAAAGGAGACTGTTTGTAATGATAATCTCGATCAATCATTGCTGTTTTGTAGGTACAGTTGTAAGGCGAAATAGATCCAGACAGATTTGTGTAATTTTCGACTCAATTTTCTATCGAGCTATGTTTACATCCATTGTCATATTTTGTTACTTGAAGTTCCGAACTGCCAAGGTAATGGTTGGCGAAAATGGTGAACGACCTTATAACGACCTTAAAATTCAAAATCTACGCATACTTAATTACTTATTGCTATCAGAATACTCAAGTCGGAGATGTTTTGGTTTTAATGTCATCATGAAAAGGCTTTTTTTGTTCATACACAGATTAAAATCCGCCTCTTTCCTGTAGAAAGAATAATTTTTGGTTGGATTCAGAATCCGCATAATGTTTATGGCATATCCGTTTCTATAAAATGTAACAAAAATGTAACTTACCTACAAAAGCCGTTAATTAAGACGACTTTTTATGTTTGTCTGTGTATGACGCATTTGTATTTAAAATATTGAGCATAGTGAGCGCCTGTAGTTTCTTTTCAAGCAAATAGTGAAATAGAAATAATAGTCTATGAAAGAGATTGAATCTGCTCACATTCATACTTTTATCATAATAAATCTATGCCTAATATATATTTTGAGAAATCTGTAAAGCCAATATTAAACTGAAAGCGGCTCCAATGCGTTTACGCACTTACTTATTTTTTAAACAAAACTTAATGGGATTACGATTAAGTACGAAGATTGATGAAGTAATTATATAGTTATTTATATTGAAACTTTACCACAGAATAACATTTAGTAATATACAATGCAATTCTTAATACTTATGCCCAAATGTACTAACATTGAAGAGAAACTGTAATTCCACAAATAGGTAATTAATCTTTGTATTTCGAGTGTTCTTTTTCTGCGTAGGAAAATCCATTATCTTCAATACAAATTATACAGCAACAATAAAATTGTCGATCTATTATTTATAATGTCAACTTTCAACGTATTAATCTAGCTCCCGCCTCATAAACTTCTAATCATCCACTTCAATTGCAAGTTCTAACCAAACATTCAAATCCAAACACTCACGATGACTAAACTTGTCACTGTTTTTGTCAAAAATCCGTTTGTTATTGGCGATATTCATTCGAGTGTGGGCGCGTATGTAAACGTCAGCAGGATGATTGAAATGCATTGTGTGACGAATGTGACAGTTTAGCCGTGGGCGCAACCGCCCCTCGCGCGCAGCGCGCAAGCGCGGGTGGATTTAACATTTGTGCCCAAAATACCATTTATATTACTCGCACATTTCCCATAGCATGATAAGTTGTTAAATTATTGATTTAGGTCAATATTATACAAGGTGATAATTAAAGTTGTAATACGAAATAAAAAAAATGTTATCCATGTTTGTAGACAACTTTTGCTCTGTTACAATGTTGCCAGTTCTAAAAACAGTTACTTATTTGATTGAATATCTTTCCTTTGAAACCAGATTTTTTTCGTTGCACAATGTTGTCCCTGGAATTTGTAAAAGTTGTTTAGAATTATGAGCAGATTCACTTTTTTTATTATGTATCACATCGCGTTTCATGACTTAAATTCTACATTATTTTTATAATGTGTAATAGACTCCGCAGCAGCCCACTCACATGATATCAAATTTAAAACATCGTAGCCTAAATTGCTTTACAATATAATCATCCATACGCCGGCCGCTTGGCAACTACAGTTGCCGCAATGAATTTGGTGTTGTGCAAAGTATGTAGCTACTATGGAAGTACAATAATGACTATTAAAATAATGTCTACTCAAAGATGTGTTATAGCGATCTGTTGAACACGATTTCGTATTAAAATCGTATTTTTTTAGCCGCAATATCTGTTTGTTGCATCTACCGACAATTTTTTTTAAATTATGACACTTAATGTCAAAGAACTTATGTATATTCTAGAGAATGGCTGTTGCGGTCAGATTTTGCAGGTGGTGCGATCCTTACAAAGGGCCTGAAACTATAAGTATTTCTCTAGAGTAATAATCACATTATTTTGACTTTATTTATGTGAGCACTGTATTGTATAATTATAATAAAATTAAATAGGTTAATAAAAGTAGATTGTATTACATGGGAGGAAATATGGTCTATATTCTTTTATTGAAATTTCAGCTTATGCATATTCTATCCAACATATGTAGTTTGCTTTGAAATTATTTTAGTAATGTTACATTTTTAGATTTGTAGGTTATTAGTATTACTTTTATCCGAAATATCTGTAAGTTTTTAGAAAAGCTATTCTGAAAGAGTGAATCAGTCCTGCCTAATGTTTGGCAAATTGGCACGCATCTGAAAGTTAAATAATTATTATTCGGTATCAATTTTTTTTATCGGCGTGAGGGGAGAGTGGCCTTGAATAGCCTGCCCGTTAATAAGGATTTTGTTTTTTTTACATTGCATTTTTTGTTCCATTGTGCACGAGCTTTACATTTTTTATAGCTGGTCAACGAGGGGTCAGTTCGGATTCGCCCTTATCGTGATTGATTGACATGACCGTTGGTCGTAATTTGCTATCTGAATGAATGCCAAAATAATTTCGTAAAACGATAGCTTCAGTTTCGCAATTTTTTTATAATTTTCTTCTCTTTGCGCGGTAGGTACTGCTAATATTGGACAGCTCCTGAGAACTTTAGGTGTTAAAAACTCACTTAAGCAGTGTCATGGCAAATTCAAACTAACAGGTTTTATTTTTAAATTATTTAACGAATCGTTCTGATTAAATATGAACAGATTGTTACCAAGCCTTTTTAGTATGATTTTGTAACTTCAGACTAAGTACATATAAAGTAGCCAAAAGATACTAACACACTAAATATGTACAGTCAAGGGCACCAATATGTATACACTTTTTCACCTTATTCCATTGAAATAAGGTCCAAAAGTGTATACATATTTATGCCCTTGAATGTACTATATGAATGTGTATTTTCTTTTTCTCATGTGTTAGATTAAGTTTTTGTATTTTAAACACAATTGACATTGTATTGAATAAATGAAATGAAATCAAACCCTTTTCCAGGCCGCACCAACCCACAACCACATGGTTTTGCGAAAACTTTTCGCCCAAATTCAATTTGATTTAAACCTTAACATTGGGTATTAAGTTTGAAATTTTAATCACAACTATGTGGTCGATAAATCGTATTATGACTGGAAAAGGGTTAAACGCCTTTTGGAACCACAGGAAAAACTGAAAACTAGCTCATAATAAATAATATGAAATATTTTTGACCCAAAATTATCATTACACGTCAGTCAAATCCCTGTCCGCAAATTAGTCCTGTCCAAAGTACTCAATGTCCGATCCCCAATTGCGATGCCCATTGTCCGAATGTCCACCCGTGCCACGCGCCTCATATCCATTTTTTATGACCTCTCTCTTTTTATTCATAAGTTTTTTTGCACGATTTTTTGCCCCAAAATTCCCCTATTTGCAAAATAATAGGGACCTTTGATCCGAGCGCTTATTAAAAGTAAATATTTCATGAAACCTTATCGCTGTTTTAATGGCTATTTTGTATGTTTTATAGATTGATTTGGGTGCGTTTAATTTTCATGTTTTTTAATGTGTGGTGAGAATAAACCGACAAAAACCTACAAAAGGAGGACTTAATGCCATTATGCATTCTCTACCAATCAACCTTAAAACTAAAATAAAAGTACTGTGTAGGTACTATGTTTATCGTTCCAAAATATTTCTTAAGTTTGCAAATTAAAATGAAAATTTTGATTTGTTTTGTTACATTATAAACGTGAATCGAATCTCGTGACATTAGTTTTTGGCAATCTGCAAAAAACAGTCCAATTTACCACCATTGGGGTTGGCAAGTTGCAGGGTGCAACGCTGTGCGAGAGTAGAGTGACCACAAACTTTACGCTATGCAGGATAGGCGTTTGAGAAAGTGCGCTACGAAGGTATTACTCAGTGTTAATTGAATACCTAACTCTATGTGGTCTATGTTTAAACCTAAAAACTTTGTAGACTCTTCTTCTATAACTTTCTCATTTTTATATTGAATGTCTAAATTAATATCTTTAACTCTATATGTCCTAAACTGAATCAAAGATGTCTTATTAATATTGATTTTTAAATTATTACTATCTAGCCAATTAATAATATTGGTTACGGAGTCCGTTATCTCTTTATTAAAGTCACTTAAGCTGTCTGATCTGATAATCAAAGTCGTGTCGTCAGCAAACATTATGCAGTCATGTTTAACATGCTTTGGCAAGTCATTTATGTACAGGAGGAATAATAACAGGCCCAATATGCTCCCTTGTGGCACCCCACATCGGCTATATTCGTATTCTGATCTGACCGACACTAGTTCACCATTAATGAGTTGTTGGATTTCTGTACATTGCTTTCTTTCAGAGAGGTAGTTCTGTATCCAGCTTAACGCATTTCCTCTTATTCCGCACTTTTCCATTTTGTACAGAAGTATTGAATGCGTTACAAAATCAAAAGCTTTGCTAAGGTCTAAGAAGACTGCCGCTACAGGAGTACCACTGTTTATTGATTCCGTTATTAGTTTGACGAGATTAAAGCAAGCTATAGTAGTCGAACTGCCTTTACGAAATTCATACTGCTGATCCCACTTTGAAAAGCAGTTTTAATTTGTTACGGTTTTAATGATGCGCCTTTAAATACTAAGCCATTTTTATTCCTGAGTTCGAGCCTAATGTCCGTTGTTTCGATAATTCATGGTGTCATACGTACGGGCATTGTGTCCGCGACTCCGCGCTGACCAGCAGATGTGCGGGCCGGCTGCGCGTGCGCGAGAACCAATATGGCGGCACACTTAGCACCGCATCTTTGTTTGATTTGTTAATCTATCCGGTGAAATAGGCTCACTTACGGTGATTAAAAAAAATAGTTTAATACTCATATGCTAATGTTTGGACCTCTAGTGTCCTATTTAGGTGTTTTAGGCGTCGTATGTGGAATGAGATTCGTAAAATTATTGTGGATATTCCTTTTCAAACACGGCGAAGAAAATAACAAAAGTCCGTAGTCTGTAATAAAGAGTTTATTGGACTATATTTTTTACCCCGTGTTAAGTTTGATTAAGTATTCGTATTTCTTATCCAATTCTATTCAGAGATTTCACCAGCCGCACGTTTATTGATTTAAAAATACTACACTTATAACAAGTACACCGGGTCAGCCGCCTTAAAACATTAAATAAACCATCTTCCCGAGAAAAAATATGCCGTTTTAAATCCTATATCAAGGCGTAATGATTCAAATAAAAGCCCATTTTTAAAAGGAATTACTCATTAGAATTGTGAAATATTAGGTTATGTACCTACATTCTTAGGTTATACGGCAAATATCGATTTACCTATCGTACCCGGCAACAAGAAAATTTAAACGAAAATATTTTATTAACATTATTTTCATAGTAACTAACCATTATGTAAAAATAAATGAAACACATGAGCATCGCAAATCCGTATTCGTCCCTATGTACTAGTGAATTTTCTCCCCCACACGCGCACCCCAATTCCACGCAAAACGTACCACGCAGTCCCGTGCGAATCTTTCAACCAGCCGCTTCTCCTACCATAAATGCATGGCATACTTTCTAAATTTATAAATAATAAATATTAGATTAGTGACACTAGTAGGAAATACTCAAGCAAAGAAACAAGTTGATAAAAAATAACCGCGCAATTTTTTTGACGCGTCTATCGAAGGGTGTCAGCAAGTGTGATTGTCTGTATTTTCATAGCATTGTGTTTAGTGCTATAAAAATGCCAAGGTATCGATGTTTTTGAGTAACAGTGTGTGTGACACGCCTGGGTAGAGCTGTGCTGAGGGGCGCCTGTATACATGAAGGGTAAGCAGTACCTAAAGCGAAATCTGCAATTTTATGTTAATGTGGTTAAACAATTTGAACTCATCATTTTTAAGCGTAATTTCTCCCAAATGATGATTCATATAATTTTCCGATTAATAATGATAGAAATCACATTGGTTCCATCTTATTAAGACTACCTAAACATTTATCATATTTAACTTGATTTTATTTCAGACTCAAATTGTCAGTAGGTAATATTTAGGTACCGAAATTTTTCGTTGATATATTAAAATGTTTAACTATTTTACATCGAAAGATAGTGTCATATACTTATTTAAATTTATTCGTAGCGAATTCTAGGTTAGTTTAGATTTCACATCTTCATTTGAGTTCCATATTTAGGTTCTTAATATAATATTATTATATACCAGAGGCTATTTGGCTAGGAGAGCCTGATATCCATTAGTGAATTATAAAATAAATAAGCAGATTTATCTCATACGTATTCGTATAATCGTATATATATAACGGAATTTGGTGTCCGAAGGGTTATGTTGGTTCTATTGAAGATTTTGCAACAAACTGCTCTACTAATAAAAAAATATAACTTTATGTAATATAAGTCCAGTGCAGATTTATCTATTACAATATTGAAGTCATGAGTTAAAAATCAAATGATAGTCCATTTTTAAAAATAAATTTGAAAATGTTACACTCAAAAAGTATAATGTTCATTTCCAATAAGAAAAAAAAAACAAATTGGATATGATTTCTCACTCAAAATAACTAGTTTATAGTAAAAGCTTCTTATAAATACTTAATAGGTAGGTATATAAGATTATGTTTTTTTTAAGACATTAGAAATGTGCCTTATTTTAATATTAATAAAATAATTGTCAAGATAAAATACTGTCTCTTATTCACGTTTCTGATTGACAACTAGTAACTTAATAAATTTTATTGTCAAGTAGAAATGGAAGTCATAATTAAGTCCGTGTTTTGTACAAAAATGTTTTAATAAATAAATATATACATTTCAGTATTGTTGATTCCACCTTGTTAATTTGAGCATCCCAGAATCAAGTCTCTATGCATGCTTGTTTTTGCATAGCCTTGGTTTTGGGATGGCATACATATAAATCCTTTCAGTTAGCAAACTTATTACAGTGGTCGCAAACCAGCAAATTTAAATTCTTTTAATTTTTTTTAAATAGGTCACGAAAAAACAACACAAAACAGATTACGTGGTCACCAACTGGCGTAATGACCTAAGTATGGCTATTATATTAGCCCCATGTCCCGTAATTACTTACAGTCTATTCATATCATGTAAACAAATTATTTTGGAAGACGTTAATCATTATCACACTTTTCTCTCGGATTACAATACTTTTTGAGATTATTTAAGTGTACAACAACATTTTAAGTGACCATTTTAGTGTAACACTACACCGATTCTGATTCTGATTCTGAAAAGGGGTAATGATAATGAAGAACAATGAAGAAATAATAATGATTAATACGAGTATCTTCAAGAAAAGTTTGTTTACATGATAGGACACGTAAGAATAAATATACTGTACCCTCTATCATTGTCTGTAATTTTTCAGACTGCAGCGTCTGCGCAGCGGCGGCCGCGGCCGCGGCGGCGGCGGCGGCGTGGGCGACGCAGCACGGCGCCGACGCGGGCAAGTTACCGGCGCCGCCGGTCACAAACGGCGTCGTCAATGGGACACGGTATAACGGAAACTGTAAGTTACACGAGAAAATAAACCTGGAAGACAATCCTAATAATACTATTTACGCGAAAGTTTGTGCGGATGGATGGCTGTACGTTCCTTTTCTTAATCTCAAAAATCACATACTAACTGATTTTTATGAAACTTTCTAGTATTGTATGTACCTAGCTTAAACATCAGAATAACATATAGGCTAAACTTATTTTTATATGCATCCCCTTAAGGGGTTAAAACGGGGTGGTAATTTTGTATGGAGAACAAAATAATGTATGTTTAAGATAGAATCTTAAAACTTCCCTAATTGACTATGCATTAGAATATATGCGTTTTAGTTTAGCTAAGTAGCTAGCCTAGGTACCCATAGCTTTGACTACCTAATACCTAGGTATGTGACGAAAACATCCAAGACTAAAGCAATCTAGAAGATAGAAGGAGATGGTAATACACCGTGCTCCCTCTATCGTAGGTATAGCTGCGTCCCGTAGATTGGCCGACGTTGGGCCAACATGTAGAGCGGGCATAACATAAATATTCGTACAAATTGCAAAAATAATTGCTGTAACTGGGATATGGGGTGGTGGTGGATACTGGGCCATCAGTTTCGTAGGCAGGGAAGGCTGTGGGTGGTGTGTGTGTGTGTGAATGGTTTGGCTCGGTCCACCATACCACCATCAACCATTGATTAGTAACAAGTTTTGATCATCATCAGGCAGTCTACGGTCTCCCTCACCTATCGCAAAAGGCGGATAAAGGAGTCATCTGGATTACCAGTGCTCTTAGTGGCGGCCAAAGCACTTTGCCAACTACCCTATAGGAGGCGTCGCTTTCGATGACTTACTAGATCGGCTCTAGTGCTTTCAACCTGAGTCTAGATTCCTCTCATGACACAGCTCGGATGGTAGCTGATGTGAAGTTAAATACATTACGAAGACTTTCCCTGAAAATAAACTGGTATTTGACTCACAGGCTTTTCTCATCCAAAAGAAACAGGCATTCAAAATCGGCAATTTAATTTCGATGCAGCAATGTGGCATTCCTGAATGTGCTCCAGTTGCCGTTAACTGGGAATATAAAACCGTTAATTGGGGAGTGTAAATATTTGTAAACGCATACCTAATTAATGGCTGCCCTAATGCAATAGAAAATATATCTCTCAATCAGATCTACTCTTTTTCTATAATTTTAAAGCCTAGTCTATTAGGATAGTTTCAAGTTTCTTTCTTAAAGATATTTTTTTCCTTAAACATAATGTCCACCCCCTTTTGACCCAAGGGGATGAATTTTGAAATAAATTGAAGCTTATTCTGATATGTAATCTACATACTGAAAGAGATTTCAGAGATTATTTCAGTAGTAGTTTTTGATATCAAGAGGAACGTGCCTACGGATGGATTCATTAGGATTATTAATTATTAGGATGCATTCTTAAGGCGTTGACAATAAATCCGTATTTGTGAGCACATTGTTAAGACATATATCTGATGGCCTCTGCACAATATAATATGTGTTCAAAATGTACCGAATAACATCATAATAAGCTCACTTTTGACCGAATGTAGTAGGGACAAATCGTTTTCATATAAACTCCTGTGGGTCGATGTAAAACATTAATTTCGCATTCTAATTCGAATCGAACGTTTTTTACGCATTCTTTGACACATTTAGCGTGCGCGTGTATGTGCGCACGCGATGTAAATCCAAACCCGATTTCAATTTATATAATAACTATTTTAATTTCAAGTTTTTCTGCTTCTAAGTGTCAATAGTAATGTAAATAACTATTTTTGTTCTTAATTGGTTTTTCCGTCTCATATTGTACTCAGAATGTCTAGTTTTGTGGATAAGATTGGGCGCTTTTATAATTTACCGTGGACGTCCACAGCATGGTGAAACTCTACGGTTTCATTCATTATTAGTCTAAAGTCATAATTAGTCTATAGCCGGTGGTCTATTTATTAATGAAATCATAGAGTACGTGGCCGTCGACGATAAAGTATAAAAGCTTCCATTATTTATTCTATTTGAGGCTATTTCACATTTTGTATGGCTTGTCCCAAAGCGGGAGCTTAAAACTTAAAATTCTGTAAGTAGTAAATCAACAGCTCATGTTTTATGCCTCATTGTTTGAGGCCATAATTAAAAAATATATTCAGAAAATGTTCGCCTAATTGTACAAGACGCATTCCACAAATTTTACCCACCGTAATTTAGTTGTGTGGGTTGACCTTTAGTTGTGGCCCATGTTTTATTTTTATTTTACTTAGTTACCTTCTGTAAATGCAAAGGAGCGCTCGTGGCCCAGCGGCGCCTGCGTACCGCTTGCGGTATATAAGGTTAAGCAACGTGGGCAGCGGTCAGGACTTGGATGGGTGACCGCTTTGAGTGGTTACTAACTGAGCGCTCCCGTGCTTTGGAAGGCACGTTAAGCCGTTGATCCCGGTTGCTGTCTATGGCAGCAGTCGTTAAGCCAAGTTGGAGGCCTTCGGGCGGCTTGAGAACTTCTAACAGTCAAGTTGCCCACTCACTTTACAAAGCCTAATCCCAATAAGGTCTAGTTTCCCCTCGAGGTTGGAAGGTCAGATGGCAGTCGCTTCCGTAAAAACTAGTGCCTACGCCAAATCTTGGGATTAGGTAGCGGACCCCAGGCATCCTTCAGGATGCAACTGTACTGGGATAACGCTATAGGAGGATGACCTTCTGTAAATGCACTATTTTTTTCATTTAAACACAATAATGTTCAGCTGTTCTGCAACCTGCAACTGACACGGTTCGTGGCCAGATTATACTTAAAAATTAGGTACCTATTAATATTATTAACTTGTGATGTGCCATTGCCATAAATATTACTAGTTTTCAGTTTCGTGAATCAAAATCAAGTGGAATTTTTTGGCAAGCCGAGATAAAGACCTTCGTAGTTCACAGAAGCACACCATTGTTACTTTCGAGGAAAATTGACAGTGTTATTTGTCCCAGGAAAATGGTATGAATAAGTTTTTGGTACGATATTACTTACACTTTAGCCGAAAGGCCTGCCAAGGATCTCTACAATGACCGGTCTTACGCCGCCCTGTGGCACTTATTTGGCTAAGTTTACAAAGATATGTCGAGTAATTTCGAATTATTCACACTTCTTCAGATCAATACGAAGCCTGAACTGCCCATAAGCGCAGATCTAGCCATATTCAAGTCTCCGAGACTTAAATCACGGAATTCACCAGGTCTACTCGCGCACAAACCGCCGACCGAGTGGAACATCCAATCCGCCAGGCTGGAAGAGTGGGCAGCTAATAATGAACCACAGAACCTCTTCGAGCTCAACCCCGGCCGTCGCCTACAGGGGTTTAGAGAATGATCGGCGTGTCTGGTGCTCCCTGAACCGAATCCGAACTAAGATCGGGCACTGTGCCTACCTACGTAAACAATGGGGCTGGAAAGACGCTGAAGAATGTGACTGCGGATATCTGAAGCAAACATTGCACCACATAGTGTTCGAATGCCCTCTCACCAAATACTACGGGCAGCCCTCGGACTTTAAAGACATCACGAGCGACGCAGTAGTTTACTTAAAAAATTGTAAATTTAAGTTGTAATGTAAGTTGTGTTGTTGTGTTGTGTTGTTGTTTTTATTCGCCATACGATAAATAAATAAACACTTCTATAATTACAAAATAATTTTTCTCAGACTTTTCCTGAATCATGATAACTAAATCTTTAGGTATGTATTAAATAAGGGCTGACCCGCGCCACCCCCTCGATGGGAACGCCTCTTTAAAAAACTTTACCAATGAGAAGGGCATTGTTAACTTTACCAAGGGGGATGAAAACCGCGAGAGCTTTTTTAAAGGGCGCAGGGAAAGCACTTAGCAGTTCTCATATTTTAACGTAGATGGCGCTGAATGTGGGACCCTAGTGCCATCTACTGTAGGAACATAGAATTAAGTAATGTAATGTGTGACATGACATTTGTAAATGAACAATGTTTTTATAAAATTCTGTTTATATCCAATAGAGGTCACTAAAGACGAATACTGTTTTCAGCTATTTGTTAATAATGATATCGGTATATATATTTCGTTAAATGGAATTAATTATATACGAGTCATTACGTACTCATTGGCGAGAAAAACTCTACTCAAATACTTATTTGTAAATAATTTTGATAGGTAAGTAACGTTGAATTCAGTTTTCATTGTGATAGTTTGGATGTTTAATACCTACTCAGCCTCACAAGCCGTCTTAGGATTAAGTTTAGAATAACAGGCAAATTTATAATCTGTATCGTAAAAAAGGGTCGTTTTTATTCTTAAAATCATCACTTAAAAGGAAAATTGTGTATTGTATGGAAGTCAATGTTCGTCATAATCATCTTTTTGTTTTATTTTAGAAACACTACGAATAACCTACTCTAAACAATTGCTGAGAATGTTTTTATTCTTAATAAAAAAACGTATTTAGGGGTATCTATTCCGCATTCAGCAGATGGTATTTAATGTTCTTTCTTCATTTAATACTAATGAGGTACAAGACACGATAGACAGGTGCAAACCACTCTGTCCGTAACGTTTACGCATCCCGGTAGAGCTACTTTAAAATTACACAAAGGAATAGATAATAAAGTACAATTTGGCAGTTAGTAATCGTTTGTGACTTCAGTTTCTAACAATGTTTCTAACAAACCTGATTAGCATCCTAGATAATGTGACTAACTAACTCCCGAGTGACGGGAGAAAGCGTCAATCGCTAGTTTCATTATTACAGAAACTTGTCTTTCTTGTGAGGAAGGTATTGTTCCATTGTGGTGTATAATTGTTCGAGTGAGCGAAGCAGGCGAGTTCGTCACAAACTGACAGCTTGCTAGGGGTTCTTTCGGTTGAGGGGTGAACGTTCCAATTTTTATACTTTGCATACATTAGAATTAACATTATTGATATAATATCAAATTTTGAATACAATCCGTTCCTTTTAATTGGTAAAAACGGACGTTTGAATGCATTCGAGATAGGAAAATCAACGATGATAGGCAAATAAATATTTTAAGGCCCAAATAATTTTTAAAATATCTTGCTAATTACTACACAAATGAGCCTTCTTAAAATAACTGGCAACTAATATTGGTGGATTTCAACGTAATGTGCCTCGTCCTCATCTTATTTTAACGTACTCTGGGTTGCTTCAGACCCTTGAACCATCTGGTTAGTATACCCCATCATAGGTTCCGTTACTAGCAAACTTGTAAAATTTATTTAAACCGAAAAACTCATCTTGACGATAACTATATACAGAAAACACTCAATATGTGTCAGTAAGTAGACTTCATAGTAACTATTGTTTCAAAGTATTATTTTTCTATGATGACTTTTGACTTCGCCGATTATGATAGTGCTGTTATTAATAGCAAGTTTATACCAGTCATTCGTAGATTACTTGGCATTAGACAAATATGAAACTGTTCAACATAAGACGTATATTCATACTACGCCGTAATAACAGTTAGGTACCTACGTAAAGGTGTGCAGGTAGATACGCAATTTATGATTACGGCAAAACGGTATTGTATGGCGTATTAACAAAAGACACACCTTAACAAAAAAACATTGGATCGTTCGACATAAAAACAAAGTACGAACTCCGAAGACTCGGACATCCCTAGACCCTTCGCGCTCTAGGCGGACGGCTGTACAACAAGTCGGGAGTGTTTTTTGTAAAGTTTAGATGTCGTTGACTATTTAAAGTGGTGTCCGCGGTAGGTAGTGGCGTTACTTGCAGCGTGCCTTTTCCCGGTCCCGGTGGAAGTAGCGCGTTCTCTGCGAGCAAGTTTAGTGACACATTTCGGGGCAAAGCGGTCGCCGCTTTCGGCCGGTGCACACGTTTCGTTGGCTTCACTATTCTAAAAAGTATCTAGTAGCCGATATCCGGGAAGGGCCGCGCTCGCACCGCGCCGCTCATTGCCGATGCAGTCGACCTGCGCGCGCGACGCTAAGCTCGCCGCTTGATGCGCATTCGCGCCCGCTCCCATGCACCTTTCATTGTTGATATGTTATTATGTTATTTTTAAATGTGCGTAAACTACGTCGGTCAATGAACTCGTTGTAAACAAACAAAGTGCCTTATTTTGATGATGATTGTTACGAAGAAGAGGTGATATTTGTTGGTGCTGTTAAGTTTTTTCACACACGATGAGCGGGAGGGAAGGCGGAAATGCAGTTCCGTCTTCGAGTGAGTATCAAAATTTTTGTTATAAGTAGTATTAATGTTTGAGCGTAGTTGTATTTTGATGTAGTTGTTTTATGGTTTCCGTTACGATCGTTATAAATCTATCTTCACACGTGGGTAAGGAAGGGTGCGCCGTGAGCGCAGCGCGAACGCATACCCAATCAACTTACGTCAAAAGCTGTTCCGTGCATCGGGAATTCGGGACTTTACTTGACCCTTTTCGAGCGGATGCGTAGCAATGTGCCCGAGGAGCCACTCAAAGGCATTTGTTTATATCATCATTGAAATTATTCAAATTGAGGTTAATGGTCTCGTATGGATGTCGCACATATGCGCACCATGTTTACTTCGTCCACGCTGATTAACAACACGATATACATAATTATTACATCAACCTCGTGGTTCTGTTGTAGATTATTGATGAAATAATAACGTCATGTTTTGCGCAACACTTGTTGTGTTTTGTTAAAACTAATAGTACACATGTCTAATGAGTTTCCATTAGTGAATCAAATTGGAGAATACTAAAAATAAAAAGTTATTTTTGAAAACGTTCAAAAACCTATAAATAGTGAGCAAGAATGCAGTTCACCGGCATATTTTCCAGCGCAGCTCTACTCACGAAGCAGTTGTTTACGATACCATACGATACTCCGTTTTAGGAGCTCGAGTGCATGCCGCTGGTATGCATTGAACGTGTTTGTTTTCCGCATTCCATTCTACATTCTAACTCTATTAGCTTAAGGTGCCTTTTACAATAGGCCCGTATTTTTTTCTATCAGTGTGGGTTAGAGCCGACTGCATTTTCGGAGGACCTTAATCTCCACTCCCCACTACACGACGTGTTTTTGTCGCCGACATGCCACGGAAATAGTGACGGGCCCGTGTCGATATTTTTACTTGGGAATGAAAATAAAAGCAGGTCGAACTAGTCACGTATCCCTAACGAGGGGGCAAACTATTTGTGATACAGTAACGGTGTTTACATTTCCTCAGTCGTTTCTTTTTGTTAGATATTTAAATATCTAAGCTACTTTAGTACTACCAAAGCCCTTTCTAAATTCGAAATTTGTATACATGCCTAATTCGATACTGTTAACTCTTTGAGTATGAACGATCACACTTAATATTTCCTTAAATATGAGCCACCTGCGATGTCTAATAGTCGTTGGTCCCTATTAGTGTAGAAGCTACTATCTACTACATCTTTACTTAACAAAATTGTAAATTTTGCTTTCTTATATCTATTAATATTACTAACTATTATAAATGCGAATATGTGTTTGTCTGTATGTTACCTATACACGCTTAAACCGCTGAACCGATTTAGATGGCATTGGTATGGAGCTAGTTAGAGTTAAGGACGGCTAAGGACATAATGATACTTTTTATCCCGGAAATCATCCCTTAAGGGATTAAATTCTAATGTGATGAACAAGTTCTAGGCGGGTAAAACGTAGTTTTTTATAACACACGGTTTCTCAAGTAATTGACACATTTTTCGGTAACGAATTATTGCAATGAAATGTTGAAATTCGATATAACAACTCACCCCAGCTGTTAAGCTGGTTTATTATTTCTGTTCATAAATAAAACGTTAGAATTTGTCATTGTAATGTTAATTATTAACTCACTGGTTACTTTAGAGTTAAATCAGAGCTTGAAATCTCATAAGTGAGTTATTCTTGGATTGGATATTTTACGTTACAAACTTTTTTTTTATGTATGACGGAACAGCGATTGACCTTAGTCTCACCTGATGGAAAGCGACGACAAGGCCTAAGAAGGCCTATCGGATTTTGAAAGTCGATAGTTCTCGGTTACGTCCCTACGCTGAGGTCCGAGTACGTAACCAGTCAATTAAATACGAATAGTGTTTCGTGTTGTCGTCTCGCTCGCACCAGCCTAAGACCCACCAGGCGCCACTTGCCGATGATTCACGTTTGAATTCCATGCCTACTATTGATAACAGCAAAAACTAGTGAATGGCAGGACGTCTTAGGTCATTTACTTGCAGGCCATGCGTGCCGCATTCATGGACATGTGTTTTGTTTACTAAAATATTAACCGTTTATCAACCACTTAACACGCACGTGCTCGGTGTGCATTCATATTGGGAATTCTTTGAAAAGGGCGGGGGCATTATTCGAAGTTTAATGACAGCTCGCGATATGCCGACCATACTATTATACTCATAGCGTTTTCCTGGTTTGGAATTAAGGAATCAGATCTGGGCTCCGCTGAAATAAATAAATATAAACAATAAATATTTGTGGACAATCTTACAAAAATCAACCTAGTCCCAAACTAAGCAAAGCTGTAGGTACTATAGGTAGTAAGCGACATATAGATAAATAGATACTTAAATACATAGAAATCATTTCTGCCACAGCTATCGCAAACATGGCGTGAGTCCTGAGATGGTGGTTGGGTGATACTATAGGCCGACCATAATACGAGTGGGTACATAAAATTTACTTGTCTATGACTTAATACGTTTCGAATAAGAAAATTTATTACGAACGGTTATTCCATGTCATATTACAAAATAGGCAGCAGTCGTTTAAATGACTGAAATATGGCTTTAGCAGTGGCGGAGCGTCCATACAACTCGATTCCCACCGGCTTGCCTTATTTTCAGCCAGTCCAGTTCTTTTACTACGGCTCATGAAGAATAAGATAGGCAAATTATTTCCAGCTTCCCTTAGAATATTTTTGACACGCCGCCACTGGGCTTTAGGGAACCTTATTAACTAAGAGATCATTTTTTTAGAGATCAAGTGAACACAATTCATTACTGTTTTTGAGAAACATTACAAGTTGTCAACAGCCCCTGATTAGGATTAAGCAATTCATTAAATTCTACAAAACACAATGCAGTACTCAGACGTCTCCATTATCTTTTAATTCATTTTTTTTCTCATTCGGCATTTAGTTGCCTCTGTTACCAGCGCCCGTAGCACGTGTTGCGCTCGAGAGAATCTCGACTTATCTCGAGCTATGCGTCTTTTTCTGATTGGCGCTGTTAGAAAGTGACGGATAGACTAAATCGGGCGCTCCATGCTGTAAGTACCCTATGTCCTATGAAGCCCTGGTTACCAAACCTTTCTCATCCATAAGTCAAAGTAGTCTCATTCATCCATATAATTTTTCTTTAGTAACCTTTTTTTCTACCAGCGTTGTAAAAAAGGGGCTTACTTGATTATATTTAATAGTCGTATAAGACAGTTAAGTGATTAGGATTTTGTCTCATGTCATTCAATCAACAACTGAGAATAATTAATGAATGAAACATTTAACTTTGTACAGTCTGCGACAGATGTCTTTGTGTGAGAATCGGTTAACCTTTTGACGTTTTGAGTTTTGACGTCCTGTAATGTTAACTATGTTGCCATTATAGGGTTAACCTCACTTCTCAAAATGGTATCGATTCGTTTATGGCATTAGAAAAAACAAGTTAAGTTAATATTAGATAACGAACAAAATTTAAAAAAAAACAATATTTAAGAAAATTTCAGCATAGAAAAAAGATAATACTTTTCTAGCAGTGTATAATTGTAATGTATCTTCCACTTGATGTCAATTCAGCTACAGATATTATATCTCAAACATACATAAACTACAACATAATCGTGAAGATCGAGTCCTTTCCCACGAAGTTACATGCGATGCGTCATAAAATTCGGCATACTTCTGTTATTGGAAACAAGTCGATCTACTTGCCTATAACGCTGTGTTTTTGACCGCTTGTGCTGGACAGGTATGCTAATCTGAATGTCATTAATTAAACCTTATTTACAATCGTACAAGACTCGCATTCATTTATACATTGCGCGGTTTCATAGATCGATCGACTCGTCCCACCTCGGTAGCCCGCAGCCCTGCAATGTAATCCAAATCGCATGCAAGTTCTTGTACCATGTAAATCGGCCCTAAGGCATAAATTTAAACTAACGTGAGACATAGTTACACTTAATAAGAGAATAACGGTGCCGTGCGGTCAGTGATGCGCGGTCGGTTATCGTAACGTAACATCACTCAACATGATGAAGGACTCCAATTGCAGTCCGAAACATTTCGCAAACTTTTCCAAGTGAGTGTCAACCGTTATTCTCTTACTAAGCGGCCCTAAGGCTTTGATAGGATACGGCTACGTCAAAGTTGTACATTTCGGGTGGGTTGCACGAAACACGAAACCTTTGGAATCGTAAGTGGTGTTGGAGTTCATTATAACCTGATTGGTAAGTATCATATTAATCTTCTCATAGATATTTAAATATGTACCGCATCTACATTGCATTGCCGATGGCAATCAGATATATTTTTGAGTAAGTATTGTATGATCCTGTATTTATACACTTGATTATACTAGATGATTGATTGTGAAATACCAAGTTCAAAGTTCACGCAAATTTACCGATAGTTTTTCCGGTCACACATAATTAGTCATAACTTTGATATTTCGTAAACATGTGACTAAGCTGGAGCCTAAGTAGGGAGAATGTGACGGAAGTAGTTAAATTCGTTAAAATTTGAAATAGAACAGCTCTTATTAAGCTTTGTCAACGGGTTTAAAATCCTCTAGTTACAGTTAAGTACCTACCTTTGTAATAGCGACAGCTAAATCCTACAGGTTATTTTAACGTCCCCATAAGCCTGATAGCTGATTGATAGAAAATCCCTCCTGATGTCCGAATTTAGTACGTTAATAATTATTTTTGCAATAAATATTAAATAAATAAGCAATGTAGTAGAAGAGGGAAAATGATTGGACATTTGATAGGGCACGACAACTTCTTCAAGACCATTTTGGAAGGAAAGATAGAAGGAAGGCGAGGTAGGAGAAGACCAAGGCGCAGTTATATGGAACGAATAAAAGAAACAGTTGGCGTCGTGTCGTATCAAGAAGTCAAAGAGCTGGCTGGCGTACGAGAGGGAACAATGGAAAATACTCCACCGATAAAGGGATAACTCTTCAATTTGATGATGATGAAGCAATGTAATCGATTCAGATTCTTACTACAAATTTCCCAAAAAAACATGATTGTGTACTTAAACATTTTTTCACTAGGTATTTTTATTATCGATAAAATTGTATCTAGTTTCACTAAGTATTAATATACGTAATATCAGTATTTCCCTATGACGAGAATCGTTATCACTAAACCACTGGTGTGTGCCAGAAAAATCCCTAGGTCAAAGCGCATTTTGACTGAATAAAAATAAAATCTACAATGCACATGGGGTTTTGTATCCCCCCTTCTCAAATAACACAGGATTTAACTCCATGTGCTATAAATAGTGCCTGCAAAGATGTACAGAAATACGGTGACGGTGAAACTTAGTTCTGGTATCCAGTCAAGCGATCACAATAAAAGCGTTTATCGATTTATAAGTATTTGAAATATAATTTCATGGATGTGGTGACTCAGACAATTTACCTAGAAAACTTATTGCCCACAATACAAAAGCCTTTTTTTCGTGCATGAATAAAATTCTATCAGATTTTTTCTGTTTGTTTCTCTTTTTTTGTATTCTTTTTCTCTTTTTTATTGTTTTTTACATTTTTTTTTGTTTTTTTTTTGACATTTAACTATATATTTTTCTATTTCTCATTCATGGCGCATTAAGCGCAAAATTGGACACAATAAAAAGTATAATTTAAAAAAACAAACTGAAAATCGTTCACTTTTTGGGTTTTGTTACAAAATCACTCAATTAAATGGCCTCTTTTAAAAAATCATGAAACACACCGGTCAAGTTCGAGTCGGACTCGTACAAGTATTGTACATACTGAAAAAAAGTTTTTTTTAAATATGGCGGTCCTCTTTTATTCTAATTAATTTTTATTTTATATACTTATTAATGTATCAGATACTCACTTTTAAATTTTTATGTGTCCAGAGATACAGTTCAAGAGATACAGTGATTGTAGAGGTCCAATAAAAAAGACCAAACAGATAACTTTTTGTTGTATAAGTACATATTTTTTTCACAATTCAGTAATATTTCACTACCTAAATAATGAATACTATCTGAAATAAAGTACGTTTTTCACTCCATTACTAATTAATCAATAGCAACTATTTTGTAAATGTATCGTAACTAACACATTTATAGACACTGGTCGAAAGAATGCAATCAGATGTTACATATGCATTAAACATTTGGTTGCATTGAAATTCCTGAGTGTGTTGACTTGGAGCGTGGAATGAGCCCTCGCACTTGTAGCGATAAGCAACGCAATGAAATACAGCATTAACGCATTCACTGCCACCGCCGCATATATGCGTCACCGTGACTTTCACGCAGTGCCTTCGACGCACAGACGCGTTCATAATATTTGACACTTGTACCCTGTGCCTTAGTGCCTTAGACTTAAAATAGTCGGTTGAACTCACATGTGCGTTTGGGGCACACAGCAAAGTGCGGCACCTGCCGAATGTCCAGGAAAAGAGGGTGGCAGTGAATGCGTTAAGGCGATATATCGATTGAAAGAGACACCCTTTGTTTTTCGCTCACGACAAAACGGGATGCAACCCTCTCCGAGAATGGCTTTTTAGACAAATCTCGTTAAATATCTGACTGTGTGCAGGTTTATTAAATTTCCTCTTGTCAGTACCTAGATGAGGTAAAATACCATCATATTAACTTAATCGTGTCTTTTAATAATGCGTTGTTTTAGTAGGCTGAGGAAAAAAAAGGAAAATATAGACTCGAGTTTGGATTTATTTTCTATCGAGAAAATGTTAAGCAATCATGTTTCGCTATTGTCAGTACCACAATCTTATAGTCAAGAATCATATATATCTGAAAATCAGCCCCTACTGTTTGCTAGTCTGGGCAGGACAGCGTTTCAAAGTCTCCAAATTTCTCAGTGTAGCGCCTTAATTTGAAACTTATCTTCATGAAGTCGGCCGGCATTTATAGGTTTAAATAAAGCATTTTAAAGTTTTACGGGTCCTTATCAGCTAAAAAACATTCATCTATGAAGGCCATTTCCCGTTTCAATTGACACGTATCATGACATTTTCTCAGCGTTAATATTTAGAACCGGGGCCGATTTTTGAGGGTCTAACGCTCGACTTTTCACTCGAGAACTGTCAAAATGTTTGATATGATTTCGAGTGAAAAGTCGAGCGCTCGACATTCAAAAATCGCCCCCCAGGGCTATTGCGACCTAATGTTATACATTTTATAAGTATTTCTTTTTCATCCAGAGATCGACCATTTTCAAGCTATAACTGTTTTTTTCCCGCTTAAATTATATTACCTATAGGCAATATAACAAAATCAATAAGTGGCTTTGTTACAATCTAAAACTTTAATAAAATCATCGTATCCTTTAGTCACTTGATGTGATGGTATAATCAATACTTTTGTCATAATTTGAAATCAAAAATCTATCCAAAAAAAAATACTGAAGGAGTCCAATGCGAGTGTTTTATTTGTCACGAATAAATGTTTCTTTTCTTTTTTTCTTTTTTTTTCAATGCAGATTGCTGGCTTAATGGCTCATTCCTCTGCCGAAGGATAGGCATAGCCATGCAGCGGGGAAATATAGCCAGTCTTGTAAAGGGCTAAAATTTATGCGATTCTTAATTTTGCATTTGACTGAAGTCAGGGTGGCTTACTAAAACTTGGAGTCTATTCGACAAACGTACTGAATATTAGTTATAACTGTTATATTTAAATTCGTTCCAATAGCTTGCTTTTAATGAAACACGATTGTTACATGATGATAGAATTTATTTTAATATAAAATACAAGTAGTCTTTTTTCTTATTCTACAAAAACCTAACGTGATTGAAATTTAATTTATACTTATTTTATGCGCTCGGTTTTGTGTCTCAATGAATGTGTGCCACTAGATGTAAAATTTATTTCCTACCTATATGTACGTCAAGCCCGATTCTTTTGGAAAAATCTAGATATAAGATTTAAAAATAATACGGAGGATAATAGTCGTCTTACAACAATAATCAACCAACTCCCAAACTAAGCAAAGCACGGTAATGCTTTCCTGTTGCCTGCTACTTCTTAAAAAAAAAACTTAAAACACGCCGTTGATGAAGTCGTTAATTTAATAGCCATCACGAGTGAGCCCTTATATTCCTGGAAATTAAATGAACTTGCATGTCTAAATATGCGTCCATTGTTATGCATTTTAAATTGTCATGAATTATGATTGACAGCTGTTTCGTTTTCTATTACAAATGTAATAGTAGAAAACTAAACACAGACAGACAGTACAGTACAGAGAGTAGTAGTAGAGTACAGTAGTAGTTTTCTATTACAAATGTAATAGAAATGTAATGTGTGTGTATGTTTTGTATGTTTGTAACTCAAAAACGGCGAAACAGATTTAAGGCGTAGGTATCAGCCACCTGATCTGATAAAAAGTTATTTTTTGAGGGTCTCAGGCACTGTAATATCTGGAACTGTGATAAAATAAATACGAAAGAAATATTCAACTAAACAATGATATTTAGACCGATCTTTCGAAAAAAAATCTAAATACATTAACCTAAAATAAAATTTAATATTTTTTGAAATAGGGATAGTTTAAAAACAATAACTTCATGGGCGGGCGATGAGTTCAGCAGATCGAGACAATATTTTGAAACTTGACACTGAATTATTTCCCTGAATTTAAATGCGGGATACTTTTCTATCCTTGAACTCATCCTCCAAGCCTGTTTACATATTTGCATATATTAAATACGAAGACTTTAACTTTATTGTTCTCATTACTCCTACTAATGTTCCTACTAATGTTTTAAATGCGAAAGCTTAGATATTAACATGTTTGCTTTATCTGGAAAATCTGGGATGACATAGGGAGTAGAAGTTTACGAGAACAAACACGCGGGCAAAAGTTAGTGTTTTATAAAACGGAACAATCTTCCCACGGAATAAACTCGGGGGTGGAAGAAGTTTGTAGGTCCCATACCTACGCGTTGACGCGGATAAATCCCCCATACTAATGTTTTCCCTGTTATGTTTTATAGAAGGCCTGAGTCTGCCCTGTCATCTAATTAACATACTTGTTGAAATACATTTTGAATATTTCTGAACTACTACGGGGAAATTAGGTTTTTACCCGGACATTGATAATTACTTATTGGGACCTTTTAGGATATGTTCCGACACCTTTCAGGATGACGCTCACGAAAGTTCCTAGACCTCCCAACTGGGATAGCCGAGATTATGACGTTTTTTTTTGTATGGGGAAAAAACAAAAATTGTCCTGAAACCTATCGTGTGTGGTATCAAATGAAAGAGCCGGTTCTAAAAATATACCACATTATAACATTTCAGTCGCTTATTCTAAATTAAACTTAAAATAATTTTCAAAACATACCAAGTTTGGGTTCCTCCAGATACGATACCGTCGAATCATTTTTTATAAAATATACCTCAAATTATACCTAATATGATATTACGTATCATATATTGTATTAGTTTTTGAGGACCGAACATATTCCAAAAGGTTTCATTTAGTAATTATCAATGTCCGGGTTTGGATGAAAGTTGGTCTAATTGCACTGAGGTACAGCACCTTGAGTTGAGTAGTGCACCTTAGAATATCTACAAACAGAATATTGGGTTGCACTAAACGAAAGTCATTTATTACATTCCTTTACCCGTCTAATTAGAAAAATCCATCGTATTGACATTCGTAATGCGTTTCAGAGAAGCGGTTTGTCGATTGGAATCCACCCAAACTAGAAATGCATCTGTTTACGCCACCGGTACACCGGTACTGTACCATACCGAGCTACACGTGCGCTTTAGTCTGGTGAACACTTTTACAAATGACAAAGAAAATATTCTCTATTTTTAAATATCTGAAAACAGAAAGGACAAAAAATCTGTTTAATTATCGTACCAGCTAAAAAAAAATCTTGAGAATCGTGTGAGAATTGCGTTCTGTAGAGGAGAGGAGAACAGCCGGAAATCCGGTTATATCATTTTTCTCAAGTTTCAGAGACCTTCGATCGCTTCGCTCACTCGGTCGGTTAAGATAAAACGTAAGGCTTTATTTATATTCATGTGTACTTATACTAAGTACCTATAGTACTTTGCATCTATCACGATCAACATTTTGAACACTACGTGGAGCTAAACTCGTAATCATGATAATTTTTTTTCTCTTAAAAGTAGTTACTCAATCAAACAGCATTTAAATCTCTCATAAGCATGGTATCTGGTAGCCTTACGTGACTACAAAGACGTGTACGGCGCGGCAAGGTATCACTGCCACTGAAATGTAAAAAGATATAACTGTGTAGGAGCGTCATAAGTCGTTGTTACTCTTCTCGTTTGGGTTGGGAATGCGGGGGGCGCGGGCGGCGCTTGCATGCCTGCTAGGTGCAGTGTTACGGCAATGAATGAAGAGGTACCAGAAACGCAACCTAAATACCAGGCATTCCTCGAGTCCCCGGCGTCGCCACGTGTGCTACGCAGTTCAACCACAGCCCAAAATAATATGCTTACCTTACATACCGTCACTTGAAAACGTGTAACCAATTTAGCAAAAACTTTCGATAATAAGGCTTCACATTCCATCGCTTGACGTGTGGTTCAAAATGTACCTATTGTGTATTTTAATAGCTCGTTTTCCATGACTATTTCTGGCAGCGCTTACTCATATTTTAACGCTACTTATTTCCGAATGCTTCGCTCTTAGTCACATCTTTTTCGATACAATGCGGAAGTTGCGTAAAATCTTGATTAGTCATGTTTACGTTATTCAATGAATTGAAGCGCCTATCTACTCGTAGGTACATGAAGAATGTCATGTGAACTATGCGTCTTATAAAGTCTTCGAGTTCAATAACCATACAAACGTGTAAAAAGGCTATTCTTTAGTTCGGTTCCCACGTTATTTTTTGTATAGGAGCCCGATAAAGGGAATCGTATACCCTTTCTTAGCCCGGTAAACAAACGACAGCCCTTATTTATTGCTAATAGATTTCCGAGCGGTGAAGTTGTCCCGGTATGCATTTATAAAGAGGGACCGTCTACTTAACGTTAACAACTCCACTAAATTTGGGTGTAGAATTAAATAAATTGATCAGCATGACAGCTTAGTGCACTTTATACAAGTCTTCCTATTTTCGGGATCATTTTAAACTCTATCCGGCAAATAATTAGAACATTTTTAATTTAAAATGCAACTAATGATTCTAGAAACACGGTAAAGTCATCAATTAGTTAGCTTTAATCAAGTGTGGATTTCAAATTAGTACTTACGTACTAACTTGGTATAAGTTTGCATGACAATTGAATGTGACAAGAAACAGTAATGCTTCTAAAAGTCTACTCAAGTATTTACTGTAACAAGGTTCCTAACTTCCGCCCTCGGCTCTCGATCTCTTCCACCAGATAGCGCCTTTTTTTTCTTTATGCTTTGACGATCATTGTTCGTGTCACGTCATTAAAATTGAAATATATTTATAATTTCACAAATTTCAATCAATGTAGGCCTGTATCCCATTTTTCAGTTAAAAAAGCCTCGTCATGTTTTACCCACTTTGTCCTACTTCTAATGATGTATTGTGGGTGTATTTGTCTCATCCACGCCATACCAAATACCAAATTTCATCGGATCTGCCTGGTCCCGGGATCGGAACTGGTATTTAAAAAAACCCCGAAATACCCCGATATTATGAATTATTCTATGCTCTTTACGTAGGACTGAATCATGTATTGAGGTAACAACTTCGTAATATTAGATTGTCCCATTAAATCCACAAATCTTTATTTACGTAATTATTCCGGTATTTATTATTATTTTTGTATGGATAAAATATCGGTATCTCACCCCTGGCTCCAAGTAGTGGCCATGCCAAAAATCTGTAGTCTGTCCACAGATAGCCTTGCTCAAAATGTACAATTTTACGCGTGAGTAATGCATTTTAAAATTATTTATTTCAGGTGTCGGAAGCGCAGCGGGGTCGGGCGTGAGTGCGGGTGGTGCGGTAACGGGCGTGACGCGGCATGGGCGCTGCAAGTGGTTCAACGTGGCCAAGGGTTGGGGGTTCATCACGCCTGACGATGGCGGTCAAGACGTCTTTGTCCATCAGGTATGTCCTTGCCATTGATGTCAAGTTCTCATTAGGATGTCGATGCTACAGCGTAATCTCTGTCCAAATTTTCCAAACCATTTTTTTTCTAATTTACAATCCCAACGAGTTTTAAAAACTAATTCATTCAAACACTTTGTAGCGTATATTTTGTGCTGCATACCTACCTACTGAAATTCTTCGCAACATAAAGTAACTTCAACAGTATCTTAAGAACCTCCGAATAGGAAAATAAATCCATTCACGAATAGTGGCGTAGCGGTTGACCTGATAGTGTGCTTGTTTGTTTGTTCGGCTTATCAAGGCCGGATGTTTTTTCTATACATTCACGCTACTAAACTTGTACTTCGAACGCCGGAGCGGTAAAATTTATATTAGGTTATGACTCCGCTATTGGGGACCGATAACGTTGATTTTTCTCATAAATGATAACAGCACGCAACGTGGTTGATGTTACGAAATATGTTTTGGAACAGTGTCATTGGAATCGTAAATGTTAGATTCTTTCAACTCAAATTGTCATGGAAATACGATTCAACTGATTTGAAATCTGAAATACATTTTAATGACTAAACAACCTGTTTCGCGACTAGAACATTTTAATTTAATAATATCGAATTTTACAATGATTCAAGGGCTGTAATTCGGTTCAATACTTTCACACCCCAATCACATTTGAAAAAAAGAAGAAGAAGTAAAATAACATCATGACAAAACAACTAAAGCTGAAACAAATTATATGAAGCTGAAAGTGTTTCGCGCACTCGTTCTGGCATGTTAGTTTAACGCGTGTAACAGCAAGTGCACGAAATAATTAGAAATGAAATTGACATATAAAGCGTTGAACAAAAATATAAAACCTATGCTATCGTATTCACAAAATAATAATTTGCTTTTGGAGGGCAAAACTGAAGGAAGAAGGCAGAGGTAGAGAGAGAGAGAGAGAGAGAGAGAGTCCCAGAGTGACTTACTTCAAGTGAAGGAGAAAATGAGTGCCGCGTTGTATCAGGAGATCAAAAAACTGGCAGAGAACCGGAAAAACTGGCTATTACTACACCGACACGAGTGAACTCTTAAGTGTGATGATGATGATGATGATAGAATTATACAAAAGTTCTTTATCCGCTTTTTAAGAAGTTCAACAATGTTTTATTCAAATGTTTTGTTTTATTATTGCTATATTTCATTATAGTCCTGGTTATCACTGCCGTAAAAGAATCCGTAACTTAACTCATTGGTTAACCTAGACCATATCGAATTGATTCCAGAGCGTCATCCAGATGCCAGGGTTCCGGTCTCTGGGGGACGAGGAGGCCGTGGAATTCGAGTGTAAGGAGTCCGACAAGGGACTGGAGGCCACACGGGTCTCCGGGCCCTCGGCTGTGGACTGCCAGGGCTCCCACCGCCGGCCGCTCTCCAAGAAACGGTTCAGAAAGATACGGTAACTATGGTAGATAAGGAAAGGTAACGGTGGAAATAGCAAACTGGTACAAAATATTTATTCCACCAGCACGATGGGTCGACGACATTAAAAAGACTCCGGGTTACTCCTGGATGAGACTAACAAAGGATGAGTGGCGTACTAGAAGAGAGGCCTATGCTCAGCAGTGGGCGTTTACAGGCTGAAAATGATGATGACAAAATATTTTAGAGACAATTGTTCCGAGGACTGAGTTGCCAGCGAAGCCAGATGAATTCCCGTGACTTTGATAGAACTAATGAAGCCTGAGTCTTCTGGTAGATGTCGCTGTACGCCTCCCTTAAGGCGTTCCATAAATGAAGGAAGGATTGACAAATTTCAAGCCGGGTAGCAATCGCACCTATAGCTCAGTTGGCTAGAGCGACTGGCCGCGAGTGCCGGGAGGTCGCAGGTTCGAATCCTGCTCGGTGCCTAAGTTTTTAAATTTTTCCTTTATTTCTAAAATTTCTAGTTTGATAGAACTGTCGGGCAACATTTCGTGACACATGAGTCCACGTGACTCGAAGTCGTTTAAAGCCACTGGTGACACGGGCCACTTGGGTGACCTACAAGGGACATTTGATTCATTAATCACGAATTTATATTCCTAGATCGATTCAGGCAGTAGTCCCATCGTAGCGAGTACTCTCGCAGTAATTTTACTCGCTTGAGCGAGAAAAACGAGTAGAATTACTATGAGAGTACTCGCTGCTCGCCGGCGGTGGGACTAGTGCCTTATGATGAAACATGGAACTAAAACTTTGATAATTTTTATTGGGATGTAGGTATCACTAAGTTTTTTATTGTCACCAATTAATTGTCTCTATTACATCTTGTAAAATTTATCAAAATTCAATCATGTTTCACAATAAATCGGAGGAAAACCGGCCTTAAAATAATCCGGCATGGTAGGAGAAAATCCGTGTCGTATATCTGTCAGTTGATTTTTAACTGTATATATCAATAGCACCTTATTAGTAACCGCTTAAGAGGTACAATTTGTCTGCGATTTGATTCCCTGCTTTTTCAAGGGCTATAAAAACTTTATTGTATATGCAAATTGAATGCAAACACAAGGCTTCGTCATTGACACCCAAAACATGTGCTATATCAGGGCACAGTAGACGTTGTAGCATCAGATAACCTCGCCCTTCAGTTTCCTTCCGCTGCGATATCGAGCCCACCCACAGTATTAATAACGTAGTCAAAATTTCGAAACTGTGCTTGGCACAATAAAAAAATATATCATCAGCGGAATTGGGTACATTGAAATGTGACGTCATATTACAATGGATATATGGAGCGGTAATGGTATGGAGCGTTTTCACTGCTCGAACACTTTGCCGTGTTGTTCTAATTGTATTTGATCCCATACAAGTATGTGATCGCCTCTAAAAACTGGTTCGAATAGCACCATAAAAGCGAATTTAGTAAAATAGCGAATTTGTTAATTATATTGTATGCAAATATCAACATCATCCAATTATTTATTAATCGTATGGCAATTATTTATCCAATAAAATGACGACTGAGATGTAAAGAACAGGTTCAAATGTTTGACACGGATCCACGTCTAAGCATGAGAGGGGTTAACATGTACCTACTTTTACATACTGTACTTAACAACGAAGGTATATCTCCTATCTGTATAGCATCAGGTCTTCTTATTAGAAAAGGGTAATCTTTTGCAAAAAACTTAATGAGTCTCTTTTAAGTAAAATGGACCTATTTAAGGCAAGAGTGAATAGGCCTTTTTTGGGTGAGCTCGCTTCATCGTCGGCCTCATCTTTGCTCCCTGGCTAGATGCTGGCCAAGAACAATCCCATTATTAATAAAAAAAATGTTTTACAAACATCACAAGTTTATAGATAAATAGGTACCTATAAGCTAATTTTAACGGTATTTGAAGTAAGGGTTGGATATATATAAGAATAAGAGCAAGGTTTAATCCACTGGATTCTACCAGAAATTATAAAATAAAATTGTTAATTTTCCAGCTGCTACAATTGCGGAGAGTTCGCCAACCATATAGCCGCCAAGTGCAGCATTGGGCCGCAGCCGAAGAAGTGTCACAACTGCAAGAGCGAAGACCATCTCATCGCAGATTGCCCTATAAAAGTACCTTACACTAGACTTTAAACCATTTGACTTGGCCTAGTTGTATAGAATTAGTTCGTTTAAAAGGCGACTTTACTACCCAGTACCCTTACCATGAGTTTGCAATGTTTGCATTACCGTACTCGCTAGCGACTGCGTAAACGATTTAGTATAGACAAAAGTACAGCGCCTCTGGCGGTTATGCAATAGAATAGAAGTAAGAATCGCCATACTATAAGTTACTATATAGGTTACATTCTCATAAGTCATAACTAGTAACAAAAACCTCTCAATTTTTTTAAAAATTATAACCGAATAATCGGCGAATCTCTAATGAAGAATAACGAGTTGATAATAAATCTATTTTATGTCACACCTGGCCATAAAGCGGCCATTATCGCACGCTCCGCGCGCGAAATAACCCACTTCCTGGCCAGGGGGTGACATAAAATTTTGTACTTAACACGGGCGGTAATAAAGAAAGCCTCAGATCGCATATTTATAAACAAATCAAATACCTGCGATCTGAGACATTCTTTGCTTTACCGCCCTTGTTAAGTAATGTACTATTATGTTTTAGGTTGAGAAGAAGAGCGATCAACAGACGAAGAGTTCGGGTAGTTCCCAAGACAGCCAAGAAGGGAGCCCGCAGCACACATGATGGACATAATTACGAGTAGGCATTCTAGCGGCAATGATTTTTTTAACTTTACAAGCAATAGGCCGTTCGCAAAACGCAAATTTAAAAAAATAAAACTCCAAATAGAACAAATATACAGACACAAATATTATCCACAAACCTATCTACCTCAAAATTACAAAGGAAGACTGATAAGTACAAAATATCATTACACTAATTTAATTTTGTTATTGCATTAAGTTTTAAATACTATAGTGCGCTATATGAGACCTGATTTTTGTCGTATTTGTAATTTTGTTGTTCATTGAGTAATTTGTGAACTGCAAAGGACTTTGCGTGAACTGCGTGTGAGTTTTTCTGATGCCTCGTTTCGCATACATATTGATTATATACAGTTTAGTATAGTTTTGCTTAATTTTTTTTTCTTCATTTACATCATCAAATTTTCAGCAAATTATCCTGTTTCAAGAGACCAATTCTAGTATCTGTGTTTTACCGGTTGCAAGATTGCGGCAACGAAATATTCACGCTAAATCAGGTTCCTTCTCAAAATTAATGACTTACTTGACTATTATGTAGTATAGGTACATAATAGCTTTCACTCTTGCTAACATCAATAAGAAACAATAAAATTTTAATACTGTTTAGAATTTATAACGGAAACCTATAAGTAACGTTAGTACAAAGTTTATGTGTTCGAGTGTCATTATTATAATTTTCCTATATCGTATTTACCCAAAGTTAAGTGTGTGTTTAAATCATTATTATCAATATTATTAATTTTATCGCTAAATTCTATCAATGACAAACTTTAAGTAATATTACTGTATTAAATAACATACAAATAATTAGCTATTAGACCAAATAAGTAAGTGATTTGAAGTACAAGTGAGACTCATTATAAAATAGAAAGCCAAGATATTTAAAACAAACACGAATTCAATTTTAACTTTTACCACGAATGACTTATATCATGAGTGCCATGAAATATTCTTAATTTTTTCGTTTGCTTGTAAACACTTCTAAGACATGAGACATTATCTATGTCTAAGCATCAGTCTCGCACCGGCTATTTTATGCTCAGGTCTTACGGCCGAAATGTACTAAAACATATAATTCAACAGCTTATTTGGTCTTATTAGCAAATGCGGGTTGAAATGTTTAGGTTTAATATTTTGTCTTAATATTTAGAAATAGTTACACTTCAAAATTACTGTTTTATTAATTATTTACAATCATCAAAGTTAATACGCTAAGCTAATACGCTAAGTTAATAATATGAATAATATGAATACGCAATTTGTTATATAAAGTTGATTTTTTTATTAGGCAAAGTAAACAAACTTTTACGGGTGCACATCGAACGTGGCATCCCATAATGGTTAAATTACAGTACTTTTTATGAATGAAAGTTGTCATTATATGATCGGTTACACGTAGGTACTTTCATGTAAAATCTTATGGAATTATGTCTTAGAGCGCCTGTAGAGGCAAGGCCTTCTCCATATAAACTCTACAAGTTTTATTCGTCGGTTTTGGCACTCCCGCATTTCTTTTTTGGTTGTTAATATTGGATACACGAAGAAAGTCAAGCAAAAGAATTCAAAAATTTCAAAAAAATGAAAATTTAAAAAAATACAAATAAAAAATCTTGAGTGCCTGGATAACAAAAATATGCATACTGACCAAAAATCACAAGCAAAGAAAAACTTGCACATAGTTTGTATGGAGAGTGCTTGCCTCTACAGGCGCCTTAATAACGAAATATTGACACTGATTTCTGTCATTTTAATTTGTCCACTAAAAAATTCTACTTTGCTTAATATAATAATTTATCCCGTGGACTAAACTCAAAATAGCGAAATTAACGAAAATGGGCGTATCACTTTACGCATTGGCTATGATCAAAATGTAATGGCGGTGATTAGTTTAACTATACATACAGGGTAACATAGGAGACTTTATCAAAATTGAAAACAGTAACAAGATACAACAAAGAATTTAAAGAAAATCATGACGATTTACGAGATAAGTTCTATGATCTGATTTGTGAAGATATTTAATAAACAAAAGAAGGTATTACCTATGTCGTCATCTTTCACATTTCCAGCAATCAGTGTATCTAACCATCCATCATTGAAACAAAGTTAAATATTATTTTTACCGACCAAAAGAATATATTATTTTATTCATAATGGTTGGAAAATAAAACAATATCTTTAAAAACTTTGCAAATAAGATTTTTGATTACGTCTCTGATGTCACGTTGTATAAAGTTTTGTGTATTTTTGCAATAACCGATAGATATTTTAAAAAATAGACTATAAATTAACGTGCCAAAGTTCACATAACATCGTTGCAATAATTAATTTAGTTACATTTTAGTGTTCAGTGAATCGTCTGATGAGTAAATTGTTTTATAGTTAAGATTGAAATAAAACGTATATATTTAAGTATTTACAACCACCTATCAAAATCAAAGTACAAAGTTTTCTTGTAAATGTAGTTATTGCCATGAATAACATTACACTTTAAGTTTGCTCAAAAGCCTAATAATAAGTAACATTTTGATAAGTATAAGTAACATTTTGATAGGTACTTAATTACACTGGAAACATCACGAGAAGAAGTCTGCTTATATAGTTATTTACTTTAAGTAATTAGCAATTACATATGTTCGTATCATTATGTTTGACACTTTTGACGCAGCATACAATCCGCCAATAATAAAAATGTAAACTGATCCATGTGAAAAACTCCGTTACGGAAAAATAATTTTACATTAGTCGTAATTCATACCTACGTAGGTAGCTATTTATAGCAATATATATCATCATAAATGACTGTATCATACGGAGCTGATTTTAAATCAGCCGATATTGGTCAAACACATCTCTACGTGGCGAAGTATCTTGTTCAAAATTTACATATTTTTAATAAATATAAGTTACATGTTACAATCATCAATGTCTATACTAAATACTAGAAGTAGGTACAAGTATAACCAGTAAGTAAAGTGAAATGTATAAATCATTGATCACTGGTAACTGTTCAGTAGAAAACTATTACTACTTTAGTAGTGTTGTCAATACAGCGTTTCACTAGAATGAATTCATTTAAATTAGGCGTCTTAAGTGTTCATAGGTTTATTTTGAAAGTAATTCCAATTTGTCTATTTAATTATTCGTAAATGAAGCTTCATTGAGTATTACAACATACGGGTCTTAATTATCTTAAGGATTACAGTTAAGAGGGTTTGTTTGGTACATACGTATTTGCCATTATTTTAATGAAAGGTATTCCTTTTGTTTATTTTTTAAAACGTTTACTTTTTTCACACTTGTTAGCCAGAGAGTTTTATATTGGGTTGTTATTTGGAAGCACTTAAAATAACTTTATGGGAATAAATTGGGTCCTCTCTACAGATGAAATAAAAATAAAACTATTAATTTTCTAACTTGTATCAATATAATCAATAACCATAAATATATAATATATCAGAAAAGGACACTGTTATGAAAACGTAACAACTTATAATTCTAATCTTTTTAATCATAATGTTAGTGTTATACTCATTTTTCAAAACTAACAAGAAGCATAAATCAAAGAAAAGTCAGACTATCTGACAAGACCGTCAGTGTGAGTTGGATTAATACTATGTTGGATATAAGTCCAATCAAGTTACCTGGTTTTATGGAATTTAATGTCAATTAAATCAATAAATAAAAGTGACCATGCTTTTCGTAAAAAAAAAAATTAATTTTTGTAATATTGATGGTACAAATCATAGTGTTGGCTCTCATGGCTATTTAAATACTTGCTTCCAAAGGTAAAGATTATCCCATGAACAGTGCAAAAACAGCTGAAACCTTGAGCAGTGTTTTCACTGCATTTTCATTGTATGTAACTTAGTTTTAAGAATTTATTGAAAGACTATTTGTAAACAACTACCTCATAATTTTAATAACGTTACATAGTTTATACTGATAAGTCAATATTAACATTTATAAAGTTTAGCATTTATTATTTCCATTTTTATCTTTGCATAATGCCGAATTTCTTAAGGTTTGTATTTCTTATCTTATGTTTAGAGTTTAATTTTTGTTTTTATTTTTCAAAGAAAAATAAAGCCTATAATGGAAGTCGTTTTTATTTTCCAGACATCTAGTTCCTGCAATTTTGTCCATTTGCTTATAGCCTAAGAAAGATACGTTTTTTTTGGAAAAAAATCTCTAACTGGCTAATTTTTTTATACGGTTCTTTTAAGTGATTTTAAGAATCAATATTTTTTAAATTTGCGAATCTACCACCGGAAGTTGGATAGAAAAAATGGTGCCCAAAAACTGTTGATTTTTCACAGCAAATATGGTATAAGTAGTTTTATTGAGAATGCTTCTATCTTTAGGTCTGTTTTGATGCTGACGACCCGAATCGAAACATATATGCAACGGGAAATAAGAGAAATTTAATCAAACAGGTATTTTCAGTTTTTCTCAAATTTATTAAAAAGAAAATTATATATAAGCTTTTTATAGCAACACATGAAAAACAAGGACTGTTTCTCAGAATTATCATTGAAAATGAAACTATTTAAATATTTGGTAAATAGTTTTTTACAAATCGCCTATTTAACATTAGTAGAAAAAATATATCAGTTCCAATTTTTCCGTGGACTTTTAATTTAAGCCCTGAGAATGTCAATGGAATAGGAATGAACCCCATGTTATTTGTTTTCGTTGATTTGCTTAATTACAGCACACACGTGCAATCTGATTTGGACTTTATTGCCTTACTATCAGGGATTATTTTAGAACGCACAACGAGATGGAAGTAGGCATGTCGATACTCAAGCGCGCGGCGCGTGCGGCCCCCGCCGCCTAGCTCCGATGTCTGTTTATTATTATTACTTACTATGACTCTGATATGAATAACGAATGCATTGATGACGGTGCCCAAATACAAATAAATACAAAGTCCGTGATTGCAATTTTCCCGTTGGCTTTAAAGCTCAGAATATCAACGAAATAGGAATAAAGCGAATTTTATTTATATTCATTAATGTACAGCAAACGTTTGCAATCGGATTTGGACTTTATTGACTTACTGTTAAGGATTATTTGAGATGAGAATGTAGGGATTGAGTAGGCAGGTTCAAACTTAAAACACGCGTGCTTGAGGCCGCCGCTCGGCCCAGCCCCTCTAGCACAACATGTATTCCGTATCTACTCGCGCGCGAGATAAGCCACCTGTCACATTTTGACAGCATTAATCAGACAGTGACAGGTAGCCTATCTCGCGCGGACGAGATGCATGTTATGCTAGCCGCACAGTGCGACATTTTATTATTATTTACCTACTCATTCATTACCTTTAAAATGATATTGAGTTTGAGTAACTATGTAAAATTTGTTTGCGGCGTAGGAAATTTTGTTTATTTGCGTAGTTTATGATGTTTACGTATAATCTTAATCTTAAATATATAAAAGAAGAAACTGACTGACTGATTGATTGACTGACTGACTGACATATCAACGCACAGCCCAAACCGCTGGTTCTAGAGATTCCAAATTTGGCACGTAGGTTCCTTATAAGCTTTAGGGGTGCACTAAGGAAGGATTTCTCAAAATTCATCCCCTAAGGGGGTGAATTGGGGCTCCGAAGTTTGTATGGAGAAACAAGATTAGTTTGATTATTTTATTCGAAACTTCACAGGAGTACTCCTAATAATAAATGAGTAAACACAGTTTCAGGTTTTCTGAAAATTCAACCCCTAAAAGGGGGAAATGGGGTGTCAAAGTCTGAAAATCGACAATGGGCATAGTTTTTGTGTGGTTTATCGGGTCGCTGATTACGAAAACAACACTGATTTTAAAATCCAACGTGGCGGACGTGAAATACCATCTCCCCTGTCGGGGTGAAATGGGGTTGAAATGTCTACATATCAATATGGGTATCGTTTTCATGGTTTTTTGGGACGTCAATTACGAAAATGGCATCGATTTTAAGATTTAATATTGTGGACATAAACATTTCTAAATATGTAAAAGATGAAACTGACTGACTGATTGATTGACTGGCTGACTGACTGACATATCAACGTACAACCCAAACCGCTGGTTCTAGAGATTCCAAATTTGGCACGTAGGTTCCTTATAAGCTTTAGGGGTGCACTAAGGAAGGATTTTTCAAAATTCATCCCCTAAGGGGGTGAAATGGGGCTCCGAAGTTTGTATGGAGAAACAAGATTAGTTTGATTATTTTATTCGAAACTTCACAGGAGTACTCCTAATAATAAATGAGTAAACACGGTTTCAGGTTTTTTGAAAATTCAACTCCTAAAAGGGGGAAATGGGGTGTCAAAGTCTAAAAATCGACTATGGGTATTATTTCTATGGTTTATCGGATCGCTGATTACGAAAACAACAATGATTTTAACGAAAATTGGCGGACGTGAAATACCAATTTTCCCAGTCGGGGTGAAATGGGGTTGAAATGTCTACATATCAATATGGGTGTCGTTTTCATGGTTTTTTTGGGACGTTAATTACGAAAATGGCATCGATTTTAAGATTTAATATTGTGGACATGAACATTTTCTAAATATGTTAAAGAAGAAACTGACTGACTCACATATCAACGCACAGCCCAAACCGCTGGTTCTAGATTATATTCCAAATTTGGCAAGTAGGTTCCTTATAAGGTCTAGGGGCGCACTATGAAAATATTTTCCAAAATTCACATGCTAAGGGGTGAAACGATGCCAAAAATTTGTATGGGAAAACAAGATTAGTTAAGACTATTTTATTCGAAACTTTAAAGGAGTATTCCTAATGATAAATGAGTAAACAAGTTTTTCAGGTTTTTGAGAATTCAACCCTTAAAAGGAGGAAATGTGGTCACAAAGTCTGAAAATAATACCCATATTGATTTTCAGACTTTGAGACCAGATTTCCTTCTTTTAAGGGAGACAGATATGTACTTTTATTCAAGAGTAGTAATTATAATCTCTTAGTAGTAGTAAGTCGATGGCGGCATAAAAAATCGTATACCGAAACCTCCAAAATGTAACAAAAAGTTTTCCGATCCGCACCTAAATCGGTTCAGCCAAACGCGTGATAATCGCGGACAAACACATACCTCTGGTTGGGTCAAATTCAAACTGAGATCATCCTTTTCTTGTAGACTGTTTAAAGTTACGTTTAGTACGCGGGCGAAGCCGGGAGAAAAAGATAGTGTGGTATATATCTTTAAGAGTACGGTACGGCTTTCACACTTTGTCACCCGATTTCCTCCTTTTAGGGGTTGAATTTTCAAAAAACCGGAAACACGTGTTTTTATTTATTGTTAGGAGTACTCCTGTTAAGTTTCGAATAAAATAGTCTGACTAATCTTGTTTCCCCATACAAACTTTGGACCCCCATTTCACCCCCTTAGAGGATGAATTTTGAAAAATCCTTCCTTAGTGTGTGTGTCCCCTAGCTAGAACTTATAAGGAACCTACGTGCTAAATTTGGAATCTCTAGAACCAGCGATTTGGGCTGTGCGTTGATATGTCAGTCAGTCAGTTAGTTTATTTTTTTATATATTTAGATAAAGAATGTTCATTTTCTCAATATTAAATCTTAAAATCGATACCGTTTTCGTAATTGACGTCCGAAAAAAACAAAACTACACCCATATTGATATTTAGTTATTTCAATTTCAACCCCATTTCACCCCGACAGGGGAGATGGTATTTCATGTCCGCCACGTTGAATTTTAAAATCATAGTAGTTTTCGTAATCAGCGCCCTGATAAACCACAGAATCAATACCCATTGTCATTTTCACACTTTGTCACTCGATTTCCTCCTTTTAGGGGTTGAATTTTCAAAAAACCGGAAACACGTGTTTACTTATTTATTGTTAGGAGTACTCCTGTGAAGTTGCGAATAAAATAGTCTGACTAATCTTGTTTCCCCATACAAACTTTGGACCCCATTTCACCCCCTAAGAGGATGAATTTTGAAAAATCCTTCCTTAGTGTACCCCTCGCTAGACATTATAAGGAACCTACGTGCCAAATTTGGAATCTCTAGAACCAGCGATTTGGGCTATGCGTTGATATGTCAGTCAGTCAGTCAGTTTCTTTTTTTTATATATTTAGATAAAGAATGTTCATTTCCACAATATTAAATCTTAAAATAGATACCGTTTTCGTAATTGACGTCCGAAAAAAAAAACATAAATCTACACCCATATTGATATTTAGTTATTTAAATTTCAACGCCATTTCACCCCGACAAGGGAGATGGCATTTCATGTCCGCCACGTTGGATATTAAAATCATTATAGTTTTCGTAATTAGCGACCCGATAAACCACAGAAACATACCCATTGTCGATTTTCATACTTTGTCACCCCATTCCCCCCTTTTAGGGGTTGAATTTTCAAAAAACTGGAGACACGTGTTTACTTATTTAGAAGGTGAAGTTTTGAATAAAATAGTCTTACTAATCTTGTTTCCCCATACAAACTTTGGACCCCCATTTCACCCCCTTAGGGGACGAATTTTGAAAAATCCTTCCTTAGTGCACCCCTAGACCTTATAAGGAATCTACGTGCCAAATTTGGAATCTCTAGAACCAGCGGTTTGGGCTGTGCGTTGATATGTACTGACAGAAACGAACAAACCAGTTTTGTCTATTTAAAAAAAATTGATCCCCATACAATATTTAACCCCTATTTTCAACCCTTTGAGAGACGAAAATTTTTAAAACACCTAGTTAACTTTCCTTGTTATATCTGCGTTTTCAAAATTTTGGATGGCGGTCACCCGCCTGTAGCCCTTATTATCTCTGGTTGGTGACTTTTGCCGTGATATGATCTTTATGAAACATGCGTGTTCCGCGTATCTATTCTATACTACTTATATAAAATAATTATGACGATGTAATATTTTAAAAAACGAATACATTTGTCATCCTATTTACTTGTTGGATCAAGACATACTTATTTACGCAATCTCGGTGTTGCGTCTATGTAATTCAAGGTCGCGAAGGGCTTCGACCTGCGCGGCGTGCGAAGTGACGAATACCTGCTTCTAAGCGTCCCTATAAGGCACAATTTAGCGTGGCATCATCTTTCTAAGAATTTATGCCGATACGTATACATGTTCTACTTTTTATCATCATCCTCCTAGCGTTATCCCAGTACAGTTGCATCCTGAAGGATGCCTGGGGTCCGCTACCTAATCCCAAGATTTGACGTAGGCACTAGTTTTTACGAAAGCGACTGCCATCTGACCTTCCAACCCCAAGGGGAAACTAGACCTTATTGGGATTAGGCTTTGTCAAGTGAGTGGGCAACTTGACTGTTAGAAGTTCTCAAGCCGCCCGAAGGCCTCCAACTCGGCTTAACGACTACTGCCATAGACAGCAACCGGGATCAACGGCTTAACGTGCCTTCCAAAGCACGGGAGCGCTCAGTTAGTAACCACTCAAAGCGGTCACCCATCCAAGTCCTGACCGCTGCCCACGTTGCTTAACCTTGGCAAGCGCAAGCGGTGCGCAAGCGCCGCTGTGTGGTGTAGTCACACCCTAATAACTCAGCTGATCACAGCTGATACACATCTGATGGAAACTTAACTAATATTAACCTTTGTACCTTTTCTCAGAACAAAGGAATGCGAGAGACCTTGATATTGATTCCAAGAAGATAGTATTACCATATGTTCTATTTCGCATACCAAACTGTTAGTATAAAAGCAGTGTAATTGTTACTCAATAAATCAGTATTTCCTCGAGTCTCGTCTTATCATTATTACCCGTAACGCTCCACATCTCATGGCGACCCTTCCAGTGCCGAACTACTAAGAACAGGTCGTCTCATGGCGACCCTTCCAGTGCCGAACTACTAAGAACAGGTCGTCTCATGGCGACCCTTCCAGTGCCGAACTACTAAGAACAGGTCGTCTCATGGCGACCCTTCCAGTGCCGAACAACTAAGTGCATGTCGCCTCTCATGGCGACCCTTCCAGACGGTCTGCGCCAGGCAGCCCCGATATAGTCACCTGGACCGACCAGCCAGCTCCGCCACACCAGCCAGCCAGCACCACTGCGTCAGCCAACCAGCATAGCCAGAAAAGCTATGGGGGGACAGTGCACCAAAACGGACCAGAAAGAAGAAGTTATTATTGCCCAAAACGGAGCCGAAAACAGCGCCAGCACGAAGCAGATAGACAGCAGCACGGCAGCTACATATATCTCCACAGCAGTGCTGATATTACTAGGCGTTATTTTCCTGTACGCCATTTGGGAAAAAATCCATAAATGTCTCACGAAGAAAATTGAGAGACAAGCAGTGGCAGCAACAATACGCAACACCAAGGCGGAACAGAGCGTCTAATCTCCAGTCTACGGCCTGCAGCACGTCAGCAGCATCACCCACACGCAGCGTGAACACCAGCACCAGCCGCGCCGCCGCTCAACAGCCCAGCTGTTCAACAGCTGACAAACAGATGTCGACAGGTACAATTTTAAAAATTAAGTAGTGAATTTGGTGATGTGTAGACTATTTTTGTATTATCTAGTTTAGTTTCGTGGTTCAAGTGCTAGCTAAATTCAAATAATGTACATGTAGCATGACCGAAATTCAAAAATTATATGACCAATTAAAATCACTACAGGAGGATATTAGAAAATTAGGACCAAAACGCCGAAAAGAGGCTATTGGCCAAAATAAACTCCAACAAGTAAAAATTTTATATGGTCAGTATAATCAGTACATAGAAGAATATAGTTCTAAGTTAGAACAATCGGAAATTTCTGTACAGGACAGTGAGTTAATCCAGTCTATTTTAATAAAAATAGAGGAAATTTATAACAAAATTATAAAAACCTACGAGCAAGACCAAGAGCACGGCACCATGACGTCTACCGAAAGCTTTGACCTAAAAACGGCAGTAGCATTGCTACCAGTCATGGACGGTTCAGAGGCCGTCACTAAACAGCTCATAGACGCCATAGAGTTGTACTCTATGATGATAAAAGACTCAGACTCAAAATTATTAATAAATTTCGTCATTAAGACCCGATTAACTCAAAGTGCTAAACTTAGAATATCAGAAAAACATACCAGTGTAAGCGATTTAGTTGATGAGATGAAAATCCACTTATTACCAACAAAATCAGCAACCGCGATACAAACCAAACTATTAACTATTAAACAGGGAAATAGATCTATCGAGCGATATGGACAAGAATTAGAGGAACTATTCGTAAACCTCACGGTAACACAGGCCGATGGAAAGCCGGAGGCCTATAAAATATTACAACCCCTGAACGAGAAAATGACTATAACTAAATTCGCAGAGGGTTTGCGAAATGACAAACTAAGTACCATTATAGCGTCGCGAGGTTACACCTCGTTAAAAGATGCTATACAGGGTGCAAAGGACCAAGAGGTGTCCGTATCTACGCCCAATACGGAGCAACTATTGCACTTCCGGAACAAAGGAAGTTACATCCCAAGGACATACAGGAGCTATTACAATAGGGCTCCAGTGGGTAAATACCCACAGCGTACACTCCCACCGCGTGGTCCGTCATACAAAATACCATGGCGACCTAGAGTGTACACTCAGAGGAAAAATACTCGACCTATACGACCCGCGAATAACTATAACACGCGTACGTATAATAATTACCGCGAAAAACAATCTAACAGGCGACATCACGTTAATACGGTGATAGAAAATACACAAGACGAAAATCACTCGCCTTCGCCGTTACAATTTTTTCGTGAATAAAAACTACATTCTAACTTATAATCATATGAATTCGGTGCAATTTGCAATAAACGACACAGCGCACATATGGCTTATAGACACGGGCGCCAGCCTTAGCGCCATAACATATGACGCAGCAAAATCATCCCGCGCGCGTATGACACCCAGGACGACCCACATCAATGGAGTCGGAGGAAAGATTACGTCACACAGTACAGTTACTTTAAAATTACAAAAAGAAAGTAACACATTTCAACATGAATTTCATGTTTTCCCGAAATTACCAATACAAGTTGACGGGATACTCGGACAAGACTTTTTGATAAAATATAAATGTGTCATAAACTACGAAAACGGGACAATCACACTGAACAATAACAACGAATTAATTACGATACCATTAATTTTACAAAATAATGATGACGTCACCATTAACTCAAATCAAATAAAGTTACCAGCTCGAAGTGAATCCATTATAAAATTATCTACAAATTACACGGGGGATTGCGTTATATTGTCAAGTGAAATTGGAGAAGGAATTATTATAGCCAATTCTATAACTAATGCCAAAAATGGAAAAATAACAATTAAAATATTAAACACGCGTGACGAAATCATAACTTTACACAATCTTACACCGGAAATACGACCATTACGTGATTATAATTGTTTTTCATTCGACAAATGTCAAAACAATGCAGACAGAGTAAAATTACTTTTTTCACTTTTAAAATTCGACAACTTAAATAAAGAAGAACAAAATTCTATTGCCAATATTTGTGCAAAATATGCCGACATTTTTCAACTACCAGGCGATTCGTTAAATACCACAAATTTATATGAACAAAAAATACGTTTAAAACCCAACGTATCACCTGTATACAGTAAACCCTACCGGTTACCTCAATCACAAAAATCGGAAATTAAAAAACAAATACAACAAATGTTGGAAAATGACATCATAGAAGAGTCCCAGTCGGAATGGGCAAGTCCTTTACTCCTTGTTCCCAAAAAACCAGACTCAAGCGGAGAAAAGAAATGGAGATTGGTAATAGATTACAGAAAAGTAAATGAAGTAATAGAAAACGACAAATTTCCCCTCCCTAACATTACGGATATCTTGGATTCATTAACCGGTGCTATGTATTTCAGCACTTTAGACCTAAATCAAGGTTATTATCAAATCAAACTTGACCCTGAGAGTAGAAAATATACCGCTTTCATTGCGGATAAACACTATCAAATGAAACGCCTCCCCATGGGATTAAAAACAAGTCCAAATGCCTTTAGTAGAGCAATGACAATAGCTATGTCAGGATTAAATTACATACAATGTATAGTATACCTAGATGACATCATTGTCATGGGTAGAAATTTAGATCAACACAATAAAAACCTATTAGATGTTTTTAAAAGATTACGAAAAGTAAATTTTAAATTAAATCCACAAAAATGCAATTTTTTACAAAAAGAAATTCTCTACCTAGGACACGTAGTAACTCCAGGAGGGATAAAACCCGACCCACAAAAAATAACAGTAGTACAAAATTATCCAGTACCAAAAAACGCTGACGAGGTCAGACGTTTTGTAGCATTTGTAAATTACTATCGAAAATTTATTCCAAAATACTCCGAAATAACCCAACCATTAAATAATCTATTAAAGAAAAATGTAGAGTTCAATTGGACAAAACAATGCGACAAGGCGTTCACAACTCTAAAAATAGCCATCGCCAGCCCACCTGTGTTACAATACCCCGATTTCTCAAGTGATAACACATTCACGATACACACAGACGCCTCGGGCGTGGCAATAGGTTCAATATTATCAAATAAAAATGGATTACCAGTAGCGTACGCAAGCCGACCATTAAACGAGGCAGAAAAAAATTATCCTACAACGGAAAAAGAATTACTCTCGATAGTATGGGCAGTAAAATACTTTCGACCATATTTATACGGACGTACGTTTAGAATTATAACAGATCATCGCCCTCTTATTTATTTATTCAGCATGAATAATCCATCGAGTAGGCTCACTAAGTTTCGTTTGTGCCTAGAGGAATACGACTTCGTAGTAGAATATTTAAAAGGAAAAGATAATGTAGCTGCAGACGCATTATCTAGGATCGAAATTACTAGCGACGAGCTTAAAAATATGACAAAACAAGTCATATCGGTAATGACTCGAGCACAAAGGAAACGTATGGGAGAGCAAAAACAAGTAAATAATTCGAGTAATAAGGATTCCAACTATGACGGGTCTGATCAACCAAGTATAGTGGAAATTCTTAAAAAGCCAAATAATTTGCCAGAATTAAGTTTCAATAAACGAGACTATGACAAAGTAATGAAACAAACAGACTGTATTACCAGTCAGAATAATATTATTGTATACTCGCAATCCTTACTGACAATGTGTGTCGAGCCTAGTACTCTATCGCGTACGAAACGAGCTTTCCTCGCGAGAGAATTAGGTATGTTTTGCAAGGCACAACAAATAACAGAAGTATGCATACTACGTAAACACGACACCGCGTGTATTATTGAGGAGCTAGCTCAATGTATAAATAAATGTAAAACCGGGTCCGGACCCCGATTATGTATAATTAAAGGTGTCACAAAAGTAAGTGATAAGGATGACAAGCGAGTCATATTAAACGACTTTCATTTATTACCGACCAGCGGTCACGCAGGCATTCGACGAATGACCAATAACTTGAAGCGTTACTACTACTGGCCCGGAATGGATAACGACATTATAAAATTCGTAAAAAGATGTGATAAATGTCAAAAACAAAAATTCCATAAATATATAAAACAGCCATTATGTATTACTAGTACGGCAACAGCTTCATTTGATAAGATATTCTTAGATTTATGCGGACCCCTAACAAAGGATACGAATGGTTATTGCTATATACTTACGTTACAGTGCGAGCTCACAAAGTATGTAGAGGCATATCCACTTCTAAATAAGGAGACCGAGACAGTCGCGAAAGCTTTAGTTGATAATTTTATATTGCGATATGGAATTCCTAGAGAAATCGGAACAGATAGGGGAAGTGAATTCATTTCATCAACTATGCGCGACATTTGTAATATTTTAGGTATAAAACAATTGCAATCAACCGCTTACCACCATGAAAGCCTTGGTTCCTTGGAAAATTCGCATAAAGCTCTAGGAGCATTTTTAAGAATACAAACAGACAACCAGGCTCATCAGTGGTCAGATTGGTTGCAATATTGGTGTTTTTCTTATAACACGACAGTGCATTCAGCCACTAAATATACACCATATGAATTAGTATTTGGTAAGTTATGTAATATACCAAGTAATATTATTAATCAAGTAGACCCTATGTATAATTATGATTCATATCCTATAGAATTTAAGTATAGATTACAAAAATCCCAAGAGGATGCTAGAAATAATTTAATTAAGACAAAAATGTGTAGAAAAATAAGTTATGATTCCAAAATAAACCCCATTACCTATAAAATAGGAGATTTAATATTAATCAAAGGGGAAGATAGACATAAAATGGACCCGGTATATAAGGGACCATATACGGTAATTGAAGATCAAGGCACGAATGTAAAAATATTAGCGCTAGGTAAGGAGCACATTGTGCATAAAAATAGAACTAAACCTTACTACACATAAAAAAAAAAACTATGTATAAGAAAAAAAAAAAAAAAATTTTTTCATAATTAACATTAATTTAGTAATAAGATCATTTATATTCAGTTTTAATCATTATTCTCTCATTTATTTACATTTAATCCTATAATCCTATAGTAATAATAATATAACCTACTAGTATTATTAAGTGTATTAACTAAGAAAAAAAAAAAAAAACAATGTTTACTTAAAACCATAAATTAATAAATTGATATTCTAACACAATGATCCAACTTGATCGTAAATAAACATATTCATTCATTCATAAAATTTATATTACAGTATTTACAATGCTAAAAGGGTTATGCCAATCCATCTGATCGCATACCACCTGTTCTACAACATCTGGACATCTCAAGTTACGATAACAAATAAATATTACTCTGAACCACTCTAGATAATAATGTAACAAAGAAACCTACCATATAAGGAACACGTAATGTAAACATTGTAACTAGTATTAAGATACATTAAGAAACCATGTATACCATAGACTTAAGTTAGTTAAGAAACCATGTAAACCATAGACATAAGTTGATTAAGTTTACAGAAGCCAAAAAATAGTAGTTAAGTATTTTACTATTTTTTGTCTCAAAAAAACGGGGAAGCTGTGGTGTAGTCACACCCTAATAACTCAGCTGATCACAGCTGATACACATCTGATGGAAACTTAACTAATATTAACCTTTGTACCTTTTCTCAGAACAAAGGAATGCGAGAGACCTTGATATTGATTCCAAGAAGATAGTATTACCATATGTTCTATTTCGCATACCAAACTGTTAGTATAAAAGCAGTGTAATTGTTACTCAATAAATCAGTATTTCCTCGAGTCTCGTCTTATCATTATTACCCGTAACGCTCCACATCTCAGCTGGGCCACGAGCGCTCCTTGGATAGTTTGAGTATAGTGGGCCATTTGATTGGTATTTTAACAGTTGCTTTTCGCTTAGTGACTTCAGCCTCGACAAGAATGCTTGTTTTATGTCTACTTTTTATGTATACCTAATTTATGTCTTCAACTGTACTGTTAATAAAGTGTGTGCAAAGTACAATCACGAATATATGGTCTCAATATACCTACCGTCCGGCCGACAACGTAGTTGTTCAGTACCTACCTACACCTACGAATGCACCGGATGAGAGGGCTTTTATTATAGGCGTATAGGTTAGGTACACAAAGTCCGTGATTTCTTAATCGATAAATTATATATATTTAAAAATCATTTTGGCGGTTTTGAGTCGTTTTAGATGTCAGATTATATACAAAATTTAAAGTTACTAAATGACTTAGTTTTAACTTTTAATCCATACTTCATAGCTACTATTGAACTTAATAATAAGTTGTCTAAAATACACTATTAACATATACCTAATAGAACATAAAGCTTAGGGCCGCACCGAAGCCACCGATAAAAGTAAAGTACCTACACACACACTTGTCACCCACCCGCGCGCCTCTCGCTGTGCTGCACACCTCCGCTCACCCCGCGTATTCCCCTCTCGCGCCTACTATTAATGAAAATGCATTTGAAATCACTTAATAGGTATTTATAGGGTTCATTAGCATTACACCTTCTTCAATGTGGCCTTCATGAAAAGTCAACGTAGTGAGTTTGGCTTATATATTAATTTCACAAGACTTTTTCAAAGAAAATAAAGCTCCAGGTATTTTGGGTAGCTTCAGTATAAAAAGGGTCAATACATATAAGAAAGATATATATAAACCATAACTGTAATGTTAGCTTATATACCATAGCCGTAATTGAATTTTATATTTTTCTGTATTAAAAATTATTATATTACGATGTTGCCTTAACAAAAATCGGTTGATTTTTCATGTATCACAAAGAATATAAATATATATAGTATGTCATAAAGTAAGTAAATGCTTATACCATTTTCGCCCGATTTTTAAGGATTTTTTATAGATTATTTTTTAATATTTTCTACAGTCACGTTGGTGGACTATGTGTTTTATTAAAGAATACCTAATCTAATTGCTTTAACAAATTTTTTGGTGCAAAAAAAGTAGCTGTTATGAATTAATGTTCAAAATTCATACAGCGCAACCGTACCGCTCGCTCTTAGGCTATTAATATTATTGATAATAAAAACTATTCGATGGTTGTCGTCAAAAACATTTCGTGCTGTTTTTAGACGGCAACACTAGATGTCGCTACACGGCGCTATACATTTCAAGTAAACTTGAAATCAAGTTATTACAAGTTATAATTATTACAATAATTTGCCTATGTTAATATTAAAAGGTCCTACCTAATACTCCTCACAGTAGGTCCTCCTACGGTATGTACAAAAATATTATCCGAGAATACATTTTACGCTAATATAAGGTATTTCTTATTCAATGCAGATGGCAAGTCAATCGAAAGGGAAAGATTAAAAGACAGTTCAAACGCGTGTCGGAGCACGCACAATGAAGGGTGCATTGTGCGTGCAATGTGCAATTATCTCCAAATATATTCACTTATTTTTTACATTCCATTATTTACTTGCGAAACGTAATAAGTAATAACTTACGTAATAGCCTAGCACATAGACGCAAAGTAGCGTGTCTGTGCGTCTTCTACAAATTGTACTTCGCTGAGTGTGCTCAGGAGCTCTTCATCATCAGCATCTTTTATAATGCGCACTGCTAAATGTTTGGAATACCCTGCCGGCGTCTGTATTTCCGAGATCATATAACCTGGACCTTTTTAAGGCACGAGTGAATAGGCATCTTCTGGGTGAGCTCGCTTCATCGTCGGCCTCATCTTTGCCCCCTGGCTAGATGCTGGCCAAGAGCAATCCTATTTTTAATTTTTAAATAATCTGCTATCTACATTCATTACTAAAGGAAGACCTATCGATTTCGACCACTATACTTTGTTGCCTTAAAAAAATGTATTGTGTGCCTCTGTAAAATTGTTTTCGTCATTTGATTATATAATTATGTAGCGGCTTACATATCACGTAAATTCCGTTTTTTAGGGTTCCGTAGTAAACAAGGAACCCTTATAGTTTCACCATGTCCGTCCGTCCGTCTGTCCCCCGTTTTTCTCAGTAACCGTTAGTACTAGAAAGCTGTAATTTGACATGAGTATACATATTAATGACGCCGACGAAACAGTAGAATAAAATCATAAAAAGATTTTTTTTAGCTCTTTCAAAAATATTATAAGGTTTATGAAAGCATTTTTTGATTAAAGAATTGGTTTGCGTGATATTAAGCTTTGACGTTATTGTCAAGTGTGTCCGCCCCCCCTGTCAGCTAAACAGTGGCTACTAGGCATGTGAAAAAAATCATGGTAATAGTATATACGATAAATTTAAAAGGAAAACTATCACAGATAAGTAGACTACTTAGTTAACGAGTAATAGTCGTACTTCAGAAATTTACTTTGTAAAAGCAAACTTTCGTACAATTTCCATTGATACCTTAGATAATGTTGTTGATTCTGTCAAAAACATAGTGAGTTCGCGAACTTTTTAGTCCACATAATGTAACGGGTACACGACTACGGAACCCTACCTTGCGCGTGGCCCGACACGCACTTGGCCGGTTTTTTTCAATACACTTAGTATTTGAGTAAAATAAAATGCCTGTGACAAAACAGACCGACTGCCAGACACACGGATATGACCAAACATTTTAGCTATCAGGACCCAAAAAATAGAAGTGAAGCGTCGTTTCAGTTTGTCCAAGAGCAATAGAAGATACTTTGAAATTCATGACGACTTAGTTATCGCATCAAGCTAGACAATTTTCTTTTAAAAATTAATGTGAATGCAGAAACACGAAAGATAAATCAGCTTTAATTTTTTAATCAAAGTGAAAATTGAAAAGTTCAACACCCCAGGTGGGATTTGAACCCACGACCTCTGGAATCCACCACCACGGTGGCTCAATTGGACGGGTTCCAGAGGTCGTTACACCTGTGGCGTTGAATTTTTCAATTTTCACTTTGATTAAAAAAAATGAGATTTTCGCTAGCGCGTCCGCATCCGCTTAACGAACATTTAAATCAGTTTTGTAAACAAATTTCTACATTTAAGTAAACCAATTCCAAGCTTTCTGTCTTATTTGTCTTAAAAAAAAAGTGTGGAGATTTTTCCTTTAGTTTAGTTAGATATTTGAACGGGCAGCTCGTGTCAAGGAAACACTACATTTTGTCGTAATATGGGCGCCTCCCCTGTGCCCTCGTAAAATACCTATGTTTACGAGACCGGGAAACTTGCTCTCTGCCATGTTTAATATTTTATCTATTCACATTTTGATGCTACGGCCATGTGGGTCAGTTATGAGTATGTGAATATAGTAAGTACGTTAAGATCTTAAAATCATGTTTGTTACGGGTGGATTTTCAAAGTTTTTTAGGTGTCACAAAAGCCAGTTACTAAAATAATTATCACAAAAATACCTCAAATGTATTTTTTACACATTGCGAACTTAAAATTACAGTAAGGAATACCAAACTGTATACTCGTACATTATTTTAAGCAAACCCCCAGAATAGTATAATAGTATTACGTACAGAACGGCCACGAACTGCCCCGCACCGACGTCAGTTACCTCGCCCCTGCGGCGTTTTAGTCACCGATCAGTCACCGCTTATTGCGGTGCGCAACAACAACAATTCTGACCAACTTAAATATAAATGTATTAATTAATTTACACCATTAGAAAGACGATTAAATGACACATTATAACGTATATAGTTAAATATAAATAATGGTTCATGGTTTATTTAAAAGATGGTCAGGTCATGTCATGTTGGTTTGTCACACGCTTAACCAGTAAACGACTTAGCGCAAATACCTGAAAATATGTAATGAACCTAATGTACTGACACTATCTTTGCAATTGCAAAGAACATACATTGCGTAACATTTTAAGAGAAAATACGTCTGTTGCGCTTAGACATTGAAGGGACGCGAGTTGCTGCTTCGCATTGTCAAACGGCTTAGGTATATTACGCGATATATATTTTCGTCCTCTAAGAAATAATTTTCACGGTCAGCTTTTTAAGCATGGAGAACGTCTTTAATTGAGATTATTTTTTAACGTGAATTAGCTCGTTTTCTTCTTTAATAGTTCGTGTTCAGATCATGTATTACCTAAATGGAGTATATCGTTTGGCCGTAATATAGAATATGTTTATTTAAATTTTATTTAATTTATTTTTAATTTATTTAAATTTAAATTTAGTTAAAGCTTAATTGGGTACAAAATTAAAAATTTATGGTTATCCTCATATTCTTTTGGTTGATTTGTGTAAGATTGTCCACAAATATTTATTTATTTTATTTTATTTTGTTTTACTCCTTTTTTTCTTAAATTTCTTTACTGATTAAAAGCTGTAATAACAGTTAAATAATACTTTTCCACTCCCTTGAGGGATGATTTCCGGGATAAATACTATCCTATGTCCTTTCCCGGGACTCAAACTATTTCCATGCCATATTTCTTTTAAACCGGTTCAGTGGTGCGTGAAGCAGTAACAGCCATACAGACAGACATACTTTCGCATTTATAATACCTACTAGTGGCTCTGTGAGCGTTAGAGTCGTGACAGCTTTTTTTAAAATTTCCAATGACTATATTAGGGATCGATCCTGCTCACAAAATTTCACGATAATCGTTTGAGAAATGCATTGTGTAGGATAAACCATGAATAAAAAAAAACCGAAAATTTCCAAAAAAATTATCCAACAAAAAATTATATCTACGACTAAGAGAATACAAACGATGTTAAAATATATTAAGTTAAGGCTGCAGAGCTTCTCGAACAAACATACATACATTTCGTAACATACAAACACTCAAAAACTTAACCCTCCTCTGCCGCAGATTCGCAGCCACTTATTTGCAAGTGTGCGAAAGAAGTATTGTTGAGGCGATTCATGTTTTGATTAGTCGAACTCTTCCCACATGGTTTTGCCACTGTGTGGGATTCAATAACGAGTGTTTATCAGGAATCACATCAAGGTAATGAGTTACTGCAGTAAGTGATCGTATGTGACGCTTCTAGGAGGGGCGGGGGCACCGCGAGTCGCCGGGGTGTTGCTAGTGCACGGCCAAAATAACCAAAGTAGGCAAACAGGATCCGTTTTGTACACGCAAGTAGGTATAGTAAAACACATTTTGACGTAAATATCTGAGATAGGATAAAACTGATATCGATGATACAGAAAAGCGAAGTTGAACCGTATAGAAAAAAAAGTCGTTGGCGTCGAAAAGGTACTTACAGAACGCAAGCGCAACACCGTCTGCTACGTTGTAGTTGTAGCACATAGGTAACAGGTCCACACTGCCCACAAATATTTATTAAGCGAAAGTTATCTTTGTAGTTGGGCTCTATTTACAGGGGGGTAGGGGGGGGGGGCTCAAAAATACGTTGACACGGTTTTTTTTACGACAGGACTACACGACTTTTGTAAAAAAGCGTTAACATACTATTAATAAACTTAACAAAACATCTGCAAAATATTCCCCTTTGGCTTTGATACATAGTTGCAAACAACGCAAGTTAAACTGACTAGCAAAATGCCGACGAACCCTGCGATTCGTTTATTTTTAACGTTTTTTCATAAAAGTCGTGTAGTTGTGTCGTAATAAAAAATATCCTAAAAATTCCGTGTCAACGTATTTTTGGGCCACTCTGTACAATGTACAATTGTACATGGTGCAAAAATTCGTACGCGAGTTATTAATTATATTGCCGGGATGCGAAAAATCGAGGAACGTCGAGTTCGGCCAAACTCTACAATGAGAGGCTGGCAAGTTATTTTTAATGAAACTGAGTAAACATTTTATTTAGGTACCTAATCTCGTAAAATGCGCAGCATACCGCATCAGATTCAGTTCAGATTCTTCATTCACAATATAACTTGAATACCTACGCTATTTGACTAAATTTTTTTTATAATGCCCATCGAACCAGTTTTTAGAGACGATCAAATGTGTATATGGGACCAAATTCAATTAGAGCACAATAAAGGGCTAAAATTAGGGACAAACTTAGCTCGACGCTAGCGGCCCTTAAAAAGGCTCCTGCAAATTGGCCCTGGCAAATGATGTCACTTCTGCCGTCCAATGTCTAAAACCGAACTAAGCTGCTTTTTAGCAGTTTTCGATAGTTTACATGGGCTAAAATAGGAAGAACAGCTCTACCGACTGGTCTTGGAATCATATTTTTATCATTTTTAGTTGCCAAGATATGGAGTCGACCTACCACGTTAAGTGCATGATAATTTGACACTTTACAATACTATAAAGTCGCTAACCAACATTACTACACTATAAGCAATATAAAAGCCCTTAGCTGTTGTTTAATTGAATAAATCACTGGCATGATTCATAGCTAAAAAACGGTTATTCGACAAAAACACCGTTAAAGTCCTTTTACGTTTTTCTTAACTTTTTTTATGCATATACTTTTTTATCAAATACTATACAAGAAAACAGTTACTACGCTTAAACACGGCTAAATACCCTTAGCCCTATATTTGTAAGTATTTGCTTGTGATTCCTATTGAAAATACAACACTAAAACCTAGTAACTGTGATTAAGCCATGAAAAATTACATTAAAAATAGAAGAATGCAACACTTAAACCTGGATAACCAGCAATGCTACACTAAAATGTAGCTAGGCGCAAAATATTATCCTCCCGATTTTACTTCATAGGGTCAGTCAGCCGAGCGACGCGTGCGCTTGAGCTTGTGTCTAGTGGTGTAGTGTGTGATGGATGCATATTTCTCGTCTCAAAATGTCTCGAAGCCGAAGGAAAGTATTATAATATATCTCGCTATACATTTTTTGTGCACTATACTTAGGATATTTTCTACATTAGAAGTGGCGTAGGAAGATTTTTATGTACTTACCCAGATATTAACTTTCAACCTTGAATAAATATCATTTATAGGTATAGTTACGTAATTGGTGGGATAAAATAAGCAGTATAGGACCATCCTTTGGATACTTCCCGCAAGCTAAGAAAACATTGCTCATTGTATCCGAAACAGACAAGCAAACAGTTTACCAGATCTTCAGGGGCACCAATCTAAGCATTATGACTGGATCTCGCTTTTTGGGAAGCTACATTGGTGAAGTTTCCTTCAGAAGATTTCATATAAAAATATTTTATCAAATTCTTTTCCACAGTAGAAAATTATCTCAGAAATCTCCAAAGACTCCCCTAAAGCGGATTACACAGCCCTAACCAAAAAAAAATCCAATGGTTATTCTTACTACGAGTCCTGAAAAACTCCCATGAATTTTTTGAACCACTGACACCATGCACTACGCATGATCTTCCTGCCAGCACTCTTTGTAGTAATAGAATACACATAAAGGCAAAATTCAACCCACACGCCACTAACTTAAAATACGAAAATTCCAAGAAAGGTTGCACAGCTCTCACGGATGCCTTATTACTCTTATTAGTGAAGAAACAAATTGTCCTATCCGACTATAATATACCTCTAAAAGATGCACGCAAAGCCGTAAAGAAAAATATACCCTCAGTGACAAACTTTTAGAAATCATCCTAGCAAAATTCACCACTAACAAGAAAAGAGCGATTGAAAGATCCATCGCATCCAAGATGAAAACGAAGTCCTCAAACCGGCTCTCAGTTATTCCTGCAAAAAACGGTCACTTTGACCTATCCCCACTAGAATTCAGATATGCGCCATCTATAAGATACAACAGAATAACAAACTCCATGACACAGTCATAATTATGCGATGGCTGCGGCTATAGCCAATTCAACACTGATCACGCGCTCTGTTATAAAACCGGAGGCCTAATCACTAGGCGACATATATTCTGCCTTGGCGTATGGGTTGCTCAGAGGAAGGCGTTATTCGATATCCGTGTTTTTAATTGACACTGACGCTCTTTCCTACCTCTCACGTCCAGTCACATCTCTCCATAATCAGCCGAAGATAAAAACAGAAAATACTCTAATGCCTGCGAAATACGACATGCTACTTTCACCCCACTTGTAACATCAGGTGATGGCGTCGTTGCACCCCAAATGTTTTTCTAAAAGACATGAGTGGTACCATTTCTGAACTCTAAAATTGCTCTCTAAGTACCATACTGGGCTGGCTCAGAGCAAAAATCAGCGTCGCTGTGATATGTGCCACCAGTACCTACATGGATCCGCAGCACGAGGCACCGATCCCTCTGCCAGATGGCTCGGGTTCAACGACGGCGCGGCCCTTCCGCGCATCGATTATATCCATTTTTTATAATGTATATATCCAACTGTACGAATATTATTAATAATTTGTAAGTTATTGAATAAAGATTTCGCATTAAGTTTAATGAGTATTTTTCCCAAGATGGATTTTTTCTATAAACAAATACAATAAATAAATATGCATCTGCATCTCTGTATCCACGGTAACTAGTTAGTACCAGAAATCTGAGAAAGCACGCAAATGGTAATGGTTGTACATAGCCGAAAATAAAATGATTTGATTTGATAGGATGGCTTTACATGGCAGCCAAAGTTCAGTTAACATCATCTGTCTTTCGTACGGTGCAGACGCTTATGCTCTATTTAGATTCAGCTACTTTCAACGATAATAATTTCCTTAATGGATGGTTATTTTCTGCATATTTCATGACTTTGCTTTTGTACTATTTCCCACTTACTCTGTAACGTAAATCAAAAAATAAAATTCTTAAAATTCTGTAAGTCGCGCCGGTATGTAAGCCTGCTCTGCCATTCAGGTGAGGCGCCCACCGACATTCTTTTGTCCCTTCCGTTTACATACAAAAGTGCAATACTAACTATACGTGGATACAGTTTTGTTTTATTTATTTATTATAAAAACTTACTTGTATAATTAGTACAACTAACGAGGTTTTTGCCAAAAACACTAAAACAATTTCAGCAGGATTACATGACTAAAACACAGTTAGAGGCAATGGTTCATCATTTAACGTGTTTTTAAATTAGGAACGCATACAGCTTGCTTGAATGTTTGCAGTTATTGCATAGCTACAAAACGGTTATAGTCCAATAACGTGCTTATTCAAAGTTTTTCAGTGTAATCTTTTCCCAATAACAAATACTATAAACTCGTTAAGTGACTTAGCCGTTATTTAGCTATGTTTTGTTCATTATGCAATGTTAAAGAACGGCTAAGGTATACTTAACGGTGTTTTAAGTGTAAAATCGTCGATAGTTTAGTAATTATTTGCAACACTAAAACACAAAAACCTTTCTGTAAAAAAACCTATTCATTATTTTACGAAGTAGTGTAATAACAATGGAAGCACAAATTTAGTTTTAATTTTTATATAAAAGAAATCTGGAATAAATGTGCACATTTCCTAGAAATTTTGGTTTTTACGTTTTTTGCTCATATCTCAAAACTATAATTTGTGGGTTAGTTTGGTTTTAGAAATAGGACGGCAGACTTCCACAGCATTCGACCAACCGTTGTGTTGCTGTTTTAGTCGTAAAATAATGCGTTTAGGTACATAGTTGCTATACAACTTATTTTTTATTTTGACATAAGCATTCTATTCATACTTTTTATTTGAATTTTGGACGGTAAAAAAAATACATAATTTTCTGAGTTTTTGATGATTCATATCTTTTTATAATTTCGGTAAAATTTTATAATTTACGATTTATTGTGATATTTTAATGGCTTACTATCCAAAAAGTGACACTGTGTTATAAATTTTAACATGTGTCAAATACCCGTATTTAAACTTTCGTGAGACATGTTATCACTATATAATAATTATGTCGACCGGATTGACAATTAGTACGCGAGTTTTTACGGAAACTACCTACTGTTTCTTGCGGAAAAAAAACGTGATATTTGCCGAATCCCTTCCTCTCCCCAAAGTTAGAAGACAGATGAGATTGGGCACGACCTCCTCCCCCTTAAACGTCACAAGTAATAGTTTAATGGACGCCTCCTTTCATGTCAAATTACAAGAATCTCTCATTCTCAGTCTATTTTTCATGTCCGGCAAGGACGACTCATCGCATCGCATAGGTACGATTTATAACAAGCATTCCGTAAAACATCCGTTAATGCGTAAACCGGCAACCCTACGCCGGAGTTGTCACGTTTTTCAGCGGAGCCGGGCGAAGATGGGCGCTCGGAGGATGCAGCAGTGAGGGGCCCCCCGCGCCCTTCTCTGACGTAACGCTGCCGTGACTCGCCCAGCCCTAGTGTGTGCTGCGCCGCGTTCCCGTGCCACCGCGGCCGCGCAACTCTCCAGTGCCAATCGTTTGACGTTTACCCTTCTTTCCCCACGGTAACCAGCCCCAGTGAATGAGGTGTATGGACTGTTGAACACCTGATAACACCATCCCTAACCGCAGATGCGTATGACGGATGCATCGGTGGCATTCCGTCAACCTGCCCTTAATAGCGACGCAAAATCTCATTTTCAGCATCACGGTTTATTGATTCTACTATTTCTAAACCAAATGAATTAGGTTTTGTAACACTATAAACGTATAGGAGATTGGAAAGTTAAAAATTGAAGAGGCGTATTATTTTTTTCAATTTAATTTCATCTCGGTTATCGATTGCTATAATCAAATGGTTTAACTTTATGCCAAAATTAAGTGATTGCACGTTTCATTAAGGGTCTAAACACAACTGTAAAGATATAATGCCAGGGCGTAGAGTAAAGCAGAACCTACTCGTATGTAAGTACATGTAAGCTAGGAACATGTGGCTCTAGGGGAGGCTGGCTAACTTGTTACTCGATTAGGTTTCCATAGGTATTGTTTACGTTAATTGAAGCCAGATTTGTATAAACAAAATTCATTTGGTTGTGTCAACATTGTGAAGTCAGGTTGTTGAGATAATCGGATAATTGACGTTGTTGTGGTTTACGGTAAGTTGTAAGCGAGCCTGTCCACTAGTAGTATTGACATCAGTGCTTTTTAGTGAATAGAGCCATCATAACCGCATTTCTGTACCTATCGAGCTCCCAGCCCTGGTCATCTGGGACAGTCTCGGAAGCCTATCATTCATCCTCATGTAGTTTTAATTATTGCAACATTAGATTGGCATCGAAACATGGACTGTATGTATGAAACTACTGGATTGATTCTTAGATGACTGTCGTTTCTTTTAGGTACTCTTCTAGAAACTTAAGTGACAGGCCGGACCTGAGGTTCAATACCTCAGCCAGGTATCGATTTTGGTTAAAGCACAGTCGATTAAATACACTAACAATAATTGGTGAATTGCAGAAAATAAAGTAGCCGCCAAACAAGCATTCATAATTGGAAAAACAAATATGTACAGTGCTTGTTGAGCTTGTTCTCTGATGTAAAACGCCCAATTTGTATACTTTTCATCAAATACTGCGTCGTCAATGGAATAACTTTACTATCTTTCTTTTCACAATTTTGCAATCTCATTTGAACGTTCAAATCTATGTATCGCTCTCTATAAATGTGATAAACAAAATATTATTTTTGTAGTGTACAATAATAAAAACAAAACACATCATTAGGTATTAGATACATATGCTAAGTAAATGTAACTACGAAACTGGGTCCTGAACAGGGCCTTTCCTAGCTCAGGGTTAACGCTGGGTTGTGATTTAATTATATTGTATTGACGCCTTTATACGAGTAGGTACAATAAGCTTTTTGAGTGTGCGTAAGATTAATCTATTATAGATGTAATTTCCCATACTTACTACAAATGACAGACTATCACTTCTAACGTAAGATTGGCACGTTATAATCAACTAATCTCATATAATGTCTGGAAATGTCAGACTATTTTAATAGTCAGCAACGTATTGGGATTCGTGTTGCACATCTGGCATTGCATTCTCCATAGGCTACGGTCACCGCTTACCATCAAGCGGGCCTCACGACAACATAGTTAAAAGAACATGGAATTGAGTGTAACAATTACAATTCACTTTGCTACATTGATTTTCCACGAGATAAAGTATTTTAATATTACGTGCTTAAAGTGCTGATGCTTCGTCATGACATTATAATTTGGCGCCCTCATTATAACGTACTGAGAGATCAGATGCAGAGAACATTTTATTGGTGGTTGTAATTATTTAAAGTGGCGACTGCGGCCGAGTATTAAGCCACGCGTTTTTCGCCAAAGATCGCGAGGAAAGCGGTCCGACCCCAACAAGGAAGGAAAACTACCTTCTTCGTTAGAAGGTCACATCGCAGTCGCTTCCTTAAAACTGATGCCTACGTCAAATTTTAAGATTAGGTGCAAAAGTTGGACCCGGGCTACACATTTCAAGTGGTGGTATAGTGCGGAAAAGGCGATCATTTTCCACGCTTAATGGTGCGTTTCCGCGCAAATTAACGTTTATTAATACGCCAAGGACCGTTGCGCGAGCGTATCAATTTTGAATCCATGATGCACTATTATGCTCGCTGCCCGTTAGGGTTCGCCCGTGTATCACAGGGAACCTTGGCGGAACCACGAGATAAAATAAAGCATGCCCAACTGAAGCAATCATTCTAATACTGGTGAAAGGATTTGGAAAATTAGATGCAATGGTTCCACGACATACTGTCATTCAATAATTACAGTATTTTTTATTACCTTTTTTCCATCGCCTTAATTCTAGTTTTTAGATAAATAACTCAGCCACAGACTCTCAAAAAAACTGAGGTACCTATTAAGAGGGTGTGTCATCTTAAGGGCCGTGGTGGTGCTCTCAAGTTTTTGTCTTGCTAGGTTGCTAATGATAGTAGACGGACAATGATTAAAAATTTACAAAAGTTGATTTTTGGATTATTATTTTTGGTGTAAAAAAACAGTGTCTTATTTAAAATTAACTTTACAGTTTAGGTACCTGCAAGAGACCGAGATTTATCGGTGTCTTTTGCGTTTCTCCTTAGATTTTTCCGGGTATCGATTCTAGATCGCTTTTTCGTCCCTGTATAACCCGTTAAAGTGAATCACATTGAAATCATTGCCGTTCTCTAATAAGCAGATCTTGCTAGTTTAATAATATCTAATATTTAATAACATTGTCTACGCGATCTGAGCTTGACATTTACAAGGTTTTTATTACGAGTGTTAGCTAAGACATTGGAAATATGATTCTTCAGTCATGCTATTAACAACTTGTTTCGCCTATCTTCATCGCTCATCCCGTATATTTTGACGCCAGGATTCTTAATAACAGCGTGTTATCGGAGATCTACATACAGTGGTTGTCTTGAGGTGGTAATGTGAAGCGTTGTGAACGGCAGTCCAACAATCGTGATTGCGGCTTAGGCAGGGTTTAGGTTAGCTTTGGTTTGTGTGCTAAGTAGACTGACACTAAACTTGTAGTTTCTGAAAAAAACAAATTCCTTGGATAATGACGCATGAGAGCAAGCATTGAACTAAAGTGCTGTTTGAAATGAGGATATATTATTTTTCACTTCACATGCTCGAAAAGTGTGTCATATTAAACTTGTGAATCGGGGCTAGAGTAGTACGTATTCATATTTTAGGGAAAATATGAATACATATTTATGTTTTACAAAACATTTTACACCATATTAAATCCACGAATCGCAAAACACATCGACAGCCAATCGGAACATTGGGTTATTTTTTGTAAATACCTACACTGCTCATTTAACTCTTAAACCATTAAGGTATTTTTTCGTCCCTGTTTTAAATACTGTGTATACGACACTGAAATCCCCATAGATATAAGTTTCGAGAATATACTTATAAAGATCTCGACAAAGCAAACTATGTTTATTTCCTAAAATTCTTTAAAAAAATACTCGTGAACCACGACTGTTAACAAAATAGACCTATTTTATAACCAGCTTTTTAACTGCATGCGTTTGGAAATCACATGAAGCGTAAAGGTACCTCTTTGAGGGTGTTAAAGGGTTGAGTAACCTTACTTAACGCTAACGCATAGCACGGAGAAAATCGGACTTATTACGTGAGAGAGAGAGAGACTTTCTAGAGACGGGGGGGGGGGGGGGGGGGTCCAGCCGACTCTCATCTACCTAAATCTTACTTTGGGAAGAGAAGGGGAAAATAATATAAAAAATATAACCACCTATTTTTTATTTTTTTAATGGACCCGTTACGCTGTGTTCCCACTACCCGATTTTATAAAAATGCATAGAAAACTGCTTAGTGTTCCCACTATAATCAATTATTTTCAATTGTTCTTCTGAATTCATGAATTAACAACAGAAACAGGCTTACTGTTTACAACACGCACTAGATAGATAATGTTTATACATTTAAATTATTTATATTAATAATAAATAAAAAGTATTTTTAATTAGTATGAAGACTAAAGGTGGTATTTTGTTATGGTAATAATTATGAATTATCAGAGATTAAGAAATATAGACAGATTTATATTTATACCCATTTGGGCTAATACAATAATACAAATACTCTTCATTGCACACCTCAATGGCTAAATGTTACACTAGTTATGCGCTGTGAGATATAATGTTTTGTGATTCATAAGTATGTATGTTATTTACTGGGGTCTATTCGACTACTAAATTTCTGACCTATGTTGGCACCAACCTGGCAAATTGCGACAACGGTAGAAAAATCGGTACTTTGATAAATTCAGCCTTTAACCCCACCAACCCCGTCTGGTGTCGAATCAAAATCCACCTTCGTATTTCCGTGGTTGTCGTAAGTATCGAAATTAGGAACCGGGTTGTTGTTAGCGATGAAAATGGCGAAAGATTCATGTTGTTTCTTTCGAAAATTTGTATCTTTCCTATAAGATACATGTAACTTTGAAAAAAAAAAACTGACGATTGTCTGACAAATACAATCATACACGTACGAGTATAATACCTGTTTTATACTGTGTATTTTACATGTTTATTTAATTGTCATGCCTTTGACGCAAAATTGACCTCACGTCACATAGAGCATAAATTAACGATTCCAATTTATAAGTATTTCGTCATAATTGATAATTTCAACCTCTTTAGTTAACTAATCTGATATCGAGATATCAGATGATATCTGAGCGGAATGAAAAGTCACCTTTTTGTATGAGAGCCAATACATTCCGAGTCACTATTCATAATATAATATAATCATGCAAAAAATACAATGTATTTTACAAAAACCTATACTTGCGAAAGTTTCAATCGAAGATTCGCAAGGAAAGATACTGTATTTTATTTAAAAACTAGCTTTTGCCCGCGACTTCGTCTGCGTAGAACTCGCGTCATCGCGTTAGAATGTTATTTCATTCTTCTATTTCATGCGCTTACCTAGTTATCTCTCTTCCATTCTAACTTAAACCCCGTTAAGGGATGATTTCCGGGATAAAAGTATCCTATGACCTTCCCTAGGACTCAAACTATATCCATAACAAATTTCATCTAAATCGGTTGAGCATTTTAAGAGGAAACAGGCAGACAGAGTTACTTTCGCATTTATAACCCGCCCCAGTTTCGCACGGGTAGTCCAGTTTTAAATTTATTTATCTAAGCTTTTGCCCGCGACTTCATTCGCGTGAATATCCATTATCCATATCAACTTCTACACCGTATTTCGCCGGGTTGTCTCGCCAAACATTGCGCACGCCGGCTCAATGCGCCCACATGAAACATGACAGAGGACTAAATATATGTTATTAACTTATTATAGATGTAGATGAAAACGCTCGCGAGCGAAGTGAGCGCGAAACTTTTCGGATATTCTGATACGGGTGTGGAAAATACTTCATACGCATCAAGTAATGAAGATGAAAACGCGAGCGCAGCGAGCGCGAATTCTTTCAAACATTACGATGTAGGTGCGGAAAATACTTCATACGCATCAAATAGTGTAGATGAAAACGCGAGCGCAGCGAGCGCGAAATGTTTCGAACATTGATGCAGGTGTGGAAAAGACTTCATACGCACCAAGTAATGAAGATAAAAACGCGAGCGTAGTGAGTGCGAAATGTTTCGAACATTATGATGCAGGTGCGGAAAATACTCATCAAGTAATGCAGATGAAAACGCGAGCGCAGCGAGCGCGAAATTTTTCGAACATTCTGATGCAGGCGCGGAAAAGACTTTACACTCATCAAGTAATGTGTATGAAAACGCGAGCGCAGCGAGCTCGAAATTTTTCGAACATTATGATGCCGGTGCGGAAAATAATTCATACGCATCAAGTCATGCAGATGCAAAACGCGAGCGTAGCGAACGCGAAATTTTTACGAACATTATGATGTAGGTGCGGAAAATACTCATCAAGTAATGTAGATGAAAACGCGAGCGCAGCGAGCGCGAAATTTTTCGAACATTCTGATGCAGGCGCGGAAAAGACTTCATACGCATCAACTATAATGTAGATGAAAACGCGAGCGTACGGCGCCCGAAAATTTTTTGAACGTTATGATGTAAGTGCGGACACTGCTCATCAAGTAATGTAGAAGAAAACGCGAACGCAGCGAGCGCGAAATTTTTGGAACATTATGATGCAGGTGCGGAAAATACTTTACACTCATCAAGTAATGTGTATGAAAACGCGAGCGCAGCGAGCTCGAAATATTTCGAACATTATGATGCCGGTGCGGAAAATAATTCATACGCATCAAGTCATGCAGATGCAAAACGCGAGCGTAGCGAACGCGAAATTTTTACGAACATTATGATGTAGGTGCGGAAAATACTCATCAAGTAATGTAGATAAAAACGCGAGCGCAGCGAGCGCGAAATTTTTCGAACATTCTGATGCAGGCGCGGAAAAGACTTCATACGTATCAACTATAATGTAAATGAAAACGCGAGCGTACGGCGCGCGAAAATTTTCGAACATTATGATGTAGGTTGTGCGGAAAATGCTCATCAAGTAATGCAGAAGAAAACGCAAACGCAGCGAGCGCGAAATTTTTCGAACATTATGATGCAGGTGCGGAAAATACTTCACACTCATCGAGTAATGTGTATGAAAACGCAAGCGCAGCGAGCGCGAAATATTTCGAACATTGTGATGCCGGTGCGGTAAATAATTCACACGCATCAAGTCATGCAGATGAAAACGCAAGCATAGCGAACGCGAAATTTTTACGAACATTATGATGCAGGTGCGGAAAAGACTTCAAACGCATCTGTAATTTAGATGAAAAAGCGATCGTAGCGGGCGCTAAAGTTTAGTAAAGTGCGAAAAATAGTTCATACTCATGAAGTTATGTAGATGAAAACGCGAGCGCAGCGAGCGCGAAATTTTTCGAACATTGTTATGCAGGTGTGGAAAATACTTCATACGCATCAAGAAATGAAGATGAGATCGCGAGCGTAGTGAGCGCGAAATGTTTCGAACATTATGATGCAGGTGCGGAAAAGACTTCATAAGCATCAACTATAATGCAGATGAAAACGCGAGTGTAGGGCGCGCGAGAATTATCGAACATTATGGTGTAGGTGCGGAAAATGCTCATCAAGTAATGTAGATGAAAACGCGAGCGCAGTGAGCGCGAAATTTTTCAAACATTATGATGCAGGTGTGGAAAATACTTCACATTCATTAAGTAATGTATATGAAACGCGAGCGCAGCGAGCGCGAAATGATTCGAACATTCTGATGCAGGTGCGGAAAAGACATCATTCGCATTAACTATAATGTAGATGAAAACGCGAGCGTACGGCGCGCGAAAATTTTCGTACATTATGATGCAGGTGCGGGAAATACTTCATTCTCATGAAGTTATGCACATGAAAACGCGAGCGCAGCGAGCGCGAAATTTTTCGAACATTATGATGCAGTTACGGAAAATAATTCCTACGCGTCAAGTAATGTAGATAAAATAGCTAGTGCGAAATGATTCGAACATTATGATGCAGGTACAGAAAATACTTCATACGCATCAAGCAATGTAGATGAAAACGCGAGAGCAGCGAGCGCGAAATTTTTCAAACATTATGATGCAGGTGTGGAAAATACTTCACATTCATTAAGTAATGTATATGAAACGCGAGCGCAGCGAGCGCGAAATGATTCGAACATTCTGATGCAGGTGCGGAAAAGACATCATTCGCATTAACTATAATGTAGATGAAAACGCGAGCGTACGGCGCGCGAAAATTTTCGTACATTATGATGCAGGTGCGGGAAATACTTCATTCTCATGAAGTTATGCACATGAAAACGCGAGCGCAGCGAGCGCGAAATTTTTCGAACATTATGATGCAGTTACGGAAAATAATTCCTACGCGTCAAGTAATGTAGATAAAAAAGCTAGTGCGAAATGATTCGAACATTATGATGCAGGTACAGAAAATACTTCATACGCATCAAGCAATGTAGATGAAAACGCGAGAGCAGCGAGCGCGAAATATTGAACAAAAAAAATTTGTTGACCTATTAAGTGGCTTTGTATTGTAAAGAGGTAGTTGAATAGATATTTTTTTTGTTCATAAATTATTGGAATTTACGAAATTTTGTTCCGATGAATTTAAAATTTGGTAATAATGATTGTTATTACGTATTTTTTACCAACAAATACTAATATATTGATAAAAAAAATTTTTCTTTGAAATTTCCTTATTTTTCCTATAAAAACCTACTTAACTTTGCGGTCGGTTTGGAACCCTAAATGTGCGAAGTCCGACTCGCACTTGGCCGGTTTTTTTTTGCTTTCCGATCCGCCTGTTCGAATTTGGTCATACTTGATGTTTATTTGTTACGTAGGTATGTATGTTTAATAACGAATACCAATATACCCTAAATTTATGTCTGTTACGCGCTGAACGTATTTTACACATTTTGCTGACGGAAAACGCAACTAATCGGCACCTCGAAGAACCTCAAAGATGAAACTCATATCGATTATTAAGAAAAGTAAATAAGTAAATGTCCGCCATCTTCAATTTGAAAATGGTTAAGTATCATTCTTGTAATGAGCACCTCAAAAAACAATATTTTATACAAAAATGCGCATACTTAATATATAGGTAGTACATGTCGCAAGTGCTACCATGCAACCGAGAGCCCGCCGCTCTGCGTAGGTAAAGTACCCTCCATCGAAAACAAAAAAAACCGAGGTTGCGTAGTAAGGTTTGTGAATATTGATAGCGACTGACTGACCAACATAATTAGATCTCTCATTTCAAACAGTTAATATGGTTTGAGGGACTTTAGTATTTTTGTCTATAGCCTTGAGAGGCAGAGGTATTGTTATTTCACCCCCCATTTTTTCAAATACTATCTGTTTATTATACAATGTTTGAATGAGGTTCTATTTACTTTGCGTCCATGTATATACTTACCAACTTTCAAGCCTGTAAATCATGAACTGAAAGACTTCTCATACAAAGTTTAACCCCTCTTTTCACCCCCTTTCATCCCTAACCTGTATGATTTTTATACCCTATAACCTGGCCGAAGATCCAATAAACATATTAGTGAACGCTGTATTAAAATCCATTCGCTAGTTTTCGCGTGATAGTTAGACATATAAACAGACAGACAAACAGACAAACAGACATGAATTCTAAAAACAGTTGAAACGTGTTCTGTTATCGATTCTTAGACCCCTCCATCGATTTTTTTACTAATATCTTCAATGTACAGATTTTCGACCCTCTTCTGCTTTATTATATGTATAGATACAGGGGCCTTTGAAAGATACATGTATCTTTCATGTAATTTTCATCGCTAGTTGTTGGGAACTAGCAACTTGTCAATACAATTTCACGTGTTCTTCACCTTTGTCATCTTGTTTTTCATCTTTAAACCTAAACCCATTATTGCTTAAAATTGGTACTGAATTTCTTGTCCTTGCCTACTCCTTTTGGGAATACAGGCATGAGTTATTTATTTTTTCTCTATTTTTAATTATACATTTTTATTTAATGATAGTTAATAATTATATGTATGCCGTTTATCTTATATCTTTAAACGAGCAATTCTTGTATATATATTTATTTATATATTTATTTCGAGGATCTCGGAAACGACTCTAACGATTTTGATGAAATTTGGTATGTGGGGGTTTTCGGGGACGAGCAATCGATCTAGCTAGGTCTCATGCCCGGGAAAACGCCGAGCAAGGCTCGGTCGCCCAGATATTGTGGGATTAAGTAACAAAAATCCGAATTTTTATACTTAAAACATTAGTAGGAGTAAAATACAAAAGTAACTAAAATATTTTATTTTTTTGCAAACACCGCTCCGTATAGCGATATTACTTTTACATTAGACCCGGAAACTCATAAAACGCCCTTAACATGTAATATTACGTGAGGTGGAAAGTGGTGAGGTAGGGAAGCTGACAGGGTATTTTGGGCATTGGGCAATGCCTTGCGGAAATCGATACGGGCAGCGGAACTTGCAGTAGGTACCTACGATAGATGTAAGAGGCTGGATGCAAGCATTTGTAAGACTGGTCCGGCTAAGGAATGTTGCGACTAGGAAATAGAGCCAAATTTTAAAAATGAACGTGCTTCATCACTTTGTACGGTCAGCATCAAAAGCTATGCTAAGCTACATATGAAAAAAGTCAAGAGTCTTTATTACAAGAGGGAATATGAACTTTTGACCTTTTCGTTTGTCAAGGTACTTTTGATGCTGACTGTACCTATAATGTGACAAAACAATAATGATACTTGGGCAACAACATACATTTTCAGTAACATATAACACTATGTCGATTTAAACTTACACGATTTTCACACATTATTATGATGTTACGATACATTCGAAACGTCGGGCAAAACCTTACAAAATGTAAATAAATCATTAATGTACGGGATAAGTCCCGTTTTCCAATAATCTAAATATATAAAAGAAGAAACTGACTGACTGATTGACTGACTGACACATCAATGCACAGCCCAAACCGCTGGTTCTAGAGATTCCAAATTTGGCACGTAGGTTCCTTATAAGGTCTAGGGGTGCACTGAGGAAGGATTTTTCAAAATTCATCCCCTAAGGGGGTGAAATGGGGTCCAAAGTTTGTATGGGGAACCTACCTACGTACCGCAGGTCGGGTCAAAATCAAACTGAGATCATCCTTTTTTTATAGACTGTTAAAAGTTACATTTAGTACGCGGGCGAAGCCGCGGGAAAAAGCTAGTAACATATAACACTACTGAGAAATAAGCACTTAGTGATGGCAGATCGTTTAGCCTTTGTTATTTGGATTATTTTGTAACAGCAGATGATTTGACGCATGACTTAGTATGAAAGATGACTCGAACGAAGGAAAATGTTTTATTAATTATAGTTTGTAAACATGATATTCTGTAATTTTCTATTTGTTACAACCATTTTGTAATTAATTAATTGTTATTAGATTTTGCATGCCTAAATGGTAGAACATAAGGCATAACAACCATATTCTAAACCTTAACATGTATATACACTATGTTCTTGCATTAAATAAATTTTCATTTTAATTTTCAAGTGTTCACTGTTTTCCTACGCCGCCTCCACATTACCTAAACAATATGCATGATTTAAAAAAAATTGAATCTGATATGGAAGCTGGTATGTTACTCCCTTGCCCTCACCAAATGGACTCTGCGGAAGACCGGCACAGACACTTAGTTAGCATCATGCTGATCTGGGTCCATTTCGTGACAACTTCACTGCCTTATCCTATTTATTTGTTTATTTTATAATAGTATTCATGTCACGAATAAATGTTTCAAGTTTGAAGTAGCAACTTATAGCGAAAATTATCAACTGATAAAGATTGCGGTTTACACTTAGATACTTTCCCATCCCTCCCCCATCTGTCGTAACTCAGCGAACACTGCTTAAGGGCCACACGGTCCGGCGTCCTAGGCACACACTCACGGTCCCGGACGACGTAATCACAGCGTCCATCGATAGATGAACGTTGTGATTACGGCGTCCAACTCAGACAGGGCGCGTTACAATTAGACTTAGGCGTTCCTACCGCCAGGCACGTCCACCGCGCGATCACGATAACACAGACACAATAGTCCTTATTCGTTCCGGTACCGCCACATACCAGGTAGAGTCAGTCCGAACCAGGTCGGGTATAGCTGAGTTTCTTGCTGGACTCTTTTCAACTAGGCTCGGTTTAGTAAACCAGCGACAAAACTCCTAGTAGCTCGATTCCACTCACACCTCAGATTCGGTTGAAACCGCTCAACTAATCTCTCAACTGGAGCGTAACCTTTTAGAGTATTCCAATATAGGCCATACAACGAGAAATTTAGAAAATTTTAAACGCGCTGTTCTGCCCAGACGAGGAAACAATAGGGACTGATTTTCAGAAATATGATTCTTGACTATATGATTGTGTTTCTGACAATATGATTGCTTAAAATTTTCTCGATAGAAAAAATATCCAAAGTTGAGTCTATATTTTCCTTTTTTTACTCAGCCTACTAAAACAACGCATTATTAAAAGACACGGTTAAGTTAATATGATGGTATTTTACCACATCTAAACTCTGTCAAGAGGAAATTCAATAAAACTGCACACGGTCAGATATTTTATTGCGATTTCTCTAAAAGAGCCATTCCCGAAGAATGTTGCATCCCGTTTTGTCGTGAGCGAAAAATATAAGCGCGTCTCTTTCAATCGATATATCCCCTTAAACCGCCCGCGTGGTCGCTTCGGATATTTCCCCTGGATTTTCCGCAGACCACTCTCCAACCACGCACTCCTATCGCTTTATTGGGCGCGGCTAGAGTCTTCTTCTTTTTCTACCTAGCGTTATCCCGGCTATTGTCAGGGTCCGCTTTCCGGCTCACTTTTCTCCACTTTGCTTTTCTCCGCTTTTTCTTTGGGCGCGGCTACGGTCAGGTTAAAAAAACCTAGATACCACAAACTGCACTTGTCCAATGTTCCAATGTCAATGTTGTTACCTATTTCACAGACTAACATATACAGTTCCACTTTATAAATGATATATTGATTGCTATATCACGAGCTCTAATATAAACTAGTGGAATCGCGATTCAGTTTCCGTGATTGATATTTACATTTCGATCATTTATTAAAATTTCCGTATATCGGCCAATTTGGAATAAAACTGAATGGCGTATGTAACGGATCGCAATTGCTTATGAGGATCATATTCTGGTTTATCGAAGGGATTTAAGGAAGGGCAGTACTGGGAGAGAATGTTCATAGAAGGAACAAACCTTCGGCAGCTTTACTGGTTTTGAAATTCTAGTTTTTAAGGTTAGCAAGCATTGCATATCTTAATTGTGGAGAGGATCACTGACCTTTTTAAGTTTTGCTTCATTTTTGCGCAGATCGGCAGCGATTTTTCACACTTTATACACTGAGGTTATAGTATGTAAATAAAACACACACATAAAACTACCAAACAACTTTAACTTAACCGATTTTGAAGTGGGAGGCTACCAAGCTTGGTATGAACCTTAAATGTCGCGGAAGTCTCGAAAGTTGTCTTCAATGTCGCGAATGTTGTCGCGATTGTCTTCAATGTCGCGGAAGTCTCAAAAGTCTCGAATGTCGCGAATGTTGTCGCGATTGTCTTCAATGTCGCGGAAGTCTCAGAAGTCTCGAATGTCGCGAAAGTTGTCGCGAATGTCTCGGATATTAAGGTATAAAAGAGCCGCCAATTTTCAAGGTGGGTCACTTAGATTTCGTCATTCAGACTGTCAAGGTCTCTGGCTTGCATAGTGTAAAATTCTTGGTGGGTGAAATTGCTGACATAAGAGTGGTCCGTCATTTTGAGGAGTTTCTCTTCATCATGAGGCATCACTTTTAAATCATTTTATTTAATATTAATTGGGGTTTAAGCTATTTTTCCAGACAATTTAAAAGCCAGATCCTTGTCCAGGTTTACAGTATACCTGAGGAGTTATTCCCGCCTAACGGTGTCAATGGGCATGACTCAGAGTCATTAGCTACCAGATCTGAAGGTGGTCTGGCATCTCCTTTTTAACGACACAGGAGATGACTTATCCTTCACATTCTTTCAATGCCCAGCTGTCAGTGTAACCATGGCCTATCTGCTAGTCCAGTCCTGGCACAGGAGGGTTCTCCGCTTGGTGAAACTGAGCAGTATTTGAAAGAGTGGTCTTGTTAAATATATTTATATATTATCTTTATATACATAATAGGGCGTCTTACTCACTGTACCCAGTCTGCGGACCAGTGGGGGGAGACACACAACACACAGGCTTTAGCATTGCAATTCTCAGTTTAGCCGACTGAACTTTAAAAGCTTAGTTAGGGAATACGCATTCTTTGAAACTAAATCTGGTAAGGGATTTATGTTTCAATAGTTTAAATCTTTTGGGAGGTGATAGGTTAACTTCACACACATATATTTGGGATATCAGGTTTAAGATAGCTATTTTAATTTGAAGTTTTTGATTTTTGAATATATTTATTAATAGATTTTCATTTTCATTGGGATCTTTTGAATTTATGTTAGTGACGAGCTGAGCAGTTCATTAATCTAGCAGGGGCTTTTCGTAGAATTTAAATTATTTCTTTAGAATCTATGAAATAGAGAAAGGTTAAAGGGGTCTATTCTTAGATCTAGACTGGAGAGTTTCTTGGTGTTTCTTCTCTTCAGATAACTAGGTTCCGAAACACTGGTAGATTCATTGTGATAGGACAATATCTATTAAAAATCAAATACAATAAAATAGATATTCTTTAGCTAGAGTGATTTCCCCCATCCAGGCGTATACAGTAGTGAAGTAAGTGCGTAAGTACAGAACAGAATAATTGATAATCATTAGCTAGCTAGGTCTGGTTATAAATCAATTAGTTGTAAATTTAGGTAATAATATTATTCTGTTCTTAGATAGGTTTAGGCTCACTATTGTTACGGGATCGGATCACCGGTAGGTCCTGGTAGGGGCTAAGATATCAAAAACATAAAAAAAAAAACAATATAAATTTATAAACGTTTAAGAGTTCAATTGTGTTTAGTCTAGATTTTATTCATTAAGTTAAGGCAGGAAGTGTTTCAGTATAATTAGTGAGAGGGTTCCCAAATCTGACATGAATTCACATAAAAGATAATGGGTTTTACGGATCACAACTTAAGGTGTCCTTCCCTAGACGATTCACTTTGGCCAATTCTTAATAATTCATATAATTTTTATTAATTATTTGAGGGTTATTTTGTTAGAGGGGGGGATCGTTACACGTAGTAATAAACAACGTGATAATATTCAAATCATTCCACTGGTGCATTACACGTTAATGAAATAACACTATGTTTTATAGAGAAAATATGCATAAATTGCAATTTAACGAGCTTCGACTAATAATTATTTTAGTGAGGAATCGTGATTGATTGGTTTTATTACAACATTTAGTATATGGGTCATTATTCGCGCGTTTTAACAGCCTCACTTTCGTGGACACGATTTTGACGAATTGGCTGTAGATTTTGGTGGCATTTCTAAGTTAGTTGGTAGATGTCTCGTACCTACTTCTACCAAATAACCGAAAACGGCATTAAAATCTTTATCCGAATTTGACAAAATAGTGACCACGAAAGTGATTTGGAACAAACGCCCAAATAATAACCTATCGCCGCAGTTCCAATTAAACGAGTTTTCCTTTGCAAGTAAAACCAATATTTATCGAGATAATAATACAGGACTGATAATTCGATATACACCCGTTATAGATATATAGAGATATTAAAGAGATTATTTGCACTTTTAATGCCATAGATTACGAAGAACTTTTTCTTTAAAAAAAATATCAGATTCTGATAGTTACTATTTAAAAAACCGTCTACTAAGTTAGTTTTGTACAGAAAATAAAGGAAATTTAAATAAAAATCTTAATTATTAAAATATACGTAATAGTAAACATTATCGCCAAATTTCATAGGTCAATGGGAAGTTAAAAAAATATTCGGAAAAATATTGTGTGACAGACGACGGTTGGACGGACGGACGGACGCGTGAGTGATAGTAATAGGGGTCCGTTTGGATACTTCGGGTACGGAACCCTAAAAAGAACTGTCTGTACTGTGACCGATGAACAGACACCAAGTCCCTCAGATTCAGTTGAAGCTGCTCAACCTATCTCACTAGAGCGCGAGCTTCTAGTGTTTAAACCGTCCGCGTGGTCATGTCGGAGGTTTTCCCTGGATTTTCTCCAGGCCACTCTCCAACCGCGCACTCCTATCGCTTTATTGGGCCCGGCCTATAAAGCCACAGTCAGGTTCAAGAAACAAAAAGAAAGATAAGGTGACGGTGACCAAGTTTGGTACGAACCTACATCTATACCTATATATATACACACACACACACACACACACAATTAGATTTTATCTTTTATGTTTTTTTTTTCTCTGTCAAACTTCATTGTATCTTTTTCCTTTAATTTAAATCGCTTGTTTTGTAAATCGCTCTCGCAGATGTCCAAGGCACAGGCGCAGCCTAGTTTGGAGTCTGACGGATAACCACTGTACATGTAAATTTGTGATTGTGAATAAACTATTTGTATTTGTATTTTTTGTATTTGTATATATCTATAAACGTAAAAAATATATCTATATATCTTTAAACGAGCAATTCTTATATATTTATTTAAATAAATATATAAATAAATATTTTGTGGACGATCTTACCAAAATCACAACCTAGTCCCAAACAAAGCAAAGCTTGCACTATAAGCGACGATATACATACTTATAAAGATAAAATACACACATACATGAAATTTGCAATGTGAGGGTTTTCGGGGGCGAAAAATCGATCTGGGGGCCGATTTTTCAGTGTCGAACGTGTTTTGACAGATGTCGAGTGAAAAGTCGAGCGTTCGACACTCAAAAATCTGCCCCCAAGTCTCATCTCTGTGAAACTGCACTCCGAGCGAAGATCTAGCTCGAAGTAGGTAGGTACTTTGATTCATCATCATCATCATCATCAGCCTATATACGTCCCACTGCTGGGTACTTTGATTAAAACTCGGCAATTACCTACCTACCCATAGTATCGTAATATAAAAAAAAAAATTACCGAAATAACAATTTTATGTGACTAAGGGTCAGTTGCACCAACATACGAAGTATACGAACACAGGCCGGTCATCGTCAAATATGGCGCCGGCAGCTGTCATCCCATAGAAACTTGTCAAACTTTCCATACAATCAGATTTGACGAACACCGCTTACGATTACAGACGGTTTGGTGCAACCCAGCCTTAATCTTCTTGTCAGCCTTAAAAGTCTCTATTATTCGAACTAAGTGGTGTTATCATATATTATAACAATCATTTAGGAAGTTTGAAAAAAAAAGTAATTAAATTAAATTAAATTAAATTAAATAAATTAAATATTTATTTATTTCGAACCATACAGTCCATATCTTAGGAAAGAAACACAATTACAATTAAATTAAATTAAATCAAATTAAATTAATCAATTACATTAAATTAAATTACATTAAAGTTACATTTAAAAGTATATCATTTTAAAATAAATTATTGATATTATTATTAGTTTAAAGTTACATCAATGCCATACACTTTTGTGAGTCAACATGTAAGGAGTTCCAGTGCTTCACGACTGGGCACTCCAATCTATCAACGATGGTGTTCAGGAGGCTGTTGGTACTGTCTCGCACGCGGCGCATCAGGGAGGCAACTCGTTTGCGAATTATAGCCTGAAAGCTATCCACTCTCGCTTCTGCAAACATACCTGATGCACTACAAAAGCGAGGCAGCCCCAACAACATCCTGAAACCATTATTGTACTGGACACGTAAGGCATTGAGAGATCTCTGCGTACATTTGGTCCACAAGCTACACTAGCAACTAGCTAGTAATGAGGATGCCAAGCCGGTTCGTATATAAGTATGTCACGACACGACGTTTGCTATATGTCACAACATTTATGATTGCGTTCCTGATTGTGTGAGAATCGTGTAAATTTAAATTAACATATTATCGCTTAAACATCTTCTGAAGCATTTGTTTTTGTAGTTTCGCAGTATACATACTTATTAGGTGCAACTTAACAATGTTAGGAATCGCTCGCCTTATCTGCCGTCTTTGTGCCTACCACGAGTGAATAGTTTGGTTCACACGTTGAGTGGCAGCCAACGCCGCACAATGGGGTAGTTACCCCGTTGTGCATCCAATACGGAGATAAAACTGAACTGCGGGCAAATATTAGGTTCGCTTTGTGTGAATTTATGAACTTACACACGATTTGTAACTCACTCAGCGTTTTCACTGATCGGATTGAATTCCTTTAAATGCGTTTTAAAGGGTAGGGTAGTGTAGAGGGGGGGTTAGGTTTTAAGGGGCTCTATTGGAGTAAAAATTGTTGTCAAAATTAATTTTGCATAAAGTTGTTGCTCATAAAGTTCCATTGCATTCCTACTTCCAATTACTTACTACTCCAAGTTTTTTTTATGTTGTTCAATATTAGGCACCAAAACACGATATGCAAAAAAAAAACATTATGTTGTTTAAAAGGTTGGTATGCTTGAAAACTATTAATATGACATTCCTTACTTATGCATAGAAATATCTTGGTCATTAAATTTATATGAATCAATAAATGACTAACACTATTTATGCGCAAAGACTATAAATTGCTTTCGCTAATCGAATTGATTTTACTCATGCTAAGCGTGCTTTCCAATTATAAAAAAATGTGTTTCACATATTCGAGTATTTATTTAATCGTATGGCATAGTACATTTAAAATAGGCAATCTTCTTAGTTTAGGTATCTAAATCAGATGTCAACATTCAGGTTGCTGAGCCATGCAGCTGCGTCGGGTGTTAGGTGTAGTAAGTCTTTCGCTGGTCCCGGGTACGAGGGCAGGTGCAGCATTGGACGATGTGCTCCATGGTTTGAATATCTTCTCCGCATTCGAACATATTCGAGTGGTCAATACCTACAAACGTGCTGTACATTTAAGGAATTGGATTTCCATAGATTTTCTTTAGAGTAATTTCAAAATTATCCAAACGGATCCCGGTCTGATGACGTTTGAAACCGAAGCCGCAACGCAAATCGAATGGTATTATAAGATTTATAGGAATCAAGTTAAGCTTTAAAATCACAGTTGAAACAAAATGTTCAAGTCAATATACATGTTAATAATCTGCTCAATGCAATAAATTAACAACCACTGTGTTAATAAATAATAGCCGTTTAAAGAGTCTCCACCTAAATACCATTTTGTTTCATTTCTGTTGTCTACCATTCGGTAACATGTTTTATTTTAATCCTGTTTTCTTCCGTATTTTTGGTGAACAATAAAGAATATTTGTTTTGTATTGCAAATATTAGTGATCCGGTCACTATATTGCAACTATTTAATTTCAATTTAAACGTTCACGAAAAAAAATGCAAAAAGCCCATGTTTGATAATAATGAACTTCCCTCACTCTTAACAACACATAATTCGGAGCTTTGTTGACGTTACCCACTACTAGTAATAAAACACATAGTTAGCTACAGGGCTAGTAGTACCTAATATTACGTAGGATAGAAATTTGATCTTGGCAACAGATACGTTGTAATTTCTATCCTACGTAATAAGTACCAGTTCGCGCTTTATTCCCGTCATCTCTATTGTAACTATGGACACCTTTTTTAGGCATATAAATAAATTTTTTTTTTAACCCATTCTATTACATCTTTCGTCCATTTATCTTTGTTCGTTCTCTGGTATCCTAGAAATGGAAATAGAAAAAAAGGCCGTCCGATCAAAAGATGGGAGGATGACCTACCAAAAGGATGGAGAAGATTAGCTCGGAATAGAGATGAGTGGAAAACAATGGGGGAGGCCTATGTCAAAGGACAACCTGACCAACAAACTGGTTGCTGATGAACATTCATTCAATAAAATATTACTTACAGTAAAATATATTGTGTAGAATATAAGTTTAAAAATGTAAAACACGGTCAGTGAATAAAGGCTTAGGCAAGGTATAGGTAGGTACCTACGTGGAATGTGCGTGTAGTAATTATTTTAACCCTTTGAACGCCAAGAACCTATAAAGTGGTCGTGTGTCGTCGTGCCTACCATGCCAACAACCACTCAAAAGATCGGAGTGAAGGTGTACTTTTTATAATGAATAAAATCTATTATGAATTGTTTTTATTTCTTTTTATTATTGGTTTAAACGTTACATCAATTCAACAGTGCTTGGCGTGTGAGTGATCACTTCATTCAAATATGAAAGCGTTCAAAGGATTAATCAATAACATCAAGAAATTGTTCTTATTCTCAGGAGGTAAAAATGTGAAAAGAAAGATGGTATTCCTAAATGAGGTTCAAATGATTTCATCCAAATTTTGGGCAAAGATGGATTACAATTCATAGCGTGTCGTTAGTAGCATAAAAATACTTGCTATCCCACTTAGATCTTGGGCTAAGGTGTGGGTACTGTGGGTGGGGGAATGGTTTAAGCATCGACGAATTAAATAATAACCACCCAATCTCCGTGTCAGGCTAGAATGAACTATTAAAACACTCGGCGGGCCACGGCAAGCATCCAACAGTCATGGACCAAAATCGAATGTTGTCTCGCTAAGAGTGCGCGCGCACGCCACCGCCCCCGCCGCACCGCTCCGAATATTCATTGATGATCTTACTAATATGTATTTATTAACATTATTTTTATGCAGTCTTCAAAAAAGGGGAACTTTTAAATCTCAATCACATATAGATAATCATTAGGCTTGTATGATAGGGAATATACGTGTGGCGTAAATAGAGGTGTTTGTAGTGAGATACGGAGGCTGTGTCGCGGTCGCTAGGCTTGGGCGTCGCTGCGTCTCGGCGTCGCGCCGCGAGCGTTGCGCGCCGCGCCGTGCGCACTCGGCTCGGCACCAGTCGCCACGCACGCTTGCCTCGCGCTCGGGCGCCCGCGACCCAGTCCACTCTGACGTTTAATCGAGCCGCCTGTGTGCCCTGTCGGACCGTGGCCGATCACCACTGCAGCTTACATCCTGCGCACTTTAGCGATACTAGAGTAATCGGTGTGGGTGCCAGCGGTCAGTTAGTGGCCGCAGTGAGCCGTAGGGTTTGTCGGAGCGGGCGAGCGGCTAGCACGGGCGGTAGGCGGCACGGGCGCTCGCCGCCACTGGGCCCGCCCGACCCAGCAGCTGGCTCTGTTTACAAGCCGCGCCTGCACTCGGGGGCCCCGTGTACTCGCTTGCTGCAACACAACTCATTTACTTATTCGACGCTGTGAATATTTAAGTTTGCGAACCATCACCGACGTTAGATAGAGGTATTTGAATGCTTATTAAACTCGAATCTCACACGAGAGAAGTCGTAGTGCAATATTAGTGTCACGAACCGCTCAGAGCACACGCATCGAATCCAAATTGTCATTCGAGTGATATCACTACTTCATAAATATGGGTGCTAAAGAAAGCGTGGAGGCTGCTAAATTTTCTGCGCAAAATTGGAACAATTTTGAGGTTCGTACTCGTTTCAAATTAATTTGCACATGGAGTGTCTATCCCCCTCCCTCCTCGTGAATGTCTATTCTTATCATGGGTAAATTGTGCCATTAAATAAAGAGAGAGATAATATTGTGTAAGATAAACCTACTGCACCGTTGATCGAGCAACAATAATGCATGTAACACGATTGTTTAAACAAGTACGCTAAATAACAACACCACTTGTTAATTAACATTATACCTATTGATATGTACATATAAAACGGTATTGTTTTGTGACAGTGTGTTCTGTTTGTATCTTCTTAAAGTATGTCTTAAAGCGTTCAATAAGAATAATTAATTAAAGTTATTACTTATGCCTAGACGCCACTTTCAATGAAACCAAACGGCATTTTAGTGAATTCAATTTGACCTTTACTCGGGATGACAACATCGATGAATCATAGCATATTTCTGCAATAGTGAGGCTAATGCAAAATATCTGCTATGGAAATGCCTAGTTTGCACTAAGAGCCGATATAATCGAAACGCCAATTCTCCGAGATACGCTAATAGGATGATTGATCAAGCAGAATACGACACGTTTTCCTTGAGACCGCTTACAGACTTCAATACTAATGTAAATATGTTAGTAATTATCGAAAATAAGAATCTTGAACATTGTTAGTCGTGATTTGTATCTAAGAGTGGCTCTTAAATATACTTTGCAATACCTAAGTGCTCCCAACATAACGAGCACTGCAAACTGGCTTAAATAACGCAAAATGCAGAAATTAATGGCTTTTATATTAAAACTACTGATTTATTTGTTGTGTCTATTGGAATTTTAATTGTGTATTTCTTAGAATTGTTTAAATTATTGTCGATTAAGATCAACAACTGAATAAAGGTCCTAAAAATTAGATTCATTATTCTACATCTTAAGAAAAATTAAGAAACTATTAATGCATCCTTTTTGACATCCCATCCGACAGTCAACCATCGCTGTCAGTTTCGTATTTACTTGGCAGGTGTCAGGTGTAGTCAAGTCGTGGACAAGTAGGCTTAAGCAGTTTTAAGTGAAGCCAGACGCGATCAAACTCAGTTGACCCACATCGCCGGTTCTACCGCGATTAAGACCTGGCTATTTACGTTTAGAACTTATTGGATCCATGCTTTATTAATTAACTTCATATGAATCTCAATCAAAATACAATGTGAAAGGGTCCTTATCAGTTAAAGGACGCTCATCTATTTAGGTGATTATCTGTTTAATTGACACGTATCTTAGATTTTCTCAATGTTACTATCTAGAAAAGGACAACAGCGACTTAATGACATAAATTATAAATGTATGTTTTATATTTTTCATTGAGAAATATTGTTTCAAACATCACTCCAAATGGACCATTTTCGAGCTAAAACTGCTTTTTTCCGCTTAAATTCTACTACACACAATAAAATCATAAAATGGCTATGTTTCTATCTAAAACTTTAATAAAATCATCGTATCCTTTAAAAACTTTATTAGCATTATCAAAACTTTTGTCAAAATTTGAAATCAAAATATTTTAAAACTTGTAAGGCTTCTAAGTAATTAGATTTTAATTTAATAACTATTGACAAGGATTAACTTCAAAGCATGCAGTGTATCGATAATCTTACTTAATGGTATAAGGGAGAGTATTAACTAATTTGAATATATATTAGCCTCCGTATGATCAAGATATTGGGAAATGGAGCGAGCTGTGGATGCAGTTATCGGCACTTTAGTTAGGGCGGTCATTGTCCGAGAAATTGACCGATGGATTAGCGCCTCCGAGCGCAGCCGAGCCTGTGGGGTTTCTAAACCGGGAAATATTTCACGATAAACAACATGAAAACAAACTGAACGATTTCCTGGACAGAATATACTTCAAAATTGAACACCTGGGCAACAAAGCCTTGCTGATAAAAATCAAGTGAATAATCCAAATAATTACGGGTAAATCTAAATCTTGTAAATGTTTTCGAAAATATTAGAGTCGTTTTTTATTGACTACGATTACTCAATAAACAAATATGGAAATACTTTTTGTGTTATACATAGAACTTGATGCAATTAGGTTGAAAATTTAATTATTTCTTGCGCGTTAATTTTTATACCTAGTAACAAAGTGTCCGATTTACTGTCATAATTTTCAACTCATCCATTATAATTGGCATCCATAACTGATTCACAAGACATTTGCAATTTCATAGATTCAATTTTATATAGTTGTAAATGTTTTTCGTTGACGGTTTGAAAGCATGTCCACGGATCGCCAGGGCAAACACATCGAGCCCCATAACTTGTGCTGCCGGGTGTACGACAAAAATAGGTTTATTGATCATAACAAAGCTTTGTCTCCCTACAGCGAAACCCGTGGGTTTTGATTACGTTACTCGACGTTTATGAGTACATAATTATTTACTTCGGCGATACTGTGCATCAGTAGCAGACCTCCAACAGGGAGCGTAGGACACTATATACAGGTCAATTCAAAGTAGGTAAAATATTAAAAAGTGAAACATTTTAAAAGAAAGATAAGAATATTATTGAAATATTTAACAGGGGTTGTGGCATAATATTAGTATAAACAACACCAAGCAATAAAAAAATCGCACTTGTAATATTGGCAGGATTAACTTCATAAAAATAAAGAAAGTGAATAATACAAGTAACATCTAAAGCAATAAAAATACTGCTTAATTTTTATGGTAAACGTAGTGCGCTGTAAGTTGAGGATAATTTAATTGGCCACATACGTATATCGTAAAAGATGACTTTCAGGAAGGATCAATTCTGCGCCTCTAACTGGTTTTGGTCTAAGTATTTTAAACAAAACTAGTATAATAACTTCGACAGATTAAAATACATACAATTTAATGTAATCTCGTGAACATTTTGATATCAAGAAAAAATATTTCTATTCAGTTTGATTGAAAGAGCAAAACCAATACTTGCATTTGAGCATCTCAATATCAAATAATATTACCGTATACATAATTATATCCGTCCTCTCTCACCGAAAAAATAAACAATGGCATTGTTTTGTTGTCTACGGAGATCTCCGAGCTCGGGAGATGACGGCTTGTAATGTTTCTATCAAAATTAAAAATAGGAGAAATACTGATATATTTAGATTTCTCTGTTAGTCTTGCATGTTTCGTTCATGTATCGCATCATTGCCATAATGTAAATGATAACATACACATTTACAGCGCTTTTGAGGTTATGAAGTATGTATGAGAATTTAGGCATGTTTTTTGTTTATAACTTAGTAGGTGTAATTTAGTAACTATTTAAATAATTGCATGTTATTTAAGCGGTATTCATTCAAACTACGATTTTACGTCTGACCTGTATTTTTTTAGACATTTAAATTTTAATTTAGCTCCTAACCCAATAACTAATTTAATAAATGCATCCTTTTTTGATCGGCTAGGTCTCGCTCGATGAGCTAGGTCAATTTATTTTTTTCTGGCACCCCTTTCGCAGTTAGGGAGCCCCCCTTAAAAATAATTAAAAATATTTTTTTTATAATTTACCTAGCTTTGGGTCAATACTATTCTTATACTGTGAACATTTGAAGACTGTAGCTCGCACCGTCTGGCTGTAAAACCTGTGTGACAGACGACGGATGCCAATTGGCAGTTAGTGGTCTTCTTTGCTTGAATCACACAGGTTTTACAGCCGAACGGTGCTAGATAGCCCCCCCCCCCCCCCCTACCCGTTAGCTCCAGCCCCACCCCTCAAGATTTAAGTATGTTGTTAAGGACATCTTTAACTACAACTATGCCAAAATCCGCTTATACACTAATTATTTCCGCCAATTTATCCTTCATTTACTGAATCATATGTTCAGTGTAAGATTATTTAATTTGGTTGAGTTCTGTTTAGTGATGGGCCGAGGAGAACATTCTCGCTCTCGAGAATTCCTTTCCGTGAGAATTCTCAATGATTCTCGAGAAAGTTCTCTTGAACGGAAATTTCCGAGAAAATACATTTAATCAAAACAATATAGAATTTTATCTTTTATTAATTTCTTGCTTTAACAGATTGATAAATATTCTGAAGGCAATATTTTTAAATAGACGATTCTAAATGCTAAATTCTCTTCGTTCTCGAGAAGTTACCGAGAAAGTTCTCGGGATCGTTCTCACTGAGAACTTTCTCGGAGAAAAATTCGGATAGAAATTTCGAGGAAAAAGACTACTTAATTTGGATATTTTTATTTGAAAGCCCAAATAATCTTTTTATAGGATATATAGATATCTGTTGGCTTGTCTACGTTGCTTTCGACTTATTGTATGAACAGATAAAGCGAGAATTTCGGTTTACTTCCGAGAAGCTTCTCGAAATTGTTCTCGACTTCATTTCATGTTTATGTTATACTACAATTAGCAGTGCAACAAGGTCCATAAATCTTAGCTTGTTAGATTTATTAATAATTTAGTACTGGACTATTAAGCAAATGCTAAATAACTCATTTCTTTCAAGTCGATAATTTCCTTGTAGGTGAGATATAGGTAAGATATTAAGAATAGCTAATATGTTTCGAAAAATCGAAAGGGGATCATGAGCCACCTCAGGTAGTTTTTAAAAGAAAAGGACAGGGTCATCTTTCCTGTACTCGCACCCTTTACAATAACGCTTATCTTATACTATACGTACACCATTGTTTTGCCGTCTTTTAAGTAATTTATTGAATAGTAAGTTGTTAAAAATACACGTGCTCCAGATATCTGAAACATAGGCATTCAATTTATTCTCAATATTATCACTGCTAATTGACGAAGCAGTCGTGGCTTATTTTGTGATGCAGTGTATATGTGCAAAAATGTCACACGGTTTGCACAAGAAAAAACTGGGCTAACAGTTGAGGTGAAACGTGAATTAGGAAAGAACAGAAAGAACCTGAATTGATCAATAAATCTAGTGTTTCTAATGAGGCCGTAACTGTGGATAGTGTAACGAAAGACATATTTAACGAGGTAACTTTTGATGCAATTATTTTGGAAGGTAACATGTAGAAAAATATTTGGATTTAAAAGCATAGTTAAATTATAATTAAAAAAATACAAAAACATGCCATAGTTTCGAAACAGCATCGTAAATGGAAAAATGTCAAATTCGTTGTTCTAAGTTGACAAGGCATTAGCTAGAGCTGTATACGTCACTGGTCTGCCATTTTCAATATTTGAGCATCCCTTGTGGAAACGAGCTATTCAACTTTTAAGACCTGATTGTGATTACAGCCCACCATCACGCAAAAAATTACCAACAGTACTGCTTGATGAAGAATATGATGACGTGAAACGAAAGGTCACTGAAAAAATTGATGAGCCTAAAATTTTACATTTAGCTGCCGATGCCTGGAAAAATATTACAAAAGACTCTATTGTCAACATAGTTGTCCACATTCCCAAGCCATATTTCTATTCATCGATTGATACCCAAAATAATAAGCACACGGCAGAGTACTTATCTGAAAAGTTAGGCCAAACTATGTTTAGATTACACAGATAAAAAAAATATATTTCTACCTAAAACGTGTATTATTACCTTATATTTTTCCATTTGTACGATTCTGAATTTATGGCGGAAAGTTCTCTGGAGAACATTCTCGAGAACTTTCCCGGAAATTTCTCGAGAGTGATGAGAATTTTTCCCTTAAAATACTCACTTAGCCTTAAATGTCTCACGAATGCACATATTTAACTAATATCATTAAATATAAAAAATAAAAATTTCAAAAATGTTCATATTTTAACTACTTTCTCGGTAATTTCCTTTGAAGAGAACTTTGCCGAGAAGTTTCTCGCGACATTCTCTCGTTTCGGAAACTTCTCGAGAACGGCCCATCACTAGTTCTGTTTATTTATTTAGTCGTATGATATTATTAGTTCTGTTAAAGTAATCGGACAAAAAGCGACTTAATTTTGCATCATTAAAGACTCAAAATACAATAAAAGTTTTGTAAAATACCGGCCAGCACAAATTATATTTACGGTCAACCAATTTAATTTCTGGGCCTCTTCGTATCTTGTCACAGTGCCATTAATATGAGATTTCTAGTGGATTTCATATTGATTTTCACTGCGACAAGGTACGAAGTGATCTAGAAATCAAATTGATTGCTTGCACGTTCGACGTAGTTTTTGTAAGTAAATTGTCAATATTTCGTGCTCCCTGTGATCTTATCCATCCATCTATAACAAGAGACCATTTTGAACTATAAGTTTTAGGTATTAATATCCGTCATCAGCGTCAGTATCAACTTGTATATCATAGAGGCGCTGCCTTCAAAATCAAAGTTCGAATATAATTAATTCAGTAGCGCGAGTGCTATAAGCGCGATATAGACGAATGTATTGTCATGTTGTGCTAGAGTAGGTTTTAACCATTGGTGGGTTACAGCATGGCGCCAGTGTGAGACACCAACACCGGCACGGCACGCAGCGGTCGCAGAGCCTCAACCGCGGCCACTCGCTCTCGCGCTCAGATGGCACCTGGTGACATCACGGGACCGCGGGTAAGACTTTTAAACGGTAGTGGATTACAGCGTGGCGCCATGGTGAGACATCAGCACGCACGGCACGCAGCGGTCGCAGAGCCTCAACCGCGGCCACTCGCTCTCGCGCTCAGATGGCACCTGGTGACATCACGGGACCGCGGGTAAGACTTTTAAACGGTGGTGGATTACAGCGTGGCGCCATGGTGAGACATCAGCACGCACGGCACGCAGCGGTCGCAGAGCCTCAACCGCGGCCACTCGTTCTGGCGCTCAGATGGCACCTGGTGACATCACGGGACCGCGGGTAAGACTTTTAAACGATGGTGGATTACAGCGTGGCGCCATGGTGAGACATCAGCACGCACGGCACGCAGCGGTCGCAGAGCCTCAACCGCGGCCACTCGCTCTCGCGCTCAGATGGCACCTGGTAACATCACGGGACCGCGGGTAAGACTTTTAAACAGTGGTGGATTACAGCGTGGCGCTTTGGTGAGACATCAGCACGCACGGCACGCAACGTTCGCAGAGCCTCAACCGCGGCCGCTCGCTCTCGCGCTCAGATGGCACCTGGTGACATCACGGGACCGCGGGTAAGACTTTTAAACGGTGGTGGATTACAGCGTGGCGCTATGGTGAGACATCAGCACGCACGGCACGCAGCGGTCGCAGAGCCTCAACCGCGGCCACTCGCTCTCGCGCTCAGATGGCACCTGGTGACATCACGGGACCGCGGGTAAGAATTTTAAGCGGTGGTGGGTTACAGCAAGTTTTTTACGTTAACTAAGAAGTTCGATTTTTTCACAGCTTTACCGTCCTCTCCCGGCGAAAAAAATATACAATGCCATTCTTTTGTTATCTGCCCTGGGATCCCAGGGACTGATAGACGACGGGGGGACTGTAGACCTAAGTATATGGTTTCAATTTCAACTCGGTAACAGTTCACGCGTTTTTGAGATAAAGGGTATTGACAGACAGACAGACCGAGTAAACGGACATCAACGTGATCATATAAGGGTTCCATTTTTTCCTTTTGAGGTATGGAACTCTAAAAACAGGTCTACTAAAATACAACCGACAAGAAGACTTCAAAAGGCATAAGTAGCGAATAGCGATCGATTGATGAGATCTCAAGATGATACTTGACGTAACTTCGCTGCAACCAACAAAAGTGATAGAGTAAAACTTTTTTATAGAAATTTGTTTAAGCTTTATCTACCCAAACTTCATGAAAGTTGACCCTTAAATTGACAAAATGGAAAAAAAATCGTGCGCTCAAGCCTCTATAGAGCAAATAAATCGTTCTTGAAAAAAATGCAAAAAGATGACTAATAAATGTTTGCATAATTACGATTTAGATACGCTTCAAATTTAAGGGTTAACTAGTGATGTTTTTCCAGGCAACATAGTGCAGTGCGCCGAGTGCGGAACACGTACGATGGGCAACAAGCTCTCTGCGTGCTCCTGCGCACCCATCTTGCGCAAGGCGTACCGCTATGAAGACAGCCCGTGGCAGAACTCTCGCCGCCGTGACGGACACTTACTACGGTACGCAAGCTAATTTAATTAAATTCATAATAAGTAATAACACAGACCGCACCGCATTAGGCGGAGAGTCCGCATCAGAAATCCGTCCACAGTTCGAACTTTACGAGTACATTCCCCCACCATGCCCTAATAGGGCACCGGTTGGGATTTTAAAAAACAGACCAAAGGATGGACTAACCTTGCTATCTGGATCCTACCTTTTTACTTTACTATCTTAACAGACTGACTCTACCGACCATTTATGTACCATTAACCTCTATATATACGTACCTCACTTAATGACCTTAGACCGCTCAATTCAGAGGAAAAGACCTGCGGCCCTTAAGGCCCCAGGCAAAGTTTTTTTCCACTTCTATTCGTTTTGTTCCCGTGCCCCCGGGGCACCCCTTCGGGGCGCCCCGGACTCAAATTATTAGTAAATGGAGGCTCGCTCCAAAACTAAAAAGCAAAAAAAAACCACAGTATTACAGTTAAAAACTAAGTCACTGTGAATTACATATTACATTTATACATTTCAATATACAACAGAAGAATTTACGTCTGTCCATCGCCTCGCAGAACAACATCGCAATGGTTTACTGAGTCAGAAAAAAATGGCTGGGATCACGACCCCGAAATCATCCTGTATACATTCGGTGCTGATGCAAAAAGCGCATAGAATGAAGCCGATTCTATCAAAATTAAAAAAGTCTAGTGTACAACTTTCCGTAAAATGGCCCATTATTGTTGGAATTATTTTTCTAGAACGGAACTTATCTTACCCATCGGTCCAACAAAGCCTTTGTTTAGCCACGTGCTACAAACGCTTCGAAATGAAAAGGATATGCTTCATATATACTTTAATTAATAAATACGCTATTGTTGACACTACCTATTGCTGTTTTAAATACAAAAGTTCAACACTGATAAGTCGTATTTTTTTAAATGTGATCCTTCTTTCCTTGTACGTAAAGCCGCCTTTTGGATGAAAGTGTTAACGCTTACTTCGTTTAGTTTACAGTATCAATTAGCGGTTACGCTTAACAATGAAAGACACTGCTTTTGTTTAGTAGGAACAAATAGAAGGGTAATTCGATCAAGAAAAATAATTCCAACTTTACAATATGTACAGTCAAGGGCACCAATATGTATACATTTTTTCACCTTACGCCATTGAAATAAGGTCCAAAAATGTATACATATTTATGCCCTAGACTGTACATGCCAGGAGAATTAATGTTTGTTACGGAGTATTGAATGTTTTCTATGATCGCTTTTATACTTTACCGGGGACGTGCACGTCCACGATATTCTCTATGATTTCATTCATAAATAAACTATGGACTATAACTTTAGACTAATTATGAATGAAACCATACAGAATATCGTGGACGTGCACATCCACGGTAAAGTATAAAAGAGACATATGCGTTTGAGAATTTATACCCATGAATGTATCGTCGTTTGGTGCTCACAAAGAAAGCCTGATTGAGCTTACTACAGGACTAAGTAGTTCGATTGGTGTGAAATTGTCCTATTTTATTTATTTATTAAAACAAGATCTAATAGTATGGAGCCTGCTAGAGCTGACAACGTCACTTTGACGAGAATATCTATAATTAAACAAAAATATTAATAAATATCCAAATTGTTCAGTATAAACAGGTCGAGGTCTTAATATACTAACTAGCACGTAAGTTTAACTACTGCAGTGCAGAAGTTGCCGCGAAGCTTGACTCTAGCAATTCCTCACCAGCCTAAGTTCTTAACCAACTGCTACCTTGTTTATTCCAGGATTCAAACTAAGTAGTAGATGCCTTATCTTAAACTAGAGCAATTGTCCGCAATTTGCATCAAAAACGTAATTTTATTGCAATGCTTTTGTACTCGCCGATACAATTTTCCTAACGATGTTCCTAAGTAAACTTGAATAGACAAGTCAGCAGAACTTTTAACGATGTTTCCCGTGCCTAATGGCTGCGGGTTCCAATCGTTCATAGTTTTTCCGTGCAAATACGTTCCTATTTATTGATGAATTAAAATCAGAAAAAAGAAGCCGCCTAGCGAGATTTTTTCGAAATATGCTAAATAAAATTTAAACGATCTTTAACTACGAGTCTTCAATTGATTTAGCGTAATAGATATGTATATTTTATATTCTCGGTGCAGCTGCAAAATGTAACATTTTCTGCAAAGGAAGCGAAAAATTGCAATATATGCCTTAGTAATTTTCCATTTTACTTGGCTAGGACCGATTCAAGATTTAGTGCATTCGTAGTTTACGTGGTTCAATATGAAAACGAGTCGAGACCGAGACCAAGCGAGGTGTTCCAAATGTAATGAGGAGTTTGAAATGTAAATGCACTGGAGTGATGAAAACGAGAGATGGGATATGATTCTGCATATGACACACGAATCGATTACTATCAAAGCTGTTTGGAAGGTGTTTGAACGTGGGATTTGATGCAAAACGTATTAACCTTGCGAATAAAGTCGGCCTGTCAAACGTTGCAGTTTAAAAGCATTTGAGGGGTGTAGTCACGGATAAATTTTTTAACAGTAGGTAGGAACTTAGTATAGGTATTTATGATATACTCGTGGCGTAGGTATACCGAATTAATGACGATTGATTAATCTTAATCAGTTTTTCAGGAATCTATCACCTACATATGAAAAGACAAGATTGTTACATATGAAAAGACAAGACTGTTAAACTCAGATCAGAAGTAGTAGGTGTTGATAATAAAATAGGACTGATAACTGGTATTTTTTTTAACAAAATTTGTAAAGCCTATTTTAGAGGTGGTTGTAAAAAACAATACGGGTCATAATTGTGGCACAATCGAGTACGACCAAAAAATTCCGTGCTCCCCAATCATTACATATTTACCGAGTGGACCTTTCCGTGCGCTTCATTGGGGGTGTCCTGGGCTTGTATTCACAACACTTCCAAAATCATCGCCATACAAACCAGTGTAAGCCTGATCTCGACGCGTATTACTTGTTCGGGCCAGAATATACTGGGACGAGAAGTGAGGTGAGAAAGAGATGGATGGTGAATAGCATCTCTGGCCTGACACACGCGAAATGCGTCGCATCGTGTCAGATAGCGGGTCAAAGTCATTTACGATTTATGGCGAGCAAACATGAAAACAGCGGTTTACGGAATAAGTAATAAGTTATAGTGGCGTTAATGTTGACATTGGAGGTAATTGCGTTGACAATTGAGTTTAGAATATGTCTTTTTGAATAAATAAACTAGTTCCATAAGCGGTGGACCTATCATTCTCGAAAATACACCATAGCTCTAGTACTTAACATTACTTGGGTTAATGACAAGAGCTGTTAAGGCTGTATATTTTGTATGAAAAACCGCGTCAGTGTGGCCTATGCCTATACTTGGGGTTAGGTGGCGGATTCCTGGTTTCTTTAGGATGCATCCGCCATTACATAACGATAAGATGGGAAGTCGGATCGAGCTTGAGAATGCCATCTAATAAAACTGTTAGGTACATTACACTCATCCTGTATGCCAGGCTATTTGCAGTCAATTGGTGTTTAACAATATTTTATCTACACACATATCATAAATCCTCTAATATGCGTTCGGAAACCGTAGAAAATGACTCTCATTTCAACATTCATTGAATTTATGGCAATTTTCTTATCTGTGGCTAAGGCTACAACAGCAGTAATATAATTTTAATTTTAATCTCATATATGATGTTAAAATATTAAACGTCAAACAAAACTGTCAAAATTTAAATGTCAAAGTTGACATGTCCCTATTCTAGTATCACTGAAAATTCAAATTCAGTCGATGCGAAATGTCAGCTCGATGTTTTTTTAGTATATATCGCACGAAATTTGAGCTAGAACGACATGATCACATCAGAATAACACTCAGGTATCGGTTGCCAGTTCTGATTTCGATATTTCCGCAACCGTGCAAAAAAGGTTGTATTAACACAATTATTGTATTTATTTACTACGGTTTCTGAATCCATCTTAGAGTAGTTATAATATGTGTGTAGATAAAGTAATGTATGCAACTGTACATAATTAGGCAAAGCCCCTCCTTATGTACCAGTTGCATAAACTACTATTTTGCAATTACTTATTTGATTTTCGTATAACCCTACATCAAGGTTTGCTGGTTTGTCTGTGAACGGATGCCCGATGTACGTGGCACTATAGGGTGCGGCATCCGGGTTAATATAGGATTCTAGTTGGATAATATCCGAAAAGTAAGAAAGTCTTTGATATGCCGGTAGGTAGTCATGATTAACAGAATTTTTCGTAGAAACATACCTATATTTTTAGAGTAAATTATGTGCTTCATTAATCAGATGGCAGCAAGTATGTTGGAGTTATTTTACAAGAATTACAAAAAGCCGACATTTTTTTATTGATAACGTTACGACATAATACCTATATTTCAAATTAAGATTTCAATTAAATATTTTTACCATATTCCAATGCATTATCCTTCTTTTGCTTCGATACTGTGCGTGTGACGTCATTAGCCAGATCCAATTTTTATGAGCCTTTTTGAAGGCCGTTAGAGTCGATTTAGTTCTGTCCCTATTTTTTTTTCCCTTATTGTGCTATAATTATAGTTGGTCCCATATAGACATTTGACAGTCTCTACACTCCGTTTTTTTTCAGATGAGAAAAGTCGTGCGATTTTGTCATGCGATTTCAGGGAAAACAGTCTTGAAACGGGAAAATATGGGGCGTGCTATCTTTGAGATGTCATAAGCGACTGAAATAAGTAAAATCAGTACAATATTATCCTCTGATGTCTCAGGGAAACGAAGAATTGTAGGCGAAAATTACCGTTAAAATTCTCATCTGAAAAAAAACGGAGTATAAAAACTGGCTCGAATGACACCATAAAAAATAGTCAAATAGTGGATTGGGTTCCATAAAATAAAGTGTAAAGTGTTCGCAGGCTATGGGCAGAGGTGTTCCATGTGTCAGCATCAGGCGCGGGCACGGTCAAGTGGCAGCAGGTCTCCGAGGACCTGGTTCCGGTGAACATCACGTGCGTGCAGGACTCGCCCGAGTGCGTGTTCCACATCACCGCCTACAACTCGCAGGTCGACAAGATCCTCGACGTCCGGCTATTGCAACCTGGTAATTACAATCATTATCTTATGTTTTCTACGTAGATTTCTCTATTGTTACCCGTCCTCTCCCAGCGAAAAAGAGAAAACATTATTTTGCTATCTGGCCGGGGATCCCAGTCACCGGTAGCGGATGGCTTAAGGCCGTTCATGTACCCAGATGAAATCGAACATCGAGCGCTTAGCCGTCACTGTCACATTTTGAAAGGGTAACAGAGATAGAGCTTGCAGGCCAGATATACGGCCTGTTACGGTAGAATTTGTCGATATTGTCGAAAATACTTTTCTTCTTCTTTCTTCTTCTTCTTCATATTTATTTATTTAAAAATATTGCCTCAAATTATCGAAATTCGGAAATTGTCAAATTACTATTTTAGTTATGAGTGATTTTTCTCCTTTTTATGTTTCATAGTGTCACATATAAAAAAACTAGTAAAGTTGGAAAAAGTAATCAAATTGGTGGTTACTTTGGGAATTAATTGTATCGAGCGAAGTGTTATGAATCGCGATGTATCGAAAGCTGTGTTATTAAAGATAATATAATCAAGAATAATATATATTTTTCCCACGTCTACAAATATCAACAATTCTGAGAAAAATGGGATAATTCTTGGGGTATTTTCGCATATCTGGCTCATGGAACCGCCTTAAGATACTTCGCCCGGTGTCAGCCAAATAAAAAGCTGCAAAAGAAAAGCTGATTCTCGTTGGTGAAGACCTTGGTCCTGTGCTTGTTAGTCAGTAGGAGAAGCAGAATGCTGAATACCCACTCTTTAATTATTGATTCCAAGAGGACACGAAACACAACCCGTATCGTCTATTTTTATAATATACAGTTAATGATAAACATTACGATGCATTGAGTCCTAAGCCGTCATCTACCGATAACGTAAGAAAATACCTAATGATAATGTTATTTTTTTTTCGCCGGGAGAGGACGGGTGAATACCACTTTCTATCACATGCCCTCCATACCTACAGTCAACAACTTTTATCTCTGAACAGAACAAGAGTGAAAATTTTCTGTAGGTATAGTGCGCGCCATCCACGAAGGCGCGCCCCTCCACAGCCCAAACGCACAGATTAGTATGAGATTCGTTGTGGAGGGGCGCGTCGTCGTGGATGGCGCGCACTTTGCTGTATTGTCACTAACATAAAGATCTACAGATAATTATAACTTTGTATTTGTGCAGATTTTTATGTAGATACTACATTAATTTGGTTGGTAGGTACGAGTACAGGCATAAACAGAGAAAAGGTACCCCCCCTTCATAGAAGTTTTGTATGCACGGGGAGTCCCTTTTCTGTGTGGCTGACTGTACTACAATTGAGAAACTCGTCTGATTCTCATATAGTCTAACTGTTAGAGTATATGTCAGATTAAATTTTGTTTACTCAGTATGTATACTTTGTGATATAACTTACCGAAACAAAGCTTTATCTAAAACCGAACCTAGTAAATATAGTAAAACACTCCGTTTCATCTGAAAGATAAAGGTGAGAGAGGTGATTCTGTAAAGTGTTTACCTGATATTACTTTGCATCTCGACTATAGCATCGTTACGCTATCGTTCGTACCAACCTACAAAGGACGGCAATTCGGAAGATACTCTCGAGGCCGCTGTAACCCAGTTTTAAATTTACACTAGATAGTACACAAGCTATTGACTGAAACCCACTATGGTTCTATTCGGACGCCAACTCGGGAAAGTATTGATAGTGAATAAATTATAGCAGAAAGGAATAAGAATGTGTTTAAAATTTTATGCAAATTAGGGAAGAAAATTGAAGGGAATTTACGACACCTATATAAACAGATAACAAGACTGGAAAATCTGGAAATTCGGTCGTCTGAATTTAAAGCGTTTTGAACTTATACACCGCTTCCTGACTAGCGGAGTCGAGCGCGACTGGAGTAAATTTGACAAATTACTTCATTAATATACTAGTATCTGTGTAGTACTGCAGTGCAGAGGTTTCAAAAGTCTACTGCATGTATTGGTTGGGAGAATTAGAACACAGAACACTAATGTGTAGGTATTTCGGGCGTTCTGTTCTGTCGGATTGCCGAGTCTGCTAAATTATGCAACGAGTTCAATCCGTTGACACTTACCACCTTATTCATAAAACTTAACATACCTCTGCTAACTAAAATGTTGTTTGTCCCTTTCTCACAAACGTAAATGTCAGAGTGACGGATAAGGACAAAAGAACTTTACCGGCTTGTTAACTAATAGAGGTTTGATGGTCGTTTATGAATAAGGGGGTAAGTGTATTTGGTATGTTTTCGGAACTAAAGTGCATCCAGTTATAAAGTCAATTCTAACAATTAATTAACTATTAATTGTAAACTTAAATTTGCTGTGGCTTTGTGTCCGAGTGTGTGCTTTGTGTGTTTGTTTGAGGTTTGATGGCTACCAAAGGACACCATTATAGTACGCAGTGGTGTTAATTTAAATAGCTTTGATCGTTTCATGTCATTTGTGGACAAAATACTTAACAAGATCATTAATAATAACGCATTTAAAATTTAAATAATCGATACCCGAAAATTCAAACGTCAAAGTAGGTAAACGTTTTTGACAGTGCCCCAATAAATGGCACTTTCAATCTTATGTCATGATGACAAAGGTGATTATTAGGTATCATCTATTGATCACTGAGGTATCAAGTACTGTTCGTTTACCTTACGTTTAGAGACTGACAATTTCACGCATTTGAGCACGATCCGCAGCTAATCTGGTCGAGATCTTGCCAGCCGCCCTGCGTATATCGTAACTCCACTTACCCTGAAGGGGTCCTAACACTATTTGGTATCTTTAACTGATTGTTTTTCTAGGCACTCGCATTGGCCAAGCGTCAGAATGCTTCGTGTACTGGAAAGACCCCATGACCAACGACACTTGGGGCCTGAACTTCACCTCACCCATAGACGCCAAGCAATTCAAGGAGTGCTGTGTAAGTAACTAAACTGTCAAACTCCCGGCTGCTTCCACCTTTCCTCAACTTAAAAAGATACCTATCAAAATATATTTTATATTAAATGTATCAATGTAATAATAAACAAATTATCTTGTTCCTTTAAATACCATTGACACGCACTTTTACTTCAATATTTCACTCCTAATTTGCAAGCACATCCTGCTTTTATCTCAAATACTTATACATTTTCAAGGTGGGAAGTTACATTTACGAATAATTGTTTGTTATTTTAGTCACCATCCTTTAAATTCTCGCGTAAGGCATCTTCGAGCTACAGCCTAAAGCTTGAACCGCCGGGCAGCAAGCAGAAGATGAAGGCCAAGAGGAAACCGCTCTCTACACCGGCTAGTCCTAATCGATCCAGGTACGTTTGGGAAAAGAATAGAACTGGCATTTCCTATTCGTGACAATAACAAAACATGGACGTGAAAATATCAGTACATAACATTCCATATATCTTTTTAACTTTGCGAAGTACAGACAAAAACGGAATGTTAGTCACGTTTCGACATACAATAGAAAAATGAGTCCAAAAGTGACTTACATTGACTTACCTTGACTGTATATTGGGGTAAATCTCATTGATCACAATGCAATTATAAGGTGTCAGATCACAATGCAATAAGGTACCATCAAGTACTCTGACTAGAACTTCCTGGATCTAGTCTAGTCTAATAATAGATACAGAAAGTATCACCTCGAAAATTACACAAACCTGTCCTGTTTGACCTCTTTTATTTAGAATCCTCCTAAATAGTTAATTGTGTAACAAACGTACAGTCAGACAGAAATTTATTGTGATTGTCTTGAGACGAGTCATTGATTGGAAATCGTCAATCTTTGGTAGGCAGTGCTGTAGTCTTTGAAACTGATTGTACTTCAAGAGTAAGAAACATTCAATTTCTAATACTGTACATATACATGCTTGCACAATATACGTAATATTGTTACGTAACTTTTGTGTTTGTATTACAGTTTGAACTACCGCGAGCCGCAGTGCACATGCATGTCGCAGGAGCAGTATGCACGTCTCAGGGCCCAGGATCCAAGATATCGTAAGTATTCAGCTAGATATATAATGCCTATTCAGCTAGATATACATATAATGTAATGTAGCATTAGCTCCGTTACCCCTACCCAAATATTGTCTGGAAGAGATCGCTCTTTAGCGATAAGACCGCCTGCTGTTTACCTCTACTTTAAGCCTAATGTTCTGTACTGCGTTCTTTTTGAGGTGTGCAATAAAGAATATTTGTATTGTATTGTATACAGGTTCCTCGACGTTACCACGCACGTCGGCTCGCGCCATGGAAGCAGAAGCCAGCGCGGCGGCCGCGCGCACAGACAAAGTAGCTGCGGCCACCTCGTCCACCTCGTTATACGACAACGTCACTGGCTCGCAGCCGGCCCACCAGCCACCGCCAAAACGTAAGCAGCATTTATATCCTAGTTTTACTTGAGGCAAGGTGGCCATAGACATAGCTCTCTAGGTTATTTAATTATCGATTAGAAGACACCTACAGTCTATTCATCCTTTATTCCACTTTTCATGACTTAAAATGTTGTTTTATATTTAAAGAAGCTCACAAAGTATTGTAATCCTAGAGAAAGAATTGATGTCTTCAAAACTAGTTTGTTTACATATGTACGTAAGTATGACAGAGTGCAGATAGCAACATCAGGGAATACAGGAGCGAATTCCATTCCCAAGCAGCTAGCAAATCGTTTCGTGAGATTCAATGAATTCGCTCTCCACGTTTGGATGTCGGATGAATGAATAGAGTGAAGATGGTGGCATTTAACGTACTCCTACCGTTTGTCTTGAGATTTGTGGGAGCCTCTTCCGCTTCAAATACATCGATGTGACTGGTTCGCAACTGGTCCAGGGACCATCGCCCAGACGTGACAGTGCGGTCCATATTCCCAACTTTCTCCTCGACGAGACTGTGGCAGACATAAGTGTTATAATAAAGATTAGTGTTGCTAATTATATCTATCGATAAATTAATGTTGCATCAATTTATTTCAATGCAGGAAATTCGTTCACGCATTTTCTGCGTTCGGGATTCGCGACTGTTCTTATTACAAGTTCCATGACTCGAAACTCAACTGATAGTTCTCTCGTAAACTCTAGTTTGAAACGATTTGATAAATACACCAATTTTTGTCTTCTATAGGTCTGCCGTTTAACCGATACGGTATTTGTAATTGAGCAGCAGGCACCTGCTTCCCGCTACCTACGCCGTTTCAGTTAAGTGGTGGACCTATAACAAGATCAGTGTACGTTATCTAATGTGGTCCATCAATTTTTTCAGCCGCGGCTCGTCAGACTGACCCGCAGCCGCCGACGCGGCCGCCCAAGTCCCAGGAAACTTCGACAATGACGACCAACACTTCTACTGCGCCTAAAACTGTCACTGCTTCTGTTGGAACACATGGCACTAGTGTAAGTTCACCTTCACGATTGATTAAAAAGTAGATTCCAATCCAATGATGATGATCCAAGTTGGTCTCGAAATAAATGAAATTGAATTGAATGAAGAAAAATATCAGAACCTGATGAGTTGGTATAAGTTGACGAAATATCATTTGCACCGATTCCTCGAACAACTTGTATGGCGAATCGGTGCAAATTATATTTCGTCAACAATACTTACAAGATCGGTTACAGAGATATGTACTCCCTTATTCATAAAACTGATAAAACTTAACAAACCTATGTGTTTTGCTCCTTTCTCAGAAACACTAATGTCAAAGTGACAGATAAGGACAAACAGTTTTTGGGTGCTATTTAACTAAAATAGGTTTGATAGAAGTTTATGAATTTTGGGGTTATTAGCGACTAGCTTCATCCGCGTAGGTTTGTTAATCGGATTAACGGTTGCTTTCTATTAGATTCCCGTAGGCGTAGTATTTATATTATCGCAATCCACCCTTAGGGTCTAAAACTCTTTCCAGAATAAAAAATATTCTATGCTATATCCGTTCTCGGACCTCAAACTACTTGTACCTATTCGAAATTTCACTACAGTCTATTCATCCTTACGTGTCATATCATGCAAACAAACTCTTTTTAAAGACGTTAATCATTATCACACTTTTCTCTAGAATTACAATATAGGTACTTTGTGAACTTCTTTAAGTATACAACAACATTTCAAGTGATGATCATTGTGTAATTCTAGAGAAAATGTTGATAATGATTAACGTTTTCAAAGAGTTTGATTACATAATAGGACACGAAAAGACTGTACACTCGGTTCGGTTCAAAGGTTATCAAAATGAAAATCAAGTTTTTTTTTGTACAAAGAGACATATGCATTCTTATTTACGCGTCTATCGCGCCACAGAATAATTAATAGTAGGCACTCGGCTAGCGTGCGAAATAATGCCCATTCCCTCTCGTCTATGAGAGAAAGCTCGCAGCGATAAGTGTAGAACTTATTCGAACAGAACAGAAGTTCTCTCTAACAAAACCAGTGATTGAAAGCCAGTAAATTCTAATCATGGCATAGTATATACATTCTCTTTCGTTCCTAGCCCGATCGCCAAGAGGAACAGGACTATTTAAGATTTTTTTTAATAGCCTATATATATTATATATAGTGTCCCACTGCTGGGCAAAGGCCTTCTTTTTTCGCCACTTGTCTCAGTCGTGTGCTAGCACCTGCCATTCCGTGCAAAATGTGTCAAGGTCGTCCCGCCATCTACTTTTCGCGTTTTTTTAAGCCTTTATTTTAAGTTTTTTAATGTGCCCGAGTTCTACTCTTGACCGAGTCAAAATATTTCCTAGCCATTCAAACCAAATAAGGAAGACATTGGTTTGGTATCACTGGTTGCTATAGCAGGCTAGACTGAGGATATCAAAATAATTGATAAAACTCAGAATGGTTGAACCCAGGACAAAGCATTTGTCAATAGTCATACGTACACGTAAAAGACTTCTTATCTAAATAAATATTTGTGGACAATCTTACACAAATCATCATCATCATCATCATTTTCAGCCTGTAATCGCCCACTGCTGAGCAAAGGTCTCTCTTCGAGTACGCCACTCGTCCCGGTCTTGAGCCAGTCTTATCCCAGAGTGACCCGCGATCTTCCTAATGTCATCGACCCATCTAGCCGGTGGACGGCCGACGCTCCTTTTGCCATGAATTGGCCACCAGTCTGACACTTTCTTGGTCCACCTGCCATCACTCTGCCTAGCAATATGTCCTGCCCAACTCCACTTGAGTTTGGTAATGACATCTCCGTCGTCACGCACTTTCGTGCGGCGTTGGATCTCGTCATTCCTCACTCGGTCTTGCAATCTAATGCCGAGCATGGCACGCTCCATGGCTCTCTGTGCTACACGTATTTTGTGCACAGCCTCATTCGTAAGCGTCCATGTCTCGGCAAGCATCCTAGCGTAAAGTTACCTACTAGCAAGTTAAAGAACATTAAAGTCTGCGTCTAATGAGAACACGTAAATAATAATTTAGTCAACCGATATAGATTCTTTGTCAAAAAATTAAGTTTTCCCGAACTTGAAAAAAAAATCTTCTACTAGACCTGAGACTAGACTGACTGGCGTAAGAGTGTTTTAACAGCCTTAACTTCGGTGGTCGTGTCGTGGTCGTATTATTAGGTTTCAGTAGTCCATTTTATAAGGATGATAGCCCTCTCCCCGCCTGCCATAGGCACTGCCTGATATGGATGTGATCACCGAAGTCACGGCGATTGTAACGCTCTGAGAAATGCCCGCCTAGTTTTCCTCACGTCCAACCATCAAGTTATCGTATTAGAAATTTTTATATCGATCCGTTTAATCTGATAAGATAACAGTAAGTAAACTCAGGACATTATTTAGTTAGGTACATTTGTTCTGACGGGTCTTGACAAAACCGAGACAAAAGATTTAAGTTTACCTAAATCTGGACACAAGTCGTTAAAACACTATTAACAACAATTTATCAATGGTGGCATTTTACGAATACAAAGGTGTACGTAATAAGTAACGCCCACGGCAAAGCAAAGGTCACGCCTTAGTCAATAAAAATAGGTATCTGCCCACGTGGGCTCCCCTAGGCATCGGATGTAAAATATTGATTTAATTTGTACTTATAATAACGTGTGGGAGTTGTAATAATGGTAAAAATTGGGTGTATGCATACGATATGAATTTATGATCATTTGATGGTTTACTATCCATCACAGTGATATTTCGCATCCATATTTCTTATTGTCACCATTGTAGGGTTAGATTCTAGTTAGTTTTTTTTATGTATGACTGAACACCGATTGACCATTGAGCAACGACTAGGTCTAAGAAGTATCTCGCTGGGTCAATAATAGCCTATTCACTCTTGCATTGAAGAGACCTACATTTTATGGCCCGGAAATACAGAAGACGAGAGCAAGTTCCACTCCTTTGCTGACATTAACGGATAAACATGAATATCAAATGGTTGAAATGACATTTATATGTTGCACTTATTCTTTGATAAAGCTGGTTCATCAGTATTAACTACTACAGGAATACAACTAACTACAGCGACTTATCTTATATCTTTAAACGAGAAATTCTTGTATATATATTTATTTATATATTTATTTATTTCGGGGATCTCGGAAACGGCTCTAACGATTTTGATGAAATTTGGTATTTGGGGGTTTTCGGGGGCGAGTAATCGATCTAGCTAGGTCTCATGCCCGGGAAAACGCCGAGCAAAGCTCGGCCGCCCAGATATTTAGATGTTAATACATTGTTGTAATCATAATATACAGACCAACGAAGACTCTCAAGCGGTCGGCGGTGCTTCCACGCAGCACGGGCAAGATCTCAAGTCCGAAGGCGTGCAGGCAGGCGGGACGCTCACCACATCCAAATCTTCAGCCACCTCCACCAGGCCTGGCAAGGAACATCTCCAGCACACCAAGAGCATCGACTACGGAGATGGGAACGAATCGGTGAGTTTCATCAAATTCGACGCTTAGAAAACATCAACATTTGCAGCCACTTATACCAGAGCCTTCAGAATAGCATGAAGTATGGAAATGAAACCAATTGGTGAGATCCGTCAAGGGCAATATAGTGCATGCAGATGTAAGGCCTGCTGCGAAACATTTGTCGAATCGAATGATCCATAATCCATAACCATAACAACCTGTAATATGACTTTCTGGCCACCTTAAGGTTATCAAATGTTTGGCGAATGGATTGAAGTGGCGTGGCGACACAAAACAACACAGACAACAATGTTGCAACAAACAACACTATAATGTAAAATCGCACTTTGCGTAGCCTCAACTAATTGTCCACCCGCTAGTTGATTACGTAACGTTTCAATAGTACAGTACGTAAGGTTAAAGGTAGGTTGTCCCGAATGGCGTCGCTCAGCTTGCGCCGGTGCCGGTCAGCATTCTTTGTTAGAAACTTCATACTGAAACGCACACTTATGCACTCCGTGACGGCATCGCCCCAGCTTGGGAACACCTAACTGCTGTGGACAGCTCACCGTCGCAGGGTGAACGCCGCGCGCTTGCAGCTCACTGCTAGCGAGAGGAGCGTGCGTGGTCGCCGCGCTTTAGGCGCGCAGGCTAAACGGCCTACTACTCGTACAAACGTAAAAAAGCTGTCAACTAGTGGACACCTCGGTGCTGCTGAGACGATGCTGTTCCGTGCTTGCGTTGGGTTGAAGCGTGGTTGACGGCGAGCCGGCGAGTTGAGGCGGCGCCGGTCGGGTGCCGAGCCTTAGTTACGTATGCGACAACCTTAATCCCAACTTTACGTAACACTTCCACGAGATAGTCCTTATGTACGTTTAAAAAAGTTACCACTCCTCTGGTTTTGGACTCCTCCAAGCCACTTCGAGTTGTTGGTGCTCAATATTAACATCAGCTAACATCTTTCCAGTCGCGCGAATCGGACCGGCACTCGATGCATCATCACAACGTCATCAACAACAATACCTCGGGCTCGCGCCGCACAAAGTCCAAGAGCACAGAAGATATGAATATGGGTAAGAGATACAGATATTGACAAGCGGTTGAAGTTATGGCGAGGTGGGGTAGGTTGAAACGAGGTTTTATATAGAGGTTTTATAAGTTTTCGTCTTTTCCCAGTGTTTCATCAGTCTTAACTCCTCTAGTGTTTGATTGGGGTCTTTTCTGATAAGTTAACAGATATTAATTGATATTGGCTAATTATGCTCTAGAAGTTTTGTAACTCTAGAAACACTTTATAAATAGTTCCCAGGTTACCATATATCTAATGTATCATCAGGCTTCAATACAAGATGGAGTACTATAATTTTCGTATCTCAAACTTACGGTGATAGATTTAGAAATATGATTGGAGATTTGAAATTTCGAGTTATGGAAAAATGTTATAAACATATTCGAGATCATCTCCTCCAAGTCACCTAATTAATAGCAACCATCTATTGCTTGTTATCTTACGATAAAATCATCGAAAGGGTTGACTTATTTCTAGCCACTTACAATTTACTTAAGCGATAAAAGTAACCGTTTAATTTCAGACTCAAACACACTGAAGCGCATGCTCAAACCGATGCCGTCAACGGAGAGTCCCGTGACGTCACCAGAGATGGGACGGCGGCGGTACGGCGGCGCGGGACCGTGCCCGCCCGCGTGCGGTGCTCACCCTCACCGTCAGCCGCACCTACATCATCAGCATCACGCACATGCAGCGAATAACAACAGCCGCCAGACCTCTCAGCGGTATTCTTCCGATAGGTAGAAATGCTTGCCTTTCACGCTAGTGCAGCACAAGCCACAACAAATTGACAACATTTCATATTTTTAACTACTTTATTTTATGAACTAGTTAGAAAATAGGTAAAAATTTAAGCCACCCATATTTTTTCTTTTTCAATTTAACTCATTATTTCATACAAAAAAACACGTTGAAAAGTAGGTCATTCCAAAAGGGCGTAAGTAAAATATGACGTCATCTTCCCAACAAGAATCCAGAGCCACTCCAGAGAGCAGCGATTGTCTGTACTCTGTACTAAGGTCTCCCTGAATACAGCGAGGAAGATGACGTCAACTTTCGGTTTACAGTAATTTGCGATTTTTTTCCAAAATTAACGGAGAAAAAAATCTAAAAAAATGTTCTTTGTGTACTTCACACGTTTTTACCGAAATGGTTTTCGAATTAAGACTTTTGGAAATTATGAAATATTGTCAATTCCCGTTGGAATGCTTGTGATATTTATTACGTGAAATAAAATCACTAAACTTCTTAGGAACCGCTTAGAGATATATGCGTCTGTAGGCTATGAAGTCTGCTTGTCATTATGCTTGGTCGTCGACTTTTTGCAAGCTTTTTGCAACAAACAATTTCTCGAATCGTTGATCTACACTGCTAATTGCTAGCTGCTCTAATTAAACTTCATTTCTGAATGCAATTTCCTAAAGAGTTGTTGTTCAATGTAAATTAGGCTACTGGTGGTGTATAAATTTCATGCGTAGCTCAATCTCTCACTCATCTGATCTTAAACGAGAAGCCTAGTATAGTTCGGTCATAAACAGATTTAGGTTCGCGTCTTTCCATTGACATATCAAAAGTTAAGCGCTACAAGCTACAAGACTAAATTTTGGATTGCTTTAGTAACCAGCATAAATGGTTTCTCCGTTTCTATAAATCCATGTAATAAAAGCATTAAGTTACATGCTCGTAAGCGGTTAAGTATTGACCACAGGAGGGACGACTTTTGTTTTTTCAAGTGTTTATTACCCAGTTACTACCAAGTAACTGGGCAATAAACACTTGAAAAAACAAAATGTTTTTGGTTTTTGGCGAAAGCTTTACAGCTCATGGGCTAACATACCAATGTTGGCCCATGAGCTGTAACTACAAACATTTTGCTGTGTGTGTGGTCCTTTCATTTTAACTTATTTTCATAGCTATAATTTTTCTATTTGAGTTACATCAAACAAGTTCTATTATTATATCGTATGGCAATTGTGTGATCTTAGCGTGAGATCTTAAAAAAACAATCGAACCGTTAAAAAAGAACATAGGTATGGTTGAAATTATTTTTGTTGAACGTATTTCTAATAAAATGATATTTGATTTTGAACCTCATTGTTTGAACAGTAAAGTAGCTTTTTGAAGGAATCGCTTTGGTGCAATTCGCTCAACTGAAATGATTTCAAGTATACAATCGAATTGATAACCTTTTGAAGTCGGTTAACAAAATTCGCAAGCCCTCGCAAAGTTTTGCTTTTAGTTAGTCATTAAACTTTCCTGTTCCTCCTACCCACCTTAAATCAACTGTGAATTAAACTTAACACCTTCTACAGTCGCGGTGTGGGCGTCGGCGCCGCACCTAGCGGATACCCGGGCCGCGGTCTCTACCTCGAGCTGGGCGGAGGCGGGGAGCGGGACATGTCCCCGCCGTCGGACAACGTCATGTTCGACAACCAGTGCTACGCGACCACGCCTTCATCGTCCAATGGCAACTCGGACCAGGAGCCGTGCCAACGACGGGATGGGAGGCAGCACCATCATCCGGTACGTAATTTGTCACATTACGGGACATGTCCCCGCCGTCGGACAACGTCATTTTCGACAACCAGTGCTACGCGACCACGCCCTCGTCCTCCAATGGCAACTCGGACCAGGAGCCGTGCCAACGCCGGGATGGGAGGCAGCACCATCATCCGGTACGTAATTTGTCACATTACGGGACATGTCCCCGCCGTCGGACAACGTCATGTTCGACAACCAGTGCTACGCGACCACGCCCTCGTCCTCCAATAGCAACTCGGACCAGGAGCCGTGCCAACGTCGGGACGGGAGGCAGCACCATCATCCGGTACGTAATTTGTCACATTACGGGACATGTCCCCGCCGTCGGACAACGTCATGTTCGACAACCAGTGCTACGCGACCACGCCCTCGTCCTCCAATGGCAACTCGGACCAGGAGCCGTGCCAACGTCGGGACGGGAGGCAGCACCATCATCCGGTACGTAATTTGTCACATTACGGGACATGTCCCCGCCGTCGGACAACGTCATGTTCGACAACCAGTGCTACGCGACCACGCCCTCGTCCTCCAATGGCAACTCGGACCAGGAGCCGTGCCAACGTCGGGACGGGAGGCAGCACCATCATCCGGTACGTAATTTGTCACATTACGGGACATGTCCCCGCCGTCGGACAACGTCATGTTCGACAACCAGTGCTACGCGACTACGCCCTCGTCCTCCAATGGCAACTCGGACCAGGAGCCGTGCCAACGTCGGGACGGGAGGCAGCACCATCATCCGGTACGTAATTTGTCACATTACGGTACATGTCCCCGCCGTCGGACAACGTCATTTTCGACAACCAGTGCTACGCGACCACGCCCTCGTCCTCCAATGGCAACTCGGACCAGAAGCCGTGCCAACGCCGGGATGGGAGGCAGCACCATCATCCGGTACGTATTTTGTTACAGTGCTTTTATCTCACGAGCATGGTTTTTTGGATACCCGGGCCGCGGTCTCTACCTCGAGCTGGGCGGTGGCGGGGAGCGGGACATTTTCCCGCCGTCGGACAACGTCATGTTCGACAACCAGTGCTACGCGACCAAGCCTTCCTCGTCCAATGGCAACTCGGATCAGGAGCCGTGCCAACGACGGGATGGGAGGCAGCACCATCATCCAGTACGTACCTAATTTGTTACAGTACTTTTTGCTCACGAGCAGGGTTCTTTTTTTAAATTCAAGTATTTATAACAGAATACAAAATGTGTACTTAAACTAAAGTTTCGCCAAACTGCAAAGCAGTTTGTTGGCGATTCGCTTATCAACTTACGTGGTGAATACAAGTACGGTACACTAAATATGTTACGGTCAATGTCAAAGACATGTTTACATTCCTACGTTTTTTTTCACAATATACGATTACATTATAAATTACATTACAGCAGTGAAATCGTACATTAAAATCGCAAAGCGAGATGTAAAGCTGCATTTTTGGTATGTTATTCGCACCCCTTAGGAGTATCTGAAACTACGTTTTGCAAGCAAAAAAAAGTTGTGCTACCTGTATGATACGTGAAAAACTACAAAATTTTCGGACTTTTTTCAGGTATTGTAGTTCAATTCAAAAACTATGGGTTTTTGACATTACTTGTCTATGGCATTTTTAAAGTACATTAAATTTGCAACAATTTGAGTCTACCTACAGCTCCGTATGTCTTATAGTTTTTGAGACATGATGTTTCAAAAATACTGCTTTATTGAGTTTTGCCTATAGTGCGTGTTGTTACGGGTTTCCGTCGAACAAACACTTCACCACCGGCCACCAGCGCCGGCTTTTAGTATGTTATCAGGCATATCTCATGGACCCCGAAACTGCCGGGAGACTATCTCTCCAAGGTCGCTCTCCCGAGTAATGACGTCATGAAAATTGCCGCCTAAACGTTTGGAAAAGTGGCAATCACACCCAACCTATGCAACATACATACACGTGTATGGTATCAAATGAAAGCTGAATAAATATGCCATAACGTATACCTAAATTAAGTTTCAATACATTGAGACAATTCAAAACTATAAGCAAAATAATAAAAAGTAAGGAAAACATTTCCGGGTTTCCAGATTTAACAGAATAACTAGAACAAGTACCCGAGAATCATGTTGCACATAAATAGTACTTAATTAGTATGTCAGCTTTACATAACTATTTATTGTTTCTGGATATGACCAAAACTGTGAGAGAAATGCTGAAAAACCCAACAGGGCGGGGCCATTTTTCCGTATAAGATAAAAAAATGATGAAACGCCTATTTTCCATGAACCAGCTCAAGCGTTTTAGTATATTGTGAGATGATGATGGCATATTTATTCAGCTTTCATTTGATACCATACACGTGTATGTATGTTGCATAGGTTGGGTGTGATTGCCACTTTTCCAAACGTTTCGGCGGCAATTTTCATGACGTCATTACTCGGGAGAGCGACCTTGGAGAGATAGTCTCCCGGCAGTTTCGGGGTCCAGGAGATATGCCTGATAACATACTAAAAGCCGGCGCTGGTGGCCGGTGGTGAAGTGTTTGTTCGACGGAAACCCGTAACAACACGCACTATAGGCAAAACTCAATAAAGCAGTATTTTTGAAACATCATGTCTCAAAAACTATAAGACAAACGGAGCTGTAGGTAGGCTCAAATTGTTGCAAATTTAAAGTACTTTAAAAATGCCATAGACAAGTAATGTCAAAAACCCATAGTTTTTGAATTGAACTACAATACCTGAAAAAAGTCCGAAAATTTTGCAGTTTTTCACGTATCATACAGGTAGCACAACTTTTTTTTGCTTGCAAAATGTAGTCACACATACTCCTAAGGGGTGCGAATAACATACCAAAAATGCAGCTTTACATCTCGCTTTGCGATTTTAGCTTTTTTATTTGTAATATTTCACTGGCCTACATGTCAATTTACAAGAATCTCTATTGTGATCTTCAATAAAAATAAATACAATGAATAAAATAGCAATTAAATAGTACAGTGATGTCCGCTTAAGGCTCCGTATAACATATTCTGACGATTTGGCTAAGATTGATGAGGTCGTATCTCATAATCTATTAGTATTTATCTACATTTTATTACAGATTATGAAAGATCATTTCATTCTGAATGGAATAAGTGTGCTACTTTCTAAATTTTCTAATTTAGTTTCGAATAATCTTGCTTAACCTAACAGCTGTTTCCTCGATTTGCGCTTGAAGAGGCTTTAAAAACGACCTAGTTAAGCTATATATTGGTGCCAAACCGGCTTGAAAAAAATATGCACATGTGCAATAGATACTCCTCTTAGGGATGAGTGGAAGGGTTTTTACAAGTTTCATACAAAAATGTTATAAAAACAGAATATTAAAATTGGTAAATTTTCTGAAAAACTTCAAACTTCATTGCATCTTTTAGTAATATTAAAGCTAATAAAAAGGTTTTTGAGCATATGACTATGATAAAATAACTTCTATTTTATGACTTGAGATAATAAAAAGTAGCAACTAAGACAGAAATATATTAATTCTATTTGATTTACAACATGCCTTTTTCACGACATTTTCATTGACACGGTCATGGTGACTCAGTACCGGCCGAGCGGCCGTCGGAGGAGGACGTATATACCGTTTTTTTGTGGCTATTCACAAAGCTTACCACAACCCCCTCAAACAAACCAATACAAATTGTGACCTCCCATTATGTGTATTTATTATGAAAGTCGCAGTCAAAGTATACTAGGAACGTAATTGTGAACTAAATCGAGACAACTTATGAATCACATAGCTGATAACGCAGTTGTCAATTGATTTTCTAGTACTGTCCTTGATACTTGATAGATTTAATTTATTTGTCTACTCGTGACTTTTTTTTATTTAGAAAAATGCTTTATTTTGATGAGCATTTCATTATGATTAAAGTCAGCGATCAGCATCTAGTGGTTTAACCTGGAAGGTAATCATTTAGCAACTAGCCATTTGTCAAAGTAAAAAACTGTAAGGCCAAGTGCTGTCAAATTAACGCAAGCAAAAATCTACCTAACAGTCAGAGCTCTAAGTCGAGTTTTGCTTGCGTTCGTTTGACAGAATTTAGCCTTAGAGTTGTGTCCGAACTATACCTAGGTATACGATGTAGTTCTGCGAAATATTGTCTCTCAGAATGCTACAATAAGCATCTGATAAAGTACGTAGATGCTCAAAAATTCGTAGTCGCACGTACAAAATTCGGCCGCAGAAAAACACAAAAACTGACTCGGCAAATAAATTTCTTTTTATTTTCGAACCTGTTCACCAAATTTCACGAGAATCGGTTTAAAAATGCGACCTGTAGATGCGGACGACCGGAAATCCGGACATACGAAAACATTTATCTGGAAGCTAAATAGTCCATGGGCCACCCAAGAAATCGGTATAATTTGGGGGTACTAAGTTTCCTTTTTACAGGAGTTAGATAGGTTTATTACGATGTTAAAAAACCATGATTGCCATCTCAAAATGGTAGCTAACAAAAATGGTCACCAATCCAAGATGGCGGATATTGAGTATTTCAAAATCAATTATAACTTAAAAAGTATTCGTCCGATTTCATTGTTCTTTGTTTTAAACCATAGTTCTATATCCATCTTGGATTGGCCGCCATTTCTATTAACTACTACTTTGAGATGGCAATCATGGTTTTTTCACATCATAATAAGCCTGTCTAACTACTGTAAGAAGGAAACTTAGTACCCCCAAATTATACCATTTTCTAAAAATTTGGCTAGCTGGCCCATAGCCTAAAAACAGAGACCTTCGTTTCACTCGGTCAAAAAAGAAATACTTTCCGGGCTAAGCCTTCAATTTTGTACGAAATTTCTTTACAGTTCTCTCGGGTTTTTCTGCCTGAAACGTTATACTTTGAATCCTGTTATAAAACGCACGTAATGACGACAGTTCATTGCACGTGTGAGAAATAGTACATTACTACAGAGGCCGAGAAGTAAGGGGTCGCCGGCCGGATATTTACGAGGCTGGCAACCCCTTTTCACACCGAGGTATATGTATAGTGCTTCTCTCAAACATGCAATGAAATAAATCAAAAAAGCTCCTAGAACTCACACTTTAATTTCTATAGCAACTGAAAGTAAACTAGAAAAAAATTAAAGTGACACATATATTACTATTTATCCGTCTTATTTTTGAGAAATTGTTTTTTTTTTAGATAATGGTAGTGGCAGAATGTCTTAACGAACTAAAAATCAATTATTGCTTATAGTTTTCTTCATAGCTGAACGCCGTGATGCTGAGTCACAAATGAATGAGGAATGAAAATTTTAAAATGAATTTTAATGAATAACTATAGGGATTGTTTTTTAAATATTTTTATGTATTCATCAAAGATATAAATAAATCAAACTACATATTTTTTTAAATAAAACGTACAGGATATGATCGTACCATATGTATACATATTTTCGAATCAAAATGGGCATTTTATTTACTTGTACAACAACTAATATTATTTCATACAAAGTAATTTTATTTAATTTATTTATTATGGAGAACCAACAGCTAAATATACAAAGTAGCAGCTTAATTAAAAAAACAGAGCCAATTACAGGAACTCACGTATAGTTATAGCATAAAAACATACGCTTAAGTGATACGCACAACGTTACAACAGCGCATACATACAGAATATAGAACAATGTATGTTAAACAATGACAGAACAATAAAATATGACTAATGAATAAATATTATTTTGTATGTAAACAAAACGATCAAGATTTTTACGCCAGGCAGTAGGTTACTTAGGTAATTAAGTAATATTCTGCAACGCTTTGACCTCACCGTAGGAGAACCAATGCTTCAGACCTCCGATTGCGAGTAGTTATTACGTGTCCTAGTGTCGAGATATACTAGGGGTAACTGGTGAGGTTATCGATGCTTGACTATTTTAAATAGCTCGCCAACGCCATCTATCGAGTAAGATTTCGTGAAAATGATGAAAGCGCAAAGCTTGACGGCCTCTTAATCTAAAAAAGTGGACGCAGTATGTTAAAATTCACCTGAGAGGATCGTCATCTCATACAACAATTTAATAATAATATAATGTCAATACAAGAAATGAAGTCAGAATTAAAATTAATGTTCCAATATTCTTATTCCATTCTAATAAGGTGAAATGCATACACCCTAACTAGTTCGTTGACGCATAGGAGATACCTTTACCGTGCCTTTACCTACCATGCCATCCCTGCATGTAATAGTACATTACTGCAGAGACCAGTAAGTAAGCCATCCTGGACGAGTATGAGTTAGCCGGCCGAGCCGAAGGCGAGGTCCGGCTATAATACGAGGCCAGGATGGCACTTACGGTCGAAGCTTGTATAGTGCTTTTCTCAAAAATGAAACAAGTTGTATGAATAACAATATTTAATTAATTTTTGACAATTCCGCCTGGATCGTTCTAAAATTGTAGTTAAAGAACGAGCTGTGGGCTGGCGCGCTCGCGGCGCGCGCCGGGCTGGCACCGGGCGGGCTCGCGGGGGACGCGCGCCGCCAGCTCCAAACTTATGATATGTAATGGGATTTACATACTTACTTCCTGGACAGTAGGTGTTACTTCCTGGACACTTCTGCCAACTGTCCAGGATGACCCACTTTCGGATACTGTCTTCACAGATGTTATGAGAACATTACATACTATTTTTGAGAAAAGGAAATTGCGTAGCGCTACGAATGCTTGGCTGCAAAAGTGTCAAGATTAAGTTAACTCTCCGACGCAAGCGTGTCCACTTAAACAAATGCGAGTACTCAACCTGCAATTGCCTCCCGGCCACGGCAATAATGCATTATTTTAACTCCACATCACCAAATTCATCCTAGCCTCTGTACCGTACTATGTAAGCAATTTCACTGTCAGCACAACTAGATTTATTCTTTCCTCACAGCAGCAAAAGCCCTGCCTATCCCGCCAAGCGTCTCAATCGAGCGCTACGCCCGCTCCCGGCTCGCCCACATCCCGCCTGCTTCTTGAATACGAGATGCATCTCCGCAACACCCTGGCCAAGGGCATGGATGCTGAGAGCTACAGCCTTCACACCTTCGAGGCGCTGCTGAGCCAGAGCATGGAGGACCTAGGTGAGTGCTTCCACGGTAAGTGATCATTTTATTTACAAAATTTAACGATGACGGTTAACTTATCGGGGATATCGGGGTTATGCACAGATATAGATAAATACAAGAATATAGGTAGAAAACTCCAGTGAGTCTCAGACTAATTGAATTATAATATCCGGGTAACATACGTCTTTAAGGTCGAATATTGCTCGAGAGTCGACATGTTTCAGACCCAATGCGTGGTCCTTAACCATGAGAACCAACGGCGACGGCCGCGCCTCTAGCGATATACGACCTTAAAAACGTAAGAGACCCGTTTATTGTATTTCAATATGCATAAATAGAGTCTAAAACGATAATCTGATAGAAATAAGCATGCTAGTATTTTTTAGGTTTCATAAGATGTTGCAAGTTAGCACAGTACCTGTTTCATTTGGTCGATCCCAGTTGGTAACTCGGTAGATATAATCATTATTGTGGAACATACATGGAGAAAAACTATTGAAAGTTATTAGAAATCAAACTCCTTTAACAAATTAGATACAGAAAAAAATGTATGGTCTGTGTATAACCCGGAAATGCCACGTTGAGGTGTAATTCGGATGTACCTATCAGTTAAATCATATTTGTATTGTTAAAATTAAACTAAATTTAATCCTAATTGTTTTACCAATCTCTCATAGAATACAACGACAATATGCCGCCTTCGAATCCACGAAGCCCCTACCCACCGCGACGTCGTAAGTATTTTATTCAGATTCTACACAAATAAAAGGATAAATTCAACAATTTTGATTTCTTCCACATAAGTTCCTTTTGTGTGCTAATAAACTGGTATCATTTGATTTTTACAAAGTTTACTAGAAACTTTTAACACTGGCGCAGTTCATTTCACACACGAAACAAATAATAGCACAAACTGAAATATAAACATTGAATTTTTATTTTTTCTTGAGGTCCGACCCAAGAATCCGTTCTACACTATTTGAGAAACCTTACGGAGGCTGCCATAAGGGCTAGAGGAGGTGAAATCATCAATTATTTATTACCTATTCATACTAGTTCCACCCATTATATCGGATCTCAAAGGTTTGCCGTAGCTGTGGCCCCCTCTTGAACATAGCAAACCGATCCGTATTATTGTGAATCTTTCTGTATAATATTCTATCACTATAGGAGTACAATGTTGTAGTTGCAATTCACTTTTCCATTATCGTATTGTGTATATGTCACAATAATGATACACGTGAATTATGCAAGAATTGAATTCAGAATCTCCTCCTTTTTAGATCCTTCGCATTTCAGTACTCTCATAACAGTGACATGACATACGTTTCAAGTGAGCGCCTTTTTATCGCCAAATCGACGACCAAATTACACTGTTTGAGTTTGGTTTCAAGTATTTTGTTTGTTAATTGCGTTTTCTTTCTAATATTTTTTTGATAATTTAGCCTACAGTACAAAAGGGAGGACATTTCTAAATTTGATTCAACCGTCGCAATAGCTTTTTAATAACTTACATTTGTAATATTACCTCCCCGACCATGGACTCATTTCACAAAGGCTTGTAATTTGTACGTTCGAATTCTTAAATATGTATGTTACCAAAGGTTCATAAATTTCTGAGTAAACAGATCGGGACAGTTCTCGGAAATTTCTGGAAACTTACACAAGAAGAACTACAGAAAGTTTCAATTTTGGAAATTGCCCTATTGGAAAATTTGAGAAATTTCCGAAATTTTCCTGTGTGGAATAATTCACAATTTTTGAAACTACTTCGGGACATTAATGTGAGCAACCTTATGCTATTAAGAATCAAGATGTTCACATACTTTTGATCACCATTGTCCGTGCCCATATTTTCCAACTCGATTGTAACGCAACGCAAATGGAAGTGTTCTCTTCTAATACAAAAAAAAAATGATGGAAGGGGCTTCCTTTTGTAGGTACTAACAGTTACAAGTCTTTGGGAAATAGGCTCCATGTACTCTACATAATAATATCAAATATCTACTGTGCAGAACTGTTTACATTTTAGTTGATAAGCTGCGGCCCTAGTACTAGTTAATAATTTAATCCAGTGGCTCTGTATTTCCGAGTTCATATAACCTGGACCTCTTTAAGGCACAAGTGAATACCTAGGCATTTTCTGGGTGAGCTCATCGTCGGCCTCATCTGTGCCCCCTGGCTAGATGCTGGCCAAGAGCAATCCCATTTTTAGTAAAAAAAGAGCCGTCGACTTCGAGAGCATTGTTTACGTTAGCATCCCCCATGGCACTGTCATGAAATTACTCACAAAATTTCACAAGAATCGGTTTAGAAATGCGACCTACAGCACAGAATATTCTATCCGACGATTACTTATTTAAGTTATGGCCTACAGAGGAGGAATGCTCAAATGAGAGAAAATAAAACAGGGTATAGTGCGCGCCATCCACGAAGGCGCGCCCCTCCATAGCCCAAGCCGTACAACTGCGTACAGATTAGTATGAGATTCGCTGCGGAGGGGCGCGTCGTGGATGGCGCGCACTATAAACTACTGGCGCCGGTAGATTTGGGTAAACATTAAAATTCCGTTTTGTACTTATTTGAAACCACTAAAACATTTGAAAACTTTCTTAACTTGTTACCTGGGCTGCAGCTAATGGCAAAAAAATTATACAATAAAGATCGTGTTATAGCCGTACTCCCTAAATAAATAATTTGTCTCCTTATTATTTGTTTACGTTTTAATATACGTCTATGTAACGCACACTAACTTGATAATTATATATACATATATATTTATTTTCGCTAACAAACTTGCTTATCGTACGTATTATAAGTACCCGATGATCGTTTTAGGACCCCGTGCCCCGACTATTTTAGGTAGATGTATCATTCACATAAAAATAAATGTATTGGATGTGGCTTGTCAAAATTTGCTTGATGTTTTGTAGAACTGTTGAAAGTTGCTTCATGAAACATTTGAACAGACACTATCATTCTTCAATATAAAAAAAACTGTGGTAACGAAATTCTTTCTGAAGTCAAAATTTGCACGAAGTGGCTGTGATAAAAATATATTAACGTAGGTATTTTCTAAACCTATCGCCTTGACGATTAGGGTAAATTGCTAACAAACTCCTGAAAAGCTGATATTGTAGTAAAAATATGAAATAATAAACATTTGATTGTATATATGAAACTGTCTTCATCATATGAAAAAACTGATCAGTAACCGAAATGACATTTTGTTTTGGTCCGTGGTTGGCAATTTACTCTATTTTCTGTATGTTTATGGGCATGTTTATGACGTGTGTATGTGTGTATGGTGAGGGATGTATTGTGTCTGTGGCAGGGCCGGCGACGCAGTGTTCTGGAGGTGGCAGTCGGTCGTCGACTCTGCCGCTGCCTCACCGCCTGGGCGTAGAACGGCAGCAGAGTGCGCGCTCCGACCGAGATGGATACTACAGGTTTGTATGACACTATTGGCGCTATAGGTATCATCATTTTAACAGTCAAGTTGCCCACAAGTTGACTAGCCTAATCCCATTAAGGTCTATACATAGTTTCCTCTTGGGTTGCCGCTAGTGGTAGTCGCTTCCGTAAAAACTAGTGCCTACGCCAAATCTTGGGATTGGGTAGCGAACGTTTTTTGTTTGTTTTCTTATGATATAGCAAACAATATACATAGGTATATTTACTAACAATATATGGATGTGAGTCCGAAATAAAGATTAAATAAATAAATAAATAAATAGGGTTAAAAAAATTAACCGGGAAGTCATAACTAGATTTTTTAGGATTCCGTACCCACAGGGTAAAACGGGACCCTATTACTAAGGCTCCGCTGTCCTTCTGTCCGTCTGTCACCATGCTGTATCTCAAAAACCGCGATAGTTAGACAGTTGGAATTTTCACAGATGATGTATTTCTATTGCCGCTATAACAACAAAAATACTATAAAACAGAATAAAAAAATATTTAAGGGGGCTCCCATACAACAAACATGATTTTTGAGCCATTTTTGATAATGAAGAACCCTTCGTGCGCGAGTCCGACTCGAACTTGGCCGGTTTTTTTTTCTATGGTCAGCTAATGCCCTGCTGCTAATAACTGCAGCTGAAGTTCTTCATGAAAGTGCAAAGAACTCTTTATAGAATTTTACAAGTTATCGCACAAGAGAACGCGAAAATCAGCTGCTGGCTCGCAGGCTATTATTACTTAGTATAAAATAATTCAGCGTTTAACAGTTCCCTTTTATTTAAATACGCTAGTAGGGTTTGACTTGTAAAAGTGCCATTGCGGCCTACTTACAGAATAAAGTTCATTCATTCATTCATTCATAAATCCACGACACTGATTGGAACAGGACAAAAAGAAAATGCGTTAATGAATAATGTATTGTATTGCTTTAGTGATCGCAACGAGCTTATGCGGGAGCGAGAGCGGGAGCGGGAACGTGGCTACTTGAGTGATCACAGTTCAAGGTTTGTTATATTTATCAAGCTTCCAGCCCTCCTTTCCTTTGATGTCACTTGTCGAATATCCGTTACGTTGTCGTAACAGTAACAAGCTAAAATTTGTATATCACATTTATTTCCAACCCTTTTAGTAACCTGATAAGCCTTAAAGGCTGAAACGAAAATCTCAACACGTTTTGCTCCTTTTCTCTTGAAAGATATAGAATGATGAGCTTCATCAAAAATGCATTCCGTGAAATAATATTGGAAAATATAGGGGGTAATGAGTTTTCTAGTAAGATGATTGCTTCGTAAATTTAAAACAAAAAAATAGAACTACAATATACTTTTCTAAATGAATTTATAATATACAACTAATATTATTATGTTACAATTCTATGTGGAATTGAAGTAGGCTATATTTTATACCGCGACTCTTCCTGGCTTCTTTGTAACACTCGGTCGAACCACCGGCTCGCTAGTTACATCTAACGCTAATTTTATCCTTCTATCAATGGGCCTTTTAATAAAAAAATATATATTAGGGGACAATCTGTTACAAACCGAACAAGGCTCAATAAGGCTTGTGTTGTGTTATGATATGATATGATTCTTTATTTGTAGGGTAGGGGTAGGGTAGGGGTTTGTAAGGGGTTTTGGGGGTTTGTAGGGGTTTGTATTTGAGGGTATGGGTAGGTATGGTCAAGTTCTTTAATTTATGACCCTTTTCGCAAACTTTTTCTTTGAATTTCTATACAGTTTGACAGGACTCAACCCCAAATTAAAATTCGTGACTGAGACGACGATATATATAATGTGCTTGGACGTGCGTGGTAATCTGGTCACTTACACTTGCATTTTCCCGTAAACCTTTTTCTGCATTCCGAGTTTCGTGTGTAACGACCAATATTTCCACAACATATTACGTTTTATGTTTATGTATGTACCATATAATTTATTATATAATAATATACTTACATCAAGCTTTTTACTGATTTTATAATTAAATACTTATTTATATATTAAATTGCCTTACGTCCACTCTACCATAATTTTACAATCCTAATATCCTAATTCCTAATCCTATCCTAATAATATTATAAACGTGGAAGTTTGTGCGGATGGATGGATGTATGGATGTACGTTCCGCTTAATCTCAAAAACTACTGGACTGTTTTCTATGAAACTTTCCAGTATTGTAGCTTAGACATCGAGAATAGGATAGAATTGGCTATAATGTGGTAATTTTGTTTGGAGAAAAAAATTATCGTTAAGATAGTAACTTATAATTTCTGTAATAGACTAAGCATTAAAAAGGAAGAAAACGGTTTTCAGCGTTTTTCGAAATTAGCCCTCTGAAGGGGTGAAAAAGGGGTTGAAAGTTTGTATGGGCGCAATTATTTTAAACGAGGAACTTGAAACTTAGTTTATAGGCCTTAGTTTATAGCATTAAGTTATAAGAAATCTAATTTCAGCGTTTTTGGAATTTCACCTTCTGAAGGGATGAAAAGGGGGTTGAAACATTGTAAGGGTAAGCTGTGCATTTTAAAGTGAGTGACTTGATATTTCGCGGGTAGACATGGCGGATATCAGAAAAAATATAAAAAAATGCGTTTTTGAAAATTCATCCGTTAAGGGTCAAAAAAGGGGGTTGAATGTTTGTATGGAAAACGAGTAATATTCGAAATGAGGGACTAGACAAATGTCGTTTGTAGTAATATATAGAGTAGGTTAATAACTAGGTAATTAGATCAACACATTAGGTCAAAAAACTAGACTACCCGTGCGAAGCCGGGGCGGGCCGCTAGTAATAAATAAATATTGCCCACTCCCATTTGTTTGTTTGATGGAAATATGTCAGTGACGCAAGTGACTTCGCATGACTTACTGAGCACCGTCCGTCAAATGCCAAAGAGTTTCTGACAACACTATCTATGATACAAAAATGTTTAGCAGATCCGTTTTAGAGTGAATCTAATATTTTTATCCCAGGATGGTCGTAGTAGGCAGGGTCACTAACTACTAGGCTAAACTGGTCCTCAAATACGTATATTTATTTTTACAACAGTACTTTTACTTTTTATTATTATTATTTATTATACACTAGCAGCTACAAGCTGATGCGTGTATATCACTGCACTTATTTTTTTTTATTGTCCTGTGGTTTTGTATTTAAAATGTTTATCTAGTCTATTTTTGAAACTGTTCACTGAAGGGGCACTTATCACTGACTCTGGTAGTTTATTCCACTCACGTACTACGCGATTTGATAAAAAGTGCTTCCTGGGCTTGCTTGTGCTGGATCCCCGAGTAATCTTTAAGCTGTGGCCTCTCAGACGATGATTCTTACTCATTGTAAACAAATTCTTTAAGTCAGGTAAGTCATAATAATCATGCAGAATCTTGTAAGTTTCAATGAGATGGCCACGATGTCTTCTTCGCTCCAGGGTACTCAATCCAAGAACGGTAAGCCTTTCTTCATATGGCGTATTACGCAAACCATACACCATCTTGGTTGCCCTGCGTTGCACCCTTTCAAGCATATTGATATCTTTCTGAAAGTATGGACTCCAGATTTGGTAAGCATATTCAAGAAGAGGTCTAATATAGGTTTTGTAAAGTTTCAGAAATAAGTCCCTATTAATTGTCTTGAATGACTTTTCAATTAATATTTTAAAAATTGTAAATTATTGTGATAATATTACTAAATTTGATCCATTTAAATTTTGCATGCAATCTGCTGGAAAAACACGAGAACCTGTGTGAACCCTACAACATCTTCTGTACCGTCTTTTCAAGTCAAAGAAATGAGTTTCTACTCATATTTGCATACCTATACAGTGATCATTAATGATAAATCGCCGTGCTCGAAGACCGTCAAAGACAAAAGACAATCGCTGTTCCATCGGCCGCTTCTATTTAGCATTATTACTTAGACTTATTCAAATTCAAATGATACTGTAGCTCCGGGTAATTTTCCTTTGAGGTTGTTATACTTCGGTCGGTTTCCGCAGTGCGAGTGGGACACCGCTAAAGACTTGCATAGCGATATCCCGCTCGCACTGCGGAAACTGTCTGGAAACCCTATCAGTGTGGCAACCCCCTACAGATCATGCTACACTTCCTTTGTTTAATTTATTGAATATACTTATTGCTTGACACTTTCCCGATTTTCTCGCATTATTTTAACTGCATGGGACTTAATAATTATAACCCCGTATACTATATCGACTATACGGCGTCTTAGGCCTTGTCGTCGCTTTCCATCAGGTGAGACTAAGGTCAATCGCTGTTCAGTCATACATAAAAAAAAAAAAAACGGCGTATAGTGTCCGTTGGTACGGTCGACCTCATCACAAGGAGGTACCTAACACATTTGTGTATCCTTATTCGCGCGTTTTAACCGCCTCACTTTCGTTGACATGTTTTTTGACGAATCGGGTGTAGATTTTGGCGGCATTACTGATTTAATTGTTAGATGTTCCGTACTTCTACCAAATAACCGAAAACGGCATATTGTTGTATCCAAATTGGACAAAATAGTGAACAAGAAAGTGATTTGGAACAAATGCCCAAAAATGACCCTTGTACCTTATGACAGTTCAATAATATATATTATTATATATATTATTGAACTGTCATAGGAAATTTGTTAACGATGGAAAGGGTCATAGTACTAAAGTGTCCAGCTACATATGAGGTCAACTGTGCCACTCCCTTTCTTCCCGTGGGGGCCGTAACATCTATAGGAATAGGATTTAAGTACTTGTTACATAGGCTGCCTCTGAATGAGGTAGGTATACATATACATTTTATAACCATTATCGACGAATTTTTAGGTAAATTTTACGCGATTAAATCCAGTTTACTAAATGAAGGTTTAATGAATCTAATTAATCTAGTATTATTACGAAAGCCGCCTAACGAATTTCTACACGCCGCTTCATAATTTATGTATCTAAAACCTCCAAGAACCCGAACTCAAACGAAACTTGAAACCACTTAATTAGTTGATTAAAAGTTGATATTTTTTGCAGAGACCGCATTAGGGACCGAGATCAGGGGTACCTGAGTGACCATCAATCAAGGTAAGTACTAATTGGAATTGTTTTCGTAATTACGTACCTAACTACTACTGCCCTCCAGACACTGACCTATAAAAGGTTTCAAGACTGTGTAAGATAAGTTATACGACCAACATCTAATAATCATTTAGTTAAGTTGGTGTAGAATCGGTTATTGTGGCACTGTTTGGGGGAGGCCTATGTACAGCAGTGAGCGTCTTTCGGCTGATATGATGATGATGATGAAAACCATATCTAATAAATAAATAAATTGTAGACAATCTTACACTAATAGACCTAGTTCCAAACTAAACAATTTGAAAATAAACACTCTTCTCCGTAAGTGCGAGTGTTTCGTTATGTCAGTTATTTGAATTACGGTGTACTGTCCTGGATGCTTACGTGAGATATTAGCTGTTGTAGGTGCGTACAGTTTTGTATCGGTTTAGGCGCCTGGCAGATTGATGCGGTTTTCGCAGTTTGAGCGGGCTATGGACTTGCATTGCGATGTTTTGCTCGCATTGCGAAAACCGTGCAGAAACCTCATTTAGTATGATAACCCCCTTAAATATCGACAATAGACGAATGATTTCGTGTAACGTACTAATAGAACACACTTTGCAGTCACCATACCAGAAACGTGAAGATGATGAGAATATTTTGAAAACGTCTTACCGATTTATAGGTGCTTAAACATTTGAATAACAATCGATTGTTGAACATGATGCTCCGCCTTCCCTGATTCTGAAATAATACATACTGGCGTTAGCATAACTAACTTATACATACTACAAATAAGAATATAACTAATAACAGTCACTAGCGCGACAGGATACCTGTAGCTCTAGTATAAGTTTTTTTGAAACATTAACTAATTCGAACGCGTTTGCGTTTTGTCTCAAAATGTATGAAAGTGGTATGAAAACATGAACAGCGCCTCTGGTGGTCACTAGTGGAAACTAAAACAGCGAGTATAACATTTGTTGCTAACCGATGAACGCGCGTATTTCAAACTCGGTGAGAGCGTTTTCATACATTTTGAGACAAAACGCAAACGCGTTCGAATTAGTTAATGTTTCGAAAAAACTTATACTAGAGCTACTGGTCACCCACGAAGATGTGCCAGACTAGAGTTTATCCGAAGCGGCAAGAGGAACAGGTCTGGTTCAGTTTAAGATTGATTTAACTCATGACGACATAATTACTCAAAGGTTTTGCACTAGTTTTCATGTTTTATATTTGAAGTGATAACATCCTGGAGTCACAGATTACCTGCAAGTCTCGTGTTAGTCGTATCATTTAAATACCTTTTCAGAGTTCACTGCTTTACTAGACGAATTATTAATTATGTTATTCAATAAACTTATTTTAGATTTAGAAAATAAAACAAACTTTTCAACGGATTAAATATTTGAGAAGCCGTCTCGGAAATTGACGCTGTCAGAACGGTGACACGATTATGCTTTTAAATTTGCACTAAATTGTCATTCGAGGCTAAGAGTTAGGTAAATATTCAATCGAGAAAATTGAGATTAAACAAGAAAACCGCAATCTGGATATTATAGTAAATAATTAATTAAGGGGAAATTCATAGCATTCAATACCAGCGGCTGGATTAAGATTTACGTAGAAAATCGAGGTTACGTTCGAGGTAGGTTTGAGAAGGGTAGAATTATGTTATTTGGCACAATGCCCCATGGTCGTTGAAAGGACTTATTCTGTAAAGGAATTTAAATAATTTTCCATAGTCACAGAGTTGCATTTGTTTTGATTAGGTAGTTTTTAGAAACAAGTTTAATTGAATTTTATTTTCTACTCAGTTGGTTCAGATTTGAATGCCAATTTGTAATTGTTGAAGTTAACAATTAATTACAATAGCATAGGGTAAATTGCCAGTAACTGGCCACCCCCCAATAACTGGCCACTTCGCAAATATATACACCAAGCAACTAATTGTTGGTATTTCTGCAATTAATAAATAAAATTGAACTGGGTTTAGAGCTGACTTCATGTATTTTATTTCGTTGAAGGTGGTATTCACTGCACAAATTCCGTGGCTAGTAACTGAATGACATTTTCTTAAGTGGCCAGTTACTGGCGATTTACCCTATTTGTACGATTTCCGATAAAATAAATATTGTAAGTAGAAACGTGTAAATTTTATTAGAACCACAATGGACAGGGCAACACTCGTTATTCGAAGGAAATTGAGTGAATTATTCAGATTCTGGCTAAGTTTAGAAATTGGTTTAGGGTCGGCATTGTACTGTAATTGGTTCTAGGACTGCCATTACTTTAACTACGCCTGATCGTAGAAGCAGTGTAATTCTGATTTCAATTAATATTGTAAGCATCGGCCTCTAAAGCGAAGAACTCTACTTTTTAAGATTGAAGGAAAATATTAAAATATTCATTAATTCGAGCAGAATTTAAATAAGAAGTCGAGAACAATCGTATTTAACTGACTGGAGTAACGAACCCTTACTAAGTAATTACACCCTAGAGAGGCAGTCCAGTTAAGTAATTTACATCGAAAACTCAGGCTTCTAGGTCACAAACGACACAACTTAATTATGTTGGACTTAGGGTGCAAACAGCACATACCTACTTTGATAAATATACGCTGGACTGCCGGTCCGCATCTGATATTGTCACTTAACAGATTATACGTTAATTCCTAAATAAAATATAGGCATTCATGTGTGGGAAAATAGATTATAAATATATCGATTTTAACTTACACTATTCCCACGCATTATTATTGGAAAACGGGACTTAATCGCGTACCTACACTTATAATTTATTTTTATGTACCTTTTGTAAGGTTTTGCCCGACGTTTCGAATGTATTGCAACATTTCGTGGTAGCAAGCTGACCTGATTATAAATATAATAATCAATATTGCTCATAAAAGAAAAAAATACAGAACGGAATAAAAACTGGTGTGGTTAACAAATCTACCGACTGAGAACTGAATGTAAATACCCAGTTCTTGTAGTAACTACCCACAAGAAAGTTACTTAGACAGTTTTTGCACTAGTGCAAACTTTGAAGATTTATGCTTTATACTTAACTTTTAAAAGTAGCCTGCATATAACTAAACCAGAGAACTTAAATAAACGCGAATAATAAACGTTGAAGTGTGGTTCTCAGCATTTTCTTATTTCTCTAACATTTATTTTCGAAACGAGCTACCTTGCTTTGGGCAGAATGTAATGTAATCGTTTGGGAGAATCTCGTATCTTTCCACTGTACCTAAACACAAGGATTTCAGACGAGTTTCCAATTTCATTCAGTTGTTTTGCAGAAAACCAATAGCTAAAATAACAGTTACAGTTGTGATACTACTGTGTACTTTCAGACTTGCACTTTCAAACGGTGATTGTGTGCGAAGAACTCAATGCTTAGAGCTATGTATATGACTTGCTCTAATCATTGAATTTTTACGACCCTACCGTATCACAACATTTGTTTCTTTTGCTTTGTCGTGAGGAATCCTGCATAGGTATATTCCCTCTCGTACAAAGCCTAAAAATACGCAATGTTGCTAACACGTTCCGGGCACTTGTTATAATAAATTAATTTATGTCACACCTGGCCATAAAGCGGCAATTACAGCACGCTCCGCGCGCGGGATATCCCACTTCCTGGCCAGGGGGTGACATAAAATTTTGTACCTAACACGGGCGGTAATAAAGAAAGCCTCAGATCGCATATTTATCGCCCTTGCCTTCGGCTCGGGCGTCAAATACCTGCGATCTGAGACGTTCTTTGTTTTACCGCCCTTGTTAAGTAATGTACTAAAATATAACCATCATTTATTTAAGTATCAGTGTCGTAATTACATGCGGTTTAAAATAGGGGTATATTTTTAGTCAATATGCGGGACGGCTAAATTAAATGTAATAAAATAAGCCTGCAACACCTGATACGTATTAAAGATATTTCCATCCCTTACTGTTGCCAGAGGTTATATATAGGACATCTCGTCTGTCGCGCACGAATTGGCCGGCTCGGAACAATAGTTAATGCATTTATATTACCTGCTTACTGCCCTTATGGACGGTTTACGTTTACCGGCTAGACTATTCATGTAAGATGATGATGAAATACTAGCTGTTTTATTGAACTTCAACCTTATTGAATAGCGATAAAGGGGAACGAAAGATATTTCACCTGAAGCAATTTATAAGATACCATAAAGAAACTGGTGGGAGGGCCTCATGTCCTATTATGAAATGAACCGGTTTCGCATACCTTCTAATCACTTATGTTAGCCCTAATGTTAGCCGATATCATTCCTTTACCCAAATATTATGCTAGTGCAAAATTTTATGAAATGTTTTCAATGCAGGTTTTTATTTGTGACATGATTTTTTTTACACTAGTCCTTTACGCACACCTAACACTAATTTAATCAGAAAACAAGAGTCGCATTATGTTAATACAGAGAATTAATAATGTTTACATGACATGATATCAGGTTTGTTTTTCATTCTACACACTTTAGTTTGGGGCGATCAACTAGTACTTACAATAATATAGTACGTTGACGCATTTTATCGTGCAATTAAATTGAAATGCGCTGCAGACCAAAGTGACTTACGGTGATTACGACTCTCGGCAATTAGGTTTCAACGAGGAAAAAGAGAAGGCAGTTGAAATAAAAAGAGAAATAAAAATTAAATATTTTTTAACACGCAAAGCTATAGAGAGATGTTATAATGAATGATTAACCGATTTGAGTGCAGTTTGTTTTAACCCATTCAACGCCAATCACAACACATATGCATCATGCCTCTACGACCTACGTGCGATTTCCGCTACAAGGCGGGAAAACGCTGCTGGAGCATTCCACGAAAATGTCGCTTACGAAATACTACTTTTTTCAAAATTTCTTGAATTTGACTATCTGGTTTTATAAATAATAGGTGCAGGTGAGTTATGTGCAATAAGTTTGTACTTCAACTAAAAAATAAACATATGTAAAATAAAGCAATGACGAAAAAATTGCATTTCGTAAGGGACACCCCTCATGGAATACTCCTGCTACGCGCTACGGCGCAGCACACCTAGCGATCGTTCATTGTCGACGAGTGCTACGCGCTAGGCCCGTAGCCGATAACATGGTTTTTCCGGTTTTCTGGGTGAAGTCGCTTCACCGTCGGCCTCATATTTGCCCCCTGGCTAGATTATGGCTAATAGCAACCCCATTATTAATGAAAAAAATATAAGCGCGTCTCTTTGACGGACGCGGTTGAGCGAATTGAAGTATTCTCTTAATTCGAATAATTTTCAAATATAATTTCTTTAGCAAGCCTGCATTTTCCTATTGTCTTTTCAATGTTCTTCTATGAGACGTTACGTTAGCGGCAATATTGCGTGCTACGTGATGTCAGGCATGCCACTGACAGTTCCATTTGTGCAATAGTCAGAGCAACTCAATCGAATCGGTTGAATTTTTATGTTTGTTATACGGTTTGAATAAATGTCTTTGTTGAAAAATAAATACTCACAGTTATTCGTGTATAGCCGGCTGCTAATTCATTGATAACACATTAATATATGATTTAATAAAAAAGACATGCAACATAGGCAATGATTAAATATTAATTTTGTATTAAACCATTGAGTATTTCTGAATTACAGCTGTTTTTTTATAGGTAACATAAATTCTACTTCAAATGTATTTTTTTACTACAAATATTAACTATGTTCATTTGAAATCTCTTGCAGTTATAAAGTGGCTTATGCACGCGTTATTTTTTAAAAGTTTGAAGTTAATTTATAAACATTGCGACGCACTAACACCAACAGAGATCATATGAGACCGCCCATAACAAAAGGGCCCTTATGGCACTTTCTAGTTTCGTAGATATCAGCGTTTTAGTAAAATACGGTAAAATCACATATTTTTTGTTTTTTGCATATTGATAAAGTATAAGACTAGATGTGTATTTCTAGCTTGGTTTCACACGTATAAGTTAAGTATTTCTACCTTAAAATGAGTTGTAAAGTTTAGTATAAAAGGGCCCTTATGGCAGAGCGCAGATAATAATGATATAAAATAGGTTAATAACTAATTCTAATTAGTTCTAACCATTTTCTGTATTATTTATTTGCCTTTTCTGTTTACTGGATTAGGTGGTACACGTTACAAATACCTATTTCTAGTCTCAAGTCAAGGAAGTTCTAGTTGTGCATGACCGTTGCAAATTTTTTTGTTTCTTATTACATTTCCTATTGAATTGTATTTTTAGAGTTCCGTAGCCAAAATGGTGAAAACGGAACCCTTATAGTTTCATCATGTCTGCCCGTCCGTCCGTCCGTGCGTCCGTCCGTCCGTGCGTCAGTCCGTCCGTCCGTCCTTGCTTCCGTCCGTCCGTATGTCACAGCCGACTATAAGCTGTCCAATTATGAAAACATATGGCAGGAAAGTATTATTCTATGAATTGCTACATAATATAATAGTAACGTAAACTTAAAAAAAAAATAGGTAGTGCCCCCCCCCCACCCTCTAATTTCCATATGTATGAAAATTCTGAAAAATAAATGAGGTGATGTACAGTCACCAGCATTAATATCTGCCAAAACAATGGTGGCATTTAAATATCCGACACAGCTCCATTTGTAGGGCCGTAAGGACGGGTCAGATATTTATGCCGCCTTTGTTATAGCAGATATTGATGCTGGTGACTGTACATTAATAAATACTTACGACGATTTTTGGTTTGATAAAAATACGGCTACTGGTTTTTGAGTAATTGCTGAAAAACTGTTTTGCCCAAACAAAAGGGCGTAAGTGCAGTAAGTTTACTATGAAGATACGACCTTTTTCGATTCGACGTATCAGATAGTGGGTTTAAATATGGACTAGTAGGTGTCGGTACGGAACTCTTTATTGTGCGTGGTCCGACACGTACTTGGTCGGTTTTTTTATTTATAGAGTTAAAAAATAATTATTACTATGCGAAATTGCTTTTTCGTATAATTTAAAAATTACGCAAAATTCAAAAACTTGTAATGAAAAGATTTATTCGGAATTTTGTTCTAATACAAGATTGCTACTTAGATAATGTAAATATTATTATTTACTTACATTTTTGGTTACATTCGTCCATAAGGGCCCTTTTCTCAAATGTATGGAAGTAAACCTTGATTTTCATGTAACTTTAATCGGTCATAAAACTGAAACTAATTGACATTAAAAAAATTAAAACCTGTGTAATGCTTGTCTAGACTTATTACAGGTAAGTATGGTGTACTACACGGAAATTGTTAAATTTATTCGTGACGAGATAGAAAAAAATATAATTTTCTATATTTATTAAAAAATATATATCACGTTAGTTTTTCGTTTTTATTTTCCATTCGAGGTGTAAAGAAAACTATTTTCTAGCATACACTATGACAAAGATCACAAAATACGAAATAATAATTCACATATTACAAATTTCCTTATTTTTTACGATCGGCGCCTTGCACTGATCAAAGGCCATTTTTTCTCAACGGGGTAGTGGAATTGAAAAATCTTTGATTGTTTCCTATAGAAGAGAACCTCAGGATTCAGGATTTACCATCATCTATGTAACTTCCCACGGGAACATACTTTAAATGAGTTTTAAACTTCTCTTAGTTATTTCTCTAAAGTGCATTTTAGGGTTGCGTAACTTTGATGATTTAAAAAAAAAAAAAGTATGGCACCTAGGGTCATGGTTTTTATTGTTTTTGGTAGCTTATGTATTGTAGATTATAGATCCGTGCGTAACTCAATACCGACCATAAGGGCCTCTGTGTGATGGACGGTCACATATTTCATCGTCATTGTGGGGCTCTGTTAATTTCCTTATTAAAACGGTATCGGAATGTGAATGGGAATAACCTACTACACCGTCATTGCAATAATTATTTAAAATATTTCCTAGTGCACATAATTTAGCAATTGCTCCTAAAAAATCCTTACGATGCTATTTTAATTTAAATTTTCCTGTATTTTTTCCGGCCCCGAAGGTTTTGATGATATTGGAGTAAGCGATCGAAGGCGTAGGAACTGAATTATTTTCTTGACGTTTATTGCGTACGGTAGGGATTCTCTTGGGAGCTGGGTGACCGAGCGACGAGCATTTTACAAAAAACATTGAAGAAAAATTCAATATTGCTTTATTATTGGGTGTAATTCCTCGCCTGAAGGCGAATAGTCGACTTCTAACGATAACGTTTTATTAGTTTTCTCATAGCATACGATGATATAACAAATTCCTAAAGACCAAAGTCATGTTTATATTCTTATTTAGGATTTGGCAATCGGGTTGCATACTTAGTAATTGTGCAATTTGTTTCAGTTACTTGTTTTGTAATGTACATTATTTGATGAACAATAAAGAATATTTGTTGTTGTTGTTGTTGTTAGTAAGTATGTACCCTGCAAAGGTGGCAGTTCAGGATTCAAATTTCCGTAAAGTCTAAATTTGTGTAATGAACACGAATAATCTCTTTGTCTATTTTTTACATATATTGGATTACTGACTTTTTGCATTCCCAAATAGTTCATTTCGCATAAGTTTAATGTTACACACTTATTTTTTTGATGAACCATAATTTTTTCACGAGTCTTATCTCGAGTTCAAAGATATCGAAACACATTTTGCCAAAATGGATTTCAGAAAGCTCTGCTAATATTGAATAACACGATCAGACTTTCCTAGAGTAGGATTTGTAAATTGTAAATATTGGCAGGTATTTTTATTGTTTTAACAACTTTGAGATAATAAAATAAATATTTTTATACGTTTTGTAGCATAACATTTTATTTTAGAAAAATATTTTTGCATTATAATCTAAATTCGAGTAAATGTCCAACTGTAATCGTTTTTTTTTACCAGACTGCTTCATATGGAGGATTTATACATGTTTTTGAGTGCACCTAACTTATGATTGTATTATATAATACACAGTTACTTATGTCTGAATTTGTCTGTGACGAATTTTAACATGTGAGGTGTTGGTAAAGTCTCGTTAGATTGCTCAGAGTCAAGGGAGTTTTAGAAAAATATTCAAATTTCGTTCTCTCGTTTTTTATTTAAAGAGTGTTTTTTCGTTCAACGCATTTGTTGGCCGTAAACTGTGACAGATTGAATAAAGCTTACAATAGGTATTAGACAGTAATAAAGTAATGAAATGAAAATGCAAATATTCCAACATGGCTGACGCTAAAGGCGTTAGCTATTTAAGCCGGCTAAGTTGAACCGATGCTCGCCAGTTTTCCCGTCGGGGAGTCGGGACGTCCATTTCAAATTACCTGCCTCGCGATTGGCTGAACTTTCATTCGCACTGCTTTTACAATGTTTTGAATATTCTATTCCGTTTTGTAAGGGATGTGAATAAAAAAAGTATGACTAAATAAATCTATAGACTTTTGTTTATTTGCTATAGTAATAGTATTGCTGAAGATTTTGTACCTACACAATTTAGTAGGTTCGGGCATGCTGTTCGGGTGGCATAATCTTAAGGCCGTGTATTACCACTTTTGAGTTTTTAAAAACCATCTGAGACATAGAATATAGTGTCTTAAAATCTAAAAAAAATATATGTATTACATAAGGATATTGTCTAGTCAAAATCGCAGTCAGTTACATGACCTGATGAATTTCACTCGATAGAAAAAAATCGCGAAGTTACCCCTTTTTGGAATGTTTTTTTTTCAATACTACGGCTATATTACTGATATTTAAAATTTAATTTTTGTACTCAATTAAAGATCGTAAATAGTTATAGACAAATTCGCAGGGTTTGCTTTGATAAAATGACTGGCTTAATGACTATAGCTAAATATTTACAAAACTGCGCGCAGAGCTTGCGTAGAGAGCGGGATAGTCAATTGTAAACTCACGCGTGTTAGAGCGGGACATTTGCGTTGGGGATACCTCCCCTTAATACCTAACACAATCATAAAAGATGAAACGGGTAGTAAAACCTAGCTGCCGCGTATAATCTTGCATTGTACTTATGTATATGTATCGAAGTTATACTAAAACTTGCTCGCTTGCTTATCTATAGGATAAAGCCTCTAACATGAACGCTTAATCATATTTTCATCTTCTTTTTTAGAATATATGAATATATTATATAATTAGATGTAAAAGGGCAATACGTGATAATGAGGTCAAACAGTTCTGTTGGTACTTTGTCAGGTGTAACAGAATTATTATTAACCTTATTGATGGTTAGTATAACACAGTAGGTTAATGAATCAAATGAAATGAAAATAATTTATTTCAGAACATGTCCATATAAGATTAAATTAATATATCAGATTTAACTAATAATCTCGCAAAATGTCTCAAATTCAAAGCAATAGGGAGAGTAACTAGTGGTACTCTAAACCTTTCCATGAGTTTGACAAAATCTATAAGATTATCTATATCTATTATCTTAAAAGTGCAACAAAAACTGGCAACCGTACTGTCTTCTCGAAGATCTCACGGTTCGAAATAAATGCCATACGATAAATAAATAAATAATACAAAATCTTATAGGTTTGAAGTAGACCTAAATTGACCAGCTTTGATCGCAAACCCCTTCCAATATAGGTAATACCCTCATATTGCAGAAATGTTGCAAAAGTGCCATATCCTGTTCTAAGCCGGAGTTATTTATGGTGTTTTGAGTTTTCCGCAGCGACGCAAGCTATATAGTAAAACTTCAGCAATTTCGCGATGGAGAACTTGATAGGTACCTACTTGTACGCTATGAGTCTCGAGCCTGGCTCACTAATTGAGGTTTAGGTAGCAAATTTATTTTAGACGCCATTTAAGCACGGTATTATGAAGGTTCCTATGTGAGATTACATTAACAAAGAGGCTGCGGCATTGAAGGTTTGGTCGATGACAAATTATAACAATTCGCTCAGGGATAGCTATTAAAATCTTCCGAATAAGTTCGTCTCTATCACACTGCATTAATCGAGTAAAGAAAATAAGCACTCGCGGTATTAGTTCCGTAGGGACAAAAAAATATTACAGCGACGTCGTTGTTGTTAATATGGTTTTATTGCGAAAATGTTATTTATTTTCATATAATATAAACCAATATAAACTTCGTTTACTCGTACTTATGCTTCGGGGAGAAAGGTGCTATTTTAATCAGACACCTCACTATTGTGTTACCCCCCTTATTCATAAACGTTCATCAAGTCTTCTTCTTCTTTTAAAAATGGCTTCCCATCAAATTTATGATGATTTCGCCGATTTAATACTTGTTCAGTGACGTTGTTTGGTAACGACGCCATGACAGTAGGCAACAAACACATTGTACGGTAGTGGATTCAGCTCGTCGTCGCTCCGGGCACGTGTGTTCACCAACGCGGCGACAAGCAAAATCCTTCATCAAGTCTATTTAAGCTAAAATGCCGTTAATATCCGTTTGTCTTAATCTGTCACTTTGTGTTTGTAAGAAAGGGAAAAAACACCTTTTAGTTAACAGAGGTTTGTTCATTTTTATAAATAAGGTGGTTCATCATCATCATCATCATATCAGCCACACGACGACCACTGCTGGGCATAGGCCTCCCCCAAAGAGTGCCACAATGATCGGTCCTGCGCCACCCGCATCCAGCGGACTCCCGCGACCTTTACGTACCAGGTCATCAGTCCACCTTGTGGGGGGTCCTTAAGGTGGTTATATTTTAATAATTTACATGAATAATGCATTTCGTCCTATAGTTTCGTCAGCGCGTCGCGCTGTGCGTCGTGCATTGGAGAGTCAGCGCGGGCGGCATGGTACCGTCACTCGGATGGCTGGCGGGGCGCCCCTCCGCCCGGGCCCCGCCGCTCGCCCTGGGACTCCCTGCCTAGCTTGCGGCACGAGGGCAGCCTCAATGACTCTGGCTATAGAAGTAACAGGGCTGACAGTTTTGAGCAAAGGTAAGATTTATCTTGAATAAAGCTTTATTCACCAGAGGTGGGCACCGTTAATCAAATGGGTAACTTCGTTAATCTCTAATCTTGGCTCAACTTGGGTTACCAACCTTCCGTTCCAAGACCCTAGACGATGCGTCCCGCAAGGGATGCGTGCGGGACACTAATTGTCCCGTTTTCAGGCCTGGTTAAAATTTCAGAAGCTATAAAAACTAGAGCGTATTTTCCTTGTGTTTTGAGTAGGTACCTAGGTACTTTGATCGCGCGACTTAAATCTACGCAAACACCGTGCATTTAGTTGCTCGCTCAACAACACCATCACCTTTTTTTTGATACCACGTCGGTGGAAAGCAAGCTTACCTACAGCCCGCTTTATGGTAAGCGGTCACCGAAGCCGACACTTTAAAATGTACAGTCAAGGGCACCAATATGTATATACACTTTTTCACCTTACTCCATTGAAATTAGGTCGAAAAATGTATACATATTTATGCCCTTGACTGTACCTGATAATCCCCGTCTGGAAAGTTAGCCTGGGTGTGTGTGGGTTTCACATTTTTAGGGTTCCGTACTCAAAGGGTAAAACGGGACCCTATTACTAAGACTTCGCTGTCCGTCCGTCTGTCACCAGGCTGTATCTCATGAACCGAGATAGTCAGTTGAAATTTTCACAGATGATGTATTTCGGTTGCCGCTATAACAACAAATACTAAAAAACGGGACACAGTAAATATTTAAGGGGCTCCCATACAACAAACATGATTTTTTTGCCGTTTTTTAGTTAATAGTACGGAACCCTTCATGCGCGAGTCCGACTCGCACTTGGCCGGTTTTTAGACACGTCGTCCCGCAAATCGGCCATGAATTAAAGTTACCCTAGTACGGTACCTGCAGTACACCTGCAAGATTTCGTTTCACTTACGTAAAGTTAGTGAAACTAAACCTCGTAGCTACTTATTCGGTAATTCAACTCCTTGTGAGTAAAGTTACAGGAAACTGTTCAATGCGGGCGGTAAATATGGACCTAGTAAAGCGCAAAACAGATTTACGGTAAAACTGGTTTAACTTTTTTCCCTTGAGCAATGCCTCGAATGATCTATTATTATGACTACATATCAAATTGTTAGGTTAATATTTTTTAGTACATATATTTAAGATAGACAACATAAATACAATTATATTATGTATGTATATATAATTAAGCATCCCTCTCTTACAAAATCGGTAACGCGCAAGTGACTCATTTGGAGTTTCGAGCGTCTATAGGCTGCGGTGCCCACTTACCATCAGGTAGGCCGTCCGTTTGATCAGGATGATGATGATAATATATATATAAGGTTATTTTTAGGTCCACCTAGTCAAAAAATTAAATCTCATGTTAGCGCTCCGAAGCGCTGCGCTAATAATACTTATAAAAACGCATTTGAAATACTGGCCACTTAAAACGGTGTATTTCAAAAAATAATTTAAAAAAGTAAAAATATGGCGGTAGTGTGAAATATGTATTTAAGATAAGATAAGATAAGATGTTTATTTGTAAAGTCATGTAGGTACATGAGATGTTACAGTTACAAGTATATCAAAGCTTCCATGACACCCTGTCAGGGCACACAAATGTCTTACTATATATTGAGTGTTAAATTGTCGATGCAATGATACGTATAAATCATTTAAAAACAAAAAAAAAAAAACATTATTTATTGACATTTTATTCATATATAAATAATAGACATTTAATATTAGAATTGTTTTTTTTTTTCCTCGCACTATGGAATGTCTCGGCCAAAAGTATTTTGATTATCCCAACAAAACCTTGGTTCTTTAAAAACAGAGAATTCGATAAAATAAACACTTCCACGATAATAAGGTTGCGCCTTGGTCATATTTGTTCGCCAGTATTTTTGGCCAAGCTGAGGATACGGGACGGCTCAATCTGCGAATGTGGACTGGCTGATGGTACTACGGAACATATACTGTTAGACTGTCCAAAAATTGCTTCTCCGCTATATAATTTACTCCCATCTTGTATCAGTCGCCCAGTGAATATTAACTTCCTCTTAACTTTAGTTTTTACTCCATATAGTGGGATCTTAAACAAATTTTTATCTAAAAATAACATCCGCCTGTAATTTATATTCTAGTAATTAATAACTAAATGTAATTATTTGTTCCTAATATATAAGATGTCTGTAGAGATAAAACCTCTAACTCCATACTAACCTACCCTCCCCTGTAGATTGTGTTTGTTGTAGTTTGTGTTTGTTGTAGTTTGTTTTTATTGTAGTTTGTTTTTAGATTGGCAGTTTGACCGGTTGGATATACTACCGAACACCACCAGTTGCGTACCGATAAGTTTATAATACTTAGCCGTGTCTTATCCAACTTGACATTGGCAGAATCATCAAGGCCTTGATGGAGCCATACAACACAAGATTGAATTGATTGATTGAAGTATTTTGATAGAGTGAGTTGGAGCGCCGAGTCGTAGGTACAGTCAAGGGCATAAATATGTATACATTTGTGGACCTTATTTCAATGGAGTGTATACCTATTGGTGCCCTTGACTGTATACATGTCAGTTTCTATACTTTCTTTTTTGCGACCTATTCTCACTTTTTAGGTTTCTTTACATATAAATAATAAATAAATAATAAATATTTGTGGACAATCTTACACAAATCAACCTAGTCCCAAACTAAGCAAAGCTTGTACTATGGGTACTAAGCGACGATATACATACTTATATAGATAAATAAATACTTTAAATACATAGAAAACATCCAAGACCCAAGAACAAATATTCGTGCTCATCACACAAATAAATGCCCCGGCCGGGATTCGAACCCGGGACCTCCAGCTTCATAGGCAGGGTCACTACCGACTAAGCTAAAGCGGTCGTCTAGAATATGTTATTGAACAAGATTTACAAAAGTGCGCGAGAATGATTACTTTTCAATGCTTTTTGTAATTTTATTACAATTATTCAAACGTAAAAATGATGAACGCTCTCGCTAGTTAGTAATATCTCGTACGGTAGCTCGAAATTGCACAAAACCGAAGGGCTAAGTCTGACAAATATATCGCCTTCTATATTTTATTCAATAAGTCATCGATCCCAATATTCATCATATTATTATCAGAAGGAAAAGGGTACGGTATATGGGTTAGCTGAACCATTATCTCTAGCTCCAACTGTTTGAGTTTTGTCGGTCAGCCACTCAATACGAACTCGCCTTGATATCGTTGGGGGCGGGCTTTTGTACGCCGCTGTATGATATACGAACCAATTTTACGGGCTTTGTCCCCCAAATTAGATCATTTCTGTCAAAGAGTTCATCTCCGCTTAATGATAACTGGGCGTAACTTTTGAAATTAAATTATAATAAAGGGGACTGTTATACCTAATCATGGATTTTGTGGCTATTAATTAAATAAAGATCGATCGCCACCAAAGCTTAAAATACGCTGAGGTAGCTCGTTTTGTTTACACATTGACTCGTTTTATGGATCGGGATTTTAACGCAAACTTTTTAAAAGGGGTCTTATAATTTTTTAAATGTTTTAAACTCGAATTACTTATGGCAAAAGTATTGGTAAGTCTAACACATTGGTAACGGAGCCATTTTTTTGCTTTAATTCTGTGTAGTAATACAACAACAATATTCCTTTGCTATTCCGCTGAAAGAAACGTGTAAGTCTATCAGTGATAAATGATAATGAGATGCACCTACTTTGTTATTTTTACTAGCGCCTTGCTAGCACTCTCCCTCCTAACACGCAAACATGCAAGTAAATACATTAACCGCATGTAAAACTAAGCAAGTAGGTGCATCTCATTATCACTGATAGACTTACACGTTTATTCAGCGGAACAGCTAAGAAATATTGTTGGATTTATCATGGAATTCCGCGAAGTAACGCCTGATTCATTCCATTATTCTGTGTTGTAGAAAATGTGAAATTAAAAAGTGTAAAAATAGATTTTTTTTATTTGCTGTACCAACTCTATGTACCTTGTACCTATCAAGATCTATTCAGAAAAATAATGGATGACAAAACATACAGGTTAAACCGAACGCAGGTAGCGACTAACAGCAATATATTATGTTTACGGCGGTATTAAGTGAGGTGGCGATAAATAACAGCAATAAAGGACGTGGTAGTGTTAGTACGCGATGAACTAACCATGAACGTATGATAAAACGTAGCTTTAGTTTGTCAGTACATATTATCACAGAATAATATGCCTACTAATAAAAAGATCATATTAAATCCGATGACATTAAATGTTTTTCTCTTCCATAACGTATGTTCTTTCAAGCCTTTTCCCTTTCGCAAAACGTATGATCTTTCAAGCTCACTATAGTTATTAATAGTTCTATAGTTTACTTGTACTAAACATAAGTCTCTGCTGTTTAAGGCGATATATCGATTGAAAGAGACACCCTTTGTTTTTCGCTTACGACAAAACGGGATGCAACCCTCTCCGAGAATGGCTCTTTAGACAAATCTCGTTAAATATCTGACTGCGTACAGGTTTATTAAATTTCCTCTTGTCAGTACCTAGATGAGGTAAATTGCCATCATATTAACTTAATCGTGTCTTTTAATAATGCGTTGTTTTAGTAGGCTGAGGAAAAAAAGGAAAATATAGACGCGAATTTGGATTTATTTTCTATCGAGAAAATTTTAAGCAATCATGTTTCGCTATTGTCAGTACCACAATCATATAGTTAAGAATCATATATCTGAAAATCAGCACCTACTGTTGGCTAGTCTAGCCACTTGCTTGCTTTGTATTTTTTTTGTCTCTGCTGTTTAACTTTCAAGCAAATTCATACAGTACAACCAGCTTCTTAACGTCACTCGTTAATCTTGGTTTCTTTCGACAAAATATTGTGTTAGCTGCAAGAGTGGGTGCGATAGTGATAGATATACTTAGCCAATAAATCTTGCACTATAAACGCGAAGCTGGGTTGTAGGTTGTCTAAACGTTTATCTACTGTGCCTGAGCTAAAATTCCAATCAAAATCGCGTGTAGTTTTCTATTACATCGCGTGTGTAATAATCATTTATTTCAGGCCAGAAGCCCATAAGTTAGTTATAAAATTAATTTACAAAAAAATCACATTAAATAAATCAACTTACATAAAACTAAATCAAATTCATTAAATTAAATTAAATTAAAATATTAAAATGCATCACATTAAATTTAAACAATTGCAATACTTTGTACTTATTAGGGACGTTTGTGAGAGAGCGACAAATTACATTTTATTTGACAAAGGATTAGGTACTTTTTCGTTCTCAATAAGGGATACCTCTAATCTACCGCTAGTAAAAGTTAGCCACGTTTATCACGTAAAATTGATAATAGTTTGAATATGAACCCAAAACGATAGTTTAAAATTTAAAGGCAGATAACCGCTTAATCTAGCGGTCGCAGAACCGTCGTTAACGCGACAAATGTACCCCCTTCGTTCCATTAGTTATTAGCTCTTATCTTTTAGTGTGAAACTATGATAAATAAATTACCCAATGCCCCCCCAAACGATATTACCCCTCATTAGGCTGTATTATACTACATCAATAGGAAACAATTCTAAATTGAAATCTTTATTGTCATATTGTGAGTTACAGAGATCTTAAATTTCTGTCAAAATTATGCCTATATATCTTAACTTTTTGCCCTCTTACAGCAATTTAGACATCAATATCCTTATAATTTAATTGGACATTTGATACATCGTCACTTTATGAATACTAAACCTTACATCACAATATATTGTAAATGTTTGCAAGATTAATTTAAAAAGGCAAAATTTTCCTCCTGTAGGTAACCAAGTTGTAAGATAATTTTCACCCACAAACAAGTCGTGTAAAGAATATGGGCTCAGCCGCAGCGAAATATTTCCTTACGACTTCATAACCGTTCTTTACATGCATGGATACAACACAACTGGTGTGATAACTTTATCAACGTGTTTATATAATGTCGTTACGAAAGAGAAAACGGTTTTCGCGGCCTGTTAGAAAAATCCACAGCATACGGAGTTTATAAACTTTTCCGTTTAGTCATCGTTCCCGGACGACTTTCGCTTAATTCAAAATACGGAATTCGATCAACTAGATGAAACAGCACTTTTATCAATTCTTTCCAAGTTTGACACTGTTACACATTTGTTGGAGTAAAAATAACTGATTCTTACCTAGGTATGTGACGAAATTTACGTAACGACATAATTAGAATGTTATGTTAATATTTTATTCGTGTTGTGAAAAGAATTGAAAGAAAAAACCATTCATTTATGTTTAGTGCGTGTAATCTACGAAGGCGCGCCCCTCCACAGCCCAACCATACAATTGCGCATAGCTTAGTATGAGATTCGCTGTGGAGGTACGCGTCGTCGTGGATGACTCGCACTAAGTATAATCAGTTTTCAAAGGTGCAAACTAGCCTGTAAGTATAACATATTTATAAGCCTACATTTTTCGTAAGTAAGTGTCTGTATTAGTTATTTATGATAAGTAAAGACTTATTACAAACAAACAAAAACCTTAATGTACCTAAGCTCAAATGTGTATTCTATCAATTATAAGATATGATACTCGTACCAAAGTCTAAGTCTATCGCTTAGGTAACTCTGGCGGTGCCTGAGCAAGGACCTGACTCGATTAGCCTTCCGCAATCCTTTGACGTCACAACCTGAATATAAACGGTAGGCAAATAATTTTAGTTTAAATAATCTACTGAAATGAAATAATCTTCTAAATTCAACTTGTAATAACTTTTTCTATTTCCGTCCCCATGTATTTTACAAATGGGAAATAGGATCTCATGGGAATGAAAATTACACTAAGTTCCGTTATAAAACAGCTCTTTCAGTAATTAAAATCCTGTCCGCTTACGGACGGTCACGGAGTAAGGTTGAGCCTGAATGACAAATTAAATTCCGTTGACTAATCTACATACAGTTACTAATTATTTTAGAGTGGATTTTCGTCGGATAAAGTATGTAGCTACTATTTTTAGTGTAGAGATTAAGTCTATGCTGACATCACAAATTATGTGACTGTCTGTACATCCTTTACCTGGGGATGGACAATTGGACATACGCTACTTTTTTTTAATCTACTCATTAAGGGAAGGAAGATTGGTTTCGCACCTGCTATTCAGAAAAGGGTAATTGTAACCCTCGAATAAGGGATCAAAGTCGCACTTTTCTTAAACAATTACTGCTTTTCTCATAGAAGGCGTGAAAAGCAGTATGTGTCACTCGGTATCAAAATTATTAGTAAGACATTCATGTTTTTAGTAGCGGACCTCATAGGCCGTTTTGAAAAGCATTATTTTTCACATGGTAGCAAAATTATTTTCTTCTTGGGTGTAAACATTTAAATCCCTCGCTACGCACAAGATTCTAATAATTTAGAATCCCTCACTACGCTATTGCAGAATCTTCGTTTCACTCATTATTCAAATCACCCTCGCCGTAAATATATCATTTTGCTCCCTTGAGATACGATCTACTATTTTACTTCTGACATGTCGATGGAAACAAGCGTACAGTCCGCCTGATGGTAAGCGATCGCCGTACCCCATATAGACGCTTGCAACTCCAGGGGTGTCACATACGCTTTGACGATACTTTAAAAATATATACACTAACAAAATCCCATACTCCTCGTTAGGGAGCTCATTCCACAGCATTGAAATGGCCAAAAGGCTCCCCTCTTTTCCTCCACTCAGTATTTCTTGCGAGTTCCCACCTATCCAAGCAGAACGCAACCAAATCGTCCCGCTATTTCTAATGAATAAAAAATGAATAAAATGAACTTTATTCTGTAAGTAGGCCGCAATGGCACTTTTCCATTTTGGTCTGCCTCTGCTCTGGTGACCGTCTTGCGGGGTCCACGTTCTTAATCTTGGCCCATATAAATATGTAGTGTTATTTTCAGGGGAGTATTCGACCGGCAGGACAGCGTGCGATCTGAGTACACCAGCGATCGAGAGTCTTCGCGCTACGGGATCGTACAGCAAGCCTCCATCGACAGCACTGACTCCAGGATTTGTTATCTGACATCTAGCGAGGTAAGTGATTATAATTGTATCCCATAAAATGCAAATATTCTGCTGAAAACCACACCTACCTTTAGTTTACGCTTAGTATACGTTCAAAATCAAAATCAAATATTTATTCTGCAAGTAGGCCTCAAGGGGTAAAAGACTACATGTCTCAGTTTTACAAATGAATTTACAGTATGTAGTATTATTAAATGACAAAATAATACAAATAATACCATTGACGCATTAGACAAATACCTGGACACATATTTACCGTGAGATGTAAGTACTCTATATGTCAAATGTATATAAATTATATTAAAAGATCTCCACAGTCTTAACAATAAAATAGAAAGTTTTGGAGGTGTAGAAGATCTCCAAATGTCAAATGAAACAATTTGAACTAGACTGGCGCAGAACTGCTCACTCGGCACTATTGGGTCCCCCAATAATGATGAAGAAGTGTACAGTTAAAACACTAAAAAAGTAAATAAATGCTACCCAAGTCCCCATCGCTGGCTATGGCGGCCACAAGACTGACAGCATTTCGTCTTTGGAATGAAAAACGAATCTTCTGGCCAAAGTAGCTGGTCACCCAACATCTCAATTAAGCGCTTCGGTATCTCCTTGTGGAAAGTATAATAGTATGAACGACAATAGTAGTTTATGCAACTGGTACATAATGAGGGGCATTAAAACACGAGTGTGTTTTATGAAACGAGCCGAAGGCGAGTTTCATAATAAGCTCACACGACTGTTGTAATGCCTAATTATGTACAGTTGCATACATTACTTTTGCTACACACATATTATAACTACTCTAAGATGGGTTCAGAAACTGTAGTAAATAAATACAATAATTGTGTTAATACAACCTTTTTTGCACGGTTGCGGAACTATCGAAATCAGAACTGGCAACCGATAGCTGAATGTTATTTTAAAAAGTAAAGAGTCCCTATTCTGATGTGATCATGTCGTTCTAGCTCAAATTTCGTGAAATATATACTAAAAAACATCGAGCTGACATTTCGCATCGATTGAATTTGAATTTTCAGTGATACTAGAATAGGGACATGTCAACTTTGACATTTAAATGTTGACAGTTTTGTTTGACGTTTAATATTTTAACATCATATATGAGATTAAAATGAAAATTATATTACTGCTGTAGCCTTAGCCACAGATAAGAAAATTGCCATAAATTCATTGTATGTTGAAATGAGAGTCATTTTCTACGGTTTCCGAACGCATATTAGAGGATTTATGATATGTGTGTAGATAAAATTATATTATGTATTTCGAATAGAGTGTAAGTAACAATAGTAAATGATATAACTAGTACCTGGGAGAAAGCCTTGCTTGGTATCTTTCACAAGAAAATTAGCTATTTTCGTATTGTAACTCTCATATAAATGGTAATGTATGTAATGTATATGGAACAATAACAGGTTAAAACACGTACATACATGTCACAAAACATCGAAGTGCAAAGGCGAACTTATCTGTAATAAGGGAACTCTTCTGGCCAACCTTTCAGGTAAGAACCGTTTTAGAAAACCCATTTTATAACTTAAGGTGGGGTAATGGGAAAGCATTTTACAAGTTGATATGTCCATTGCATACCCAGAGCTCAGTTACAATTTGATCTGTGCATCTCCCTACTTCATGCCATAAACAATACCTGCATATTCGAGTGTACATGCTCTCAATCCATTCCAGTAAACTGGGACGCAATTTGTGAGACCGCTGTGCTGTTGTCACGCAACGGACAGGTTTGCAGCAAAATTGCCACTGGTAGCGATGCAGTTTAATCAACTTGCTGAAAGTTGAATTTGGTATAATATCCGATTTTATGCAAATGGGACATAAATATACATATATATATATATATATATATATATATATATATAGTATACTAGCTTTTGCCCGCGACTTCGTCCGCGTGACCTTGTATTTGAGGGAAGATTTCAGGGATAAAAGTATCCTATATGTTAATCCAGACTATAAACTCGTTGTATACCAAGTTTCGTCATAATCCGTTCAGCCGTTTTTGTGTGATTGAGTCACAGACATCCTTACTTTCGCATTTATAATATTAGTAGGATTAGTAGTTATTAGATTCGCCTTTGAGCAACCGGGGGTAAGAAACACAATATTCATATGAAATTCACTATGCAATTTGACTGGTTTGCATGACCAATGTATTGCTTATGGAAGTGTGCCTGTGCCTAGACCCGACCATGAAAAAATGCTCGATCGATGATAGGGACAAAACCTGGCACTCTTTTTTATTTCCTCTTATAGGAATCGCAATAAGGCTATCTTTTTCTATCAACGCGTGTCAGGCCTTTGAAATAGGACGGTATAAATGTGAATGATAGACAATCTCACTGACAGATTTAGAAATCGCAAAGGTTTTTTGATATTTAACTATTTCGACACCAACGACGCACGGCCATCATGGCGTCCAATGCGATATCAACCTACATGCATTTCTATAGGGTTCAACTTCGCGTTCAATATTCCCATTTCATTGCGTGTGAGTGACAATGTTTGTATTTGACAGAGCGCTGAAAAGCTTCAATATAGTTGGTGGCCTTGTTAGGATTTCCAATCACTCAAGTAGCCTTTGGAGCTTCGGTACTGGGTTGTATAAAAATTACCGGGAATTTCCGGAAAACTTATTCAAGGTTAAGCATAGGAACTAGTTTTATAAAAGCAACTGCCCATCAACCCGGGCAGAAAACTAACTAGACCTTATTGGAATTTTCTTCTCAAACCTATTACGATATTAAGTATAGGTAATACATTATTCAGGTACGAATTTCGGGGACCTCGCATATAAAGGAACGGCAAGTAATATTTTATGCAAAGGTCTGTGATTTAGGTATAAAGGACCTCTCCTAAGTTTGCTTAGTGAACGGACCATACGTTAATTTCAGTTACAAGGGTTTATTTTATTTTACCTTTGCATTTAGTGATAAAGATACAAAGGGGAGTACGTAATACGGCAAGGCCACTTAACTCAAAAAATATTTTATATTTAAGATTAGCAGTTAAGGTGAAAATGTAATTATTGGATGTAATATGAAATAAACAGTATTTTTTTTTTTTAATAAAGTTATATAATTAAATATCTCTGTACTGATATTATCCACTGAAGGAATATTTTACAAAGGTGAAATATGCTGGGGAATATACCTACTTGCAAACTTAGCAATAAAAAAACATGGTTAATAACCATGTTAACCATATTAATAGTATATAACATAATTCAAAATAAAATTCTAGTTTTAAATAAGAGCGGAGTGACCGCGCACATAATCTCACCTAGAGATTTTGCAACCCAATAAAACAAAAATATCTACTCCTTTTTTCTTGTATAAACAGATTTTATTTAAGATTAAAAACCCTCTATGTTGCACCGCCCACACTTTATTTGCTTTACCTTGAGATGGAATAGTAGAACAATGTTTTATAGCATTAAGTGTCCTTATCAGATGTCTCGAACACTCGTCTAATTTTTCTAATTTTTGTTTGAATTCAGCGAAGCAGTGGTACTTAGCAATCTATAACAGGACTATTCTGAACTATAATTTTTCATTAAGAAATATCGTTTTAAACATACCACTCCCCAAACTGACTATTTTCGAACTAAAAACAGTTTAATTCCGCTTAAGATTTACTACATACAATAAAATCAAAAAATGGCCGTGGTACTATAGTAAATCAAAGTAACAGTAATACAATCATCGTGTTCCTTAGTCACTTTATCTGTATTATGAATGCTATTGTAATAATTTGAAATCAAAACATATACTTAAAACTTGTAAGCGTCTTAAATTCAACGTTATGGAATTATTTTGTGCCATAAAGATACTTATTAATGATAAAAAAAATATCTATCGACTATCACTATCAGTGCCCTTTTACCGCTTCGGCGAAGAATGAGATAAAAAAAAATACCTATGCAGTTTCATAATTTTTCGGTGCATTATGTGTGTGTGCCTGTTCAATTCAATCCATCATAGAGTCTATTGTTTTATCCGTAAATCTTTTATGAGCTTAAATCGATACTATTTAATTAGAAATTGGTCAGTGGAGGCTTCCAAGTGACAGAGTACTGCAGATGAGTTGCCCGGTATGAACACGGGAAGCGAGGCTGGGAGTCGGGCGAGATCGCGCGCGATCGGCCGCGTCTGCGCGTCAGAACGCGCGCTCGCTCGCTGCCCTGCGCCTCGGGCACCCCCAATTGTGTCCTGAACGTAGCATCTCAAATATTATTTTGAGGTTAGCTTCTCACAAATAAAGTGTAACACAATGGCTGAGCCCTTCCGAGGCCCTCTCAACCTCACACTCGCCTCAAAATAGAACGTGTCGAATGTCGCGCAAAAGAACTTTAAACCGAAAACTCAGACGTTTTGTTTGTGTCAATACAAAGCTTTTACTGTCAAGTGCACGGACAAAGAAGATTGGCATCGTGTTCTACGTTTCGCACTATTAACGGAATTTAATTCATGACTTTTAACAATAATCCTGATAGACTAGGTGAACTGTTGTGAAACATTTTTTATAACATATCTTGTGGCAAAGTGAAGTCAATTCTTCGGCCTATACCTAGTGAAACTTTATAGTTATAATCCTTGATTCCGATACAATAAACATAAATAATAAGAATTTGAAATAATTAGAAGATGTTATATATTAGAGTTCCTGCTTGTACATCGCTTAATCCACCTGTGATAATTCGTCCTTGCTGAAACAATATCTTTGTGTACCTACTAATAATGCTGCCAATGTTTAACAAATAGTTAAACATATAGTTAATGCTCCTAGAGTGTTCAATGTTATATTCTATGCTATTTACAAGATTGTTAGAATCTGATTCTTTTATATATTGAATTAGAGAAGCTTAATTTGGACGTGAGAAGATTTATATACTGTTGATTATGAGTAGTTTGTTGTTGTTTGATTAGTGTGTACTTTACAAGGCTAGGCCACGCTCTAAAATGTTTCTATGGTAACTGCATGGGGGCCGTCAAATCAAAGAATGAGCTATCTATCAAGGTAATGCTATGATATTATTATGTAGATTGGCATGTGAAACTTTCCTTCTTCAGGGTTTAATTGCATTTTTATTTACTTTAAAAAGTCTTACACTGACATATAATAATAAACATTATGAAAGGTAATAACTAAGTAATTTCTGAAACTAAACATTATAAATAATTATCAAAATTAGGACACTTGGTACATGTTCCTATGGTGGAGGGTTATATAGCATTTGATGTCATGAAAGAAGTAGTATAGTGGACTATATTATTCCAGTTGTAAATTTAAAATATTTCTATAGATAAAATAGTTTAAGTAGGTATGTATTTCTTTTAAGTACAAATGAAGAGGTCATTTCTCAACTATCCCTTATATATTAGGCTTTGTTTTTGCAAAGTTTTTTATTTATGTATCCAAAGCAATTGACCTGATTTTATTTATTTATGCAAAGCAATTGACATTTAGTCTAACAGCATGCGAAAACTGTTTTTCACCCGCTGCATAACGAGTTGGTATTGCGGTACATAATCTTGCACAGGTATTGTCGATAATAAAATTATCAACCTGTACCTAATGGATTATATGCCCGGTGAAGCATGCACTTCTACCCAAAGGTCTATAAATAGGGGGATATAACGTGGGGCTACCGATATTAATAGAGTTAAATCGATGTTGATGCGTTAACCCCCTAATAGGAGTACTAGTGGGATGTACGAGTAGATGGGACGTATGGTCCTAAAAGAATTAATCCATTTTCGACTATAATATTTGTATGTTGTTCTTTCTTTGAAGCAAAGGAAATACGACTATTTCCGATAGAAAATGGTTCAAATAAAAATGCCATTTTGTATCGTAATAATGTACCTAACTACGTTGAAGGAAAAACAAACAAAAAAATAAGTTGGTAGGTATGTTAGGCTGCATGCATTAGTTTTGGCCAGAAATAAAAATACCAACATTATTCAGTATAAATGCATATTTTAACTCGATAGGTCTGGATTCGTTTAGAAACTAGTCCGTTTTGTACTGCCGATTAAAAATACTGTATTACTGTATACCTTTACATTGAGAAACTTTATAATTAGGACTGCAAAGGGCACTCCGTAACTGTGGAAAGTTTGGCAGAAAACCGTAACGTTATATTTGGATTTGATCTTTAGCTACGTAAACAGGAAAATAAGGTAAATATGTGACATTTGAAAGCCGGCCTTGACCTTCATTTTGAACGGTGCCATTTTTATTTCATTCCAATACCATCTCTGTGTTGCGGTCACACTCTAGACGAAGATAATTTTACACAAGTTTTCTAAGTTCAGACTGTTTTTCCGAATTGGACCTTGTCACTAGGATAAAAGTTCAATTCAGTAGACTAACAGCAAACGACGTTTAAATTGGTATATTAAAATAGATGAAACACATTCCAAACATGTTTGTACGCTATATTCTCACAGTAAATGCAAATAGGGGTTTGTTTGTTCGTCGGGCTCTATTTCCCAGTAATGGAACCAGAGGCCTAATGTTTATTCTGTGGGCCCGCAGACCGAGGCACGGCCGTTGTTGAAACCATGTCAGGGTCGTTCTGTATCGACCCGTTTCTTTGCAACAGTCCCTTCATGTGTTTTCCAGTTTATCGGATAATGTGTGGATGTGTAGGTATGCTACATAGTTATTTGCGACCTTTCCGCGATAAAACAAACATTGAATAAAGGGATTGGTTTCGAAATTAATCAGATACGATGAGGGTTTATTTTAGGAATACGAATTTGTATTAGTGGCTTATTTTGAGCCGATAATCCCGGGAGTTTTGTTGTGCCGTCTACGATGAGATTTTTTTCAATTTCACTGAACTGATCAATTTGAGACGCACAATGTAAAAGTAATATGAAGGATGATAAATTGTAACAATATTAAAGAGCTTAGATTGTATTTGATAATTTTGATATTAAAGTTAATTGGTTAGACAGCTTCAATGATTTAGGCACGCCAATCTTAGGTCTTTAAGAAGCTGTCAAGTGCGTGTCGGGCCACGGATAGTGTAGGGTTCCGTAATTGTCCACCCGCTTATTATGCAGAATTAAAAGTTCGCAAGCTTATATTTACTATATTTTTGACACAACTAATAACATTATCTAAGTAAAAAACCGGCCAAGTGCGAGTCCGACTTGCGCACGAAGGGGAAAACGGCAAAAAAACACGTTTGTATATGGGAGCCCCCTTAAATATTTATTTTATTCCGTTTTTAGTATTCGTTGTTATAGCGGCAACAGAAATACATCATCTGTGAAAATTTCAACTGTAACTATCACGGTTCGGCCTGGTGACAGACGGACGGACGGACGAAGGGACAGCGGAGTCTTAGTAATAGGGTCCCGTTTTACCCTTTGTGTACGGAACACTAAAAAATAAAATTATACAATAGTTTGCTTTTCTAAATACATTTCTTAAGTTCGGCTATTTCTTGTTAACTATAGTAATGTGTACCTATTACAAATTGTAGTTAGGAAAATATCGTGAGGAAACTGGTTTATTATTGGTTTGTTGTGGGCCTTCTATGCCGCCTCGACCAGATCATCTATCGTGGTAGCCCTTACAGTTATTTGCTTATACCCGTTGCCTCTTCTCCTTCCAGACACTTTGGGTCGCAAACTGACCCCTATTTCACAAACTTGACAATTGTCATCTGACAATGACAATTCCAAGTACACTTCTGAGACGTCGATACTTACCGGCCCGATATCCCAAATTATCCCAAACAAAATGGCGAAAATGCAATAAACAGTATTTGTATTATAACTTAGTATGTCACAAGATGGTCTTTGGTACAGAACCCTTCCGTTCGGTTCGCGCTTACCGCCGCTGATATAATCTAACTTTAGTCAGGGCGCAGGTGGAAACTACATATTTTTTCGCATGAAATATTTACGTGTACGACAGTGAGGAATTTTATTATTACCGCACATGCCCTAAACAAACAAGTTTATGGACAAATCGGTTTATTTCTGCTGTCACAGACTTACACAATTTGTTGCCAGTGGCTGCTTGTGTACTTTATTCATCAAAATCTATTGCTGTTACTGTGGCAAGTTTAGTCTACTTTAAAAACGTCCTGAGAAGGCACTATCAGCAACTTTTCCTTTAGGGTTATAATCGTTTTTTCGAACATAAATTTAAACTAACGTGAGACATAGTTAGAAACACTTAATAAGATAATAACGGTTGACACTCACTTGAAAAAAACAATTCGTGACAAACAACAAAACAACACGTCTTTTTCCAAGTGAGTGTCAACCGTTTTTCGAAGTTTGATCTAGTTACGTTTGGCGTCCGAGGTTACAAGCCTGGTTTATTCATTCCAACATAAGTCTGCAAAATGTCAGAAGTACCGGACTTGACGCAAGCTCTAATGTATAAAGTTACTGGATTAAAAGGGAGGCTTTTATTACTTTGCATATATACTAACAAAAATTGCATATACGCAGGTTAAAAATTGCATAATTGAACCCCTCACTCATATTTACAATCTTAGCCTTAAATCTGGCATATTTCCGGAACAATGGAAAACAGCCTTCGTCACTCCTATCCACAAAGATGGACCCAAAGATATTCCGGGAAACTATAGACCAATATCACTACTCTGCGCTTTTTCACAAATTCTAGAGAAACTACTTAACACACGATTAGTTAAGTACCTGGAAAATTACAGTCTTGTATCTAACAGACAATTCGGATTCAGGCAGAACCGATCAACGGAAGATGCTACCTCGGTCTTAGTTAATTTTGTTTCATCCTATTTAGATAATAATGACAGGTGTATTGGAGTATTTTTAGATCTGGCCAAGGCCTTCGACACCGTGTCGTCTCCAATACTACTCCTAAAATTGCACAACCTCGGTATACGCGGTGTCCCGTTGTCATGGTTCAAAAGTTACCTCTTGGGAAGGAATGAGCTTGTTAGGATGGGTACATATAAAAGTGTGAATACAGAACCTATTGAATTTGGAGTTCTGCAGGGCAGTATTCTCAGCCCAACCCTCTTCATAATTTACATAGACGATATTCTACACCTCCAAATTCAAAACGCAAAAATTATTTGCTATGCCACACGGTCATACTTTTCAATGGTAAGGACCGGGAGAGCACTATTTGTGCAACAGAAAAAGGCATGAAAATTGCTTTAGCCTGGTTTCGTGGCAACCTCCGGACACTTAACAGCAAAAAAACTAAATTTCTCTGTTTCCACAAGACTGCCTCATCCAAACCATCTTTTGATCCGGTCATAAAAATCTACTCATGCAAAGGCTTCCCCTATAATCTTTGTAACTGTGACTCTATTCACAGCACTGACGTAATTAAATACCTAGGCTTACTAGTCGACGACAAACTAAATTTCAATAACCATGTTCACAAACTCTCTGCTAGGGTCAGAAAAACGATCCCCATTTTCAAAAAACTTCGCCATTCTGCTGATAACTCATTATTAATCATGGTCTACACTGCTCTGTGTAATGGGTAATGAGCTACTGCATCACTGCATGGGGCAGACAGTTATGTTGGAAATCGAAAGAGCGCAACGGTCAGTGCTAAAAGTGATGTTTAAGAGACCCTTTCGATATCCAACAGAAACTCTATAACCTCAAGCGAAGGTTTTAACTGTGCGCCAACTGTTTTTGTTCAAAATGTCTTTTCTCGCCCACAAATCCCCCAAATCCGCATCTTATCAATGCTATTCTCAAGCATTGTAACTTAAAGGACTTTACCACAATTAAAGCAAAAAAAGTAATTCTTTCTCTCTTTAAACTACACTGAGATAGAGGCTGTAATTGATAGTGACTTAAGTTTTTATTATTTTATTGTTCTAAAATGTTTTTCTTTTTAAATTTCTTTTATGCATGTCTACAACGTATAATGTAATATCTAACTAAGTTAAGTGTATGACGTAGCTTTTTAAGTTCTATTTGTAACTTTTATCTGACCCCCACGATACAGGCGAAGCCTAGTGCGGAGACCCCTGGCAATCATGTAACAAACTGTGCTATTAAATAACTTATTCTTATATGCGAACGCTAATATTATTAGTATATACACCCTACTAGTGAATATGGTCGTAATATGTATGTAGGCACTTTGTTGTAGATTGTAGACAATAAAAGGTTAAAAAGATATAAATGCCACATAAAATTAAAGTGCAAAGGCGAACTTATCCCTATGAGGGATCTCTTCCAGCTTACTTTTGAGGGATTGAGTGGAATGAGATATATAAACTTACACCGGGTACAACGTGATTTTCTTATAATGTAAGATAATCATCATCATAATTAAATCAAGAATAAAAACAACTGAAGGCGGCCTGATTACGTTATTAAGATGTTTGCGTCCAACTTAGTTCTTTCTCAACACTGTTCGCTAACTACTTGATTATCTGATTAGAAAGTTTTCAAACTCCTTGATATATTTAAGTACCTATTTAGTAATAAATCAGTTGTTACGGTGCAAATTAATTTAATTGGAATTGATTTTAGTTAAAACAAGTTTTTGTCTGTTATAGGTAAGTGAGCTCCGTGGTTCATTAAGGACTTACGGTAAGTTAGTAGGTGTTCATGGAGAAAAGGTAAGTGAGTTACATGTAAGGCAAACGTCCCAATGTTGGACACTTTAGTACAAACTTAAAGGAATAATTGAAAAATGTAGGGTCCGGGCAGGATTCGAACCTGCAACTTTATGGCACACGCGGTCAAACGCTCTAGTCTAGGGAATGAAAATTCGAACCGAGATAGACAATTCGAGATCCTTGCGTGACAAATCTGAAGTCGACATTAGAGATTCGAGATTTCGTCAGAAAAATCTACGAGACCTCGGCCAATCTAGCCTAAATCGATATTTCAATATTTTTAAGATATATGCGTTTTTTTATTTAAATAATACAAAGTTTTAAATTTAAAAAATCCCCGACAGAGCAGATCAATCGGACATAAGAAAGTTAGTCAGATCTCCTCATCAACTAGAAAAGAGCTGATGATCTTCAAACGACTGATCAGGTCATGGTAACCTTACCATATACTTTCAATATCATTGAAGTAACACGGTACCAAATTTCGTATCGATCGGACATAAAGAAGTTAGTCAGGTCCCCCTCATCAATTCACTCATCATCAAGAACACTCGGGATAAAATTATCTATGACACAAAAAAATCTAAACGAAAATCAGTTCATCCGTTTGGCCGCTACACAGATATACAGATACACAGACAGACACGTTTAACTTATAACACCCCTCATTTGCGTCGGGGGTTAAAAATGACAAAATTCAATGGATATCTCCTAATCGGGGTACAACAGACGTATTTCAAGTAAAACCATAATACTTTCAAAAAAGTACTATGTAAAAAACGGAGCAAACGAGTTCGCTCGTAAATAAACATATCTTTTTTATTTTAAAAGTAATGACAGACCGCCTTTCTTTCTTTCTTAGTGCACCGTACCGTTTAGAGTTGCTTGTAGGTACCGGACAACACAACAAAATCAAAGGTACTAAGTTTTGTAATCTCGTTCGAGATCTCGAAAATATTAGTCGAGACCGAGTGACTCGACCGAATTGAGATTTCTCGTCAACAAGATTGAATCTCGAAAATCAGTACGAGATCGAGATTATTCCGTACTCCAGCCTCCGAGTTACCGGAGCAACCACGGTCGGCTCCTAAATTCCTTAACCGTATCTTCTTACAACGCCTTAATAGGACAGCAACATCTACCTAGAAGACTGTCTTCGTTAACGGCATCAACGTCTCAAATTACATTGAGAAATCGTCAATAACGATGCGCCATCCCTTACTAAATTAATTTTGGATAAAGCAGTAACGCTGCTAACGCAAGTCTACAAAACAAAGTACACGATACGTTACGTTTGACACGATACCCAATGAGTAATTAACACCTTTTGTTCCTCTCTATAGTGACATAAGATTGAGTAAGTGGGACGTGAACATTATTATGTACAGTCAAGTGCAAAAATATGTATCGAGTGTATCCTCTCATAAATATGGTAATTCACCTTTATTCACTGACATAAGAGCTGTGGGACGTATTTTTGAGCAAGTTGTATGCACCGATATTTTTGCACTTGACTGTACCTAGTAGATATTATTTGTAGTGTTAGATGTCTGGAATTTTGTTTTACATTAAAAATGGAATTGCTCTTGGCCATCATCTAGCCAGGGGGCAAAGATGAGGCCGATGGTGAAGCGAGCTTACCCAGAAAATGCCGGCAGGGAATTCCAAACCTTAGCAGTGGAGATAAATGATTATGAAACATCGTTAAAATCAATTTATTTTTTAACTGAACGACCCTCCAATGTCTTTCTAATCACATATGTATATAAACGTAATATACATGTCGCAGGCAAATCGTATAACCCGCCGTATTACATTATGGCTAGGCGTTTTACAAAACAGAGCTGTTTTGTATTACGGCGGGCCAACGATTAGGCGGATTGAATATGGCTGATTGAAAATCCGCCGAAACATGTTCGGCGCTTTGCATTCTTCAATTCGCCTAGTCGTGATGTAAAAAAAGCGGTTCAGTCACATTGTATATCGCCGTAATACATTACGGCTAGCCTTTTCACAAAATAGCGTCGTTTTTGCTGCCACCTCTTTGACAGCTTTTAGTTCCCATTTTTAACACTCGCAGCGCTGTTTAGCAATGACAATCTGGCCATTTTGTAAAACGGCTAGCCGTAATGTAAAACGGCGGATTATGAAAACCGGCAAGTACAATCCGGCTAAACGTGAGCCGCCATATTGTAGAACGTATTGTAATGATGATCCGACTAATCTTTAACCCGCCGTATTACAAAACGGCTAGCCGTAATGTAAAACGACGGATTATACAATCCGGCTGCGACATACATACGACGACGAGAGGATGAACACTTTTAGAATTGGTTTAGCTTTTTCGTTAAAGTATAGTAGTGTTCATGAAATTGGAACACGCCACGCTTCAATGGAAAACTTGAATTTAAACTTTCGTGAGTCGTGTTACGACTATTTAATATTTATATTCTACTAAACGGTTAAGGCGATATATCAATTGAAAGAGACACCCTTTGTTTTCCGCTCACGACAAAACGGGATACAACCCTCTCCGAGAATGGCTTTTTAGACAAATCTCGTTAAATATCTGACTGTGTGCAGGTTTATTAAATTTCCTCTTGTCATTACCTAGATGAGGTAAAACACCATCATATTAACTTAATCGTGTCTTTTAATAATGCGTTGTTTTAGTAGGCTGAGGAAAAAAAGGGAAATATAGACTCGACTTTGGATTTATTTTCTATCGAGAAAATTTTAAGCAATCATGTTTCGCTATTGTCAGTACTACAATCATATAGTCAAGAATCATATATCTGAAAATCAGCCCCTACTGTTTGCTAGTCTGGGCAGGACAGCGTTTCAAAGTCTCCAAATTTCTCAGTGTAGCGTTCACTCCGGGTGACATGTTTCGAACTCTTCGGGAGTTCTTTTTTTACGCTGACCTGCAGTGAGTTTAAGCCGTTTACGTAGTAGAATATAGTTCAACAGAAAACCTACAATATTTATGATGTCTGTGATTACTAGAGTGGATTAGTTTATAATTCTGTAGAAAGACGAAATATAACTTTTCTAATCATCTTTTTTTGTAAACGAAAATCTACGAAAATATTCACGTTTACGAAGCAGTAATCCTTATGTTTAGAGCCCCCCCTAATTATAATATCTCACAAAAGTAATCAGAGATCTCTGACTCGACGACTCCCGTTTAATTTCGTAGGTTAGCTACGTCTACGTCGACAGACGACATAATGAGAAACTTAATCCAAACGAAATGAGATACATAATCTGACTCGACTAACTTTGATGGTTGAGTTCCAAGAATAGTCACATTCATATAAAATTTGATGTTGACATTTTGCACTTAGGTGATTAAACACAGTGTAAACTATATTTACCTTGGAAATATTCACACTTATTCATACAAACGATACAAACGACGACACAAACGACGACACAAACGACAAATACAAATAACGATAAATACAAATAAATAATCATATCATATCATATCATATCATACTACTACCCAACTACCCCAACCCCACTACTACCCGCTACTACTACTGCCCAATCCCTCCGATTTATGAGAGGAGGCCTGTGCCCAGCAGTGGGACGTATATATATATTATGCTGATAATGATGATGACTTATTCATAAATCTGCAATTAAATCTGCCTATCGGTTTGTCTGTCTGTTACCTTTTCACGCTTAAACCTCTGAACGTATTTAGATTGAAAATAGAGCTAAGTTTGAGGCCCCGGGAAGAGTGAGTTGTAAATAGTTTACTGAGTACCAACATTTCCTATGATCTTTATAAAACCTGGCCTAAATCTATGGTCCCGGCAAGATACTAAGTCAAACCTGACACCTGTTAATTCCATACATTATACCTATAACCTAAAACTCACTTGTAATTTATAAAATGAATGTCAAGGACAATCAACCACAGATGTTGTATTTTTACACATCAATAAGAAATCTAGCTGTTATCAATATAATATGAAAACACAGCTTAATACCACATGATGTACCTTTAAAATAAATGTCCAAATGAGAGATGCGAGGGTGTTTTTCCATACATTTGACGTCAAGCTGTCGAATATATCAAAACACGTCTTAGCACAACTCTGATGATTCACGCTTAATCCTTACTTAATGAACTAATACGAATACTTAAATATTCTGCTGAAACAAGCAAGCAATAATCAGGATTAAAAACAAAATACTTACACACTTAATAGTTTTGGGATTGTATGCACAATATAATTTATTCTATGCAAGTTAACAAACACCAAAGTCTTCACTGTCGAGAGTCCATTCAGCGGTTTCCATTGTGTTTTTCTACCGGGAAAGTTTTATTTCATTGACGAGTATACCTCCACACTAATACTTTCTGCAAACTTTAATATAGTTTGCAACTTTCCCGCAGTTTTTGAAGTTTATTGTGAAGTTAAGGCGAGCAACACAACATAATAACTCTTGTTCAATATGGAGTTAGTTATGCGTGCATGTCGTAACGAATAATGTTCTTGCAAAAAGTCTAGAGTACGACTTGAAGAAAAACATGTTCTGTGCCAATTATAAATCAAAGTCAAAGTCAAAATATTCTTTATTCAAATAGACCTAGCAACAAGCACTTTTTCACATCACCTATTCGGATAAGGGCTTTTCCTTCCCTGCTAGGAGGGATCAAAATGGCACTTTTCTTCCCTGCTACGAGGGATTAAAGTGGCACTTTTCTGTAACGAGTAATTGTATTGTATCGAGTTTGATAGTTAAGTATTGTATCGATTTTGATAAAATAAATGCACAACCATTGTTATTTCAGATCTTTTATTATTCTCAATAGGTGATGTGAAAAGCAGTATGTGTCACATGGAAGCAAAATTATTTCCACCTTGGGCGTTAATTCTTGAATCCCTCACTACGCTCAGGATTCTATTTTAGAATTCGCTTCGTTCAGGATTCAATTTACGCCCACGCCGTAAATATGTCATTTTGCTCCCTTGTGACACAATCTACTATTGAATCATCAGTTTTACAATACATACTTAATTTTAATCGAATTATTCAGAGCAATTTATTGAAATATGAAATAGCTGTGATACAAGGTAATGCAATGAACAGTAGGGTATTCGTATATACCTACTTTAAACACAACGAGTACCTGGTTCTTGTTTTTATTTTTTTATAAAAGGGAATAAAATTAGACAACTTTCTGAGATGACAGCTCCTGGCACCTTATTCACTAAACGTTGAAAGGTCTGGAATCGTAAATAGATGCAGCCCGCCCTAAAGCAAGTAACAGTTTATTTAATTTCAACTGTCATCTTAGTTACGGTATACATATATACCTTTATTAGGTTGTAGTAATCTCCTTTGTTACGATACATTCCACCCTCGCGAACAGTTGTGGGCAAATTGAAGTAAATATATATACTATTTAAGTAGGAGATAGCGGTTGGTATAATTTGGCTTCAGCTTTTAGCAGTAGAGTTGAGCCATTAATTATGATACGCCAGAATGCTACCATTGTTCTGTAATAAAGGTTTTGGCTAAACGAATAAACGGCTTCAAATGAAAATCCACGCCCACCGACGAAGAAACGAGAGCAAATCCAATTTTACTTCACCCTAATAAGTAACAATAACAAAATTCTCGTTTAGCGATATTCATGCGTAAAATCTAAAGCGACCTTTTGTGTGAAAAAATATAATCCAGAACGAGAAAACAATGAAATTGATTGTTAAAACATTCCGTGCGCGAGATACAGTTAACAGGGCCCATTCTGATTTTGTGCGATGTTCCTTTGATATTAAATTTGGGTGGTCACGTACTGTGGTACCCGGCGTCTCCTAGCCGGTCCTGATTGTACTGCCGCTGGCAGCCGCTGACCTCAATGCGTCACGCCATTTACTAGGAATAAGTAAAGACGTAGACCAGAACTATAAGGAATCGAACCTGGCATATATAGGTAAGCGGAATCTGATTTGTGTCTACAAAATTGCGATATGCTACATACATAATTCAAAAGGAATAAGAATTTATTGAAGTAAAAAATCAAAATCAAAATTACATAAATACGAAACGAAAAAATAACAAAATCTGCAACACGAAAAAGAAATACTGATATTCCGGGAATGTTACGATACCTTTTTTTATCAATCGGAAGTGTCCCATTTTCGGCTTGAGGAAGAATTTATTGCGTCAACAAATTTCCCATTTTTGCCTTTAAACAAGCGGCAGTTTGTGGAAAGGCATAAATAGACAGTGACGCACTTCCGGTAGTTAAAATTACAGAGTTGTAACGACCGCTTTAGCTTAGTTGGTAGTGACCCTGCCTACGAAGCTGGAGGTCCTGGGTTCGAATCCCGGCCAGGGCATTTATTTGTATGACGAATATTTGTTCGTGGGTCTTGGATGTTTTCTATGTGTTTAAGTATATATTTATCTATATAAGTATGTATATCGTCGCTGAGTACCCATAGTACAAGCTTTGCTTAGTTTGGGACTAGTTTGATTTGTGTAATATTGTCCATAAATATTTATTATTATTTATTTATAGTATCCGTTACGGAGGTATTGCATGCGATTTTAATTAGAAATCATTCTCCTCGTCTAACAGTCTAATTAATGCAAATCTAGTAATGGTCGTAACTAGTGTTCATAGTCTCGAATTACTCCTAGAATAGGTCTTCAGTATGCAAAATGCTGGACTTAATTGGGTTGTTAACTTGAATAGAATGGATAACGACGTAGTAAGAATTGTTTTAAGAAAATTTAGCATTTTAGATTACGACTACCTTGAAAGACGGACTTGTAAAATAACTTGGCTAGACTATATATACCTACCATAGACTTCATTAACCATTAATAGAAGCTATTTTGAACAGTCTAATCGTGTATACTTATCTTTTTGCCGCTGACTGTTCCAAGGCCCCCTTTACCACGCTTCTAGTAAATTCAAAAATATTTACGTATATATCTTTATTTTCTTATATGTTTTCAGTATAAAAATAATGCTGTATATAAATTACAGCATTAATTTTTACATATAAATTATGTTATATACCGTTCGGGATATATTTAAACAATACTAAATTCACTTAGTAGGTAATATTTTCAATGATTGAATTGAAACAGACTGACAGATGTGACAGGGGAATTTAATTTATTACATAAAGCGATTTTCCGATAGCTTTTTGTAACGTTCGCGTAAAAACTCTATCGCGTCTCAATGATATCCCGATTGGCTCGAATAATCCCTAAGGCTTCATCATAGCTGGCGGCAATCAGTGCGGGGCGGGGGGCTAACGCCTGCGTATACCGCGCGCCCCTAACAACCCTCATTACTGCCCATGTCTCCACCAGGCTTCCAACTCCAAAACAAACCTCGACCCGCGGCATTCAACCGTTAATATTATTCCCCTGTAACGTGTGCTCGGTTCGTTTGCTCGGTCAATTATCTTCAGCGTATTGAGGCAGAGACGTAATACGATGTAACTTTATCTCTTAATTAGAGATATCTTCCCATTGGGTAAGGACTTGGATATTTTACCGTTCATCAGAAATAACAATGTGACAAAGTCTGGCCCTTTATTATGGTAGCAGTTAGCGCGTGATAAACGGCAAAATAAAGCATCTGTCACTTTCTATCGAGTGGTATCAGAAAGTTCATATACGATTTTGCTCGTCGTCGCGTTGGTGAACACACGTCTCGGCGCGACGACGAGCTGAATCCACTACCGAACAAAACCAGTTGCCTACTGTCACGGCGTCGTTACCGAACAACGTCTTTGAACAAGTATTGATTGGCGAAAGCATCATAAATTTGATGGAAAGCCATTTTTAAAGATGAAGAAGAAGTTGATATTATACGATAGGTGGGTTTGCGGCCTGCTAATTTGATGCGCCGGTTTGCGGCCACTTGGCTTGGATGAGTCGATGAACTGAAAGGATATCTTCTCGTTTTTTTAATATATTCCCATTCAATCTCTACCAATTAAAATGCATACGACTCACTGTTTCTTTAGGGCATATAAAATTTAAATATCTTTAATTGAAAAAACTTCGTTCTTCAGGCGGCGGACACAGGTCGCCTGACTGGCCTAACGGGATGCAACCCTCTCCGAGAATGGCTTTTTAGACAAATCTCGTTAAATATCTGACTGTGTGCAAGTTTATTAAATTTCCTCTTGTCAGTACCTAGATGAGGTAAAATACCATCATATTAACTTAATCGTGTCTTTTAATAATGCGTTGTTTTAGTAGGCCGAGGAAAAAAAGGAAAATATAGACTCGACTTTGGATTTATTTTCTATCGAGAAAATTTTAAGCAATCATGTTTCGCTATTGTCAGTACCACAATCATATAGTCAAGAATCATATATCTGAAAATCAGCCCCTACTGTTTGCTAGTCTGGGCAGGACAGCGTTTCAATATCTCCAAATTTCTCAGTGTAGCGCCTTAAATATAATATAGAAATAGTTGAAGCCGTTGAACCAATTTCACTGGAGCGCAAACTCTTAGAGTATTTATTAGTAAAATTGCAAAAATCCATAGTTCTAGCCTCGGCAGCGCTGCATAGTCCAAACGATTCTGGTCAATAAAAAAATGCATAAAGACTGTCAGAGATTCTGTCTAGCCAGCTGGACACTGCTAAATAAGCGGTATATATTATCTTAACATAACTATTACACAGTACAAAAAAGTAAGTTTGTAAATTCTACCTAAATAGCGCTTTTATCTCAGACTTATCGTTACCTTCGGCTCACAACTTACTTCGTTTTAATGTCGCACCAGAGTTTATAAGTTAATTAAGGTTTAACGTAGAAAAAAAATACAAATGTGTACTAAAATTTTGAGCTGCCTGGAGGCACTTAAAAACCCGCAACTCCCATTTACTCCCTTCGGACGAAGAAGATAATTTACCTACGACGGAACGGAGAAGGTAACATGCGTTTAGGGTGAGAGGTACCTGTACCTCAATATACTCAGACTTACCCAAATGAAATTTTGAACAAAAATTGCGGGTCAACGTAGGATTTTTCTGAATTTGTAAATATACCTCACAATCAATTGGCCATTTTTCAGAAAAAAAAAATCCTCTGTTTATTTTTCAATTAACTACTTTGGTCTGTCGTGGGTTTTTCTTGTTCTGCTGCGGTACTTTGAAGGTTCATCAGGCCGTAATCTTGTTTGCCACCTTCGTTATATAAATAAAAAGTTTATTTCCGCTGCCTACAATCCACTAGGCTAATTCTGGTTTTAATCAAATTTCGATACACATACACAATCGCATATAAATTTCTTTGATACTACCCACACTTTGTTTAGTAACGTGTCAAAATGAGCTTACGAACTCATTGACATGCCGAAATTATGAACGAAATCGTAACGGAGGGGCTAGGAGGTTACATCTTATTCATAAATATTTCATTTTGGCGCATGTCGAAAAGAGCGCGTGACTCCCATTAAAGTGTAATTACGATCGGAACCCGTGAACTGAAATATACTACCAGTAAAGTTTACTGACAGATCACCGGAGATTATCACATCCACGTGCCTAACCATCTACGCTAACCAAGTTTTGATGAACCGACTTAAAACTTAGGAAATTAAACTCGGCTTAAATAATAACAATATAGGGCTGAAATATTACTAGCCCTGTTTTGAGCATTTCATATTTCTTGTCGAGTGATTCTTGTAGTTGGTGCAATTAGAAGCAATTGGTGAATTGTCATTTTTCGACCAAGTGTACTTTAATGATTGTGTTAGATTTTTCTATTTCGGAAACGAATTAGGTTAGGACACTTAAATTTAATTTGGGAAAGTAAATTTTAACTAATCGTTTTTAGGCAGAGGCGTTACATTTGACCACAATTTCAATTTCAATTTCACTTAATTTAAGCGTGAAAGCGTCCCACAATTTCTACTTATTATCAAACAGGTTGTGTGCTTGTTAACTACAGTCTTATTATAAGCAAATAATAATATTTTTTACATTCTAAAACATGTATACAACGTGAAACGATATATATATAATATATGTGTGTGTGTGTGTGTAAAACTGTCACATAAACTTCCTATCCATCACTGCGCCACATACAATGCGCGCTTCCTCCAGGTGACAATGAATTACCCTGGCTGTCAAGTTTGTAAGATAAATAGTTTGTTAGGCCGTAGTAGCTACCTCCAAGTCACGATGGTAAAATATTTCAAGTTTCTAAGTTTCAATAGTTTGCTATCAACTTTTATCCTTAAATCACCTAATAGTGAACAATAACGCTATTTCTAGACATAACTTGCAAATGCCAAATGATCATCTAATGGAAAGAAACAAATTATTATCTACAGTACAAATACTCTTTATTGTGCAATTAAAGGACACAGTACATACAAAATCACAATAAGTACCTAGAGGCAAACAACAGGCGACTTTATCGCTAAAGAGCGGTTTATATATGGGTATTTTTATTTATTTTTTTCTCTTTATTTCTTTTTCCTCTAAGGCTAGGTTTGTTTACAATCATCATACCTAAATTTAAGAGTTAGACTCTTGTCGGTGTGGCTCTCTCCATCTGACTCTATCTAGGGCCGTCTCCTTGACCTCCTTTTACGACACGACTGCTAATTTCCCTTTTATTTGTTTCATGTAGCTTATCCTCGGTCTTCCCCTGCCTCGCTTTCCTTCAATTTTGCCTTCTATGATGTTCTGTATAAAAGCGTCGTGTCGTATAAGATGACCAATCATTTTCCCTCTTCTATTTTCTATAACCTTCAGCAGTTTCCTTTTGTCCCCCACTCTCCTCAGTACTTCTTCGTTTGTAATATTTGTTTACAATATTTGTATATAAAGTGTATTATATTTTTTATTCTTATTATGATTAAGAATTTTTTGGACGTAATCTCTTAATCTAAATATAATTTCGAGTGCTTGAAACTGACCCAAATTTTGACACTTTTAATCTTAACCCATACCAATTGAGGTAAACAATGGGTAAAAAAAAATAAAAATGAAGACTCAAAAGTACGAGTAAGCCTCATTCCTCATTGTATTGTGTCCTAATGTATAATGAATTAGATTGCAAACGTTTCAAGTTCCATTTTCCGCAAAAGCAAAGTTATCTCAAAATTCTCACTAGAATTGAGGAAAAGTCACGCTAAAGAGCTCTTAAAGAAACCACAGTAGTATAGTAACATTAGCTGGTCGTCCCGCACGTACGGCTACGGGCTATATAAGCCCGCACTTGATATGGCCGGCGGTCGCTTTATCTCATCTCATAATCTTCTTTTCTACTCTGATCTACTGAAATGTCGGAATAGGGTTTTTGAAATATCCTACGAAATGTTTACTTTTAGCCTTGAGAAGTATTATAGACCTAAACTAAATTCCCAAACCGATTTGGAACATGAACTGGAGTTGAGGGGGTCCAGTGTAAGTAAGATAGAAAGTAAACTAAAAAAAATATATACATTTGCGTGAATGTCAAAATGACAAGAATTTATCAAAAAACACGACTGCATTAAAAAGTTAAAAACAAGTTTCCTAATAAAGAACTCAAGGAAATATATTTTGTTTTCAATCGTGGGACCTACTACATACAAGTAAAACCAAAATATTAGGTCCCACGACTGCAAACTTGTTTTTATCTTTTTAATGCAATCGTGTTTTTAATTTTTATAAATATATTATTTTATTTAGATTTTGTTTTGCTTGAAACATATATATTTTTGGAATCGTCTCTTCAAATGCTTCATTTTGATATCTCACTAGCTAGGATAGAGAAGATTATTTTTTTGCGGAACACTCAAAATGGAGTCTATAGTCCGCCATATTGTTTTTATTGCAACGTCACATATTCTATGTCACCCGGGATGACGTAAGGATTCCAACGATACCTCACACATCTAAATCGGTTAAGTCGTTGAGAAGTTCAGGGGGAACAAAAAAAATCACATACATGAAATCATTACCCTCCTTTTTTGGGCAGTCGTGTAATATGCACAACAGTATTTTGAACGTTAATAAATAGAAATATTCGTATATACTCGTATGCGTACACTAAATGTATAAATAAATAATAGTTCCTGAATTATACTCGCAATTCCTGGCTTATTTTTTGTTATGTGTAATTATTGTTAGAATAAGATTTGTACATACTCAAGAAAAGAAAAAAAATAAAAACGAATAGAGACCCTTGGATAAGATAAAAAAAAATACTAAAAAGTGAGAGAGTTAGTGAGACTAGAGAGATTTGGCGTAAGGGAAAGATTCGGTCTCTTCTAATCTTCGTGTGCGAAGCCATGCGAGGGCAGTCTAATATAATTTTGATAAAAGTATTGTGATAAAACGTAGTTTTGGATGTCGTTTACAATGTCTTCTTTAAATAAGTAATACTTAGTCAACAATGATAAAAGTTTACCCAAGTAGGATTATCCTAAAGTTCCTTCAATCCGAAAAAAGAAGAAAAGGAACAAAATTATTCAAATAACGCCGGTTCATTAAGCCCAAATTTAATATAAACAAAACAAAATATTCACCGTTCGTTTCTAAAATAACTTTTAGATACCTAACTTCCTGCTTTGTTCAATAAATAATAATGAAACTGTTCACGTATATAACAATAACGGTCGCGGGTATCCGGTAAACATCAATCACAATTTGGTAAAGAATTGAGTAAGTATAGAATAAATACGTAAGTTACGATTTGGGGGAGGCATTCGAGCTGGCAATCTCGCGTCCCCAGCCACATCACACGGTCGATTAGCACGAGACGTCCCGACGAGCACCCTCGTTGCTACCATACTCGTACCTAGACGCAGAACACACGACAAGGTTTAGCGTTGTGCTCCGCCGTTTATACAATATATAATTTATATAATTTATATTAGGATTTTTACAATATAATTTTATATTATAGCGGGTATTACACTGTCCTGAATTCAGGACACTTAGAAGGGTTCGGACCTATACGTTAGAGCGAGATGCTTCAACTCGCCTCCACTTGTTAGGACGCCTGATTCAGGACAGTGTAATAGCCGCATTAGGCACTGGTCCTACCGCCATCGCCAAAGAGCAGCGTGTACTTTCATAGTAACTCTACTCGCTACTCGCCGGCATTGGGACCAGTGCCTTAAGCTAGGGACAGACTGAGCACACGTAGGTACGCAACGTATGCAAGGTATTATGATATCTCAACCCTGAAATTTGTATTCTTATAAAACACTTATCACACGCTTATTAGCGGACGCAACGCGCTGGAAAAGCGGCAACGTCGCGTTCGCTGCGGCTACGCGCGTAGGTGCAGCGTAAACAAGCGTCAGGCTTGCCTGATGGTAAGCAGACACCGTAGCTTATGGTCGCTTGCAACTGCAGAAGAATCACTAGCACGTTGCCGACCCTTTATTGACTTGACGATTCATTGTGTTGACAGCTAGAGAAAATCATTCTGAATCTGAACAAGGACATATATATATATATATATATATTAGGAGCTCTAGTGACCTTGCCTCGTAACCAGTATTCTCGATGTGTGTGCATTATTAATACTACACATAACACATACAGCGAACAGATTTAGCGTTTTACAAAAATCAACATTGTAAACCGCCGTGTCGTGTCACAAAAATGGCTCGTGTGTTTTACGCCTTATTTCAAATCGTAAAAACATGTTCAAGGCATGATTCTCACGCTCAAAATGAAATGATGTTTTTCCCCTGGTTCAGTTCCTCTGAGCGCAGACGTGGTTTAAGGCGCAGAGGTGGGCTAAGAATTCTCCATACAAACTCAGTGCACGTTTTATTCGTAGGTTTTGGCACTAACGAATGTTATATTTTTTTTGGATGTAAATATTAGATATGAGAAGAAAGTGATCTGGAAATTTTCAAATATTTCAAAAAAATGAAAAATGAAAAAAATTCGAGATAATATCAATGAAAAAAAAATTACATCACGAAATAGCTAACAGAAAAATAAGCATACTGACCAAAAATCATAACTTTAATGCAAACACAAACGAAGAAAATCCTCAAAGTTTGTATGGAGAGAGCTTGCCCTACCCCTTCTCTTAACTTCGAGACGAAAGCATAATTGATTGTACAATTAATGATCCGAACACTGATGATGTAAGTAGAATAACTTTCGTAGTTGTAGCTGCACTGAGGTGTATCGGAGAACAAAGTCTAACCTATAATAGGTATGCTACTTAAAGCGTGCAGGCTTTGTAATAAACTTAGAGTATTAAGCAAGGCGTACATAGGGTAACAAATTTGTAGAATTGCATCAAATAAGTTGAGGTAATATGCGAAATAATAATCCCTTTTAATACAATTTCGGCTCCCAGAAATTTACAAGCCAGGTACGAGTACGCATAATGACATTAATAACAAAGATGAAACGTAAACAAGTTGAGTGAACGAGTTGAGAATCGCAATCTAACAAGAACAGGGTAAAATGACAGGCACTTACACGGGCCCGAATTAACACGCAGCACTCAATTTTACTGGCAACCACAAAACAGAGCATCTTTTCTCGCTTACGTTGCACGTAGACGGCGAATTTTAATACGTATAAAAGGTACAACCACAGCGTTATTAAACATAACCTTCAAACGAATTGGCGAGTAATCCCGTAAAAGTTAAAACGACTACTTTTTTACATTTTGGTCAGCAAGGTGAAAAAATGTGTAAATTTTATGTACTCGCCAGTTGATTCTCTTATTTAATATTTGTCTGGCAATTTTCGATTGTGAGGGTTAAAAATGTCCTATATTAGGGTCTGGCCGGAATGCCATAGTAAAAATCGCCCCTGGCTGAATATGAAATATTCTTATGCACGTTTATCTGTCTTATTGTTTGATATATCTGTACCGAATATTAAGCCTTAAATAATTACGGTTTGCGTGAAAAAAAAATCTGCTTTTTTTTTTAGCCAAACTGCGTAACTGATTGACTTGTACTTCGGATATTTTATACATTTACCTCTATTTAAGATAAATATAATAAAAAAAATAAGCGTCCTAACGTTTTTTGAAGTGGACAATTTTACACATTCATGTTTTTAAAATTTTTTTTTACTACTTGCGAGTCAGCGACGCCCACCATATTTTGTTATAATATACGCAATTTTATATTCTATATTACATTTTTTTTCAAAAATATTGGTTTATCAAACTAGCAAAATTATCAATATTTGCTTCTGCGCTATTAACAGCATAATTCAAGAGTGATTGCACTTAGGAGTAATCACTCCGGTTAATTAGACTTATAAACGCTTATAAGAGAACAACCGCGGGCCTTTATAAGCTTAAGACTCCAATTAGGGCTACAAAATCCACACGCATAAACACTTCGGTTGTTTAGAATGGAAACATTGCTGAGAGAATAAATTATTAGACGAACTTTTTACTGTAAGATACTTATGGTGGGTTTTACAGGAGCGATTGGATTAAAGTAATTCTACTATTTGCTTGGTTGGCATTTTAACAGGCCGTTATAAATATCTTATAAGTGCAAATAGACTTACAAAGTGGGCCCTTTTCCGGACTTGTAAGCGCTTATAAATCCCTTATAGTCCTGATAAACGATGGTCTTGGAATAATTATAAACCCGTATTTTGCTACTTGGATAGGTAATTTCGCTCAAGTCGTACTTATAAATTGAAGCTTAAATGAAGTTATTACCTCATTGTTACGAGTTAACGAGTACATAATTACGAAATTTTCGTCACCATAGTAATGACTCCTCCAGCGATACTTGGGAAGACCCACAGGACGTCGTCCGGTCCGGTCGCTGGAGGGATGTGGTGGAAGCGGACCTGCGTGAGCTCGGAGCTGGTGCAAGCTGGCCAGAAATTGCGCAGGACCGAGCAAAGTGGCGTGCTCTTGTGTCGGAGGCAAAGACTCATTTTGGGTCATCGTGCCAGCCCAGTCAGTTAGTTTATAATAATGACTGAACGCAGTGTAATGAACAAAGCGGGCACAAATTGCCGCTTTGATGAGGTTTCCACTTGAACGGTTTCCTAAAAACTGCAATTATCTTCCATTTGGTGCTCACAACTGACCAGACTATTGCTGAACCAGTGATACACGTCACGAGTGTCGACTATTTAAGTGCCACCGTGTGACTAATTAATCCTACTCCTGAATCAATCCATTACACGCACGTCCATTACAAACTTTATCTGTTTTTTTTTTTTGTCTAGAGCTTTTCGAGATAATCAACGCATTCAATTAATAAAATGGAGCACACCGTTCTTAATTACTAAACTTTTCCTTATACCTTTTAATATGACTCAGCATCCGCAAAGTTGAATATCGACTTTTTGTCCTTGTATTACTGCTTTGATGTTATATCACAAACAGATGTACAAGATTGATAATCTCGTTTATAGGGTACGAAGGCGCATATATTTTCATAATATATCTACGGCGATTAAACATGATGGACGACTATCACTGCCGGTACTAAAATATTATCGAAAAACGGAAAAATGACATCAATCAGTACCCCCTGGCGTGTCCTATCTCGCAAAGTAAATAACCTCCGTCGATGCTCTGGCATGAGTCGCTAGTTTGACTCTTGTGACTATACTATGCTTGGCTGCAGACAACAATATGTAAAAATCTGGACTGTAAATCTATGTCTTTGACAGAAAATTTATCACTAACATACCTATCACTTTTGTTCCATATCACGATATTTCAACGGTACGTTATTGCGATAGGAGAAGAGTTATGAAAGTGGGATTAACATGCCAGGGACATGTCCCATTTTTATACTCCGTTTTTTTTTTCAGATCAGAAAAATCATGAAATTGTCGTCCTGTGATTTCAGGGAAAATGACCTTGAAACGGGAAAATATGCTTAGGTACTGAAATAAGTGAAGTTAGTACAATATTATCCTCTGATTTCTTAGAGAAACGAAAAATTGTAGGCGAAAATGACCGTTAAAATTATAATCTTTAAAAAAAACGGAGTATAATCGCATATACTCTGCTTTCCGCGACACTAGGATAACGCCACATAACGCTCCGCTATGTCGTCGTACTTACTGTGTAATTAGATTAGAGATAACAAAGAGAATGCACTTCCAGCGCAGTTATGCAATACACATGGTAAACGTCCCAGTGCTTGACACCTTTGTGCCCAATAAATGACACCTCTGTGATTGAATGCGCCATGTATTGAGTCAGTGTCGAGCAGAGGGCGTTTACTTTATCTACTTAATTTGCCTACTCTAACGCGGACTTTACAAAGTTCTCCTTGATTTATTATATTGATAAAGTTTTAACATTTTCCGTACACAAATTGGTAAGTTATAGTAGGTACCGTGGATTTGTTAATTACAACTTTGTGACCCTTTTTTGTGCCTTTAATTTCAAAGTAATAAGTTCAAATTTATTCAATTATGTATCTCTCTCTCGTCAGTTAAATTCAATTATACCGTTTTTATGTATAAGGCTTTATGAAAATCCTTTTTCGTGCAAGGTATAATATAAATTATAAAAATATGCATAGATAAATTTCACAATGGAAAGTCGATTTATAAGCGTCTATATTTATTACTTTTCTAGGAGATAAGTTTACGAACGCATATATTATAATAACTTCTACAAGTATAATGTAAACCACTATTGCTTATCGACTTTCCATGACACCGTTAACTTTGTAATGTGTTTTGTGTTTGGTGACAAGGACGTTATTTAGGTACTGGAACTGAACCTAATCCAACCTATATTATTTTTGACTCAAAGTAGTTTATATATGGGGATTATTCGTTTCAAATTTATTATTGACTGTCTGGAAAAAATATATAACTTTGAATTACTGTTTTATCATTACGTCTATATGTATTTGATAAAGTGTCTAAGAAAAATCGTGGACGGCACCGCAAGGCGGAAAGCTAGTCGGAAATAAATTAAAGGCTGGTTGGTTCAGTGGTAGCGGGACGCGGGGCCGGCGGCGGAGGTGCCCGCAGGCGCGCGTGCTCCGAGTTCGCCCGAGGACATACGATCGTTCTGCTCCGAATCGTAACGAAGTTTGACGATCGCGACCACCCTCCGTCGACGCGTGCTGGCAGTCGCAGCGACGGCCGCCGGGGCGTTGGGGCGTCCCATTGTGTACTCAGTGCTTGGTTATGTAACTGAAAAAAAAACTTATTTATTTATAAACTTAAACCGAGTCGCCTCCGCCTGCGGCGATGACCGGACGTCGCCGATTGATGCACATTCGACTCAGGCCGGCGCCTGTCGCGGTACAGTGATGTGTACGCCTATCTTTGCGGCGATACCACGTCAGAGAAGGTTCAGCGTTTCCTTATCAGAATTCGATTGAAGTGCCTTCGTAAATCCTTACTGTCAGCTGTCAAACGGTAACATTAATAATGATTAAAACCGAAATACTTTCTTGTATAAGCGATCGATTTCGCTTAGTGTTATGAAGACAATCCACTGAATTATTTTGATTAGGTCACGAGATAAATAATTGTTTATTTAGCTGTTGTATATCTTTGGAAAAAAAATTGTATTTACCGATAAAGGTAAGAGGAATATGTACGTATAAAATGTATTTTATACGTAGGTACTTTATAATTTATATACTGTACGAATATCGTTAGTTATTGAATAAAGTTTATTGTGTTTCAAGCGTATAAAATGTAAAAATGTCGGATCTCTCAAAGGTTGCTGTTCCAATGAAAAAGAACAAATAGAACTACAAACCGATTGGAATTTGGCGCAATGCAGGACGCCTGGATGAATACATCCCGTAGCGGTGACTCATTCCGAATCCATAATTGCTTACTTGATCCGTCGTAGCTACTATGAGATTTCAATTTATAAATGTAGCGTTTATTTGATTTGCTGCTGTCTATTGTTACCGCCCGCTTACTGCTATCGGAGAGATATCGGGTACACACTACGCGTTATTGTAATTAAATATCAGTCAAATTTAGACTTTATTTGATATCACGAGTTGTTGCATTTAATTTAAAGTCCGAACTTGTATCGACCCTCCATATAATTTTTAATTAGAACTCATTATTCATTCTTCGAATAACATGAAAAGCTTCACAAAAAAATGATTGTAGAGCGTAGACCAGTCAAGTCGTGTGTACTTACTTAAACTAAAAAGTATGAGGGATGCATTCTCCTGTCATAATTTTAAAATACGATCAAGAAATGATAATTAAAATTAACGCTTTATGACATCGATTAATATTTTATATATTATACAAATATACATAATCACAATTTGGTTTTATAAAAATAATAAGATGAACTGATGAGTGTGGTAATACAAATATATTATAATACATCACGGGGTAATCACGTAACGGTATGTACTACCGTTGGTACGTATTGAATGTCAGTTTTAGTATGGGATTTGACATTTAAATCTATCGTACTAACGGTCGAAAACGTTACGTGATTACCGCGCTGTAACGAATTTTATAAATAAATTGTTCATTTTTCATTCATTGCCAATTGTAGCTGCTTCGATTTCTTTAATAACCTCACTTCACTACAGGGCATTTAATTTTATCACTTCACTATACGTCATCTTGACGCCACAGTCACTGTGTTAGAGTTTGAGAGATACGTTACATTTGCTAACTCAATAACGACGCATACAATTTCAGGTGGTTTACGCACACGTGTGGTAAATGGAATAAGTAATAGGTAACCCTATTTCGTGCCCAGATGCCGTAGCCATTTCGACATGCGATAAGTAATCACTTTGTACGGGGTCCCAAATTGCATTTGCCCATGGATACCGAGCCTGCTCTGGTCTGCTCTGGTTCACTACACAGATCCCATCTTTCTCTACTTTGGGAATTACCTTTCAATCGTTTGAAGTGTGTTTCTTATCTAGTTTGTCCATTTGTATCAGTACATTCTCGGGATTTTTGGAAGGTTACTTCAAATTTAGCAACGGTATTTTAAGTTGGTTTAACCACTCATGTTAACAATGAAAATTTTGTTCAACCAAATGTCATATTAATTACTAACTACTAATATGGGCATTTCAGCAGGCATATCGATAATACAAATACAAATGCGTTTATTTTTCTCTTTAAATTACAAAGGTGTATCGGTGAAACTGATAAACACTAACTGGATATGAAATTACTTGGTTTAACCACTCATGTTAACAATAAAAAGTTTGTTATGTATAACCAAAACTACTAATATGGGCGTTTTAATAGGCACATTGTTACCTAACGCGTCTTCATAAATTCCAAACCAGGTAGATTTTTAAAAATGTACTTTCTAATCTTACTCTTGTTACGGAAAATATGAAAATATTTTATGTATCTTGTAACCATGTTATAGGGAGTAGTAACACTACTCAAATTAATTTCTGCATCGATATCATCGTACATACTATTACATAAATAACTGAACTAATAAAGAAAAAATGTTTTCGGCGCAGAATTAAGGACTAATAAATATCTGTAAAAAGTTCAATATTTCTTTCTCTCTTCGATATTGCGATGTAAATTTAATCTCTTTAATCTTCAAACGGAGCTTAACTTGCGTAACACCTAGAATTCAAATCCCATTATTTACGGTCTGGTAAAATTCTCAAATAAACTGTTTTAATATTTTAACATCGGAATCTCTAAATTCACACTGTTAACACGGACATAAAACAGTTAAGGGGCACGTTTATTGATTTGTGTGATTTTGAAAACGGTTATTTTTCCTTTAGAGTTTGAAGCTCGATTTTTACAAATGCACAGGGACTTGCGAAAGTGCAAATGTCCATCTTTCGCTAAAATCCCCTTAAAGTGCTGGCACTCGGCTACACTCGCCCCGGCCTCCAGCCCGCATTACTCCACGCAAGAATAATGTCAATAATGCAGCAGAAACATTTCCCCAACACGAAAATAAAAGAGGACCATTAATTTCCTCGACACACAAAATGTGCATTAACTCTGAGAGGCCACACACGCGAGCGAGTACAATTTATCTGCACACTAAAAGGATTTCTTCGCTTTGTACTTTCCGTTTTAAACTCTCATAACCCAGTCGATTAACTCAAACCTCGTAACGTTAGTATTTTTTATGAAATTTGGTACGAATGTTTATTGAAGGCCTTGTTTTCGTCTCCCAAAAGTCCTCAGTCCAGGACCTGGTAGAATCTCCGGCACCTCCGCTATCTTGGATAATTTACTCCATCCGTTAAATATCCGTATTTTGTGAGAAATCTAAGTACCCTAGTAGTCCTTATTAAAATGTGATCAAGGGCAACATTAAAACTTAATAAATTCTGCACTAACCTATTACATTAACTATGACGAGAAGACATGTCTTCGTGGAGAAAAATGCATCCACATGTTAAAGTTTCCCTGAATGAAGGATCCAAGGGAGGTTCTCTGAACGCGAAGCTTGTAATCATTTATATAGATTTACACAATAGGATACGGAAGTAAATAGTAGGTATTAACTCCCGTATCCTATTTTATTTCTAATAATTTTTTTGTTTTGCTAAACATAAATTTAATAAAAAATAAAAACCGACTTGCCATTTCGTCTATTTTAGGCAATTTCTTTGGATGGCACCGACTTTAAAAATTACAATAATTACTTGCATTCCAATTTAGAAATAAATAAAAATTTAAGCTCCGAGCAGGATTCAAACCTGCGACCTCCTGGCAGTCGCGGTCGCAGGTTTGAATGTTGGCTGCTCTTGTTTCTGAGTTGGTAATTTGCATTAGAAATTAATTTAGTTACCTGCATTGTCTTTACAATCTTTGAGATATTAGAAGTAAGGCAATTATTTTTTACTTTCTAGTGTTTTTTGGAGTCGGTTTTTATTCATTTATTATATTATTATACACTTTTTTGTGATTCATTACCCGAGTGCATCTCATGACAATTCCAATAAGCTCAGACACGGCTAACCTACAATGTTTTATTACGGAGTTCCGTTGCATGAGCGGCGGTTCTAACAGGTCTAACACCTGACGACTTTTGGAAGACAAAAACTAGGCCGCTAATGAATATTCGTACCAAATTTCATCAAAGTTACTAAAGTTTCGAGGTTTCACTTTATCATTATCTCGTTATCTTTACTGTACGATTCCCCTAAATCGGCGCTCAAACGTCAGTTTCAGATTTAGATATAGAATTTTCCGAGATAATTGCTTATTGTCTATCAGACGACGTAAATTAACGTCCGCCACTCGGTCCGCCTCACTGTTTTCTTGCTGATGTGTTTAATTAAAAAGCTTTGGAGTTTAAGCCACCATTATTAGAGTTATTCAAAATCATAATGAGCCTTGATAATTGAACCAGACTCGGGCCGCAAACTTTATTCAATCTTCTCGTCGCTGTCATGTATATAGATTAAGCATGTTTGTAATATTAATATCTGCCGAAACCAGAAGTGAAAATCTCATTAAGTGCATAATCCTTAACTTTGTTATTATAATTTATAGGTGTTGTGTAAATAATATGAGGGAAATAATTAGAAACAAAATTTTCTAAGTCACATTGGTTATTTGGGCCGTAACACGTATGCTATGAAGTTTGATGCTTGTTAAAATATGCATAACATTAAGCTGGTGATTAGAACAGTGTGTAATTTTGAGCCGTACACATATGTGTATTTCAGTAGCCGAGCCGTTAACCGTCATTTGGTATGCAGCAGTATTGAAACAGTAATTACAGCGATTACATATTCATCCCCGGGCAATAGGCGCGCCGACGACGCCGAATCCCGCCGCACTAAAGCGTTCGGTGACATACGACCATGATGGACCAAATGCGATGCCAAGCCGCCTCAGTGCGTCGCGTCCTACTTTTTAACTCACGAAAGTTCGCGTCTGCTATTAGCGTAATTAAAACGCGACGAAACTACAAAAGATACGCCATTCTCACCGTAAATCTGACTTACAGACTATTTATATCCATCTTAACTCGGCTAAGATTCAAAGTGACACGTCTCTTTGAATTGCAAACAACTTTGTTTTCGCAGCGTGCTATTATTTAATTCTAGTTACGAGCCCGACTGCAGTTCTAATTGCTACATCTTTGAAATGCGGACAATTTCACTCAATTATAGATACGGCGGGTTCTATTGTCAATTTTTTAAGCTTCCGCTCTGGCAGCTTGTTAACGTCTACTGCAGAACAACCCTTCAGTTGCAGGCCGATTACTTCGGGACCTCGTTTTAAGTGTACATTTTTCTTTGGCTATATCGGTGCACGTTCTTTCTGATTCGCTGACTCGGACATTTATTTTAACGATACTGTAATTTATTTATGATTCAAACGTTTATTTAGTTTCAAGTGCTTTAAAGGTACAGATAGTTTTACTGTGGGTTTTTTACTTAAATCTTCTAATTCTTGAATACAATTGGTCATTTTGTATATTCTATATAAACGTTCATGATTTGCGTATGAAATATTCCGAAATCCCAATTCATAATTAATTTGATTATGGTGCATATATTGATGACGAGTCTTTATTAGGTATATAGACCTAACTAGTAAACAATTATAGTTTTCGCCATGGCCGTCCGTCCGTCCGTCCGCGGCTTATCTCACCAACCGTTAGTACAGTAGAGGTCATTAATATGTATACACTTTTTTACCTAATCGAATGCGTTTGCTCACAAATTGTAGGCGACCGCATTCGATTAGGTAAAAAAGTGTATACATATTAATGCCCTCGACTGTACCTACTAGAAATCTGTAATTTGACGGAACCCTACATTGCACGTGGCCCGACACGCACTTGGCCGGTTTATTTATATTCAGTCGAGCTGCAGGACTAAGCTTAACGACCTGAATTAATCTTAATGTTGCTAGACAGAGTTCGGAGTGGGTAAATCTTTTGATCCCACACAGGTACGTCTTATAGCGAAATCAAGTACAGAGGTAGAACAAGCTGCATTAACAATGAGTACCAATCCACTCGAATGGGACTTTAATCTGGGAGACATTTTGTGGAAAGCAATGAGCTGTTTTAAAAAAGCATGTCTTTAAACTTTGTGAACATGGAATTATGACTCGAAAGTTATGGTGCCTCAGTTTTGTTGTCATGGGTTTGGAATCTGGCTTCCAATACGATAATAAGTTGGTCTGATGACGGAGGCGGAAGGTAGTTTTAGAAACTTCAAAGTTACATGATATTCTGGTATTTTTAGGGCTCATTGAAAGGATATTCAATTTCATAACAAACTCTAAGTTTAAAGCAAGGCAAACAAAGATATTAAAAATTGAAATTATCTTTACTAATTTAACAGACGTTTATAAATTAGGACACTAATGCCAAAAGTACTCCGCCATATTCTTATGTTATTTAATGTTAATGGAAGCATAAAGCAGACGGTCACTGCAGTGCATTCATAAAATATACAACGTTGGCACGTTCACGTGTGAATAATTTCACGACTCGCAGACGTAAAAACATTATATTATAGTACTGGTACTGGCAGCGTGTAAAGTTAGTTTCTTTGGACATGACTGCGACACTTATAGTTACTCTAATTCAGGCCATAAATACAAATGAACGAATGTATTTCATTTTTGACAAAGTATTTTAGTGGATTGTCTTTGAAACACTTAATATGATTGACAAAGTAATCGGTATGATATAATAACGATTATATCAACTGAAGATAAAGGAATTAGATGAACAATCTTACATGGGAATAAGCATAATATAAAGTGCATTGCAATAAAAAAAAAGTGTTTATAAATATGACTGATAAATCATCAAAATTGTAAAATGTTGATATTACGGCGATAACGGGGGCGAAGGTAGTGTCGCGGCGGGAGCGGAAGCGGAAGAGGCAGCGGAGCGGGTCGGCAGGTGTCGGCGGGTGCCGGCGCGACATGAGGTGACGCCTGGCCTCCGCCGCCGCCGCTCCTCGCCAATGATGGTGGAGACGCATCGCGCGCCGCCGCCTAGATGCGCGCGCGCGGAGCCCCGCGGCAAGCCCGCCTCCGTCTCCGCGCCGCCCTCGCTGGCCGGCAGCGACACCGTCATGCACCTCCGGCGCCGCCGCCACAAGACTGTGCACTTCGGTGAGAACCTGCTCATGCAAGTCTGCGCCGACCGAGCGCACTTGGCGGCTCTCGGAGCGAGGATCCCCGACGTCTCCTTCTGCCACAAGGCTCATACGGGCCTCCGCAAAGGTGACGCTCGCTTCTGCTGCGTGGCGCATCATTGCTGCCTGGCCGCGGGGGCGCTTGCCGCGCTCACCTCCAACGGCAAGCCGAAGCCGCGCAGGGAGCGCAGCGGAGACTCGCACTCGAGCGGTGGCGAGACCGCAGACAAGAGCGAGGGCGGCGGTAGCTTAGTGAAGGAAGAGCCAAAGCGCAAAACAAAACATCATCATCATCACCACCACCATAAGGTTCATAATTGCCCCTATCACGACGTCGCTCCTCCTCCCGAAGAACCCCAAGAGAAGTCTATTGTGCCGAAGAAAACCGTTTCGCCTTATCTCTACATACCTAGTAAATTAGAACCCAATGTTCAGCAGTTGTTCAGTTTTATTGAGAGCGTGCTAAGTGCCTGGGCCGCTGAGGAGGGTCTCACGAGTACAGGCGAATACTCCGAGCCGGACGAACGTATGGTGCGGAGGAGGAAGTTAAACAAGTACAAGAAGCGGACTGATGTGCTTAACATTCGCCGCATAGTGTATGAGGTGTCCATCCTACACGGCACGAAGCTACTCGGCAACGTCAGGTTTCGACATTACCACTGGAAGGGTACTGCCCAGACTTGCAATGAGGCGTTTCTTAGGAAGGTAAGAAATGATAATAATTAATAATTGAATAGATGTATTTGATCCATTACCTGCTAATAATGAGACATTATTAAGTACTTGTAAATACTCGATGTAACTTTTTGATATAAACCATGTATAAACCGGGGGAAACTGCTATACACTTGCGATACAATTACAAATACTAAAATTGTATGGTTTAAATAACTAAATAACAAACTACACTGCACAAGAAACTAAACAGAAAATGTCCAATGTCCGTAAAAACCCTTTGGTAAATGAATCATAGGTCGTTCATACATATTATTCGAATTCGTTAATGGCATAAGTCCCTAAAAGTTACAGTAAAAGAAAATAAATAGAAGCGGGCATAATACGAACCTACGCACTTGAATTTCATTTGTCAAGGGTCGCTGCAAAGCAAAGGGTCACTGATTTATCTATAGGAAAATTAGTGAACCGCACAATACATTTGGTTGAGACAAAAAAACTCGTAGCAGATAGCTAACATTTTGACCTTATTTTAGTTTCCTCTTCGGGAAGCGCAATTTCCTTTCCTGCTAATGAGGCCCTTTCTTTCCCTTGAAAAATAACCCTCTATTTGTGTCTAAAATATTTAGCCAGCTTTTTGTGTCTTCCGTTCGCTTTGACACACTTCTTCTATATTAATGTATTAATAATTAGGTTACTGGAACCTGGTACTCGTACGGAGAATCGGACAATTCATTAACAATAATTTCGAGGTTTAAATAACAAGAGCTCGATACAAAATCAATATTAAACAACGATTTTCTAACTAGGCTAAAGGAGGAACTTTTAAGCTGCAATTTCGCTCACAAAACAACTTACGCTGATTTACCTTTACCTACTTTAAGTACCTATTGCCCTGCGGATCGGTTTAAACCTGGCACATGAAAATAGTCCGCTTTAGTGAAACTTTGTTTCAAACTCTGAGTTTGGTTTACTGCGATATTATATTTTATAACAACTAGAAGGCAAACTGCTAGAGTCGGCTTTGAAATGCCAAAAAGGGACTAATATTAAACGCATTGGCAAGCTTCAGCTTCAAACTTTCGCCTGGCTGTTGGCAGTTTTCGTTTCAATAACTACGGTAGGTACCTCTACCTCTAAACACCGGATTCAACATAAATTCCTTTGTCTTCTATTCTTATTAATTTCAGAAAATTAAATTCTTAGTACTAAATATTTCAAGCTGTTTTAATTAAAGGGCTTTAGAGTACATCTCAGTTAAATATCACCCTTGCTTAACGGTTTAAGTAAACCAAACGCACCTGCTTCAAAGAGAATCAGGGAAGCGCTATTTATATCGTTTCGTCTCTAGGTTTAAACCCGCTCGCTTGGAGGATTTACCGTTTCGCCCTCCGCGAGAAATCCAATGAATTTCATAAAATCCTTACTTACGGAACATTCGTTCGCCTGCCATAAATTTAGTTGTGGACTTTAGGTCGATGTTGCTTTATAGGGGAAAAGACGTTTAAGATACTGAATTATCTTTAATAGTTTTCAAATAAATTAACTGTGATTTAATGTATTTTAACGAATCCTACTTCCTTCTAGTATCATAATGCGAAAGTTACAATGTCACTCAAACACGCAAAAACGGCTGAATGGATTTTGATCAAGCTTGATATATAATACAAATAGTCTATAGCTGGCATGAATATATATGTGTCCACCCAACGCATTGTACGCCCTCTGATCCTTTTTCCCGCCACGCGGCCAGTGATAAGAATCTTGATCTGTAGCTTTAGTATAAGTTTTTTCGAAACATTAACTAATTCGAACGCGTTTGCGTTTTGTCTCAAAATGTATGAAAGTGGTATGAAAACGTGAACAGCGCCTCTGGTGGTCACTAGTGGAAACTAAAACACCGAGTATAACATTTGTTGCTAACCGATTAACGCGCGTATTTCAAACTCGGTGAGAGCGTTTTCATACATTTTGAGACAAAACGCAAACGCGTTCGAATTAGTTAATGTTTCGAAAAAACTTATACTAGAGCTACAGAATACACGTCAGAAACCGGCACCATAAAAGCTCGCACTCGTCGCAGGATAAATGCATTTGAAATGTAGTGCTGGCGCAAAATGCTGGGAATCTAATGGACTGATCGCCGGACAAATGAATCTATTCTCGATGAACTCAAAATCAGAGTGAGGTTCTCCACTATCGGCACACAACGTGTCCTCAGCTTCTTTGGTCATCTAGTCAGGCCTGGACTAGATTCTTATCAGCCACTACTATACACGCAAAACGAAATCCTAGGGTAAAACTTATCTTAAGAAACGACCAAAGGTCACCCCAAAATGATTAATTAGATACTGACCACACTCCACATTCAAATAACTAATTGCTACTTGAATTTTCATAAAAATAATATCAACGACACTGAAAAACTATTAATTTAAATACGAGTAGCTCAATCGAGCCCGTGAGACCGATGAACTGATTTTGTTGAGAATTAATAGCCCCTATTGGTCACCGCTGATGAGTGGTTCGCGAGCGGGAAATTTGAATGAATGGCTGAAATAAATGTAAATGGCTTATAATGTCATAATGTGTAATACCCATGTATACGGTGTACATTATTCTTAATGTTGTCTCTTTTTGTTGTAAATGAAATGGTTTAAATCAATTTGAAATTAGGATACATAATTTTATATAACCGCAGTAAGTTGGTACAACGCTTGAAATGGCATAGCGTCGCGACTTTTTAATATTCATTCATTTCATTCATCCTCGTTGCGAGCTGCAGTTCTACCGCTGCACGACAAAATTTAATTTTATGAAGAAACCCGCGTTGGTATATTCTTTTTTGTCGCGCAAGACGAGGGTGCGCCGTCGAGAGCCATCGAGCCGAGGGCGCGTGGGCCACAAAGACCCTGCTTCCTTGTTCCCGCGTATATTGTGTTGCGATCAAAAGCGCAACATTCATTAAATTACAAAATATATTTTTAAATTAATTTTGACTGCCTAAAGTTTTATTTATTAGTTCTATTAATAAAGCCGGCCAAGTGCGTGTTGGATCACGCACAACGAAGAGTTCCGTAGCGACACGACACCTAGCAGTTCACTTTTAAAAACACTATTTAATACCTTGAATCAAAAAAGGTCGTATCTTCAATATCTTCATAGGAACGTCACGGCAATTATGTCCTTTTGTTTGGGCAAGACAGTTTTTCAGTGAAAACTCAAAAACCCTTAATCCCATCTTAGTCAAACCAAAATTCGTTGAAAGTATTTAATATTGTACACCACCTCAATTTTTTTCAGAATTTTAATCTTCATAGTTTGGAAATTACTTAGAGGGGGGACATTTTGTTCAACTTTGGCAGCTATTATCTCACCAACGATTGACTTAAATGGAAAACTTTCTTAGTAACCTCAATATTATTTTTAAAGACCTATCCAAAAATATTTTTTCGTCCCCCGGGTACATGTATGGGGAGCCCTCCTAAAATATTTTTTTTCCTAATTTCACATCACTTTTATGTAGCGGGTCATAGAACACATCTTCCTGCCAAATTTCATAATTGTAGTACTCCGAGTCTCCGACTAAATCGGCTGTAACATACGGACAGACAGACATACCGAAACTAAAAGGGTTCCGTTTTAGCCATTCTGGCTACGGAACCCTTAAAATGGGATTGCTCTTGGCCAGCATCTAGCCAGGGGGCAAAGATGAGGCCGACGGTGAAACGAGATCATCTAGAAGATGCCTATTCACTCGTGCCTTGAAGAGGTCCACTGGAGGTATATGAACTCGGAAATACAGATGCCAGCAGTATGTTCTTATGTATGATTTGCCTGTTTTTTATATCATTTTGATAAGAATTAATGCACGTGCGTCTAGATTATCTTACCGCTTTTTTAACTGGACTTGTGGTGTCTCTATCCGAATAACTGCTCAACTGTAAAGCCTACATGAATTGACCAAGTTTTCTAAAAATAATGTTAGTTAATTAACAGTTGTATTGCATGTCGAACGATATATTACTGATGAGCAAAAAAAAAACGCGTAAACTTTCTATGGAACTCTCAATACTTCCATACAAAATATTCCCGTTGTTTTTGCTAGTCAGTGTAGTTAATATTTTGCTTGAAGGTACCTCATTCAACAGCAAGTTATCAACTTATCAATTATATCCATAGTTGTTTATAATTTTATACAAATTGCAGCCTCGTGTATTCCTCGTTTTGCGCTGAATGACCATTAGTAACCCAAGTCAAACTCTTGATTGGAATGTAACGATCCCATAGTTAATGTAACTCTGAAACATTTCCCTTTAGTTTCAAAGTTTGAGACACGTGATATACATGCGGTTAATTACTTTGACTAACACAATGGCTTAGAGAAAACAAAACCTAATCACCTTCTTCTCTCTTTGGCCTCAGAACAAAATAAACATATCCAAATGTACATATATTACTAGTCTGATGTTTATACTAGAACACATTATAAGATATTGTTTTATTTAATAAAATATTTGTATTTTTTTTAGTTTTAAGATCAGAACAAGTGCGTCAGCGCAGTTAAGTGCATCTACCATAAAATATAATTATTGTAAACTACGAAAATACACAACTAACTGTTGGATTATTATTTTAGGCACTGATGTTGGCTAAGCCTTAAATCACATTGTACTAATTCAGTATTGCCAACATATTACATATGGAGGTTATCTCTGCCGATGCCGTGCCGTGTCTTGTCATTCATTATTAGGAATATAATTACTATATCGGTCTGGCCCCTATACCACAAAACTTTACGAGCGTACAATTCAACAAACTTGTCAACTTTTTCTATGGAAAATGGCACAATTTTGTCAAATTACTTGTAAAGTTTTGTGGTAAAGGGGCCTGATCTCGTGTTTTCCTTCTACATAAAATATTATTATGTTTTTTTAATAGCACGTCGGTGGCAAACAAGCGTTCAGCCCGCCTGATAGTAAGTGGTCACCGCAGTCCAACAAAACTAACCACCAACTTACATGTAATGCGACCTAATAACTAACCAATAGCAGGATGGGGTTAGTTGTATATCGATATGTTTACGATAGATGCCATTTATCCCGTCCGGCGTCCAGCCTTACACCTAAATCCAACAAAAGGTTGCCTATATTTTTTTGTCTAGATATATTGAAGAAATTTAAGCATTAATCGGGAGTAAAACTACTACTTTTGTCGACAAGTGCTGTTAATTTCAAAATATTTGATGCATATTCCTTCGAGACATAATCACACTTCATTCCATACTGAATAAGATTGTCCTTTTTATTGTTCAATTGAGACCTTTTTTCTGTTATTACGAATTCCACATTTATAAAAGTTCAGAAATTTATAAAAGAATATCTTGCCAAAAAATACGAGGCTAAGTACAATGTCGTACAACCTTTTATGTACCTAGATATTAAATGTGAAGTCACATTTATTTGAATTCCTGACGTCCAATCGGCCCAACCGAGTTGAAAATTTGCACACCTAAGGCAGATGAGGTTCAATACTTCCAGAAAAAAGAGTTAACTCATGTTATACCCTATATTTATACAGTTACTTACTCGTAATTGATTATATTTCAAAGTTAATTTTGTTAGAATGGTTAGCCGCTTTTCTTAACACTTCTCCATCTTTGTCGCTAAAGCGTTTATATCGTGATCGAAACCAAATAGTACATACAAAATATCTTGGTGTGATCGAACATAAAAAGTAATGTATTCCTGTGATAATTTACGTTCACATTTGCTTGCTCATTTAAATAATATTTCGACAACGGAACGTAACGAAAATTTATTAATAATCCTGCTCTAAACGGCCCTGGAAGTCCATTAAATTGCATACCAATATATACCCATACACTATCTAGACTAAGTATAGTTAGTCAAAAACATTATTTACTTATAAGTTATATTTCTTATCCTCCCGTCCCGTCTTTTTCCGTTGCTTCATAATAAACAAAACCTTATAATGTACTGTTTCAATTGATATTCTAATGAAGTACGAATTAAAGACTTCCTTCTCACTGATGTACAATAAATAAATTCAGATACGGTTGGAGTAGCTTATTTACGGGACATCTTTTATCAAGCGCTCGCTCTAATTTCATAATGATTTTATTCTTGAGCGCCCAATGGCACCTTAAACAGAATGAGTGGGCAAGTGGTTCAAAGTGTAGTCACATTTTCAGTGGAAGCCTTTATTATTGCTGCAGTTTGATGATTTTGAACATAAAATAACTACAATAACACACATATATAAGACTGGAGAATTGTTCAGACAAATATGCTAATTATGTCGTAAGTCGTAACCATAAGTTGTACCTACCCTACCGTTTATCTAATCTAATTAATATAAAAATAGCTAGACCTTTCAAACGAGATATGTCTCAATTGCATACACCGATGGTACATTTTGCCCATTCTCCTTTAGAAATAAAGGAAAAATTGAAACATTTAGGCGCCGAGCAGGATTCGTACCTGCGACCTTCTGGAATTCGCGGCCAGTGCTCTAGCCAAATGAGTTATAGGTGCAGCCCACACCCGGCGTTAGCAGCGTTACTGCTTAATACAAAATTAATAAAAATAGCTGTTACAATACAGTATCAACAAAATCAAAAGGAATTTAATATTTTTTTGTTTTGCTCAAATATTTCCTCCTTACGTACTCGTAAAGTCCGTGTGCTCCATTCTCCGCCCGATCAAATATGCCTCCGAACGGAACTCGTTCAAAGCATGATTGGGTCGACATCGACACGGGTTCCACCTGCCCAGTATATGTCATTGTAAACAATTGAAGAAATATTTGCACGATCCAAAGGGAGACTAACTGAGCGGACGACTCGATCGTGCGAATCAGCTGAATGCTTGCGAACTATTTTAGACACGCAATATTTATCGACTAGTTTTCCACGCCACTTCTCTTTAGTAAAGCCAATTTAGTTCTGCTCTTATAGCGTTGACCCTTTCGCAGCTTATTGGCGCTACAATGAGCGGTCGCAACGTCCCCATTTTGTAAAGTTTCTTTGCGATAAAAAAACGCAACACGCCTACCATGTGGGTCAGTAGTTCCTAGTTTTTAATGGACTCCAGTGCCGTCCTATTTGTGTAAAGTTTTTACAAAACTGAGAGTAGCTTTTGGAATTGAAATCACAAATACATACACTGTTTAAATAGCAAACGACTATCTATCGCCATCACATTTTCTCTTGGGCTTAGTATATTGTTGAACAAAAAAAAAAATTTGATACAGAGAACAAATACAAAGGCAAAATTAACCGTGATCACGCACGCAGCCTCAGACGAAAAAAAAATTGATTCGTAACAATAGTTGTATGAAAAAAAAATATTTACATAGGTAAGCCTTTCAAAAACGTCATATTCCTTTGAATAGAATATTCCATACACTTGTAGTGGAGTCCAAATCAAAGCTTTCCAACTTTGATTTATATAATTGTGGTTTTCATTTCAAATTAATCATTCTGAGAAAACTTCTCATTAGTCATTTAAGATTGTCGTCTAACTCTAACCGATTTTAGACTCTAATAAGATGAATATTTTAACATGTTTTCGAGTTAACAATAGGTTAAGTAACCTGTTTATGTTAATCGTGAAAATACTCCAGGAAATGGCTGCAATAGCAAATACAAAACTCTATATTTCCCCCGACTCCGTCCGTGTCGTCTCTCTCGTCAATCGTCTTATGATTAGTTATCGCTCTCCCTTTTAATTAAATAAATAAGTAAGCACTTTATTGCAATAATAGGTTAATAGCACATTCGACGGGAAGGAGCCAATTGCAGGCAGAGTATTTGTTTAAACTGACGAGCTTGCCTGTCCTTATAATTATAATACGAAGCCTGCAATTGCCATTCCGCGGGTTCATTTTGCGGGCCATTTTGAGAAAAACAATATACTATGTCACATAATTTTTTAACCCGAACCTTTTTGAAGCTCGTGTGAACAGGCATCTTTTGGGTGAGCTCGCTAATCTTCGGCCTCATCGTTAAACCTTATTTACCTACCACCTATCACCTCATCACCCCTCACCCGTTTTTATATGGAAACTGTCAAAAAATTACAATGACACTGGACAGTCCCCATATAAATACCGGTGAGTTGTGAGGTGGCAGGCGAGGACGGTGCACGCATAGCTGGCATGAGAACAGATCAGAAAAGATCCTCTTTAGGTCGTAGCGCCGGCGTAGCACTAGTAATACAACTCTTTACACATCCATCATCATCATCCTCCTAGCGTTATCCCAGTACATTTTCATCCTGAGGATGCCTGGGGTCCGCTACCTAATCCCAAGTTTTGACGTAGGCACTAGTTTTTACGAAAGCGACTGCCATCTGACCTTCCAACCCGGGGGGAAACTAGGTCTTGTTGGGATTAGGCTTTGTCAAGTGAGTGGGCAACTTGACTGTTAGAAGTTCTCAAGCCGCCCGAAGGCCTCCAACTTGGCTTAACGACTGCTGCCATAGACAGCAGCCGGGATCAACAACTTAACGTGCCTTCCGAATCACGGGAGCGCTCAGTTAGTAACCACTCAAAGCGGTTACCCATCCATGTACCGCACGCGGTACGCACACTGACCGAAAAAATGGTAATTATTAGTAAGTTTTAGTGAATCCAAGGACAAGGAGATTATATACTAACGGTTACAAAACAGTTTTTGATAATAGTAGTTATTTACTAATATCAAAAAATGTGTCCTTGTAACTACTAATTACTACTAAACTGTTTTCTAACCGTTAGTATAATATAATCTCCTTGTCTTGGGATTCACTAAAGCTCAAGCCACACAGAGAGCGGGCGGGCGGTGGCGGCGCGGGCGCGGGCGGCGGCGGCGCGGGCGCTGGCGGCAGCGGCGCGGGCGCGGGCGGCAGCGGCCTTTGGCGGCAGCCGCCACCGCCAAAAGCAGCTCCCGCGCCGCCGCCGCCCGCGCCCGCGCCGCCGCCGCCCGCGCCCGCGCCGCCACCGCCCGTCCGCTCTCTGTGTGGCTTAAGCTTAAAACTTACTAATAATTAGTATTTTTTCGCTCGGTGCAGGCGCCGCTGGGCCACGAGCGCTCCTTTAACTACACATCAATAAATAAGAATAGGTAATACAAGTTGTGTTTGTCGGCAGATATCGGACGATGATCGCATGTCACTGACGACGGCCGTGTCTGACGAAGACGATCCTGGCGAGAGCGCGATGAACTCCCCCTACAAGGGCAAGCAGACCGGCGCTGCGGCGGCCTCTTTCAACTGCACTGGTGCAGTGAGGAAAGCTGGGTAAGTCACCTCGTTCACTCTCGACCACTACTTTAGGTTGGTATGCTTTTTATTTATTCAAAATAGGTTTGCGCTTGACCACAAATCACCTGATGGTTAATGCTTCCAAGCAAATGAACTGTTAAACTAATAAAAATTAAGTTAATTAAGTATGGCAATGTTTTGTGTCTGTGGCGGTCACAGATTAAATACTTAGTTACTTCGTAATAGATGCGACAGTCACTTTTGTCCTGTTTTCAAATGTTCCGTCTTGGCGCCACTGTATGGATTATTGTATCGGATAGTGCGAACCGGTCCTAATTCGTTTTAAGATGGCGCAGCGATAGTAGCGCCAGGTCGGCACACTCGGGAGTTAAGCTGTCATACCCCTGGTGACAGTTGTCAAGTTGCCCTATCTTCGGTGTTTTCATGTACAAATTCACAGATAAAAATAAAAAAGTGACCCCGCCTACGAAGCTGGACGTTCAGATACCAATCTTAAATGTGTAAATATGCTGCACTGAAAAAAATCGTTTAGACAATACCGAGTGGGTAAATGTGGTGCTTTGAAAAAAATCGTTTAGATACAATCCCGACTTTGTAAATAATTATGCTGCATTGAAAAAGTTCGTTTAGTTGCAATACCGAGTGTGTAAATATGCTGCATTAAAAATTGTTTAGATACAATATCGAGTGTGTAAATGTGCTGCATTGAATAATAGGTTTTTATATAATGAATGTTTTTTTGGCGGGAACTCGGCTGGTCTAAGTAAGGTTCGAGACTCAAAAAGCTAATTATATAACCAATAAAATATGCTGCATTGAAAAAAATCAATAAAAATGCTTTTGGAAGAAAATAAAGAATAAGGAATTGGAAAAATAAAACTTTCGGAGAAAACACCGATCGCAAAATTGACTACGAAGAAATAATTAGTTCGGGAGAATGATCTAACAAATCCCATGTTCATATATACCTATTTATCTATATAAGTATCTATATCGTCGGTTAGCACGCTTAGTACAGGCTTTACTTAGTTTTGGTACTATGTTAATTTGTGTAAGGTAGTATAAAAATATTTATTTTTTATTTATTCTCCTACGTTTCGCCTCTATTTTTTTGCGAGGACAGTTAAAGAGCTAAATTCTTTTCCGGCAACCCTTTTCCTAGATAAGTACAACTTGGATCTTTTCAAGAGGAGAGTAATATATATATGAATAGGTACTATATACTTAGCTACGCATGTACGCACCCTCGTCCTCATCATCACTTACCATCAGGTGAATGAGTGGTCAAATACTTACCTATTTTACTTTACTTTCAGGTATTGTAAGATCTTGCTTATTGCCCTATTTTATGATTATTTCCTACTACTTATGTTACTTTAGCAATGTGGCAAGGACATAGTTACTCAAGATCCTTTTTTTACTATTTTTAGAAACACAATCCTAAATAAAAATAAAAAAGTGGCCGGTTTATTGTGTAGAATCCTCATATTGCAATATGTAGGAGCATTTTATATGCAAACCAGATCCTTTGAGCTCCATATGAAGGTAAATACAAATGTAGGCACGAAAACTTCAACGAGATAAAACAAGTTTAAACGAATATGGGGATCATATTCCGTATTTTGTTAGCAGGGATCACTTTCTTATTTCGTGTTGCTGTGCCGTTGTTTGTTCTCGCATTTCCATAGAGCTTACTGACGGAAAATCTCGTCGCAAAAAGTAATATAACTTTACAGGGAGTGACTTTTTAAGCATACACATTAACAGTATTGGTACAGTATTTATAGAGATTTTGTTAAGAAGTATGAACGATTTTTTTGTATTAGTTGTTTTTTTTTTAATTTACACTGGCTAGCATTTGTTTAAATTTGTCGGAGCGTCAATTATAGAAAAAACTACTAAACCATATTTGGTCTTGCATTTATACTGTACGGTCAACCAATCTGATTTCTGGGCTACTTCGTACCTTGTCACAGTGAAAATGAATATGAAAGCCGCTAGAGATTTCATATTAATGTCAATGTGACAAAGGTATGAAGTGGTCCGGAAATCAAATTGGTATAGGTACTGTACTTCACGTAACTACCATACTTTTATATGTACCAAAAGCATGGCGTATTCATATCAGTAATAGAATAGAATAGTATACTATTCTATTCCAAAATGTTCCATGCTGAATTTATTACAATCTGTTTGCAACGTTTGTATTCGTTACTGATATGAAGTCCTATGCGAGTGTTGTTTTTTCTGTCCTTGACTTGCTTGGGTTAACAAAACTAAGTGTAGGCACATGTTTTAAATTTTATACTATATTTAATTTACTATGCCTTAAATCGGGGTTCAAACTATGCCTAAATTTTGTAATTCATTCGCTGACTTAGTCAATCAATCGTAAATCTATCATTTGAATATAAAAGTATAATTATCACTGCAATTTATAGTTAGACAGATTATTAAACGCACATCCTTTTCGTACATTTTAAACTATGTACAAAACTTTTACTGTAAATTGCTGGAACCGAGTGAAAAATCAAGTTAATGTTTAACTTACTGACATGCTTCTATTTTAAAATACGGTTGGTCTATATTCAATAGTTGGATTACAGTGGCAGCGCCGAGCAAAACTTACTTTAATTCTCAGAATATCCGTAGGACCGAGTCCCGTAGAGAATCCAATATTCATTGAATGTACACGCCATCGCACTTTTATGCTTGGATGAAGAAAAACAAAATATGTAATATAAATGCCTGCCTCCGTAGATTTTAAATAAAATGTAAGTGAGAAGGGACGGAAGAAAGGCAGTGTCGTATGTCGCTGACGAGTTTCTTTAAGAGCCTTAGGCGGTCTTTATGTTCCTTGAGGCTACAATCTGCTTCCATGAATCCCAAATGACCGGAGGGAAATCTTAGTCGTGACCCATTCAAACGCCGCAAAAACAGAAGGCGTAAGCCTCTTCGACGGAATTTCTCAAACAACATCCTCGTAAGACTACATGTATCTCGTCACTTGACTTAAGTACCTTGTATCTGATGTTCCTTTATAGTTTAAGGGTATACTTGTATGAAAACCTTTTGCGTATACGAGATTCTCCGAACATTTTATCCAAAACTCAGCGCTGCAATTTAATAAAACATTGTATCACAAAAACTTGTATAAATAAGTTAGTTATATGAGTCGTTTTCAGTAAAAGTGTACACATTAAGGACTTAATTCGACTCCTTTTTATTTGATTATTATGTGTTAGGTACTAAATCTGTTTGGAAGTTGATCCCGGCTGCTGTCTATGGCAGCAGTCGTTAAGCCAAGTTGGAGGCCTTCGGCCGGCTTAAGAACTTCTAACAGTCAAGTTGCCCACTCACTTGACAAAGGAGGGTCGAAGTTGCACCACGTCCGTAGGGAAAGTACCCACCGCTACCCTACACCCTGGGTGGTTCTAAAAGTGCAACAAAATCTGGCAACCGTACTATCCTTCTCCAAGATCTCACGGTTCGAAATAAATGCCATAAGATAAATAAATAAATGGGTACATACATGTTTTTTAAATCGACTCGTATGAGGGTTTTGTAGACAGATATGGGATTTATATTTTATCTAAAGGAGTTAGTTTTTTGCCATTTCGGGAATAATAATTTCCAAGTCTTCCTAATTTAGTGTTCCTAGTTTTCAAAAGTTTCCTTTCGTTATAGTGGTATTCAACCTAGTAGGTGCTCGTGAAAAGGGCTTAAGACATTTTCGGGGTGTGTAGGTACACCCCGAAGGTATTATTATTGGACATGTGACAAGAAATATCATCCGTTCGAATATGAATGAATGAATGAATATATTTTATTTACGACCAACTTGGATCATTGTGTTAGTAACAATTTATTAAGCTATATAAGTGTTGGTAACAATATATTCTTAAAACTAGGCACCTATATACTAATTATTTCTGCGCATGTGCAACATGCAGCAGTTATTCAAATAGAGGCCATCCAGCCTATCTGAAAACATGGCCAGAATACTGTTGGAGCTAGCCCGCACTCTGCGCACCAGGGAAGTGGCTCGCTTGCGCATAGTGGTGTAGAAGCAGTCTACTAATAGTTTCATATGTAAGACGATATTCTATGTTTTTTTAAACTGACCATAAAGTGTATAATTGAAATACAAAATCACACGAAATTAATCAAATTATAAACACGAATTACTGAAATTAATCTGCCCCTTCCATTCCTGGTGCAAAAGTACCTACCCATAACGCTAGGCGTCATTAGCACGGTTTTACTTTGTTGCGCAGACAAGTTTCATAAATGTATTGTTACACAGAATATTCATTTCATAGAAAACGTTTTTTTTACAAAAGGGTCGCAGTTCTAACCTAACCTAACCTACTTTTTCTGGTAGATCCAATTGGATTCTACAGTAGTAGTTTATGCAACTGGTACATAATGAGGGGCATTAAAACACGAGTATGTTTTATGAAACGAGCCGAAGGCGAGTTCTATGAAGAGGACACCCATTTCCACACTCCTGGATAGCTATGCACAATGAAATGACTCGGGTTATAAAATAAGTAGAAGTAAAACTGTCTAAAACTAAATCATACACGCTCTATGGACGTTCGATAAATCATCTCTATAGAAAATGAGAGTCAGCATTATCCAGAAGCGCGAGTAAAGCACTTCATAAATCACTTAGTTTAGCCGTACCTTTATTACTGGCCATGATTAATGTCCCTCCTAATGGTTATTAGTAGCAAAACACTTGTATGGCTACGGCAAGAGCCTACCTGATTGTGTTTATTGCCTTGCACGGTTCCGATCGCGCCGTTAATGAAAGCCGGGAGACTAATAAGTCGTAGGAAAATTATCGCCCCAATAAGTCATCAGAAAAAATAATAGACACGCTAAACACCTTAAGTAATTGTCGTTAATTGAGATATTGTTAAGTACCTATAGAAATATTTTTTGGGTCACGCTCTTTAACTTGTGGCCCATTTTGTAATTTTCTTGAAATCTCTATACATGTTGGCGGAACAGCTGAACCCAATTATATCCGGTAGACTTCAAAAAAAAGCTTATACTTAGACGCAATCCATAGAAAAATTATTAATAGAATGTATTGTTTCGCAGAAGTTTCATTTCAAACTTTTTTTAGAAACTGTTTACTTTTTAGGTACAGCTAAAATGCCTTTGTGCTGCAGAACCAATTAGATCTCTCTTCTTCTCGAGTCTTAGATCTTAGAACCAGAAAAGTAGACCGTTAGGTTAGAACTGCGATTCTTTTGAAAAGGTTTCTATGAAATGAAAATTCTGCGAAACAATACATTCTATGATAATTTTGTCCGCAAAACAAACTCACACATTCAAAGATCTATCTATTAGGGTTTTAATTGTATAGATGATTTTAGTTTTATTTCATCCATCTAAAAATACAAAAATTAGACATTTAAATTAACTGATCTTTAGGTACTTATCTGAAGTGGGTTATTCTCGACGTTATAAACTTATTTTTGAAGTCAAGCTAATTAAACCCCTAAAACTTTTGATAAGTAGTTTATAGCTGCAATAAAACTTATAGTCGGTTATTAAAAAATGGTCTTTACTGAGGAAAGTTTAAAGCACGTCAACTTAGTTGTTCGAATAACTGGCAAGCGGATAAAAAATACCATCACGACTTACACGAGTTATAAGTCTATACTTTAGTAGATGCTTAAGGATTATAGTTTAGGCCCCGAACTAGAAAACGCGTCTCTAAACTGTGCAAGCGGCAAATCATGTAACAGTTGGGGTGACAACGTTATCAGAGGGTTTAGACCCTGCAGAATACGGATCTGCCTGTCTCCATCCCCATATTTGAGCCGGAAGTATGTTATACCGGAAAAGGTGCATCCCATACAATTTTTTTCGTTGTACATACTTCCGGCTCAAATTTGGGGATGGAGACAGGCAGATCCGTATTCTGCAGCGTCTAAACCCTTTGATAACGTTGTCACCCCAACTGTTACATGACTTGCTTCTTGCATGCTACTTCTTAAAAACGCTCCCTGACTATTATACATATGCAATATATGCATAAGCTCCGAGTTATTTAATGGATGTAAGTGAACATATAACTTACGTGTGACTTGCAGCGGCAGAGGAGGAGTCTCAAATACACTAAACACGCACTCAAAATATGATACAAGATGTTTATGTCCACAACAGAACTTCAATACAATCACCTCACAATCACATAATACAATAAATTTTCTTTGACACTACTTTGACACTCACTAACATGACAGCAAGATGACAGTCAGCAAACAAGAGTCTTCTTTGCAAGGTTGCAAAGCACTGTACACTATACAGGTTTTATTCTAAAAAAAAATCCTTCCTATAAAATAAATTATAATTTTTAGGGCAGGCGCGCAGCACCGGTGACTTTTGTCACAGCGACTGTTTTGTCACTCTTTTCATGTACATTGATATGTATGGAGATGCCCTCATGTAACTCATGTTACGATTCAATCTCCTAACCGACAAATTTTGCTTCAATTTAAAAAAAATGCCGCTGTTACCTTTCGTGAGAGCACTTCTCTCATGAGACGTGACTCACCAATAACAAAAACTTTTATGAAACCCGTGCGCGCCCACCCTAAAGATTTACTCTGAGTAGTCAAAGAGAATATAACCACTACTATACAGTGAGTAGTGAACAGAATACAATTTTTTGACAATTATTTTTTCTGACGACTACAACTGACATTTCGCAAAGCTAATTAAAATAAGATGAATATTTTGAACACATATTAATGTAATCAGCACATAATGTGACCAAGAGCTTTAAAACTCCAAAAATACAATTTACAAAGGAAACCAAGGAAACCCATAAAGCTACTTTTTTCCCGGCGAGCCCTGTTTTGAAGAATGGAATTGTTCGACAAGGCAAAGTTCTACCGATGTTACAAGCTTTGGTTCCGAATCAAACAATATTTTGCGCAATTGCGAATGTCGAGCGAAGAAAGAAAAATTTATAGAGTATCAAACTTAATTGAAGAATTTGGTGTTTTACAAAGAAGTTGTTAAAAAATAAACGTTATTTAAACTCAAACTAATTACTTATTAGTTTACACATTTATTCAATTGCAATCTCAGCTTGCAATCTAATATCGAAGTTAAGTACTTACCTCATAATAGTGTGATTCCGATACTCGGAAACCGTGTTCATGATTTCATTACTAATTTTGTCCCCAGTTTTCTAAGTGTGAAGAAATGGCTGCTGCGCAAGAAACACCAGATTGAGTTGGCTCGAAAGCGAGGCTGGAAGGGCTATTGGGTGTGCCTGAAAGGCACTACGCTCTTGTTCTACCCGTGTGACTCGAGAGAGGGCCGCTCCGTGGAAGCCGCTCCCAAACACCTGATCATAGTGGACGGCGCCATTATGCAGCCCATCCCGGAACATCCGAAGCGCGATTATATATTCTGTCTGAGCACCGCGTTTGGCGATGCGTACTTATTCCAAGCTCCTTGCCAAGTGAGTTTACCTTTATTTTATATTTCTGATCGCATTAGGATGCCTCTCCATCTCCACCAGAGCTATCTATGCAACTATGCTGTGAGGATGCGATAGCTTTTCGTTTCCACCAGTTCTATGCTGTGTGAATCAATGAATACGATTGGTGGACATCAACGCATCCGCAGCTCTGATGAAAAGTCACCCTTATAATAACAAACATAATTGTAGTAGATGCATCATAAATATTAGTAAACGGGAGACAGATATTTGCTCGGATCGCATTTTCCCAGAGATAAGACTAAGCGAGATCAGTTTCTTGCCCCTGAAACAAAGCAATTTTATTGAAATCGTTACAGTCGAGATACCCGAATATACCTAATATATAAGTAAGTATACATGAGTTGCTCGTTTGAAGATATCTTAACACTGATATAATAAGACTCATCACACAATCGCTGTGGTCCAAATTGGTCAGTCATGAAATAGAACCCAATGCGCAATATAATTTTTATTTTTTCTTAGGTGGAATTGGAAAACTGGGTGAATAGTATACACAGTGCCTGTGCTGCGGCCTTCGCTAGGCATCGCGGTAAAACCGGCACACTACATTTGCTGCAAGAAGAAATCTACCGACTCGAGAAAGCCATCGAATCTGTAAGTATATTAACCTCTTTTCAGACTAGCAGTTGAGAAATGACAATCGAATTAATCTTACTCATAAAAATTAAGACTCCATATTTGACAAGCAGTAGGTACGTGGTCAACATAAAGCTGCCTGAAAAAGGGTGAAAGGTTGAACCACATCGCAACTCAACTAAAGCTACTGAAGCGAGTGATGGAGTGACGTCACTTCGCGTTTTAAATTACGTTTCAGTTTACGTAACATTTAATTTAAAAAGATCTCAAAAAAGAATTTTTCCTAACTAGGGCTTAAAAAGTGCACTTGCGTAAATTTCACTTTTTAAGGCACTTGTTATGAAAAAAATTGTTCGAAACATGTGTAAAAACTTATTTTCAACTCAGGTGATTGTCACCCTCGTTTCACTCGGGCTCCAACTCTCACCTTCGTCGAAAATAACTTTTTTTTCACTTGTATCGAAATGTACTATTATTTTATTTTTGTTTTTGGGGAAAAAAACAGACAGACAAATGAACGAAACACACACAAGAGTTATCTTATAGTAGGTGTGTATAGTCTTTATCCTAAAACAATTCCCACTGAGACATAAAGCATTATTTCAAGGTGGCATTGTTGTTGAGACAATATAATAGGTGGCTATATAGTTCTATATTACATGCAGATTATTTAAATGAAAATTTATTCAGATTTAATCTTGCAGTATACACTAGTTATTGAATTACTAATATAGGTCATTTCTCGATGTAATCTTAACGCAAGTTCCCCATTATCTTCTTGGTAGCTTTTTGGCAGTCAACAAATTACTGATTGATGAGTTATTTCGGCATTTCTTTCTAACAGGTGGTCTTTTCTGTAGAAGCGCAGGTAGACTAGACTACGACACAGCTTTTTGCAAATTAAATTGCATTTATTTAATTTAGATACAACGGCTGCTAGGTAAAGGTCGTGTTGATTTTCCTGTTCGGAAGCCCGCAGGGAAATTAAATATCGACGTGGCCGCCAGTTTCCTTAGATTCCGGGTTTGGCTCAGGCTCAAACTACCGCAGCCGTGTGGTTTTCCCCCGTACAAACAAAACCGGGGTTACTGAAATACCTAATGCACTATTCGACCCCGCTGCTCATCGCTCGGCCTGAACCAACACAGGCATTGTTTGATTAGTACAGATCTCTTACTACCCTTGTAAACTGATGTCTTATATGCCAACGTTCGACTTTATCACAATAACGTAAGAGTTCAATTTTGTCCGTAATCTTTTGTTCATTGTTAATTGAAACCAGCAAGTGCATGCGAGACAAAAAGCTCCTCTATGTTGTGTGTGTGTGTGTGTGTGCGAGTAACGTCACTGACTCTCATAGATTTTACACGTTAAACATGACATAGTGTACGTGCAGGAAACTGGAAACTTGTGCCTGCGTTGCGCGCCGCGGTCGCGCCGCCGCTGGAAATCGCACCAATTTCCGACCCCCACTGGCCAACCGCAACACGCGTCAAAGCCTTTGTGGCAGCCTCTAACCACTACATATTTACCGCTATGCGAATATATGCTCTAATTTGTAGCAGCTATGTTTGCTGTTAACTGAACGCCACGAGTGTAACGAAGCAAATTCAAATCGATTTGTAACCGTTAATGCTGCCTTTGGCTGTATATAGATAGTAGGAATGCTACCAACAGTTCGGGATTTGAATCAAAATGTAAAGTAGTTATAAAGGGAGATACGGTTGTAATTAACTTTAAAACCGTTTAAGAGTATTTTAACCAGATCACGCGGTGCAACTTTTGCCAATTTTGCCTACGGTTGCACTCGCTATTTTCCGTGTAGATAGGAAAGTTGAAAATAATGTAATTAAGGCACACGTGCTTGCTAACACGGTCGGGAGGGCGATCTATTTTATCACCACGTTAGTTATCCAGGCAGGTGGCGCGCCATTAATATTCATACCGACACTCGGGCTGTGAGTTCACGAGGACCGCGTAGTATTCAAAATACATTACGGTTTCAACATTTTACTACACAGGTAACCAGATAGCTGTTATATGAAAACTGCTAGGTCACAATCTTAACACTGCCCGTGCGTGTGTACGTGCCAAATGAGAACTGATAGCTTTAGATTATTACGGTTTTAACATTTTACTACAATGTACCACATAGTCGAGTGCACTCGCAATGCTAGTAGCCGTCAGAGATGGAGAGACATCGCAAGGGAAAGTTTAAAATCCAATGCCAAAAACAAATCCGGATGTGAAGATCAGCCGTGAACAGCATCCAAACAGACATTGACCATTCTGACAAGAGTGTTACGATTAAGAAGAAGAACCATATACATAGTTATTATTTATTATATAAAAACTGTTAGTTTAGGTCACAATCTTAACACTGTCCGTTGAGACATCGTCGTTTAATGAGAACTATTGGCTTTATACAGGGTGTAATCGTTAAGTGTGGCCAGGCCAATTCCGTAAATATAACAGATATCAGAAAACTTCCAACTGATATCGAAAGTGCGTTACCCAATGAGTAAAATTACATTAATAACTAATCAGAAATATCCCAAATATTAACTTAAAATCCCCAATCCGCAGCCCAATCCGTAGATTGGGCTGTGGAGGGGCGCGTTCGTAGATGACACGCACTATACAAGGTAACCAGATACCTATTTTACAAAAACTGCTACTTTAGGTCACCATCTGAACGAACACTGCTTGAAATAAACTTACTTTGGCACTTATGGCCGATACGTAATACTTTAATGCCTTAGATGCCCATATGTGGTTACCGTGTCTAAGTGTATTTTGCGCGAGCAGCTTTGAACTATGAACATCGCTTAGGGATGAGTTTGTAAGTAACATAACTGAAAACAGACTCATTGCGTCCGAGTTCCAGAGATACCTAAAACTTTCGTCGGTGGTTTATTATAATTTGAAGTACGTCGCGCCTCTGTCAGTATCGGGTATAGATAAAAATAATATGCATATTTTTGTAAAGCTTATCTGCCTTACCCCCGCCCCATTTCAGGCGGAAAGTACAGAACGTTACCCGAGAATTATTATACAACACGCAAACAAATAAATCTGTGGCTAAAAGATTTATCTGAAAGCGGAATTGTAGATTTGTATCTTGCGTGGCAAAGGACTGAGAGATAAATCTGTTGTAATTAAATCTGAACACGAACGGCGGCTGGTCGTACGGGACACATAATTGGGAACTATAATATTTTTGTATTTAATTACAATTTCAATAAATTACTATGTTTCATTTGACCAATTATCGGATTACTCAAATATACTGAAGCGAGAGGCTCTGAAACTTGCTTGGAGATACTAATGAAAATGTGAAATGATTTAAAGATTTATTCAACATGAAAACTATTCGTGGAACGAATTCAATTTGCCCTTTGTACAGACAGGGTGTTTGACATCGTCAGGCGATGAAGGCTACACGCTGGCATTTAACCTTCACTTGGCACTGTTTATAATATCAATATCACTTGTGAAACTAATTAAAACTTCGAGTATCATAATATTGTTTAGATTAGTTATTAGGTAACTTTGCTACAGTATTATATTAACTGTTTAAAGTACCGCTTAGCGATTTTATTCAGCTTGACATCTATGTTTTTTTTTCCATTGATTTGGGTGCTTGTGCGCAGTTGGAACAAAAATCAAGCAAAATTGGTCATCAAAATCGAAGCGGATAACTCTACATACTCGTATACCTAACATAACTGACCTCTTTAGCCTAGTGGTTAGTGGCCTATGAAGTATTTTTCTTTGAGTCATGGATGTTATCTACGTATTTAAAAATTTATCTCTATTAAATATTGCGTCTAATATAATAAGTCTATTACCTGTGACATAAGCCTCATTGAGCTTATTATAGGTCGACCGCTTAACGGAGACCGCACTAAAGGGTAGCGGGAGGCAATGACCCAACGCCCGCTACCCGTCCGCTACCCTTTGACGTCTCCCCTTTGCCCCTCGTCCGTCACAGGCGCTTTCTTTCTCAGTTAAACGGTACACCTATAAGCTAGTTCCATTTGTGTAAGACTCTTACTCTCTCTTCCTAGCTATAAATCCCACATGGTGGTGGGGTCAGCTTTCCGAACTAATCTTCGCCACTTCGCTCTATCTTCGACATTTTCTTCGGATACCTGACACTCTATCATGTCTTTTAGCACCACATCTTTCCACCTTTTTTGGATCTGCCCCAGGATCTTCGACCAGGGATGGAAAGCTGTAGTGCTAAGTTGTGTAAGACTGTCCACCAATATTTATTTGTTTTTGAACAGGACCACAAACTGAAGCACATGGCTGACCTGCAGCAGTCCGTGGTCTCGGACCCGGAGACGCGTGCGCAGCTCGCAGTGCAGATGCTGCAGTGGGAGGAGAACCTGGAACGGCTGCATTGTGAGCAGTTCCGGCTGAGGTGCTACATGGCTAGTCTGCAGAGCGGCGAGCTACCCAACCCTAAGGTACTTTTTTTTCTTGCTGGACTCTTCTTAGCTAGGCTAGGTTTAGTGAACCAGCGACAAAACTCCCAGTTTTTTTTATTAATAATGGCATTGCTCTTGGCAAGCATCTAGCCAGAGGGCAACGACCTCAGATTCGGTTGAAACCGCTCAACCAATCTCACTGGAGCGCAAACCCTTAGAGTATTTCAGTGTTTAAACCGCCCGCGTGGTCGTATCGGAGGTTTCCCTTGGATTTTCCCCAGGCCACTCTCGAACCACGCACTACTATCGCTTTATTGGACAAGGCCTATAAAGCCGCAGAGGTTAAAAAAAGTCTCTATAGTCCAGAGACTAAACTCTCTATAAAACGTTTGAATAGCATCATGAAATCAGTATGGGAAGGTAGCCGATAATCTAGTTAGGGTGAATCCAATATAATTTAAACGCCGCGCGTGATGTAATTAGGCGCAACGTATTGATTACTCAACGTTGGCATTTTGGAATTGTCCAACCGCCCTCGCTAACGCGTGAATGGTTCGCAAGCTTGACGTACGAGTAATAGCTATTTAAATATGTACAAGAGTACTCCTACAGCGTATTAAAACGTGAACTGTTTAACATTTTCTGACAATGTCAAGGCGCGAGGCCCGAAGCTTGATTAAATAAAGTTTAAATTATATTACATTTCATGTTAACGTCCTCTTATAAGTCCTTCATGCTTAGTATTTTATATTATGAGCTGTAATTGATCTTATGTTTAATCATAAATTGTGTGCTTACTGCTTACGCAGTGTTCATAATACGAGTACAAGCCCATTTTAAAGACTCTTCAAGTTACGAACAAGATTTATTTGTCAATATTAATAAAAATATTTTAATGGATATAATTTTGTGTGTACTTTCCTAAATCCTGTAGTATTTCGTTTTTGAAAGATAAACACAAACAGATAGTTACCACCAAAGGCCCCCAGAATAATTTTTAATTAATTAATTTTCAAATTTATTAAAATACATTTCTTTTATTGTTAAGTATAATTTTGTAGATACCATACCTACAAATTACAAACTATGACTATGACGTTCTTACAAAAAAAAACATGTAAGTAAAAGCCATATTTTCCTGCAAATTATGACACGCGTAATATGTTCATATTTTGCCTAAACGTAAAGAATTATAATATGTAATACGACCTGCAATCTATTATAATAGCGCGCGCGTTCATATCATCGGACCAAATAAACCAGTGATTTGTTCAAGTTGACAGCTGAGGGGAAATTTAATGGGTTTGCTGTCAAATTCGACAGTTCCTGGGCTCGGGCTTCGGAAACTGTTATACCGCGACCTTTGTCACTACATATTTGACGTTTTCTTTCACAATAATGATGCCCGATATGATATAGTGGGAAAATGCTTCCCTTTGTGTCAAATTAAGTTTGACCAGCGGAAATTCCTATTACAGTGATATCAATTTCTTTCCTGAAATAGTACCAATACGGGAAAATACATTGTTATTCTTTATGTTGGTTTAAGCTTTAGCTAAAAGCAAGTTCTTATACATAAAATATATTTAAATGTTGTCTACTTTTCCATAAAGGTAATCGATTAAACCAATACTAATATTATCGGATATCAATAAATGTTGTCTACTTTTCCATAAAGGTAATCAATTAAACCAATGCTAATATGACCGGATATCAATGCCACGTTTCGAAATTAAAATCATATTGACATTATGGCTCGCGTGATATTGCAGTTTCCCCATCAATATGGAATTTTTAATCACATCCACTTAGGATATTACATTTACTTACGCACACATCTACGAGCTTAGGGTTGCGTAGGTCTTCTGAATGCAATTATAGATTTTATGTTAGTAATGTGGTATATTCTACATAAATTAAACACATTTTGAGACGTTCTGTTCCTTCAACAGATATATGCGTAATGCTTATAGGTTAAGCAAGTTTGTTCATTGGCACCGAATATGTAAATCAGTCACTTGGAATAGAAAATTACTATAATATATTTCGCAATTAATCCATCTCATCGTCAATATGATAGAGCAATTCAGTGATCTAAAAAAGCGAATTATTTAGGAAATACATCATTTAAAACAATTTAGTTATACCTATAATATGTAATTCATAATCTGTAACTTTCAAAACAAGTGAACCGACCTACGGCGTTTATCAACTATTCAAGGCAAATTTTACGAATTTACGCCCTGCTGATTCTTGCACGAACTTACCTGGCTAAAGTGACTAATTAGCAACATAACAATATATGCTTCACGTCTAGATTTCTACCTATAGAAAACTTTGAACAGTGACTTAGCAACAGAAAAAGCGCTGGTTTTACAGGTCTGCTTTCTTTAGAAATGCCGCTTCAGCGCAATAATTGTAGGTTGAATTTTTTGTTGGTTTTAATAATGTTTTTGTTGATTTTGTTTACAATTATACAAAAAAAAGTTGTACAGACTGAACTTTTGGCCTAATAAACGAGTAGGTATTTCACCTCGACAATTTGTCACTAATATTGACACTTCGCCGTATTAAAGGAGAGAAGAATATTAATAAAGGAGGCTTACATTTAGTGCACCAATGAATGAGGCAGGGCATGATGAACTCTGGAGGAAGACTAAAGGAGCCCGCAACGAATCGACCAATGCACCTACGTTATTGATAGCTACTTTGAAGTGTGATTGATTAGCTTGAATCTAGTTAAACGTCGATCGGGTCGTCAATGTTTCTACCCTCATATTGCATCATATCTATGATCCAACGATCAAAATGATTGACAATGATTCGCGGCGAAGATCAATCCAACCCTCCAATTTTCCTTCAGTCACGTAAATGACATCGACAATCATTTTAATTATGACGGCAACGATCAATATTCATTGACAATCATGTACCTAGTTTTAACGACTAACATTTATCTTTCCCGGCCTACTTAATACTCAAGAGGCACATACTCGTATCGGCCTTAGGATTCTTTTTATCTTACTCAGGTATCTTCTTCTTTGTCGTTCCCTCATGACATGACTAACGATTGTGGCCAATAACGATGTTCTTCGACGACGCGGTGAAGGACCATTATGGACTGATTTACACATTTTGTGGTAACACAGCTTGCTTGATGATGTCAGACCATGTTGGAATCTGACCTCTGGTGCGTTTGTTTGCCCCTAATTTGGCCCAGTATAAAAGCTTTTGAGAACTGGTGTTGGTTTGAACGCATAATGTGTCCAAAGAATTTTACTCCGGTAGAGGACTAACCTATTATAAAAAACGCACCTCGAAAAATCAAACCGCTTCTATGTAATCGTGAAAGTATTTATAAAGCACCGTTTTTGTTCGACGGCTGTCTCAGCATACACACATACGTTGGAAGTCTCGGTGGTGCTTTATATGCTTTCATAAATACATTGAAGCGTTTGAAATTTTGGAGGGGCGGCACATGTTATCGTAGCTTATCTCTACCACCTTCTAATGTGTGAGATTGTTGCTGAGTGCCGTAATTGTTCACAGTCATTGCTCACGCACGTCTCTCGCGGCACGAAGAGCACGCTCAACAAGCTGGGCGTGTTCACGGTGTCCTCGTTCCACGCGTTCATCTGCGCGCGGTCGCCGTCGCTGCTGAACAACCTGTTGGCTGGCCGGGGCGCCACCAAGCGCAGGGCGCCCAACTTGTCGCGGTCCAACTCTGGCTCCAGCCGCAGGTCGATGCAGGTACGTATTGTCCACAATCATTGCTCACGCACGAGCAATCGGAGCACACTCAACAGGCGGCGGTCGAGAGCGCCAACAAAGAATATACCTAATTAATTAGGTACCTACTTAACTAAACCATAGTACTTAAATACTGTCGTTTTACCAGCGAAGATAAGATGAATGTGTAATGGTTGATCGTCGTTATCAAAGCGGCTAGTTTCAAAAAATTACTATTATTATTAGGATAACACAATTAAATCTTAAAAACTAAGAAACAGAGATTTCTCCACCAAGCAATGGAGTTGACACAGCAGTGCCAACGGCTCTAGTTTTCTGTGGGTCCAATAAACCGAGCTCATCTCAATATCCGTGAATTTAATAAAGTTGAATTATATTAATACTTGTCTTGTATAACTGAGTTTAAGAGTGTCTAAGAAATTGAAATAATTTATATAGTACCTTAAATAAAACGTTGGAATATGTAATTTAAATACTACTTAACTCGTAACCGTCTCTTCTTAACCGTTTAGTAAAATAAAGTTATAACTACTTAACTCGTCTCAATGTCTGTGAGTTTTATAAAGTTAATTTAACCAGTTATACCAACAATGTTTTTTAAGAAATGGTAAACACCTTTCTATTCAATCAATGGGAATGAGGTTTTGTTTTTGTTTACTTGATGAGCATAAAAGAGCAAAGCAAAATTTGTCTCCAAAAATTAAACAACTTCGTTAAATTTGTTAATTTTGCTCTGCCGCTTCCTAATTACGTTGCCCGGACACTACAAACGGCTGTAAAAAAACAACGCGGAAAAGGAGTGTTGCGGGCATTTTTCTACGGAGATGAAAATATCCACTCACTGAAAAATCTGTTGGGCGTTGAGCCGGCGGACCCTAATGCAAGCCGTCACGAAAACAGACTATTACTCGCCGACGCTTGCCCCTGACTGCCTGTCATTAGGTAACTCGCCCTTGTTTCTACTCGTACAACAAATTGCACCTAATCTCGTTCAAAATGGAAAGGTGGAAGGTCTTCACCCTGAACTTACAAGTGCAAAAAGTCAAGTAAAATAATATTTTCTGTCTTGAGAAAAAGTGTAACCATGTGGGTATTTTTGTAAATTACTTGCTTTATGCCGCAATCAGAACCTTACTGGGAAATTTCTAGATTTACAAGGAAAAAAATGCATTTAATCTCCGAGATAAAGCGCTGTACTTTGTACGGAAAGTAATACCCCGCAACTGTTCTTTGCTTCGTGATTTGCAATATTACGTAGGGGTCGTAGCCTTCGTAAAAAACAACTTTGCCAACTACTTTGCACTAATTGTTTCTATCGTAGTAATGTTAATGTTATACGTCAAGCGTATTTTGGTACAAATTTTTCATTAGACTTTTGTATTTTTCTTTACTTTTTGAGCCATATAACACGAATTCGCAAATCGCTTTTCTTGTTATATTTTATCAAATCCAAGAAACTTATTTACTAAGGAAAATCAGACTTTATTAAACTTTTTGGGCCATTATTACGAATTCGCAAGCCTGTCTTTCAATGTTACATTTAAAAAACTTCTCGAAAACTAAGTAAATCTAACATTTAATAAATAACGAAGAAAAATACCCGCCATTATGAGCTCCAATTCAACCACGCTCGTTATCGATAACGACTGAACGCTGTCGGCCCAGCCCAATACATGTTAAAAACGCCACGTCATGTTCAGATCATTTATGCGTGTTTACCTACGTATAACCTTGGCTATTTATGGCAGATGTCACGCGAGGAAGGCGAGGCTGCGGTCAGGGTGTCCTTACCAGAGGGTACGACCGCAACCGTGGGGGTCCGCGAAGGCATGACAGTCGAGGAGTTTCTTGCGGCCGCCTGCGCCCGCCGTTCGCTCAACGCCCTCGAACACTTCGTCAGAGTGAAGAAACGCCGAGACATGGAGGATCACAATTACTTTGTGCCGCATCGCAGCGACCTCATTGAGACTTACGTGAGTGCTCGAATAATTTTCAGGTACAAAATCTTACATTTCTAGAGGCACGAAAATAAGATCGTTTAACAACGCCGGAAGCTCCAGAGCTGCATACGCTCGGCTCTCTGTTGGGATTCATTTTAAGACAGGGATTTAAAGCTTTGTTTCGTTGCAACTCCAATGTGTCAGGATTTTAGTTTTTGTGTACAACGAACCAGGCAAAACTAGCTCGTTTTTCATCCCGTTTTATGCAGAATGTGAAATAATTGACACTGACATTAACGAGGCATGGAATTGATGTTGGCATTTGTACGTAATTTGTTATCCTTTGACTGGCAGATACTCAAACAGGACAGGAATTGCATTTGATAAGATATTATCGTTTGGGTTATTTTAAAATACAAAGTCAAAAACTTATATTTTGTGAAAAAAGGATTTAAATAAATACTTCAATTTATTAACCTAGTTTATATATTAAGTAAAAGTGACCTAGATACATATTGTTTGATTAAAGAAATATAAAAATATATTTAATTATAAAATGAATTCCTCTTTGATCAAGTTCTGAAACAGAAAATGTATAAAAAATCTCAATTTTTCACTTTGATTAAAAAATTGAGATTTTCGCTAGCGGACGCATCCGCTTAACAAACATTTTAGGAAAATGTATAGTGAAACGTAAATTTGTTACGAATTAACACATCATTCACTAAAAATACAACAAAATAAAGACTTAAGAAGTTGAATCCAAAATATCCAAGCTCAAAAGGTGATATAAAATCTTAGAGGAACGCTTAACGAAGTAACGATGTACCAGTACTATGAATAGGTTAACTTGTGTCCCTAGGGCATTCCCGTTCTACAAACAAAGGGAGTAATTATGTTAATGATACAGCAGGAACCCGTGTCGGCCCAATGTAACATTCACGAACACTGGCTTAAAAACCCCGTAGGTAGATTACTTGCCATGGTGACTTGTTACTCGATTACGCGCAACAAATTAAATTACCAGACGTGACTGAGTGCGTCGAGTTTATTTTAATTAGCTCCAACTCTGTGTGTCGTCCTAAATAGGAGCGTAAAAAATATATAAAAGTGTTTTGTGGCCGAGATTCGCTTGAGCACGGTCTGACAGCACGTATATCTATTTACGCGATGATTTTATTCACATTCTCTAAGAGTGAGTGTACGATAGTTGCAAACTGGTATCGGAATAATCAATTCTGCGAAAATACAGCGTACATTCTGAAAAAAGAATTAATGTAGCGTAGATCAGGGTTGTTCTAATTTTTTGCGCGGACGTGGAAAAGCCGTCGGCATAAATAGGGCACATTAATCACACCATAAATCAAGGTACATCGAAACGGGCGCCCGGACTGTAGGCACGGCTACGAATAATCAATCACAGATAGGCTCCCGGATATTGAAATTATTTTAAACAGGTCAAAGAAATTATTTTGACCCCTTATGCTTATGTTCGGACCGTGTGTGGATTTAGTTTGATTAAGGTCCGACAGGATATGGTTTAGCTGTGTATGTATGTATCTTCTTTTTTGCGCATGTAAAATGTAAAATGTTGTTTGGTAATCTAAAATGTATATTTAATATCCACGTGAAGTTGCTAAAGCGTTTTCACTGAAATAAATTTTGCTAAAGGATTTTTAAATTCTATCTGAGGTTTTGGGGACGGGCCGATCCTTGGGGAAATATAATATATCACACGAACCATTACCTACATTATACTCGTTCAGTACTTATTTTGAGACCAAGTTTAGAAAAAGTCTTTTGACGGAGTTTGGCATACTTCCAGCGGAAATCTTTTATTGTATATGCGTGATAATTGAAAAAGATGAACTCATTCTGCTCACTTATATGGATACCTTTCCTTTTTCTCATAATTGAATTGTAGCTGCCCTGATGAGATTGGGAAACCTTTTATTGTTAATCGCGATTAATGATAAATGCTCATGATTCTGAAAAGGAGGCACTCAAAATTAACAAAGTTTGGGCTTTCCTGACAATCATCCATTTCCAACACCCATCGCTCAATATAGTTATTGCAGCAATTGTCAGTTTAATATTTCATGAAATTATTCCATGTCACATCCGGCATTCTACATACATCAGCTTTTGACACATTTTCTACACATGACATCGCTCTGATAGATACACAGGAGTGAATACGCTTCACCTATTCGTCTGTAATGGACTAAAATCCCCGCATCAATTTCACCCTGACCGTGCGTCAGGGCCGTCACTTTATCTTCTGTGTAATCATGACTTTATCCCGCATTCACATTACACTGCCACTAACTGTCACCGGCTCCCATCTTTATGGTCTGCCCATTTAGTACCTACTTCGCAGATACTCGAGCCGAACTAGTTTGGAATCGAATTGGCCTTTTATGTGTCCGGACTAGTTTAGAATCAAATCGGCTTTTTATAAATGGATTTAATCATTAATATCCTTATGTTATGTTTTCAAAATACATAACAAAATTGGCTTGTCGGTCTTTTAACTTATATATATATATATATTACTTTTAGTTTCATTAGTTAAGCCACTCATAATCAGTATTGGCCTGTAAACTCTATAGGAAGATGATATTGATAAGAGCAATCAGCGTCCATTAAATTGCGGCACTTGCGTACACGCACGCAAGTTATTACACTACCTACACAATTATATAAAACGCTTTAATTTATTTTCTTGATTCTTCGATGTTTCTTATGGATATAGTACGATTCTTATAAACAAATGAAAGCTTTAAGATTACGTGTAACCTTGTCCTCCTAGCAATAAATTAAACGAGTTAAATTCTAAACACGTCCACAGATTAATGATAAAAGTATAATTAAGAAAAATGGCCAAAGCTTAAGCGGGAGTAAAAAAAGGCTACTTAATTTTATCCGACTGCCGCGGAAGGGATGGTAGGTTTTTCCCTTCCGTGGTACAGAGAAAAACTTTTTATTTACGCAACCATGTTTATACGTAGGACGTTATTTGAAGATCCCTATGACACTGACAGTGACATACCATATAGTGATGTGCATGTGTCGATACTTCAATTGTTTTTTTTTATCTGTGGCGGTTCTTATCAGCGTCCTCTCACGTACATTAATTTAAACCTCAAATGCGGTTATCGTGTAAAAGGCGTTTCTGGCTACTAAACCGCCATTTTTAGGGTTCCGTTTCAGAATGGTCCAAACGGAACCCTATTGTTGTCACTCGTGCGTCCTTCCGTCGGTCGTCTGTCACAAAAATATTTTTCGAAGATGTTTTCAACTTCCCTTTGACCTATTGACATAAAATTTGGACATAACGTATTCTTACGCCGCACCAGAAGAAAGACCAGTACCTACAGGTCAAAACATGTGTTAAATAATAAATAAATATGTAATTTAACGTTGTTTCATTTTTACACAGGCACGTAATTAAAATGAAATATAAGACACGTTTTATTATTATCACTTCAATTATCGACATCTGTTATCGACGGCACCGCTTCCTTAGTCGACACAGACCAACGATATAACTTTTGCAGTACGTCACCGTGTATATTCCGTTAAGCATATTTCTGGGAAATAAGGGACAATTCAAGTTTCTTTCATATTGTTATTATGTAAATGTTACAATCCTACATAAATTAATTTGCTACATTCCCAAAAGATGCTTATTAACATTTCGATGTGACATCGATGCTGTTCCAAGGTTATATAAATGAACTGTCACTGCAAGTGTCATAGGGATCTTCAAATAACGTCCCAGGTATAGATATTTAATTATTTCCATGTTACGCTCAACAGTCTAAGCGGCTTGAAGGTTTTCGATATACGTAAGCTGTCGTTAAATTTAGCCTCAAACGCCTCAATTGTTTAAGTGTAAGTAACTCAGGGAACAATATTAGTAATCATTTAATCAAGCAGCCGCGGGTATTTATATTTAGAATTTCTATCAATACGTAATTTATGTTAGCTGATTAGCTAATATTTATGAAACGACAAAATCCTCCTGTTAGTTAATTGCCATAAATTGATTTTATAAGAAACTGTTGTGTATTCAGCATTGCTAAAAAACCGGCCAAGTGCGAGTCGGACTCGCGCACGAAGGGTCCGTACCGTTATCTATAAAAACGGCAAAAAAAATCATGTCTGTTGTATGGGAGCCCCCTTAAATATTTATTCTATTCTCTTTTTTAATATTTGTTGTTATAGCGGCAACAAAAATTACATCATCTGTAAAAATTTCAACTAACTATCACGGTTCACGGTTCGGTGACATACAACCTGGTGACAGACGGACAGACGGACAGCGGAGTCTTAGTAATAGGGTCCCGTTTTAGCCTTTGGGTACTGAACCCTAAAAACAAACCTAACCTAACCTACAGGTCTCTAAAGTCTCTACACAAAGTTTATTTGAGTTATTAAAAATGACGATTATGGCAAATACATATTGTTATGGCAAATGAAATTATGGAATATGAAGGTACTCCGCATATTTTTAGTCAAATGTTGTCAAATAATAGGCTGTGGTCAATAATGGTGGTGGTTTATTGTATTTACCTACTTGCATGTGTGCGTGTGCGGAGGGAGGGTGGGTACATTAACCGCATGCAAAATAAGCAAGTTAGACTTACACGTTCTTTCAGCGGAATAGCAAAGGAATATTGTTAAATTTATATATGTTTTATTTAGTTGCACACTCACGAAGTGGTGGAGGTGTGCGCCAAGATCCTGTACCAAGTGGAGCTGCAAAGAAACACCCTGGAGCAGATGTGGGGCTTCAGCGTGGAAGCTGAGCTGATCGAGAACGCCGAGCGACAGGACGAGTTGTGCTGCTACGTCAGCCGCGTCGAAGACAAGAGCGTGGCTATGCAAAACGGTCAGTTAGCCCAACTGTTTGTACTTTGTAGTCTGACTCCCCCTTAAGGAGGCTGTCCCACTAATGAGGAAAGGATGTGTCCGGAAAGGACAGGGGTGCGGTGTGCAGGTGGGACACCGCTACAGACATGCACAACGCAGTCTCGCTCGCACACCGTCGTGCGAAAACCGAGTTTGACAACCGCCTTACATCGCGGCTACGACTTTGCGCGATTTGCGTGGCGGCTAGCGTTTTATCTGTTCATTGCTCGGCTAAGTCGGTTAAGACGCGCAACGCAGTGTGGTTAGTTGGGATCATACGCAATGAATTAGGAAAACCGCCGCCGCCGCCAATTGATGTTTTGGCCGGGCCGTGACACGAACACGAACGCCACGAACGGGAGTCAAAGGAACTGCAAGGACCTAACCTGCTCCCCCGTCAACTACCATTTGCCGTCACTCCCTTAATATTTCTGAATTGTACAGGGCCTTGGTTTCGATTGTAATGCTGTATGTGTTTTGTTTGCAATAAATAAATAAAAGACCTAAGAGGTACAGTCAACCAATTCGATTTCTGGGCCACTTCGTCCCTTGTCACAGTAAACCTTTATATGAAAGCCGCTAGAGATCTCATATTTATGTCACTGTGACAAGGTACGAAGTGGCCCAGAAATCAAATTCGTTGACCGTACCTATAGAATATATCTGACACCTACATTTGACATTCTAATTTGATATCGATTTATCCCGCGCTTAACGTTATCTGGGCGTGGGAAACTTATTGATAGCAAATTGGAAAGGGGAATGTAATTAACAGATTGAACCTTTTTCTTAATAGCAAAATAGCTGAATAGATTTTCCTGTTTGGTGAAAGTAACAGCGATGTATTAAAGAGATTAAAGAGAATAGGCGCATTCAGCTGCTCTGTTATTGAAACAACTATTATTTTTGTTTTACTGGTTACACTGGTTAGGATTTTAGCCTAAAATCATTCACATTATACCTATTAATGTTATGCTTAAATAACTGATTGGAAATCAGAATTAGAACACTATTATTATTGCATAGGTATAATTTACTAAAAGTACGTATGGCAAACGAATTAGCAACTCTGAGTGCATTTTGTAAAAAGGAAAGTTTCGGCAACACACTACTTTAACAAAACTTTTATATTATCCCGAAAAAATAGTAAATAAACTTCGTCCTAGTTGTCTTTGGGGGACTTTATCATGCCACAACAGTGTTAGCACTCGTTCATTATTAAACTGTTGCGAGAACAAACTTCTGACTACTTACAGAAAAACAATTCTTGAAAAGATCCAAGGCGAGGAAAGAAAAAATATTTATATATATATTGATATTGATATTCATTTATTTCATATAAACATTACATTATAAATTACATTTAATGTCAATCTATAAGAATGAATATTAAATAAGTATACAATTATTATTCATTATACTACGAATAGAAATAAAAATCAAAAACGCCGATGTTCACTGTTCAAGAATTCTTTCATAGAATATATTGTATTCTCAAGCAATTTTTGTTTTAATTGGGACTGGAATTCCGATACACTGGCTAATGGCTATGTCTTTCACTTGCTGCGGTAATTTTTCATATAGGGTTGGCCCCATCACCTGGCGGTCTTTAGCGCACAGCGCTAGCCTTTTTCGAATATTAATGAGACGATGTGCATTTCGAGTGTTGAAATTATGGACATCATCGGCTCGGCATCGGCATATTAAATATATATAAGTTCATATCAATTCTACGTGCTGTATGTGCTTTCAGAATATTATTGATTATTACCTAAACACCATCTTATTACCGTCGTGAATCAAAACATTGCATTCATATAAAGTAGGTAGAGGAAAAAGCTTCACTAATTCTGGAATTAGAAAGTTATACTAGGGTCGATTTTTCAATCCCCAGATAAAATTATCCGTCGGTTATAGCTATTACTATATTTTTCTGAAGTCAAATGAAAGAAAGCAACAGAACTAACATTTCATTTAACAGATACGTTCATCTGGGGATTAAAAAGCGGCTCTTATTCAACATATAATGCCGCAAGCTATTTCCATTAGCAAAAAAAGTTAAAAATAAACCGTGCAGTTCATAGAACTCTTGTTGTGTCAGGTATAATCAAAGGCGACGAGATAATGGTGATCAACGGAGCGATCGTATCTGACCTAGATATGATGTACCTGGAGAGCGTGTTGCAAGAGGAACTCTCTCTCGTCATGATGATGAGGTATGTTTACTGTGTCTCTGATTACGAGACCATTTACTTTTCGATTCTCGCGCGGCTGGCTGTTCGCTGTCGAGTTACAGTCCATTAATCAGGCACACGGATCACGTTCCGCCGTCATTTCAAAACGTCTCGCATTGAAAACAACTGGCTCTCTCAAATGAAATGCTACGCTGGCTTTTGGAATACAAAGTTTTATAATTTAACTGCGCATATGTTTACTTAATAACTCCATTTAAAATAAAATCTAATATAAAAAAATCTCATTTCCCGTAACATTGCGTACCCCGTGCCAGATAATTTCCCTTTATATGCTTCTCGGCGGTAAATGCAAATTGCATTTAGTTCGCAACCGGACAAATAGACAAAAATTGCCTCCCCAACTCGGAAGAAACCTCTCAAATATGAATTGCGCGAGAAAAGGTTTTGTATTTAAACTGCGCTGGTGGAAAAGGAAACTGGCCGCGAGGATAATAAAGCGGAAGTTAAAGTGTGGCGCAGCGTGGCAGGGCGAGGCAGGGTGGAAAGGCTGTTCATCGGCATTTCCCGCCCTCATACACCTGACCTTTCGTGGCCGCGACAAGTTTACTGAAGCGCTCGCTGCGACCTACATAGCCTGCAGCCCTACCGCGCCCTGCGCCGCCCTATAGTTATAAAACAATCACTCGTTGATCGCTGCGTTTAAGGGTGTCGCGGCTGCAATAAGCCCGTATAAGTCCTTAACGTTCCTTACAGACTTTTGACATTAAAAGTTTACGAGCCGTATTTTCCTTAGGGCGGCACCCTTTACTGTTCGTAAATAAAGACATCAGCGGACGCCATAATCCTATTGCTATCGAAATAAAACTTTGTTTATTCGCTTAGAATCAGACAGGCAACGGTCCTTTATACCTAAAAAGGCAGTCGGGACAGGACCCTTCATTTACAAGCGTAGTTGCACTTGACAATGTTTCAGCGCACCGCTTTGACGCACTACGACTAGAACGACAAAGATAGCGAGCGATAGCTGTAGTGTTTAGAGTTTACGTCGTCCCTCCTGCGTAGTATTTTCTTGCGACACCTCGACGATGGTATTGTGCGCCCTGCATTGAGACTGCCGTCTGTATTACTAACATAACTAATGGTTCCCAACAAATGTCGTCTCGGAATAGGTAAGCGCTCGCTACTTGATGTTATTGTTGTGAGTTCTATCTTATCGCTATATCATAAAGCCGTTCCGGTTTTCAGACGGTCCTTTTGTTCTTGAATGTGGGCTGTGTCGTTAATCATTAAGTTTGCTCACTGTTTAAATATTATTTCGCCTCTTTTTAACTTAGGATTTCAAGTTAAAATGTTAATGTCCTTCATTATTTTGTTCTCTCTTCGTAATTAAGGAGATTGATCATATTTTAATCTCGGCGCAATCGAAACGTTAAATCCAGGACGTCGAATCGCTCCCCATTTTTATTTATCACACTGAATGAGATGTAATCAGGTTCATACTATTTAAATATATCATAAATTTAAGATGACGAAAAGCACTTCAAGCGGGATTTTATAAAACCTTTTGTTACCAAAATATTCCTACTACTACTATTTTACATTCCTACTTGAAGATAACAGTTAAACAATAGATGGTGGTCATAATTGGTTTCAATTACTTTTTGTCATGTTAAGTAAAATGAACTATACCGGAATAAATTATAATACTGATTCCCAACAACACAATGGGAAAAGTGTGATAAATAGTTTACTGTCGAGTGGATGAAATAATAACGTGAATGCGAGACGTCTCATTTATCCGACGCGTCAGAGGTTAGACGTTAGACGGTTATTTGTTAGTACAATTGAATTATGTTGCTTGTGTTAACGATGCGGTTGAGCACATATCCGAGAGCGGCAGAGACGATACATTGCTCTGGCACATGCTGAGGGTCGATGTGAAACATACATTTCGTATTAATTTTGTATAAGCAGCAAACCGGTGCTAACGCAAATTTTCAGCTTCAGATTAAAGGGAAACAATTTAAAAACTTGGCTCTGAGCAGGATTCGAACGTGCGACATCCTGGCATACGCGGCCAATCGCTCTAGCAAACTAAGCTACTGGAGCAACCGTACTTGGTCCCCCAAATTCTTCATCCAGTTACATTTCACATTCTGATTTAATTTCGATTGTTGTTCGCGCATCCTCACGTGCCATGTTAAAAACGTGTCAGAACGAACGTGCGAAAAACATGCTAACTTTTAATGCAAAACGTGAGTGTCTGATTGTCCCTGATGGCAAACATGACTTACATGACGCACTGAGATGTGCAATGCGGTGAAGGCGCAACGTTGTCATTTTAATGAAATCGACACAGGCAGACCAACACGACATCTTATTTATCGCTTTAGCGCCTGTTTCACATTTCAATATAATGCGCATACTTCTCTCGCGTTTGTTCGGCGCTTGTGATAATACAATATATTCCAATTTAAATATAATTTTATATTAAAAATAAAGACCACGAGTAGCTGGTAATTGTGTTACTCATTTAGTGAGTGACTTATTATGCTACTAAAACTAAATATTAGCAAGATTTTCGATTGATAAACACATATACTCGTATACAGACACAGATACAATTATTTGGCGTCGGGGGTTAAAAAATTGCGTAGTGACAAACAAAATTAACCTCAAATAGACCTCAACCTCAACCATTATAATACAGATGTATTAACTGTTGCCACTTTACTTGTATAGGTTTTACATCAATTATAATCTGAGCCTCTTCAAGGCAAGAGTGAGTAGGCTATCACTGAACCAGTGAGCTACATCTTACGCCTTGTCGTCGCTTTCCATCAGGTGAGACTAAGGTCAATCGCTGTTCAGTCATACATAAAAAAAAACATAAATAGTAAACATGTTCCATCAGTTTTGTATTTGTTCGTTTTCCAATTCCAATATTTTTCGGGCATTTTACATACATACTGTCAGCCTCGAGGCTCTATAGACAAGCTACGCTGCTATCCAGTTTATTGGCATAGTCCTAACAAACTTTTTGTTTGAATTAGCTTTACGAAACATTTTGTACCTGTGTTTGATCACTGTTACAGCGCACAACTTTTATACATATGTATCTAAATCACAAAACACACCTGGTATAAAGCTTTTAAATTAAATATTCAACGTGCGCTTATTTGCATCACGAATGTGTTGTATAGCATTATATGTTCCCGTAAATCCAGGATGTGGTTTTTCGCCGTACATACATTGTTATGGAGTATAACAGGAGTAGAAAATTAAAGACGGTTTCTGATCTCAAAACTAACGTGTAATGTCTTACTTTGACACATACAGGAGGAAAAGTATAAAAGCGCCTTACAAAAACGTTATAGCAATAATCCTTATGAACTACAATTTGTGGCAAATTTAAACATACATTGTCTAGATTATTTACCTAAATAAGAACCCCTAAAGCCTAGCCTAAGCTAAAATTAATTTTAGTTTGTGATGGGACACTAAATCGACACTACTTCATCGGTTTTCAAGCACTACGGAATATGGGTAATTATATAAACGCGCCTTTTCAATATTATCTCAAATAATCGTGATTTCGGAACTCCGCCAAGCGAAGCTCTTTATTTGTTAACAAAACGCTGAAGTAGTTTTATATTACTATGATAAAACCGGATATGAGATAGTACCTATAGTATAATACCTACAACAATATTATATTAAACCATTTCTGGACTGTACTTCGACAACGACGCTAACGTTATCAATATAATGGGATACGAAGGGTTAAGGATATTGGACTTAAGGGCATCGTAAGGGATACATTTTCTCTTATACCTAAAATACCGTTTCATCTAATCCCATATCACCCTATGAGAAAATCAATATACTGGTGCGGACCCAATTGTTGGATCATCGTTAAAGCTTTTAATTTTTACTACAATTTAATTAATTCCTTTGTGTCATGAAAGTTACCGTTATAAATTTGATTGTATAATTAGTTTTTGTGTCACAAAGAAATCAATTAAATTGTAGACGATTTAAAATCCCTAACGATGGTACAAACATTTGTTCCTCACCCTACAGACCACAAAGTGAGTTCCGTGCAGTGAAAGTGTTTAACACTGCTAATTAGAACCTCAACTGCTTCGTTCGATTTGCTTCTTTGAATAAGTGGGCCAATCTTATTTTAGTGCACTCTGCTACATTCGTTGATGTCACAACTGTAATGCATTTATAGCTATAATATGCCTTTTTATTGATGTATTTATTAAGAATTATCTTTTGCCCGCGTAAACTTCCACTCCCTATTTCATCATTAAACTGGCATGCTATAGCTGTGATCGCATCTACGGATGTGACAGAATATACAAAAATGAGAATGGCCCGTATAACTGCCAAGCGAACCAGTATTCAGACGTGTCAGCGACAGCTGCATGTCTAAAATATAGAATAATAATCATAATAACACGATGTTGACGCCCAGATCGTCGCGCACCGAGCCGCCCGAGCTCGCCGGCATGATGCGAGCGGCCACCGACGACATAATCGACTCGCTCGTGTGCCCGCCGCCGCCGAGCGACCCGCCCGTCATCTCCGACGACATGATATCCGGGCTGATCGTGCCGGCGCCTGCTTGGAGTGAGTACAGTACAACACTAATAACCATGATGATATTGCTAGCCACCGACAACATAATCGACTCGCTCGTGTGCCCGCCGCCGCCGAGCGACCCGCCCGTCATCTCCGACGACATGATATCCGGGCTGATCGTGCCGGCGCCTGCTTGGAGTGAGTACAGTACAACACTAATAACCATGATGATATTGCTAGCCACCGACGACATAATCGACTCGCTCGTGTGCCCGCCGCTGCCGAGCGACCCGCCCGCCATCTCCGACGACATGATATCCGGGCTGATCGTGCCGGCGCCTTCTTGGAGTGAGTACAGTACAACACTAATAACCATGATGATATTGCTAGCCACCGACGACATAATCGACTCGCTCGTGTGCCCGCCGCCGCCGAGCGACCCGCCCGTCATCTCCGACGACATGATATCCGGGCTGATCGTGCCGGCGCCTGCTTGGAGTGAGTACAGTACAACACTAATAACCATGATGATATTGCTAGCCACCGACGACATAATCGACTCGCTCGTGTGCCCGCCGCCGCCGAGCGACCCGCCCGTCATCTCCGACGACATGATATCCGGGCTGATCGTGCCGGCGCCTGCTTGGAGTGAGTACAGTACAACACTAATAACCATGATGATATTGCTAGCCACCGACGACATAATCGACTCGCTCGTGTGCCCGCCGCCGCCGAGCGACCCGCCCGTCATCTCCGACGACATGATATCCGGGCTGATCGTGCCGGCGCCTGCTTGGAGTGAGTACAGTACAACACTAATAACCATGATGATATTGCTAGCCACCGACGACATAATAGACTCGCTCGTGTGCCCGCCGCCGCCGAGCGACCCGCCCGTCATCTCCGACGACATGATATCCGGGCTGATCGTGCCGGCGCCTGCTTGGAGTGAGTACAGTACAACACTAATAACCATGATGATATTGCTAGCCACCGACGACATAATAGACTCGCTCGTGTGCCCGCCGCCGCCGAGCGACCCGCCCGTCATCTCCGACGACATGATATCCGGGCTGATCGTGCCGGCGCCTGCTTGGAGTGAGTACAGTACAACACTAATAACCATGATGATATTGCTAGCCACCGACGACATAATAGACTCGCTCGTGTGCCCGCCGCCGCCGAGCGACCCGCCCGTCATCTCCGACGACATGATATCCGGGCTGATCGTGCCGGCGCCTGCTTGGAGTGAGTACAGTACAACACTAATAACCATGATGATATTGCTAGCCACCGATGACATAATAGACTCGCTCGTGTGCCCGCCGCCGCCGAGCGACCCGCCTGTCATCTCCGATGACATGATATCCGGGCTGATCGTGCCGGCGCCTGCTTGGAGTGAGTACAGTACAAACAATTCTAACCCCCTTATTCATAATCGTTCATAAAACTTATTTTAAGTTAAATTGCCGCTGAACAAACACATTTTAGTTAGCAGAGGTTTCATAAGTTTTATGAATAAGGAAGTAATACTTTAATACTTGAATTAAAACTTTCACTCACGTTTAAAACTATATTTTACTAAACAGTTAAAACCGCCAGTATTATGGGAACTTAATAGCCATTTACGATCCGGGGCAGTCCTTTATATTAGGAGGCCTAACAAGTTATAAAATATTTAGATTTCAAATTACGACAAAAGTATTAATAGTACACAATTATTCATTCGTACATAAAACACACTAGGTATATTTCTTGACGTCTGATCTCATATAATTACATAGTCTTTTTCTCAAAAATGGAGCACATCGAGACGCTCTGGGGCCGCGCCGCATTTATAAAGATTTAGCGGCGCGCCTGATCGAAGCCACAGGTGACCAGAGGACTGGCCAATACTTTGCACAACGCGTTAGCGTTGCTATACAGCGTGGCAATGCTTCTGTGCACACTCCCCATCGGCACTGATTTAGAAGATATTTTTTATTTATAAGTAGCTTTTAGTTATTAGTAGCATTTAGCACAAATTTTACGTTACTACACTATACTAATCCAATATGTAATGTAAAATTTAAGGTCAGTAAAATTAAAAAAAAAAACATTGCAGGCTCGTTCTACTCCCCTGAAATGTTACGTATAAATTCAATTAAAAGTTCGGTTCGAAACTTTTTAAAAAAGGTAAGGTGCCCATATAATGAGCCGGCGACAACACAACGCTTCGGGCAGTATTAATGTTTTGTCCAATATTACAGTGCCTTTGGAATATTATATTTTTAATGAGAGGGCACAAATCGTATTACAGCGGATTTAAATACGAAAATCGGTAACAAAAACACACTGGCAAATTTGATTAAAAAAAAAATAACGGTGGAAAACCATTAAGTTTTTGACGTTTAGAGGTTATGTATTTTTTGAGAAAAGCACTATGTTATCCTCGCCCGGAATGGCAATGGCAGACTTCATATTATAATTAAAACAAGTTATTTTTATGAGTTATTTTTTTATGAAATAAACAGATTTTTTTTAAGTCTCCACCTGTAATTGCCTACTTCTCATAAGCTACGGCTAATTTTGTGGCTGAATAATTCCGGTATAGTCTTGCCAACCCATTACCTACACGCCAACTTATCTGCTTTATAATTCAAGCGATAAATAGGCCTTTTTATCGATACAATGCCATATTTGACATATTGCAGTCGGCTTAGAACCACAATTGGAAATGGACGAAGCATTCGACTGTAATAAGCCGATATTCGACTATTGGGAACGGTACAGCATTATAAAAACAACACAGCTATTTAGTGAAAACAATTGATTTCTAAATAGGTGCTGTCGCATAATGACTTATAACATTTTAATTGACGGTATACGTTGAATGCAGCATAAACTGGAATAAATATCGACTTAATACTTGGTAAAGTTTATGTTACAAAGTATTTATTTATTAATATATATATTAGACTTAAAGCCGTCCTCTCCCGGCGAAACAAATATACAATGCCATTCTTTTGTTATCTGCCCTGGGATCCCAGGGACTGGTAGACGACGTGTTAATGTACAAATAATTTGACATCTCACATTTCTATTTTCATTACCATGTCCTGTTGTTTTTTTCTTATTATTGCGTTATTAATTATTATGTTTCTTTTTATTTTTTATGTTTTGAATAACTTTATCATGCTACTGATTTTGTATGCCTACAGGCAAAACATTACGTAAACCATTTTTTTATCCACCTATGTTTACAAATAAATCACTATTACTATGACTATGACTATACTACACATCCATTTATACTTTAATTTGCAGCTAGAAAGACCTGAAGCACGTACGGTATTAATTCTACATAGTTACCGTGTCGTTTTACTCTCAGCGCAGCTTTACCTTTGAACAAAACAAATTAGTTGTAGCACCTGCTACGAAGCGCTCGTAGAAGCATAAATACACCCCGTAGTAGTTAGAATTCCTGCGCCGTAGCATTGTGCGCTACGAGAAATAAACCAATCAGCCGCGCAACCGCACGCAGGCGCTCGAAATGTTCCATCGGAATCAAACACACGCAAATACTAAGTACACAAATACGTATCTTGATTGGTTATTCTCTAGCATCTCCACCATTTAAGACGATTCATTCATTCTAACACAAAATTCCCAAACCCATTACTGAACTTACCGATTCTAAATTCAAATACGTTGTAAAACAAACACTAATTTCTAAAACGGTAGGAATGTTGTCTGGCAGTGATAAAGCGTCCTGCACCTACCGTAGTAAAATATCAATTTTGTATATTTATGTACTTTGTAGATACAGTCAAGTGCAAAAATATGGGGGCATACAACATGCTCAAAAATATGTCCCATAGCTCTTATGTCGGTGAATTAAGGTTTTGGTACATATTTATGAGAAGATTCATTCGGTACATATTTTTGCACTTGACTGTACATGTATATTGTTTTGAATAATGATTCCTCGCCAAGTTTCTTACGCCGGTTCTTCGCGAGGCAGAGATTTATTTTTTACGAACCGGTGGTAGTTTTTTGACATTCATAGGTGCAAATAATATGCCTAAATTGAAGACCAAATTATAGTATTCAGTATTCATTTATTGACCATAAAGTAATATGTGCATTACATGGTATGTCATTTACAATAACAATTAAATTTATTAATATAACAACATAATAATTAAATTTGTCAATAGGTATAATAATCATAGTACGATATTTCCATTTGTACAATAACAATAGTCAAATCATGTCAATAACAATAGCAATATATTATATATTTGATTGTTTTTTTATTCCCGTAAACCACGCTCGTGCAAAAGCCGATTGACATTTCCAAGTACTTGCATATGCCATTTTCATTGAAACGCGGGGCTGCGGGCTACCAAGGATAAATAGGAAAATGAATACAACCAGAAGCCTGCAATGTAATGATATTACTAACCGATACACCATTGTAATTTAAAGGGAAAATAAACGCATTTGTATTTGTAATGAAAAAATTGGATGCAATGCAAGTTCTTGGAAATTGTAATTGGTCTTAAGACATACAATTGTGACTTGCGCGTCAAAAGGTGCCTCGAGAGGAATCCTAATCATTTTACCATCATATTCCTATCCTGTAAATAAAATGTCGTATAAAATAAGCTGGATTTGTCCCAAGTTGTTTTTGTACGTATTTTGTTTTGTCTGATCTAATAAAAATAAATAACAATACCAAACTTTGGCAACCCGCCTAAAGTAACATATTTTTTTTACTTCTCGAGCCCGTAAAGTTGTTCGTTATATTATATCGAGGGAAGGCTGCATAAAAGGTCTTTTTATGCTCGTGTGCATAAATTTATAACATTTTTTCTTCTTTTAGACTGAGGCAGGCCTTACAGCCATATACACAATACACTTTCGGTTAATGGATGAAACTTCTGGCTGCGAAACAAAGTAGGTACAACCGTGCAAACAGTATAAAAGATATTAAACAGAAAATAATATTTTATTTGAAACTAAGAGTAGGTATTTGATCAATAACTACTGGAAATAAAGATCGAAATAATAACATACATAGAATAATATACATATACAAGCTCCTCCTTTCTTATAATAAATACGTGTCTAAATCATTTTGTCATCTCAAAAAAAAAAGGTTGTACTGTATTAGATGTATGGTTTCACAGGATTTTTATCTCATAGAAAAAAAAACTGGTAGATCTAATTTGGTTCTACAAAATGGTATTTTAGCTGTGCTTAAAAAGTTAACGGTTTCTGAAAAACTAAGTTTCTGTGAAACGAAAATTCTGCGAAACAATACATTCTATGAAACCTTGTTTTTATTAAAAAAGGGGGCACCAGTTTGCGCACTATTTAGATTATTAACAACGTAATCGTTGTTTTTTTATACGTTTCTAATTTACAATTGTAAGGTATTAAAAAGAGAATCTTTTGATAGAAAGAGACTACGCTTGTAATTTGTAACTTGTAACCTCGAGAAATGGGCCCCTGTTGTTCTAAATGTATCCAATTTCACATATGTTGACTGAACACGACTACTCTACACGTATTGTTGCTGATACGAAAACACACTTAATGGTCTAGGTTTACGGTTGTATTTCGTTGTACTGCGAAATGTAAGCTGTATATGATTTATTTGTGAGAATTTATTATAGAAAGGCTAAGGCGCCTTACCACCAGAGCAGCTATGCTGCGAGGATAGCTATCCGTTTCCACCAGTGTTATGCTATGTGTGGTAATGAATATGATTGGTGGATATCAACGCATTCATAATACCGAAGCATAACACAGCTCTGATAGAAAGGCCAAAGAGGAATGTTTTAAATTTAATTTAATTGTTTTTCGTTCACTGTTCAGCATTCACATTTTTATGACACTCACAAAAACTATAATATTATAATATTTCGTTTTGTAACTAATCCTGAAAAGTTCCCAAATTAGTAATTCATAAAAAACATAAGTAAATTGCTTCGCGTCAGAATTTCTTAGCAAAGAAAACTTTAAAAATTCATACGAAAAATCGGCTAACATACATGGGGTATATTCTGATAGCCCACGACGTGAGGAATCTTTAAAAAAAATATTGACGTCAAGGTTTGGGCCACCCTGTACATATATTATACTAGTCATTGCCCGCGACTTCATCCGCGTGGAACTCGTTTATCGCGATAGAATTGAAGTAATTGCTATTTACTTATATCAGTCGCTGACCTACTCATCGGTCTTTCATAAAAAAACTTCCACTCCCTTAAGGGATAATTTCCGGGATAAAAAGTATTCTATGTCCGTCCCCGGGACTCAATCTATCTCCATACCGAATTTCATGTCAATCGGTTCAGCGGTTTAAGCATGAAGACTGGAGAGGTAACAGACAGACAGACAGGCAGAAAGACAGACAGACAACCAGACACACTTTCGCATTTATAATATTAGTATGGATATATAGATTCTATAGTATATATGGATTCTATAGTTTATTCGCACGAAAACCATAAAACTTAAACCAAGCCTTTAAAGTGAACTCGATTTGAATTACGACTTTAGATACGATCATTTTATTACAGACCTTTTTGTCTGCGAGGATTCCGGAGGGTTAAACAAACTTAAATAGGGTAGGCATTTATGATTCCTTTGTTATCCTTACGGCCTTACTCGCTTTTAGAGCACTAGAGTGCAAAGCGAACATTAAGATTAAAAGGCAAAAGTTTAATGAATTAATGCAAGATGAGAATGCCTCAAATAACAATGGATTAAGCGAAATTCAGGGTCAATGTCACTCCTTTCGTGAAAACCCATTTTACTCGGTAAGCTGTCTGATTTACATTGTTCCCGTATTCATTATGAATTTTCATCAATCTATCCTTTTTTTCACTGCTGGTAATTAAGCAATTAAAGGGACAGGATTTCGTTGTCGACGGCGTAAGAGTTAATACTATATAGGTAGTTTATGATAAACTATCTAAAGGTAGGTAGTAATTACTCGTATGTAGGTGTTAGAAACTCGATTGACCGTTTCTTTTACCAACCAATACCTTTATATTGCCAAATCAGATTTTTCTTTTAAATTAGCTCATGTTTCCATGGTTGGAGCGGAACCCTAAATGTGCGAAGCCCGACACGCACTTGGCCGGTTTCATATATAAAAGTTAAATTGTCCCATTTATAGGATATTATAATTGATTTACCTCTACCTAAAATTAATATAGGTTGAGTATTTGTGTAAACACTTGATTTATCGTAGATTGTACGCAACATCTACACTACGATTCCATTATACAGAGCGAATTTGAGCAGATTTTCGTGGACCACAAACACCTCTCCAATTATGCCTAATTCCGTAAGGGTAAGGGACCACCGACCGCACTGCCCGGCACACTGCCCGGCTCACTGCCCGGCTTTTCCCACAAACGACCGACTATAAAAATAATTCTAACTTTAGTAGCTTGTTTTATGAATATTTCATTTATTTTCAAAAATTAGCACGTGTAATAATTCGCTATTTCAGATTCGCAAGATAAATAAGTAGGTGTAAAAATTTCATTTTTGGTACAAACTTTTATTGCCGACTGTACTTTTTTCCTCAATCATCAACTACTCGTGGAGACGTTTCCAAAGTGCCCAAACACAACGGATTTATCTTGTAAAGTTTAGGAGTTGCTATGGCCAAATTCTGTCTCCGTCATCAGATCAGCTCGATGGTGCTACTATATCGCCATGTTACCGAACTTACATAGTATGCCAAATTTTAGCTCAATCGGATACCGGTAAGTGATTGAAAAATGCTGATTTTGAAGATACGAGTATGTTTTTTTTCCTACATGTCTTTTCCAGTTGTTGCTGTACGCTGTACTAATTACCTTAATTTGTTGAACAAATGTTACATTGGTACTTATACTTATTTTTTTTTATTATTCGTATGGCAACTATATTGAACCGTGAGATCTTCTAGAAGACAGTACGGTTTGCCAGTTTTTGTTGCACCTTTTAGCACCACCCAGGGGTCACGTGTAGGGTAACGATGGGTACCTACTCACTACGGACGCGGTGCAACTTAGATCCCACTTTTACTTACTCGAACTTACAAACGAACAGTGCAAGTTAAAAAAGCCCTTGTAAAAAACACCGTTTGCAAACGGTTAGGTAAAACGACAATATATATTTACACATCGATCGTCTACGTTTACACGACGTCTAGTAGTATATACACAGACAAAGAGCATACCTCGTACTTAGTGTGAAATTCCTTTTGCAGGAGACAAACCGCAACCTCGCCCGGGTATTGTCGTGGTATTGGGTGGGTATTGTCGTGTCGTAACATGCAGAATACAAAACCCTCCGCGAACAAATCAGCCATTCTAGGGACAATGGGTCCGAATCAATACAACTTGCAAATTATTGCCGCTTCGTTTCTCCGCTTTATTTTACGACTGGTGTCCGTGTAACGTTTTGTTTTATTCGCGCCGTACCATCAAACATCGTTATTGTTACGATATCGGAAGTTATACGGGCGATCAATCATAAACTTTATCCTTGCAAGCCGTGTTAGGGTCACAGCAAACACCACCTGACGTTGTAGATATGGAAACTTCATTACACTTTGACTTATCGTTTACGCTCAAAGTTGCGTGTGTCAACTATCGAATTACGAGTATCAAACTAGAAGCCCTAATTTAGAATAGCCTACATAATAAATCGCATCTTGCTTCAAATATCAAACCGAAGAAAGTAATAATCTACCGTGAATTCTAAACTTTTGATAACATCATCAGCAATATCAGCATAGGTACTCGTACCGCCAATATATACTCTCGTTGGGCGAAAATATGGACTTCATTTCCTTTCCACTGAAATTGTAGTCATCATTCATTTGTTATTGCGGTTGCCGCTTAACAAGCAACTCTTCAATCTTCATGTCTGCGTAATACTTGGCATCATTCCCGATCCCGAACCTTCATTGACTTCGTATTGTGGCTGTCGGCCAGTAATATTTTGTGCATCGTAGATTACAAAATTAAGAGCTTCGCTACTGCGGTGATTATTGATTTTATCGGTTTAGATATAGCTATATTTGTATCAAAGATGATGTGGATGGGTACTTGGTTATAAATGCGGCTTTATGATCGTACAGCTTACGGGTATTATCTCTCGTGATTGGCACACGACGACTTGTATTTAAGTACCCCTCCTGATATTGAAATACTCTCACTGTGCGTTCAACGTTCAATGACTTCGCATTTAACCAAGACTGTGTCGTATTTACCCGTCACGGTAATATAAAAAATGTTTTTTGCTCTAATTCATGTATAGCCTCAACCCTCTCAAAATCATTCACGGAAAAAATCTGAAAGAAAAATGCGGGCCTCTCGCTGCACGAATTATAATCAACCTTGGCCTACATTTTGTGTTCAGAACCAGCTTTCTTTTAATTTTCAAATATTTATAAGGCACTTTTTGTAGAAGGCTTGTAAATTCTATTCAAATAAACGAGGCTGGTTGTACGTAAATCCTGACTAATATACCTGGAGCGTGTTTCTGTGGGCAGCGAGTGTAATGCGGGGTCATTATTTAAAACTAGCGATCCGAGATCGCTGCGCTCTCTTGAAACGCTGAATGATTTGTACGGGCGTGCGTGTTCATTATATCGTCGTATTGACTCGTGTCGTAGTTGTTGTTGTTTGTTTTATGACGTCTATCTCCTGGTATATTGGGGCTGAGTACTTGCCCGTCGCGCGACGACGAGAAAACAATGCACCGTTCTCGACCGCGCGACGTTATTTATGACATTTCAGCCTAACGAGACAATTTAGGCCCTCACTCTTCTGTTTTGCTCCCTTCTAATGATGCGTATTCAATACCTACGTGTAACGAAAGAGCCTTTCATTTATTATTTTCATGACGTTTTTTTTCTCAACTTCTGATTGTTTCATTTTTCTTCCGTCGTGTTGTATTCCCGCGTGAAATTATGTTCTAATATAAAGGTAGGGCTTCGCCTTTTTTCCATTGTTTCTTTTCCATTTCATAGATGATGAGAAAGTTCTAAGGGTGTTTGCTGTCCTGATAAAACATAAAAGTTCATCGCTTGTTTAATTAGGTACAATAGGTACTGCCTAAAAATAAAAATACGAACTACGCGTGAAAAAGAAACTTATATTCATTAAGGTAGATTTACGTAATTAGGGTTACAGGGTGGAGAGCTGGAGAAGCTATTTGGTATCTGGAGTAATAAATTAAGATAAATGAATAAACAGTACCTAACCGGGAAACCATTTTAGGAAATCTAATGCTTAAAATGTCGCGTATTTCGGAGTTCAGGTAGATTATACGCTAATATTTAGGAAGGAAATGGATATTTTAAAATGTAGGTATTAGAATGTTTCATTTTGGAAGACATATCATCATTTATTTAGCTATCGCTATAATTTGCCTTCTAAAATCGAGAAATGTTGGAAGTGTACTTAAAACGTTCTATATATATATGGAAAATAAATAAAAAAAAAAAAAAAAAAAAAAAAAAAAATGCCTTTATTCTACCATAATATTCATTACATTGTGAATTGTCATGTCCTTACATTTCATTTTAAAAACTTCTATTATTATAATTATATATATGCATGCACTTATCATCATTTGTCATCAACACATTTGTCACATTATTTATCTGTTATATAATTCCTTAACTAGTTTATTATGGAAGTCGCCTCTTCGGCGTAGGCCTCCCCCAGTCTCCTCCATTCGTTCCTGTCCCTAGCTAGTCTTCTCCATGTCGGTCCACACCTTTCCCTCATCGTATCTTCCCAACGCTTTCGTGGTCTGCCTCTTTTTCTTTTGCCATCTCTCGGTAGCCAATCCGTTATCTTTCTTGCCCATCTGTTGCCGTTCAATCTGCAAACATGTCCAGCCCACTGCCATTTCAAACTTCTTATTCGTTTAATTACATCCGTTACTCTTGACCTCTTTCTTATAACTAAGTTGTTGACTTTGTCCAATATTTTTATACCAAGCATGCTCCTCTCCATTTTCCTTTGGTGTATAGCTAATTTGTTTTCATCTTGCTTTCTCAGTGACCATGTTTGGCATCCATAAGTAAGACAGGGCAGTATCACTGTGTTGTAAAGTTTACTTTTTATTTTAATGTTTATATATTTATTTTTCATTATTTCTTTGAGACTCCAGTACTTTTTCCAGGATATAGCAATTCTTCTATTGATTTCTTTTTCTGTGAGGTCTTCGAAAGAAATTGATTGGCCGAGGTAAATATATTCATTGACATACTCGATACATTCCTCATTGACTGTTATAGTTTGTTTTGCACCATTTGTGAGGAGTTTGGTCTTTGATGTGTTAAGTGTTAGACCAACCTTTTTACTTTCTCGAGCAAGATCGTTAATCATGTTTTCTAGTTGTGCTGGTTCTTCTGCAAATATTGCGATATCATCCGCGAACCTTAAGTGGTTCAAATATTCCCCGTCTATACTAACGCCCTTTCCTGCCCAGTCTATGTTCTTAAAAATCATTTCAAGAACTGCGGAGAACAATTTTGGCGACAGTGGGTCCCCTTGCCTCACGCCTTTTTTTACTGGGAACTCTGGTCCAACTTTTTCCAAGCGTATTTTTGCCGAGCTTCTAGTGTATATACTATGTAGAATCGTGATATATTTTATATTGACACCTTGCTGTAGTAATGCGTTCCATATGGCACTATGTTCAAGAGAGTCGAACGCTTTTGTAAAATCTATAAAACAAATATATAAAGTTTTTCCATATTCTCTTACTTTCTCTATCAGCTGTGCTACTACATGTATGTGATCAATAGTCGAATAGTTTTTCCGGAACCCGGCTTGTTCTGGCGGCTGATTTTCATCAAGGAGCTTTTCTATTCTATTTAGGATTATTTTTGAAAATACTTTATATAAGTTGGACAACAAGCTAATAGGTCTGTAATTATTTAAATTGTTTCTATCACCTTTTTTGTGTAATAAGGTCGTAGTAGATTTAGACCATTGGTGCGGTGTCGTTTCTTGCTCGAGTATATTGTTAAAAAGGATTTGCAAGGGACGTTGAAGAGGTTCAGAAACGGATTTTAGCAATTCGTTTGTTATATTGTCTTCTCCGGGAGTTTTGTTGTTCTTTTGCGTTTTGATTGCATTATCTATCTCTGATATTATTATGTCTGGAACGTTTTCCTCCTTGCACATGTATTTATCTTTATCTATACAGTTATCCAGGCTTAAGCAGTTGCTGTCCGTAGAGTAGAGGTCTTGATAAAAAGTCGTTGCTTCTTTTAAAATGTTCTGGCGCTTGAAAATCTTTTGGCCGTTTTTATCTGTAAGGTTGATTGCCCATTTTGATGAACTGTTCAGTTCTTTGAAGGCTGTTTTTATAGCTCCTGATTGTTCAATACATCTTTGAAATGTATTTTTCCTATGTTCTTTTTGTTCTAAAGAGATGTTTCTATTTATATTCTTACTAATTTGCGTTATTTTGCTCTTGACTTCTTTTGTTCTTATTTTTGTGTATAGTTCTTTCCTTTCTTCAAGTAGTTGTTGTGTCTCATTACTAATAAGATTTTTGTGCTGTTTTTTCACTGTCGGTATGGTCTGCATAAGTTCTTCCATTTTATTTTCGAACAGATTATACTGAGATTGCACATCGATTGGTATCTTGACGGCCTCATAGAACTCTTTTTCTATGTTTTGTCCACTTTCCCTAGAAAGAGTTGGTAAGTCACGGCTGTAACTTTTGAAGTGTTTAGCAGGATTTTTCCTAGCTATTTGTCCCGTGTTGATTTTGCATCTGATCATTCTGTGATCCGTGTTAAAATTTATATTTTTGATGATGTCGAAGTTATATACCTCTTTAGGGTTGTTGGTGAGTATATAATCGATTTCATTGAAATGTTTTCCGCTTGGTGATCTCCACGTCCACTTGTTGTCTTGCTTTAACTTATACTGGGTGTTGGCGAAAGTAATGTTTTTTTCCAGGGCAAAGTCCACTAGTTTTTGACCGTTTTTCGAACGCTTACCGGATGAGTACCCTCCGAAGGCCATCTCTTCTCCGTCTCTTGCTGTTCCTATTTGGGCATTCCAGTCACCCATGACGACAAGGTTTTTTGTGGTAGTCGTTTCCATGGCCGTTTCCAATGTTTCGTAGAATTTATCTAGTTCTTCGTTTTTGCTCAACTCGGTCGGCGCATATACTTGGATTATAGATAGTTCTTTTTTAGATGAAATTTTTAGTTCCAGAGTTGCTATTCGGTCAGAGTGGCTTTTGAAACCTATAATGCTATCCTTTAGGTGTTTTTTGATAATGAATCCGACGCCGCTATGTCCATTAGTTCCTTTGTTGTGGTATAAGATAAATTCCTTATATTCTTCGATGCTCTCCCTACCTCTTCGAGTTTCGCACAACCCTATAATATCCCATTTTATTTCCTTGATCGCATAGTTTAATTCTACTACTCTAGAGTCAGCAAGGAGCGTTCTGACATTTAAGCTTGCAATATACATGTGTTGGGACCTCTTTCCGGACCTTTGGTTAAGTTTTGGGGGGATTCGGTCGAGTTCCTCCATTGTGACGCCGGGGACCAGCCAGCTTGGAGGGGTCTGAGAGAGGCGTGCGCATTGCTATTCTGAGCCTGATGGAGTTTGGTGTGGCGATCTACGCATATATGAAGAGATATCATAAGTTTTATTTTTCTTCGGTACTTGGTTAGGCTTGTTTTTTGATGCTATGTTATCGCCTTCTGTTGCCTTTGGTGATTCTGACAAGTTTCTTTTTTGCGTTTTTCGACTTCCATCTTTATTTTTGTGTTCTAAGTGGTTGTCTTTTAATGTAACTATTTTGTCATAACGAAGTACCACTCTTTTGCCTTGTTCTCGTTCTTTTGTTAACTCTTCTTGTAACTCTTTTCTCTTCTGTAGAACACTTGGGGGAAAATCTTCTTTTATGTACATGTCGGTATCCTTCAATGCTCTTTTTTTCTTTAAGATTTCGATTTTCCGACCTACGGTCGTCAATGTGATTACAACGGGTCTGACTTTGTTGTCTTCTCTTTTCCCCAGTCTTCTTACTTCCTCTATTTCGCTATACGAACAATCTACTTTTATGATTTCGTTAAAGATATTCACGATTATGTTTTGTAGGCTCTTGTAGCTGTACTCGGTTTCGTTCAGGCCAAATAATATTAAATTCCTTTTCCTGATCTGTCTTTCTAATTGGTTTATAGTTATTTGTTGTTGTTCTATCTTGTAACTGAGTTCGGACGTTTTCGACTCCATACGGTCAAATTTGTCATTGATGTTGGTGTTTATGTTCATCGTAATATTCTGCTCCATGCTTGTCATTTTTTCCTTTTGTTCAGCCAGGTCGCGTTGAATTTGTCTCAAAATTTCAAACATATTTCCTTCTAAACCCATGTTTTATATATAATAATAGGGTATCCAGCAAGTAATAAATAGTAATAAATGTTTTCATATACAAACAAAAAAAGAAAAAAGTATAAAAAACAAAACTAAAAAATTTTAAACAAAAAGTTCATATAGCGCGGACGAGGATCGAACCGCGGACCATTCGGCGGCGATACAGATTTTAACCTAGCGTTTCCCGTATGAGCTACGTAAACCATTGACTAATGGTGCGAAATTAGTGATCGGTTGATATTCTCTTTACAGCAGATTACGGGTACGCGAATAAATGTTCGTAGCAAGTCCACCCTCAACATAAAAACGGAATAACACAATCGATTTAAAAGTACGTGTTTCTTATAAATACAGCACTTAGTAAGTTCGAACAACACAAATAAGTCACTGGAGTACGGAAACACCGTTCAATTGTGAGTCTTTAACATCACTTAACACTGCATGCCGTGTTCCACACTTGGTCACAATAACAACAGTTATCGTCCTTTTGAGCCATTTTCCTTGCTGGATAACAATGTCACAATATAATTACACACTACTGATTATCATTCAGAACTAATTTGCCTTTTCCTTGTACTTTTTCTTAATTTAAGCTATTTTTGAACGAAGAGTAATTTGTTCGCGGTGACAGCAGCGCCCATATATATGTATTGTAGGTATAATACAATGTACAGTCAGCAGCAATGGTTGCTACGCGGGCGAGGTGCTCAAAATGATCTTCACACATCTTTATTATAAGGGAATAAGAGCGTGTGAAGATCATTTTGAACACGTCGCCCGCGTAGCAACCATTGCTGCTGACTGTACCTGAGCATTGTTTGAACAATCTTCCAGTCCAATCATATAATAATTTAAATATGTTTGATTGGTTAAAAGACAATATTTTGCTTATTGTAGAGCTGTGAACTATTCAATAGAAGCAAATTAAACTCTGAAAATTGTACTTTTATTTTAATCCTATATTTGAAAATAAAACAGTTACATAACTTGTTGGAACTACAAATATGTCGTTTGATTAATAAATAACATTTAAAACGAATTCATATTTCATATATAAATCAAATATCATAAATTTATTTATAATATGCACTTGTACCTATTTTTCGATTCCAACCCGGCCTATAATAAACCTTGTGTACGTATATAATACCTGAAAATGGTGCCTCTAGTAGGTATTTTAAGGTAGCAGCCATGTCGACACACAAATAAAGGCCGCGGCCTTACCCCGGGTTATTTGCCTGCCCGTGTTGACTAGCTGCGGCCAAAACTCATTGTGTGACTTGTCATAAAGCGTCCGGGGCTGCATAAAAGTTTCACCGCAGAGGGCAATTTCCGACGATGATATTGAAATCTTTGATAACGACCCGTGGAATATAGTTCAGTTAACACACGGGATGATATAACGTGAGCATATTCTGTGAAAATGTTGGAAGAAATATTAAGTTTAGTTTTTCGTATCAATTTGTTGTACCTATAATGATTTGTTCTATGTGACCGCGGTTTTTTGGAATGTAAAAAATAAACTTTTATTCAGATAGCGATCTTGGATTGAAAAGGAAGAGTTCGCAAAGACAAATCAGACCATAATATTATTATATTATTTAATATTATATATAATATTATTTGGATAATTTGGTTATTTTTTTTTCTGTGTTAACTAACATATATTTATTATGTTATGATGGTTGATTTTATGACATAAACTAAGAAAATAAGTATATGGACTCTGATATCCTTTTCGGGCATTCCTGTAACAACATTATGGGTATACTGAAACTATCCTTAATTGTTGTTGTATTCGTCCATAAGGGCCCTTCTTTCAAATGTATGGAAGTAAACCTGTGATTTTCATGTAACTTTAATCGGTCATGAAAAAAAAACGAATAGTCATGAACAGGGCCCGTACTTTTTTCATGCCGATGACATCAATTTAACGTCACGCTGCATATAGGATGATCCCAAATAGTTTTATTGTAACTATTAATCATTAGTCGTCAATCATTTTGAATTTTTGTTCAATACAAATAACTTCAAAAGTAATCTATTCACACGTAGAATAAATAATACCTACTTGATACGTGAAACGATACGTGATACGGGCCCTGGTCATGAATAGACAAAAACCTTTGTGATACTTCTCTAGACTTATTATTATTACAGGTAAGCTAAATGTACACTAAATACATGTAAAAATGTACATGTAGTACACTAAATGGGAATCGTTAACTTTATTTGTGACGTGGGAGAAAAGACCTCATTTTCGTTATCAAATCAAAAATATTCATTGTGTTAGTATTTATTATGTTTATGTTTTCTATTTGAGGTGAAAACAAAAACCGGCACACAAATTATGAAATAATAATTCACAGATTACCAATTTCCTTATTTTTTTTTTACACCATCAAAGGCCATCTTTTCTTAACGTGGTACCTAGTGGAATTGAAAAATCGTACATTGTTTTATTATAGAAGAAAATAAAATGAAGATAACCTCACAATTCATAATCTACCATTATCTACATACGTAACTACCCGCGGGAACATATTTTAAATGAGTTTTAACATCTTTTAGTTCTTTCTCTAAAGTGCATTTTTAGGTTTCGTTGCGCAGACGATGATTTTTCAATAAAAGGACATTTTATTTTATTTTTAGTGGCCTATATCCATGCGTAATCAATATCGGCCGGTAATAAGGGCCGTTTTGCTATGGACTGCCGCTGCCACGTGTCATCAATTAAATCTTCTAATAGTTATTTTATTTATTTATTTATTAAAGAAACAAACGGTCTTTTACAATAAAAAATCATAGACATAATGCCTTAAAATTAGTCCTACAGTTTCATGAATGTATTTCAAAAGTGAAAAAGCAGAGGGTAAACTAACAAACAATATTGTGAAAAAACATTATAAACACAGTAACTTTGTGGTTGTATCTAACTGTATACTACAATAAACACCGTTTGTTATCTAAAAACACTTTTTCTAAGGAAGTAATACCACAGTTAATTAAATCTATATCTTTAAGTTTTAAATTGACATTAAACAGTTTGCATGCATACCTTATAAACACATTTCGCGCGTAACACGTTCTACTTTTTGATATATGGAAAATAAAACCTTTTTTCCACATTGGCGCTGATTAGTACGAGGGATTTTAAAGGATACGAATTTATAAGGCTTATTGAGCTTACTTTTGGGCCAGTTCGATTTGTGTAAGATTATCCTCAACATTTCTTTAATATTTATTTGATGTACGTTTGTAAACAGGCAAGGAGCTATACAGTCCCGACGCAGATGGGCACGGGGACGTGTCTGGTCCGCCCAAAGTAAGCTCCCGGACCAACTCCTTCGAAATCGAGAACCTACTCAAGGTATAAAACGATAAATATAAGTTTTCCGCCCCCTAACCCCGTGTGACTTGATTCCCAATTCAATTATCTTTATCTCCCCGAGCATTTCCCCGTTTTATTACGTTACGGCACCTGCATGGTAATGTCCTAATGTCTCCCCCGGAAATAATAATCGTCCGGAAAATGGAATGGGATTCAATTTGGACTGCCCTGTTAACCGTCAGCCGCACCGCACGTTTTATGAAACCAATAAACGCACGCAGTCACTTTACAATCGCGGGCTGAAGTCTTTTGGCATATGGATATCATCATTCTATCATAGATTTTTAACACCTGTTACATTTCTGTTCCTTTACTCAGTTTCAATGCATTAGATCATTTTCACACTTCACATCACTCATGAGTTCATGACATAGACAGTCATTTGTTAAAAGACTTCAATTGCGAGAGTACCCGCATGGATGTCGCGTCGGTGTCGTGTCGTCTCAGTCGCGAACAGTCAGTCACACAGTCTAACTCGGTGGGCATTAAATAGAAGTGTCCGCGTGGTCGTCAGAGCGCTGAGCAAGTGACCGGCTGGTGCCGGTCGCCGGCGGAGACGCGGCGCGGGAGTCCCACGGGCAGTGTGGCCAGCGCCGCTGCTGGCACGCCGTCGAGACACCTCTCTGATGCGGATAAGCTGAGGAAAGTGCTGTCGGAACTCGTCGATACTGAACGCGCTTATGTCAAGGTAATCATTTTTTTTATACTACGACGGTAGCCAACTACGGTCCACCTGATGGTAACTGACATCGCAGCCTATAGACGGTCGCAACTCCAAAAGAGTCACGTGCGCTTTGCCGACCCTTCATGAAATTTGAGGAGTCACTGTGTCGATAGCAGAAGGGACAAACGGTCCCTCCCTCTCAACACAGTGCATCCTCGGGAGCTCTGGCAACCTTGTTCACCTCCAGGAACAGAACAACTACATACTTGTATAGTGAATAATGTTTTATGGGTGTGGTTTTCTGCAAGGCGGAGGTATAGTTCGTACCAAACTGTAAGGCCAAGTGCTGCCAAATTAACGCAAGCAAAAATCTACCTTACAGTCAGAGCTCTAAGTCTAGTTTTGCTTGCGTTCGTTTGACAGAATTTAGCCTTAGAGTTGTGTCCGAACTATACTTCCCCAGTTACTACCAGGGCTGCTAATTCGAGCAAGAGATGACATCTTTCTGTGTACCCTACATTCGTACCAATACTGCCTATGTATATTAAAACCGCCGGCGTGGTTGTGTCGAAGGTTTCCCCTGGATTTTCCCAAAGCCACTCACTTACTGCGTACCCCTATCACTTTATTACGGCCTATAAAGCCACAGTCAGGTTAAAAAATACTAATGCTATTCCTTCCTTCCTATTAAAAAACAGATCCCCAATAACAGGCACACAGAAGCTCAAAACTGAGACCAATGGCGCAAACTGGGAGAGGCCTTTACTCGTAAAGAGGTCCACTCATTAAACTAAATTAAATGTTTAATTACTTAAGCTTAAGCCACACAGAGAGCGGGCGGGCGGTGGCGGCGCGGGCGCGGGCGGCGGCGGCGCGGGAGCTGCTTTTGGCGGTGGCGGCTGCCGACAAAGGCCGCTGCCGCCCGCGCCCGCGCCGCCGCCGCCCGCGCCCGCGCCGCCACCGCCCGCCCGCTCTCTGTGTGGCTTGAGCTTTAATAGTCACAAATACTTAATATTTAAAAATTAATAGAACTAGTTTATTTCTTATATTGTAACTTTTGTAAGATGAGTCGGAATGAAAGGCTTTTTATATTTATTTTTATTTATTTATTTATTCCTTCTCATGCTCAATAGCGCTATTCGGGTTTTATCATATTAGGGAGCCCGCGGTCCACTAACCACCTAGTTTCCTATTCTCTATTGGTACACGCATTAGGCTACCTTCTGCTCATATTAATGTTACTTAATCTTTCTTAAATCTTTAAAAAAAGCACACAAACTGTGAAATAGAACCTGATTTCCGGGACATATTTACTAGTATAGCCCAGACACTGATTTAAGGCCAAACAGTCATAAAGATAAGCTAATTAGTACTACAAAGAGCATAGGTGATTTCTTACACGCAGCATAAGCTAACGTAATAGTTCGCACTAAAGTTCAATGTGAAATGACACCAATAAAAATTGTACTACGACAAAAAAAAATGACGGTAGTTATTGAGATCTTCTCTGTTTACGGAACACACCATGTATTTTTAAGCTTTAAATAAACTAAGCCCAGGTCCCAATTCAAAAGTTCGTGTTACGACTTGTGACTATTCGAAATTAGAAGTGCTATTGTTGCACAATTAGTTTTATTGCTTCAAGTTTTATGGCTATTTATCCTTACGCGGCTGTCCAAGCATAATAACTGGTGACAGTACCGCTTTTTAAATAATTGGCTATATGCTCGTTCTCTTCAAAGTTTGTTGAATTGAGTCCTCCGTCTGATGAAAAACCTAGCTACGCTGGCTAGCCCATATATGGCCATATAAGTATTATTAATTACATTTCTTTTTTTTACTATCCTATGTTGATAGATACAGAAAGTAGTATTCAGTCTCAGAAAATACATTTATCGATCATTTTATTTCAGTAAAGACATCCATAGCATTGCTATTAAGAGAATATTTATTTATTTATCGTATGGCATTTATTTCGAACCGTGAGATCTTCGAGAAGACAGTACGGTTGCCAGTTTTTGTTGCACTTTTAGAACCACCTAGGGGTCACGTGTAGGGTAGCGGTGGGTACTTTCCCTACGAACGTGGTGCAACTTGGACCCCCCTTTGTCAAGTGAGTGGGCAACTTGAGTGTGAGAAGTTCTCAAGCCGCCAGAAGGCCTCCAACTTGGCTTAACGACTGCTGCCATAGACAGCAGCCGGGATCAACGGCTTAACGTGCCTTCCAAAGCAGGGGAGCGCTCAGTTAGTAACCACTCAAAGCGGTCACCCGTCCATGTACTGACCGCGGCCCACGTTGCTTAACTTTGAATAACGCTTGCGGCACGCAGGCGCCGCTGGGCCACGAGCGCTCCGAGAATAAGTATGAATATTAATAATACATACTTATTCTCTTAGTTCTCTTACGCTACAAAATAAGAACAGTTTTGAAAAACATCCCTCCGGGGCTTAACATAGTTAGCATAAGCGTATTCATCTCCATTATTATGCATCTGGAGCAAACCTTTGTTTTAACAAGACTTAGATACATGAATATGCTAACAGTAACACATGAGCAGTGATCGCAAACATGCAGGCAATCACAGACTTATATTTAAGTAGACGACGCATGTACTGCGTTTCGTATGGACTGCACGTAACCTATGAGCAGACATAGAAATCCGCGGGGCAAAATTATTTGACAAGTAGGGAGTTCCTATATCGATAAACTCAAACTATCGACGCTAGTTCTATATACTAGTGATCGCCTCCAACATTGTGTGTTTTTTGTTCTATTGTATATATTGTTTGTCAAATAATTTTGCCCCGCGGATTCCTATGTCTGCCTATGAGTGTAACATTACAGTTAGTTGAGTTAGTGATTTTTAGTAATTGAGATAGAACACTAAGTGCACTTCGATATTTTTGAAGTGCGTTAACGAAGACGAAAATAAAATACATATAGGTCGAAATATAAATTTAAACTGTATTCTAAACCCACTCAAAATGAGAATGTAATTGATTTAGCTTTCATCAAGATAACACACAACTGTCAAGATTGACAGCGAATTTAGAGCAGCCCAACTGGGGAAGTACCTCCGCCTTGCAGAAAACCACAGCCATAATAACATTATAATGATAGTAGTACGTGCCTTTGCATGATCTACCCAGATATATGATCTGTGATCGGAAACATGCAGCGAACAATGGATGAACCAGATCGGTAGTTTAAATAAGGGGCATAGAGTATCCCACACAAAGGTTTGATTGGCCGCCAGTCGTGTGAAAGAATCATTATGGATGTAGCCTCTCTCCGTTCGCTCGGGATAAAAGATGTACGTACGTTTTTATTTGGAAAACGGAAAAATTCTATATTGTGAGTTATTCTGACTCATTCGCATTCATTGATAGTTTTATTTTTCATGCATATTTAAAGGGATGAACGCGTGAGACTTGTTTGAAGGATTCTAAATGAATGAATTGAAATTTACCCCTTATTTCATTTAGACATAATTTTATGTAGCGTTCTCAAAATGTAATTCATCGTAAAATTCTCGCTTTAATCTTACTAATGTATTATACATAGATGCGAAGGTTTAAATGTTTGTTACCCAGAAACGCAAAATCGTCTGAACCGATTACGTGATATAAGTTGTTACCTATACAACAAGTTTATAGCGTGGATTAACATAAATAATACTTTTTATTCCGAAAATTATCACTCGAAGAGATGAAATAGGGAGTGAAAATTTACGCGAACGTATACGTTGTGATTTATAACCTCAAATATTTGACACATGACAACTTCAATAGAACTTAAACAACCATGAGTCATCGAAATTATAAATAAAATCTGGTAATAATAATACGGCTTCTCAAGTAAATAAAAAGATTATTTGACTTTTCTCAAACATAATTTAACCCACGTTACATTTTTTCAGATCATAGTTGTTGAGAATTTTACGATAATAATTCACCACCCAAACAGTTACGAGTTATGTCTTTTATTTTTTTAAACCAGTGTTGTGACCAAGTCTGTCGTTTCGATTCATATGACATTTCCGTAAATTGTTAGAAATCGATTAGGTATAAACGATACATTTATGATCAAAACCAAATATCATACAATTAAACTATGAAGTACAACACGAAAAATAGTCAAATTGTACTACAAACCGTGAACGTACCCTTTGCCTTGTTGGAATAAAATAGTTATCGATTTCTGAACGAGAGAAAGTATAATTAATTAATTCTTTCTTTGTGTAGAATGATACAATTGTGATATGGAATATATTTATATAGGCTTGATAAAAGCATTTCAAAAATCGGCTGTAAAATCGATGCAATGAACCATTCGATAATACCTAATCGCTTGATTTGACAGAGGAGATGTCTTAGCCTTATCACTACAAACTTCAATTCATATGTCTCAAATATTTGAAGTTACATATCACAATCTATAGTTGCGGGCAAAAGCTTACCATTTATAAATGGGATTTAACCATACCGTATAGTATATATGTAGTGTTATTTTGATTGAATTTACCGTAAAATCGTCAGATCGGTCCAATAAAAATTAAAGTATTCTCGTACCTATCCGTAAAACAATATCTATTCAAATTCATAAAGCCCTTTATTTCACCACCCTGTAAGTAGACATTTTGTAAGCCCCAAGATTAGGCTAATATTAAACACGAAACAACACTATGAATGTTTATAAAGGCACCCCAATCGGCAACTTTTCGCCACTTCCGCGTAATTCAGCTGGAATTTGTTAACTTGTGCCACTTGTTATCTCCGCGCGGGCCGATGCTTGTATTATCGCGCATTGGTAGTCGCCTGCGTTCGCCTTACTCGCTTAACTTTTATAAGTATGCATATCGTTAACGAGTAACGAACCAACATATTACACATTCTACATATACACGCATCATCATACAGATAAATTTAAATTTTGACGAAATTGTGTTTGCTAACATAAATATTCATTAAACCGAAAAGTTTTAATGGATTTAAAAAATGTATTAGAACTTGGTAATTCCGGTCGCACCTGCGCGTCATTTAACTACAAATCTTCTGCTAAACCGTAGTCTGGACCCATAATTATAATAAATTAATTAGCCACCCGATTTTTTCTGTATACTCCTATTACCTACCTACTTTTAACTCTCGAGCGCGAGTTGGCCATGGTTGTAGTTTTGGCACATACGAACACATAGATATGTTGAACTCATAGCTCCTACGCTCACTCACACATAGACAATGTTTATGTATAGCTCAACATACAACCATGGCTCACCCATACTCGTGAGATAAAAGTACTCTAAGCGCAACCGTTTGTAATGAGCAATTTTCTTTTGCAGCATCTCAATAATTTATTAGAGAATTACTTGGAACCTCTGAAAAGGGAGACTTTTTTATCGAACGCCGAGATCAACGCGCTATTCGGAAACATCCAAGAGATTGTAACGTTCCAGCGGCAATTTCTGCAAAACTTAGAGGAAGCGCTTGAAACGGAGCCCAACTTCCATCACTTTGAAATTTCAAACCAATTTAGGGTAAGCACTGCGCTCTGTTCATTTCCTACTCTCGGTGTAAACTTACTATATTTAAATAGAAAACTCCCGTGCGTCCAGACATAATATATTGAAATATAATATACGGGTCACTCATCTCCGTGACCCGTTAATTATATTTCAATCTCACGCCGCCTCGCCACTGCCGCCGCCAACACCGACCAGCCGAGCGGGCATGATTAAGGATTACATATTGGTCCGAAACATGTCGAGCCATATTCGACATTAAAGACGTGAGAGACCCGTTTATTATATTTCCGAGACTAACGGGAGTTTTCTTATTACTTCAATAAACTTACTATACTAGTCTACAGACGATACTAAGCGATAACCAACATTTTTCTTACAGAATATACTGTTTGCTGTGGGTAATGCCTTCCTCTACTACGTAAATCATTTCAAATTGTATAGCTCGTTCTGCGCAAGTCACAGTAAAGCACAAAAAGTTTTACATCCAAGTAAGTTTTACTATGTTTCATTAAAATTCACTCTTTATTTGTGTTTAAATCATTTCAATATGAGATTTTGTTTGTGATTGATTAAATTAATTCTATTAAACTTTAACAGATGAAGGCAATCAAGCATTGCAAGAATTCTTGGCTGCCAGAAATCCGAAACAACAACATTCCTCTACTTTGGAATCGTACTTAATTAAACCAATTCAGCGGATACTGAAGTATCCATTACTGCTTCAGCAATTGAGAAATTTGACTGATGCAAATTCCGAAGAACATCTACATTTAGTGGGTAAGGGCGCAACTCGAGTTCCCACCTTATTTACATCTTACAACAAACTTATTTACAAAGCTCGTTTGAATATTTCAGAGGCTTTGAAAGGCATGGAGAAAGTTGCTGAACACATCAATGAGATGCAACGAATACATGAAGAATATGGTGCTATATTTGATCACTTGTTTAGACAACACCAAAAGTCTTGCAAGCAACCAATAGATCTAAGTCCTGGTGCGTTCAATACACACAGATTTTTCGTATCATATTTCTACACAACAACACATACTAATTTTAGTTTTTAATTTCAGGTGATTTGTTATACTACGGGGGTGTAGAATGGTTAAATATTTCAGACTTTTTAGGTAAAATAAAGAAGGGACTGGAACTGCACGCTATGTGCTTTGTATTTAAATCAGCCGTTGTCTTCCTCTGTAAAGAAAGACTGAGACAAAAGAAAAAGTTAATGGTAAGTACGAAGTTTGGGTGGAAACATTGATTCAGAAGTTTATAACAGTATAAACAGTATCTGTATTCCATTTCGCAGGGAGTATCTTCGAAGAATAATTCTAACGAGGTAGAAATAATTCGGTACCAAGTGTTGATCCCTGTGACGGAGGTCCAGGTTCGGGCTTCGTCTGCTAAGGATATGGACAGTCACTTCCTCTGGGAACTGATACATCTGCGCAGCCAGCTACAACGACGCTCAGAGAAGGTCTACGTACTGTCTAATAGGTGAGTTACACTTACTGATCAACATGCTAATATCTTACGGGGCTACGTTGAGGGAATATATTGAGGCATGGGTCGAACCAGTGACGGGCTCCCGAGCAGAAAGCCTTGACTACTTAAAAAAATAATCCCAACGATCCTCCATCCCTGTTGCATCCTGGGAGGGCTAAAGGTTCATGCTTTGGCTGTCGCGATTGCCCCGCATTTTGTTTTTACGTAGAATATTGGGTAAAGTTTTAAATTTATAACAATTTGCATTTTTTCATAATCCAAATAAAATAGATTTAGAAATTTGAATTCCTCCGGCCTTAATTTAAATAACGAATGTCACCTTCATTTACTACTTCTGTCAGAAATTATATAGAGTTGATAATACCTGACGCATATTTAAATTTATACCGATTACAAGTAACTTTAAATGTACGAAAAGATAAGATGTGTTGTTATTGTAATGTTTAAATCATAAAACTTGGGTACTGTCCCAAGACTATGGGACATCAAGGGAAAGTACCTAGTAGTTAAGTAGTTGAGTTTATCGATATAGGAACTCCCTACTTGTCAAATAATTTTGCCCCGCCGATTCCTACGTCTGATTATATTTAATATTTTTCGACGATGGATTTTTATGTGATTGGTCCAGTACACTGGCAAAAGTTTTGTCAACATATTTGTCGTTTATGGATCCCATGATATTGTGATAATAAGGAACAGTAAAAACGGCTTGTTTAATGTGTTTAAATTTTGTATATAGCACGGCAGACTTCCGCAACGCGTTCCTGAAGACCATACGGCAGATTATTCGCGAATCGGTGCGAAACATGGCGCTCCCGGCGAACCGGCCGGCGCCCATGCCGCCGCGCGCGCCGCACACGCTCGAGCGGGACCGCCCTAGGCACCAGGTACTTACCGAAACGATAGCACGCCATCTTTCCCGATTCTGCGCCGCTTCTTGACAGTTTTTTAATCTGAAGCGTTACCTGGGCCGGCCAACCGGGCGGTGACCACTCGGTCGACCCAAGTGTGCTCTCTTGACGACTCGATACCTCCCCTAATATCAGTAGATGACCCAGTGAAGTCTTTCAGTGCTTTGTCTCCCATTGCCGATACAATTGCGTTGTTTTTATTATGTACTAGCTGTTGCCCGCAACTTCGTCTGCGTAGAGCTCGGTCATCGCGTTAGAATTTTATCGCTATTCTTTTATTTTATTTCAGGCGGTTACCTAGTTATCTCTGTTCCATACAAACTTCCACTTCTTACAGGGATGGGATGAAAACTATCCTATGTCCTTTCCTCGGACTCGAACTATTTTTACACCAAATTTTATCTAAATCGGTTCAGCAGTTTAAGCGTGAAGGGGTTACAGACAGACAGACAGACATACTTTAGCATTTCTAACCCGCCACGACTTAGTACGGGTAGGTCAGTTTTTAATATATTTATCTATATTATATTACTAAAACCGGTTTTGTTGTATTTAAACAGAGACTAAAAAATTTGAAGTCCCTCACTTAAAAATTTTTTGCTCCCGATACAATCTTTGAACCCCTATTTAATCCCTTGAGGGAATGAATTTTGTCTTGTTGTATTTAATTTAAACAGTTTCTGTAAGAAATTTAAGTCTTTCACTCAAAAACAATTTGCTACCAATACAAACTTTGAACCCTATTTTAACCCCTTTCGGGGATGAATTTCAAAAAACACTGTAATTAGTTTTGTTTTATTTAAACAGAGAGTCTGTAAGAAATTTGAAGTACATTACTTAAAAAAAATTTGCTCCCCATACAAACTTTCCACCCCTGTTTTACCCCCTTAGGGGTGGAATTAGCAAAAATCCCGTCTTATCCCTTGCCTCCGTTATATACTCTAACTACAGTGTAAATTTCAAATTTCTAGGACCGGCAGTTTCGGCGGGGCGGTGATTAGTCAGTCACCCTATCAACTTTATATATATAGATTATTTGTTTGTCACGAATAAGCCTTTGAATCTTGAATCTCTTGTTTGCGAGCTATAATTATTCTTAGATCCTTTTAGGTAAACTACCAGCTTGTATAAAATGAGAACTAATATGTACTTTAATTTCCGACAACCCTTATAGGTTCAGGTGATGCAGGGATCACAAACTCTCGGCAAAACGAAAAAGCCCAAGACTTCGGGGCAGCGGTTATCAGCCGGCAACATTGAGGTAAAAACTTTATAGTGTTAAAAATTCCATTGTCTAACAAGTTTTTTTTAACGTCACAGACGGGGCTATTTTCTGATTCATAGTCGTACACTGCATAGGCTCTGGCACGTTAAGATAGCGCTAGTGCAACACCAACAGAGAGCGCACTAATCAATGCGATTTTTAATTAATCTCAATATCAGTGGTGGACCAAAATTCACTCTTTTTTTTTCTAATTTGCACTATGCAAGTGAGATAGTTATCATTATGTCACGCCCGACTTGAGTAGGCAGCTAGTTGTTCTAGACCACTTGTGTTTTTTTCAGCACGGATAACACAAGCATGACGGCGCGCGAGTTATCTCGCCGCGAGATAAACTGTCATTCTAAAACTGTCAATTTTAAAAAAGAAAGATAATTGCCGTTGCGCTGCATGCGTGCATAATAGTGCCCCCAGTTATTTAGAGGTTAAGAAAGAATTATGGTCTTTATTTCAGGTCGGTGACCTTTCGCGCGAAAACTCCCAGGACGCGGACGAGCTCCCTCAAGAGGCGCTCGCAGACGAGCCCGCGTTCCGGCACCGCAGTAGGACCCTCGGCGACGCCGCCGGTGAGTCCGGGAAATGTACGAACACATCCTTACTATGTGTGGTTGTAAATGTTGGTGTGCTCGTGACTCACGCCTTGAATGTTGGCCCAATGGACGCATGGACGTAGGTGCAGGGAAACGCGTAGGGTTAACTAAATACGTATGATTGTCGAGGCCGGGAGAGTTTTAAGGACATTGGATTGGGTCATTATTCGAGCGTTACAACCGCGTGGACACGTTATTAACGAATTGTATTTTTCATTATATTTCTGAGTTAGTTGGTAGTTGTGCCGTACTTCTACCAAATAACCGAAAACGTTATTAGAATTTTTATCCACTTCGAAAAACTAGTGACTACGAAAGTGATTTGAAACAGACCTCCAAATCATGACCCGATTGTCAAATGTTTATCCCGAACGCAAATAAAATATGGGTTATACCGTTTCATATTGTTGTGTATGTGTGCCTTATAATGAACTAATATTCGCCAGCGCATGGGATCACTAACATACTAACATTGGTCCGTTCCTTCTCCTTCCCCACTAGATACCCAAGCCAGTGTAAAGCGCGCGCCGCCGCCGCCGCCGCCCGACGCCGACAAGTCCGACCCCGGCTCCAAGTCCGAGGGAGAGGACGAGCAACCTCAACCTCCTCCCAAGCGAGGGTTAGGCAGAACTCCCAACCATCTGACATTAAGGTACCAGCATATGTATGGGTTAACCACTTTCAACACATGTCATTACCTACACAAAATCGGATTGGCTGCTCTTTACACTTATAATATTATTTTAATTTCTTCCACGCGCTCTAAATTCATGTAGGTTTGCTTGATTTTACTCATACATATGTCACTACTGACTGCTTTAGGTTGCGTGTATGGCAATTGAGCTCATGTTGAATTTTATGTGGTTCGCAGCACGACGTCGACGCTGAGCGCCGGCAGCACGGGCAGCCAGGCCAAGCTTATCCAGTCCTCCCACCAGCCCACGCAGTACCAGCCCACAATGGTCAAAGAACTGGGTAAGCAGGAGTCACAGTCTCTAAAATCCTCCCCAGAAAGAAAAAGCTCCACGACTTCTGAGAAAAAGATTAAAGTCATCCGATCGTGCAGCGGCAGTAGTATCAATAGGGACAAGTCACCAAACAGATCCATGGATCGTGCGTCGCCCGAACGTGATCGCGTCACTAAAGTTATCGTCTGCAAATCCCCTAACAAATCTAGCTTGAAGCACAGCAAAACTCTTCATCGTTCACCTAGAGGCAGCATCGACCAGACTAAATCACCTCGAGGATCAATTGACAAGTCTCGTTCGCCACAACAAAGTTTCGATGGCTCCAGATCTCCACGTGGCAGCATTATGAAATCACGAGAGAACAGTATGGATAGGTCGCGGTCCCCGAAACCGGCTCCAAAGAAGGGAATAATGAGAACCCCCCAGGCCAGTTTTGACAGATCACCATGCAAGTCACCGAATGTGAGCCGCCGGTCTTCGAAGTCAGGCGGAGAGAAATTGGCTAGACTCGGAACAAACTCTTTAGACCGAATGACGCACTACTCCCAACTTGCTAAAGCAGAAGACAAGGCAATCAAAATGGGTATCGTTGTATCAAAGTCGACTGAATCAATTACTAAAGCCATGGAGCACCCCACCTGTGTTCAGTGCTACCTCTCTGGGAAAAAGCAAAGCAAAACCTCCTAGCATAAGCCTAGGGGCAAGTCCCCTAAGTCAAGGCGAAAGTCTTTGACTGCCCACCACGCGATGCTGACCTCGTCCGATAGAAGCAGTATCGAAACTCTCGATGATGTACCGATTCGCGATTGCACCAACAACCGTCATCACGAAAAGAATGAGTTCGATCAAATACACGTCTAAGCAGATGCCGATAGAAAATTCTGAATGAGTTTTAATTATTTGACACTGTTTACTAGTTGAATGTGTTCAGAATCCTGTCGGTCTGAAAATAACCCGACTATATGATTCGCTTTACGAAAAGATTGAGTAGCCAGCTAGCTAGGAAAATGACCACTAATCAGATTGGTTTTTGCCCTTCCAATCTTATTGGTGTTTTTTCCTAACTTCGCTTCTTCGCCTTCCAGTAACCTACACTTCTGCCTCACTTCAGCCAATATTGGAGTTTTAATTTACACCACAGCGTTACTGTGAGCAGCAATATGTTATTTTTAAGTAGTAGGGTAAACTTACCTATTGTTGTTACCCCTTCAGCTACTGGCACTTCCAATTTTATAACAAGGCAAAAAACGACAAACATCCAATAACTAGATGCCAGTGACTGGTTTTGGGTACTGATCAATAAGTTGTTTATCTTACATATATTTTACAATCTGAAACCGATCCTGGAGCTTTATCCGAAACCTACTTAGATCCTAACTTTGTACCTGGTTGTATACGTTAGCAGTCAACGGTGTATAGGTACCTGCAGTCCTATCACAATTAATGGAATTGAGTAGTGAAGGATAAAAGGTCAATTTACCTTTTTAATATATTTTTTATACCTGTAATTCACAACCGTTACTTTACCGTTAATTTAAATATTTATTGTAATTTAGTTTTTGGAATTAACACCAAAAAAGTCAAAAACAGTAAGACTAGCTCAAAGTTCTAGAATGATAATAAATAGTTTATCTATAGCGTAGATCGTGAATGAATGAATATCTCATAGAACAATTATAACTAACTTGAATAATAAGTAAATGTACTACCTACCTCCACCAATGGAGCTTAAAGCGGATGTACGCATTGTACGCCAGTTCCCTTTGTTGACCTCTCGCGGTACGCTATACCGAACACTCTTTAGCTAAGTATGACTGAAAAACATAATTACATATACCAGGGCAATTTGCGTGCATTGCGCTTAACCACAAAGTCAAGTGGCTTCATGTATTGTGAACGTAGTAGTTTGAAGTAGTTAGACGAGGTAATATACACCCAATACTAAGCGTAATATTCAATTATAAATTTAACTCTAGATAATCCAAGTGCTAATTGTTACATAATAATGGCTGTGGAATCGTACTGATGTTACCCTTTAGTCACTCTCATCGTAGTCTCTTTCTCTCTTTCCTCGATTTAATTTAAATGTTATTGTTACATTATGATAGGTTAACAAATTTATTATGTAAAGGGCCTAAGTATAGTTTAAACCATTAAGTCTTCCATTTCGGAGTACCTATATTTAATGAGACTTGATTTGTTTCTGAGGTTTCCTTCTGCGCCAGCTCAATTTCCTAATAAAAATAAGATATTATCGGTTTTATAGCTTTACCAGTATACATGTATGTATGTGAGTAATCGTGTCCTTAATATATGTGAACTGGAGTTAGTACTGCGCGGTATTGCATCGGCTTTTTATTAATCTTATTTAAGTCCACTGTAAGAAATAATAGTAGTTTACGCAACTGGTACATAATGAGGGGCATTAAAACACGAGTGTGTTTTATGAAACGACCCGAAGGCATCTTAGAGTACTTATAATATGTGTGTAGATAAAATTTATTTTTATTTGCTTAGAGATACGATCCATTTCACTTGAATATATTTATAGATTTCTTAAAATAGGTAAAATGTCCTTCCATTAAGTCCATATAACCCTGTTTTTACATATATTTTTTTGCATAGGGCCTTGCCCTATTTATTATTGCAATAATATTTGATGTTTTTCATTAGCTCGTAAATTGTGCGTCCTAGGAATATTACGAGATCACAAGACGAGATTATTTTTGAAGTGTCCTTTCGCCTTCACCAGGCAACTGGTAATAGCTACGAGGTTCAACGTAGGCTAGCAAGTTTATTCCGCTCGGTAGCGAATACCTGGCGTATATATAGCGCTATGCGTGGTACAAGTGAACTTTTCACTGGTGGCATAGATTTTCTGCATTGTAAAAGGAATTCGCTACAAGTCGAGAGTTTATCAACTTTCTCCTTGGCAAATTTGTTAACTTTTATGGCGTTCACAGGACTATATTTGGCTTCACGTTCTTTTTTTTCTTTTTTTTTTATTAAGAATGGGATCGCTCTTGGCCAGCATCTAGCCAGGGGGCAAAGATGTACGTTCACAGTATTTTAACAAGAACTATTCTTTAGGGAAGCATAATAGGGTTAATATTAATTATTATGTGTGATAAAAAAGTTTTCTGTCTCTAAAACACGATTTGAAAAATTCAATCCGATAAATAAATGTGCAGTTAACGTCTGAAATTCTCTTTAAACAGTTATATGTATTTATTTAACTAAGGTGATCACACAATTATTACGATTATATTAAGAAATTTGCTGGTATAATACACTCAAGAGCAAAAATAACGAGTACACTCTCTATAGAAGTTCAATACAAAGTGTATGCATTATTTTTGCTTGTGAGTGTATTGTATATAGGTGTAGTATCAGTGTTCTGATTTAAATATCCAGTGTGAAGTATAAGCCGTGAACAGAGATATGAAAATATGATTCTATCAATAATTCTAAACCACTTTAACAGTGAAAAACTAACTTTGACCGTGAAAAAAAATACTCCTTCTTCATACATTTCGATTAGGCGACTGATTAAATGGCCTTTTCCTATGATGCAGCAGATTTATTTTGGCACGGACAAAGTTGGTTCCATGGTAAAAGTGGTTCAGAATCATTCATAGAATCATATTTTTATATTTCTATTCCCGACTTATAATTTTCACCCTGCATAGAACACGGCGCGAGCGAAGAGCACGAAATACTATCGAGCTACAACTAGTGAGCGAATGTAGGTCCTGTTAGCGTCTTAACCATCTTGTTCTCGGTTAAGTGAAATGCAAAAATAGATAACATTTTTATTGTTTTTTTTTTATCAAGCTAAAGATTTAGAGGTCAATGGAAAGCCCTGCAGTACTAATACCTGTTAGTAAATATAACCTAACCACCTTATGTCCACCTATGATAATATTAAAACGCATAATACATAATTATATTGGACAAATTTACATATAGGTAATGAAAGTGTAGCCAGGAATATAATAAAATTAATAGCTTTTATCATAAAAAAATAATATAATTGGTGTCATGTCATCATAGACATTATGTACGTAAGTAAATAAATAATAGGCAAACCCACAGTAGTTAATCACCTAGCGCTTCACTTAGCTCACCGACACTCAATCGATTATGCAATACGCACTTACCTAAGTACCTATACTCAGTAGGTAAGAGTCTTAACGTGGATATCTGGTGTTAGATCTACTAGGCGACACCTTTGAGGCTGCACTCTAGACTTTAGTGGATATTTATCACAGTAGGTATGCTTCTACTGTGTGAACAAGTAGTCGTATTATTATAGCCGTAAAGTTATACTGTGTAGTTGTGATTTAATTTGAATGTTCGATGATAATGTTGACCGGAGTAGAACCCGTCGGCCACCAGCGAGTTCGCTCCCTGAACTTTCAGTTTGCATTTCGACCCCACGAAGTCAAGTGTCCGTGTAGCTCGATGTTCGTACGCTTTCTAATGGCGCGTTTATACCTATCGAACGATAGAACCTTCATATCAGAATTCGCATTCGTTCGCTCGGTATAAATCCACCATAACAGGGCGTGGCACCTACGACAACATTCATCAAACATTCAACTCTTTTGCCGCCGCGATGTCCTGGTGATCGGAGCAAAATTGTCATTCTAAATTTTAAAAATTCGTCGTCTGAAAAGAGGAAGTGAAATTTGAAGAGTTTGGTGTTTGGTTGTTGTAGGATCGCCCGTGTGGAAACCGCGCGACATGTTGAGCGAGGCGAGTGCGGCGGGTGGCGGGGCGGCCGGGGGTGGGACGGCTGCGGGGGCGCCCCCCGCGCCCACCACGCTGCCCCGCTCGCAGCGCCCCGCGCCGCGCGCGCATCACCTCTCCGCGAGCCGCAAGTCGCTCGCGCCGGACCACCGACACTAGACTCCCGCGGCCACGCTGTGTTGACCGTTGACCCTCTCCCGAACGTACGACGTCGACCGACTGTGACCAAGGAACGTTCGATGGACGCGAACTTCCTCCCGATCAGTCGCTCGTAGTAGTTATCTAAATCACGTCACCCCACCGGTCCCTTTAGCGGGAGTGTTTTAATGCTCCCTGCCTGCGACTGGGTTGATTTTAGCTCGTCATGGATTCGTATCCCTTTTTTACACTGAGAAATACAACAAATAACGATATTTTTTCCGTGTGTCATTACCATCCCGATGCGATGTATATTTGTTTCAGCGATTCGTTTTTTTTTCCTTAACCTAATTCGGCACAAATTTCTTTATTCCTCTTGATAATAACTTTTATAATGGACCACGTATATGAAACGGTCATTAACTTAAGGTCGAGCAGCCGTACAAATTTTCCTGATCACTTGTATAAAACATTACAGGACCCGTGTCAGTGTTCTTAATTGGTAATGGATGAAATTTCTGTTTGATTTAATTTAAGTTTAATGAAATCTTTGGCTCATTTTCTTACAAAACGCATGTTTGTTTTAATGAAAAGAAAGCTCAAAACATGTTGTGTTCCTACACGCACTTCCAGTAGGTATCAAAAGACTGGGTAGAGAACTGCGAGTTCACACCTAATTAATATAATTTTTCCTCCTATTATGTAAGTTACTTTTAACTTCGAAATAAAAACTCAGCTGTGCCACAATACAAAATTGTATTTGTACCTAAATATTTCCTAGTAAATGCACTTCTTATCGTACTTAGAACTTACCTACAACTGTCACATCTAAATAAAATATGTAGGAACCGTTTAACTGATAGAAGCTAAGTTTCATTTGAACTTATCTTTAGCTGAATGCAATTTGGATTGCGCTGCTGTTTTGCTAACCGTCTGGGGTGGCAGTCTAACGTTCAACTTATTCTCTTTACTTGCTAACGATCCCCGTCACCCGCGAAACAGACGCGCTGTTAAATAGGTCTTATATAAAATAAATGACAATATCAATAGAATTTCAGACAAAAACTGAAGTTACATTCCAGTTTTTGTTCCACTGATAGTATAAAATAAATCTTGTATTATATTTTAAACCAATTAAACTGATGAGATATCCAATAAAGACTCTAGCGACATTATATTTACCTAGTATTTTAAAAATGACTCGTTTTGTTACTTCTGTTGTGTTTAGTAGGAGTTAAAAGAGAGTGTTCTTCTTCCTGAGCGGACTTCTGTGCCAAATTAGGTACTCACTCTACCTATGCTTTATAATACTCACTGACAAGATAACATAAATAAATACTTGTATGATAAGAGTAGTTAGCTGTAATGTACTTGCGTTTCATTGGTCGCATTTGCAATGCAAAACTCACTACCCTATAGTTCAAAATGCACACACCCTAATGGAAAAGTACACTAGGTAGTTTTGATAATAATTTCTCTTCGTGATCGAGTTCGAAAGTTGTATCATAGGCTAGGCGAATGTAACACCTTTCCTGTAAACTTCAGTTGTTTTTGTTTCGCAATAAAACAAAACACAACCAGAAGTTTTGTTTGTACTTATTGTAGATGTTGTGTGTGTGTCATCACGGATTGGTTGAATTGTACCGGTAGAAGGTTGCTCCGCCTCGGAAAATTGCTGACATGCTCGCAAGCAAATCGAGCTACGTATTGATGTCCTGTTAGTGGGTAGCTGAAATAATTGGTAGTTTACCGAAAACGATCTCAACTGTACGTACGCTACAACAAAAGTCGACAATTTCAACGGCGAAGTTGAACATTTGGATTATTTTCGTTAACCTATTCTTAACCTCTTATAAGCGATGTCAAGTAACAAAGCTGTCACACCCGCGCCGTGACGTGAGAATATCAAACGCAAAATTGAACCCTATAAAAAGGCATGTAGCTTGATATCGCTCTGCTCTGCACGCCGTGACGGATATATCTGTTGTTGGTTTTGAAACGACGCGAACCATCGGACATATCCGTCGTCGTTGGCGTCCAAAAGGTTAGCTATTCCTTTCCCAAAAATAAGGCCTATCCAGGGGCCGATTTTTGAGTGTCGAACGCTCGAATTTTCATTCGAAATCTGTCAAAAAAACTATGACGTTTTGACAGATGTCGAGTGAAAAGTCGAGCGTTCGACACTCAAAAATCGGCCCCCAGAACCTGATACATTTCTTGCTTTAATTATTTTATATAGGTAGTTAATACTTTAGAACAATAATAAACTAGAATTTTGCGAGCACTGAATGAAGAGTAGAAAATTTGTATAACTATAGGTGTAACGTTTAACTGAGACCGAACTTGTGACGGGACAGGCGTAAGAGGGGAGACGTAAAAGGGTAGCGGACGGTCTCAGTTCCGCGCGGTCTCAGTTAAGCGGTCGACCTATAGAGCTAGTTTCACTAACTGTTAGTGGACTGTTAGTGACTAACAAAAGAGACGTCACATAGAACATATCACCGACGGAGCGATCGCCCGGTACAAATCTCGTAGGATTTCTTGCTCTCTTTCCTAACCTATGTTGAAGATATTTTACAGTTACCTCACATAAAATTTATATTTATTAATATTGCTATGTAGATTGTGCAATTATTTATAATTATGACCACAAAACATAATGAGTATATTTTGACTTTACGTGCCGTTTAAATGATTGTTTTGTGATTTATTGAAATAAAACCTGTTTATTAATATACATATGTTAAAATATTCGAATTTAATAATTACGAACTTATACAATCAATTTATAGATATTATTATACTAAGAAAATATAATTAATAAAATGAATAAACAAATATGAGTGAAAAGAAGGATGAGCTCATTAATTGCGATTGTATTTCATACTTCAATGACATTTGAAAGTAAAGTAGGGAAAACGAGTGAATATTTAGAAAGACTTATTGAAGTAAAGTACGAAGGTAACTAATGTTAATAAGTATTGAACTTTTATAAGTTTGCGTTGTATAGTTTGTCACTATTTAATTTGTGCATCGTGTACTATAATAGTGAATCGTTTACTTAACCGGCATGTGTATTTATATTTGTATTTGACGCGAATTTATTTCGAACCCGATGTGTATTTTGGCAGTTGACAAACTACGCCACGAACTGCATATTAGCTATCCGAAATTATATTTAACTTAGTTTTGAAATAATTATTGCGTTCTCTTGATAATTTGTTTTCTGACACTTGGATCCTATGCTTTTGGACACCGGAATCTTGGTGCCTAAAGATACTTTGCTCATTATTGTTAATTTTACTCAAATGCCTAAAATTAAAAGTGCCTTCACATGTTTTGGGAAAGCAAAGTGCACGCACCCTTCCTGAAATGTGAACACTGCACTAGTGGCAGCAGTTTGTCAATGCGCCGACCGTCTTACTTTGTATTTGTAATTGATGTATGTATTTGACTCGTTTCATTGTTCGTTACGTTAAAATTTGTGACAAATATGAAAATTACTTTTTATTGCTTATGAATAAATATGAAATACACCTTTTGAGATTTTTTCTTTGTGTTTATACCTTCATTTAATAACTCGTTTTAATACCAAGAACCCGTAAAGTCGCCTCGATCTTGATGCATCCCAAAATAGGCCAATAAAATTCAGACATAATTCATAACCGCAATTTTCTATTTTTATTATGTACAGTATTGTTAGTTATAGTTAAAATATAACGAATTAAACAAATTAGGGTTGCGCGTCAATAAAAAAAACGTAAAACTTGATTTAGATTTTTATAAGTACATCATAATGAATAACTATTTAAAAGTAGGCTTTATTATGATATGACGCTTGCATTCCAGTGAAAGAAATCAAAATTAAACCAATAAATCAATCGGAACTATCATTACTAAAGGTTCGGTAAGTTAGGACACATTTTCTGGTTTACCATACCAGAAATTACAGATGACTGTAATTTAACAATTTATTCTGAATAGTATATTATGATAACTGACAATATTATGTTAAATGATTCCATATAGGGTGGAAAAAATATGGGCTCTGGAGGGAAGTTACGTCATTAACAACAAACATATTAAAGTTAAGTCATTTTACTTAAAGGAAATATTATTTTATTTTTAAAAAGAAGCAAAACTGCATTCAAAGATTTAAAAAAAACTCACGGTCTAAGAACTCGTTTAGGTTTTATGGTTATCGTTTTTTTTTATTGACGTGCAACCATAATTTGTTTAATTTGGTATATTTTAACTATAACAAACAAAACTGTATATAATAATAAAAGAAAATTGCGGTTATGAATTATGTCCAGGTTTTGCTAATTTTATTGGCCTTAGAGCTGAGCTGGTGTGGATGGTTTCAAAAAGAGAATGAAATTACTAATGTCTATTAAATTGATAGTAGATTTACAATGTGATCTGACAGAGCAACTGTTGTTGTGTTACTATCCCCGTACGTTGTGAATTCAAGCTAATGGGAGCGAATGGAGACAGAGCAGGGACGATTTTAGTTACTTTCTAAAGTACGCAATAGAAGATTGTATCTTGGCGATAATATAGTAATGAAATCACTCCAGAGTTAGGGCCGAACATGTCTTAGAGTTTTTGGTTAGCAAACGATATTGGAAATTGAAATGAAAAATCAGTGTATGTAGGTACAATATGTTTATTAAATAGTAAATCCACTTTCATAAATCAAACATATCAGTGTCATGAATTTAAAACCTTACAATTTTCTAATATATCTGCTTCTCTAGAATGATATGAGTGAAACATTTAAAATATAATAAGTATTATTTACAAGTTAATAATTATAACTAGATTACAAAAATCTCAGTACCTCACTGCGACAACAATTTTTAAATTTTTGGTTGCCTAATAGTTAACGAATTAAATTAAACAAAGAAAACATTGATTATTAGGTACTATGCCGAAAACCGACTGCTCACATACCTAGTAAGATTGTACAGAGATTGACTCTATCTTAGATAAATTATTTACTATCGTACTTATTCAATGTAAAACATATTCTTTAAACTATCAAAAAAAAGTTTTGAAACCTACGTTCCAAATAATCAATTCATAAATGAATTAGGTGTTGTTTTGTTTTAATTTATTAATTTTTCCTCTAATTTTGAATGAATTCAACTTAATATTCATAAATACTTTGCATTACGGCCACAGGCACGTAATATTTTCATAGACGAGGAAGAAACTGCGATTTTATGTTCGAAATAATGAAGAAAATACGTTTCAATTATTTCAATTATTTACTTAGTCAAGTTTCAATTATTTCAATTATTTACTTAGTCAAGTTTCAATTATTTCAATTATTTACCTACATACTTCAAGTGACATAGGCTCAGGATTGCCATTGTGAAGTTTTCGATTCCATTTTCAGAAATTTTTAGTTTCGCTATTTAGAAATTCCAACTAGTAAAAAGTAAAACCCATTCGTATTACTAAAACGTATAGTCGTTTTATTAGACGAAATTACGAAGTAGAGTAAAAACGTTCCGAACAAATAGGCGGTCCTATAAACAATAATATTTTCCAGACAACATTAATTCGATAATTTCGGCTATAAAAAAATGGAAACTAATATTCCTCAATTCAACGTGATCATACCTTGCTTTAATAGTGTGTATCAAAATTGAGCAAAATTAATTTACTTAAAGAAGGAGACATTTATTTCTTAGTAACTGTAATAAGCATGCTAAAGATTAAAATAGTACTGATTCATGCTTCAATTAATAATATAATATTAGTTTTCAACTTCCCTTTTACGAATGATATGACCCTATTAATGCAAATATTGTTTTTATAATAAACATACATTCATTATTTAGAATACAATTTGAAGACGACACACCACTAACTCCAATGGTAGACAAATCATGGAATAATCGATCAGGAAGCTCTATTGTGGAACACCTAATTTCAATATGATGTTTACATTCGCTATAGTAAAACTGATCTTCCTAATATTAAATAAATAACAATAGGACTATCTAGGTAAATGTATATTGTATATACATATCTTGTGGCACAGGCTACATTTAGATTTAATAAATTTTATTAATAATGGGCTCAAATTAATAGGGGTATGTTTCCACCAGACTAGCTAACATTTACATAAATCATTGGTTCCTCTCTAGCAAATGTGTAAGTGCGAGAGGGACAACAGGCTTATTTAAGATAAACGGAATCTGATCAGGAATGCAGATTCCCACGTCACGCATCAATAAGCAAAATGGTTATAAATTACACTCTATGGCTGTATTTTTTTGTTTTTCACATATAAAGGTATATCGCTGAATACTATGGTATCATTCACTCTGTCAGGTGGTGGTTACACACTCACTTATCAGCATAATTTTGCGGTCTATGAAATTATTTCAAAACAAGACTATAGTAAACGTCTCAAAGCTTTCCTAATGAACTATGACGAAGATACAGATTCGCTCTCATGCAGTTTGGGTACAATCAATTTCTAAACATTGAGATACAAGAAAAAATAATTAATAGAAGGTTATAAAGATTCTATATTAGAATAAGACACGCGAACGAAACTCCAGATACCTTCATCATCATCATCATCATATCAGCCGAAAGACGTCCACTGCTGGACATAGGCCTCCCCCAGAGAGTGCCACAATGACCGGTCTTGCGCCACCCGCATCCAGCGGACTCCCGCGACCTTTACCAGGTCATCAGTCCACCTTGTGGGGGGTCTACCCACGCCAGATACCTACTTAGTGTTAATATAAAATAACACATCGTTTTCGTAAATATATTTTCTTTCAAATGATAGTGCACACCATAATTATTTAAGTACATATTTATGTATTTAATTATATGTATAATTATTAAATAACTTTTATTAAATTCATTACAATATATTATCTACTATTTAATGAAATACCTACTCGGTTTCAAGGAAGTTTTATTATGCTATTATATTATGGTGTTTCATCAAATTATGCTAGAGTAAAATTCATCCATCCTAATTTCATATCATATTTAAATAGGTAAGGCACTCCATTAATTTTGCTGTTTTTGTCGAAAGAGATCGAAAATACTGGTACACAAAGATTTCTTTAACTAACTTAGGAGAAGACCACTGGAAGTAGGTGTTGTCTCTTATTTGGGATTCCATCATCGCAATTTAAATCTATGTATTTTACTCGCAATACCCACTGATAGTTGTGGTTCATTAAAATCGCCGAATTTCCATTCGTTGTGAACATTTCATAAGAAAATAACTAAAACGAATGTTGCAATGGCGAAAATACTGCAACTCGGTGGCGACTCAAGTGTTTACAAATAATATAAATTATTGGTCGAATAGGTGGCACATACATTACTAGGAAATCAACAACTTCAGAAGTCATAACGAAGTAACGACTTAATAATACTGTCACAAACTGACTGTTCAAAGTTTTACGCACATTTCAATCGAATGTGTGACTCTATAAACAAGTCCATACCAAATAATATAAATATAATTGAACAAGAAACACGTACAATTTAGAAACAACACAACAAAAACAATATATCACAGAGACTTAAACATACTCATAAACTCATTAACTATTGGAATCATTGACTGAAAAGTCTGTCAGTAACACAAACAATACTGAATCTTCGAGACTCTACGCAGATGATTCTAAACGAAATTAGCACAATGACTATTACAGAATCTTTACATGAACGTTGTTGGACCCCTAATCGTTTAATTAAAAAGCCATTTTATTCATAAGTGTGTAATCTCTTCAAAAATTTTATCAAATTTAACTACCTAATTATACCTACGTACATACATGACTTGTTTATATTTTTCCTGAATAATTTCGAATGGTTATATAATTCCACGCGGCGTCGCCCAGGCCCCCTCCATTCATTTGTCCAGAACGTGTATTATTAGAAACACGTGTCTCTTTTCAAGAGCATTTCCAACGTCAACTCAAAATAAGTTGGCATATTCAATATCTTCTTATTTTGTTCCGTCGTCATTTGTTTATTGTATATTTTAGTTCTAGAGAATTATAAGTAGAAATACAGGTGATCATTGTCTATCCTAACTGGTGTTGTAATGTGTCCCTGCTGTTTAAAGAACAACGTTGCTGAAGAGTGTGTGTGTGTGCATCGGTCGTGCATGCGACTGGGTCGTGTATATTGGTCTAAACGTTGGTCCCAATGATTGCTATTGTGTGACGTCATCCACGCCGGCGCGAGAGGCGGGGGCGGGACACCGCGCTAGGGCCGGGCTCTCCGAATAAAGGCACATTTAGTCATGATTAATTTGTTCTACTATGCATTGCAGTACGTATCCTTAAATCCCTTTATCAGTAAGTTACTTTGTTCATCTCATTAAGGTGAGTCTAAAACTAGTCAAAGGGAACAATAACATTATTCTACTTTATATAAATTAAACGACACACCACTATTTTACCGGCCGATTCATTATTCGTACACGTTTGTAAAATTGGTATCACATCCTAAAGTTCTAAGATAATCGAACTCCATTCTCTAATCATTTTGGCAACAAGGTGGTGGAACTAAACATTGTCTAATTAACTAGTCGGCATACGCCCAAAATTAGCACTAGGGCGGAGACAGCTCAAAAGTTGTCTTCGCATTTGACCTCACGAGCCGCGGGCTGGGAGGACCACTGGGGTTCTGGCGCGTCCCACTCTGGGAACGACTCGTAGCTGAAGCTCTCTGAGTCCTCGAGCGCGACCTCCGTGCGACTGAACGCCTCAGCGAACTTCCCGATTTCGGTGGAACCGAATGCCTGTTGGAAAGCAGGCAGAGGCACTATCGGTGGCCGCGGCTCGGGAGGTGGCGACCGCCTGGGCTCAGGGGCCCGCGGCGCGCGGGCGGCGTCTGCGACGGGCCCCCGCGACGCGGGACTCGGCTTGCCGTTCTGCCCGCTGTACGGAGAGTCCTCGTACACTGGGTAGGGCGTCGATCTGCCTTCGGAAGCGCACATTTGATTTTGGAGATGCAACTGAGGACCCTGAAATAGAAGAAGGCAGTCTAGGTATAAATAACCGTAGCTACATTTCATTGAAGACTGTGAAGCAATGTATACTTATTTCCACTAAACAGTAATTATTTTATGTTCGATTGACCTTAACATCAACTCATCTACAGAAGAAGGCCTGAGCCTTCGCCTTGAATGTCTTGATTCATAATTATGTTGTTCCCGTAGGTACATTTCAATACGCGTGAGCGAGACCGCGATTAAGAAAAATATTTTAACTTGATTTTCCTTCTTTACCTCAGCTAATTGATCAGACGTTTCAATCGGCTTTATAGGCCGGGTTAGAGAGTGGCCTGGGGGAAATTCAGGGGAAACCTCCGACACGACCACGCGGGCTGTTTGAACAATGGAATACTTTAAGAGTTTGCGCTCCAGTGAGATTGTTTTAGCGGCTTCAACCAAATCTGAGGTGTCGATCAGAAGTTGCATTCAACTAACGTACCTTCGTCGGCCTGCAGTCGGGAGGGTACCGCGGAAGATCGCGCGCGCATGCCCCACGTGTCCATGCGCCGCCCGACCCGGGACCGCTCCAACCGCCACCCATTCCACCCATCTGCGAAACATCAACAAAGATTAAAACCGAATTCATATTTCGTAGTGCCACTCTGGTAACCAATAAGATTGATGCAAAAGTCCGTATGTAGAGAAAAGCGCTTTAGTGCAAATCGATTTCTGGGCCACTTCTTACCTTGTCACAGTGACATTAATATGAGATCTGTAGCGGCTTTCACATATAATTTCACTGTGGCAAGGTACGAAGTGGCCTAAATTGGTTGACAGTACAAATCAATCAATGTACACAAGCGGAACGTACATAAATAAAATAAATAAATATTTGTGGACAATCTTACACAAATCAACCTAGTCCCAAACTAAGCAAATGAGTTACGATATACATACTTATATAGATAAATATATACTTAAATACATAGAAAACATCCAAGACCCAAGAACAAATATTCGTGCTCATCACACAAATAAATGCCCTGGCCGGGATTCGAACCCGGGGCCTCCTGATTCGTAGGCAGGGTCACTACCAACTAAGCTAAAGCGGTCGACATAAAGAAAAAAGTACATTCGCAAAATGTGCACTACTCGCAAAACGTACACGTAGAATGTGCACTATGTAAAGAGTCCTAGTCGCAAAATGTACAAAACGCAAAATGTGCACGCAGAATGTGCAATATGCAAATAGTCCAAGTCGCAAAATGTACAAAAAGCTAAGAGTGAGTAATTATGTTAGCTAGAAATAAAAGTTTTAATATTAATGAAGATTATTACCTGATAATGCGACCACATTTGCGGCTCACAGTACGAAGACCCGCGATTGTTCAGCCCGCATTCTAACGGAGGCTGAAAACAAGACATTACCAAAGGTAAATTTATGCATAAAATAAAAATAAAATATTGATAAATAGAATTTTAATTTTTCATTTTTAGAATAGCAGGAAGGTCAATTTGAGAATTCTTCTTCTTCTTCTTCACATTTCAATTTGATAGCAATGTATTCAGATCGGTCACTCTGGATATGGAGGAGAATGCGAAAAACAAAGTGAAGTCAAATCAAAACATTAAACCTAACCTATAACTAAATTAAATCTGGTACAAATTCCTCTAATCTATAGACTGTGGCAGGCTTCCCACAAGCCTGCCTATATTCCCCCGCTGGATGAATATGCCTATCCTTTGGCAGAGGAATGAGCCACCCCTGCTAACTGCGTTTTCCTCCCTCAGCCTTTTAATTATAAACCGACAATATTGAAAAGTATTGGCTACATTGGGAACATTGCGTAAAAAACATATTCAAAATCATCACACTCAATCATTTAAATACGTAATAATAACCTCCTTCTTGTTAGAAAGTCGGTTTTAAAAACTTGAAACAAAATTTATTTTATGGTTTGAAGGAAAAGAAAAATATTTTTGTTTTGTTTCATAGAAATAAAACCGAGCAAATGCTTTGAAACTTTCTCAAAAGGGTATAGAAGCACATAAAACGATTTTTTTGGAAAGTTGAAAACAAAGTTTTGTAAAAACTTCTGAGACGGCATTGAACATAGAAAGCTGTTTACCTTGTCTTATATATAATTTAAATTACTAACAAAAAGTGTGAAGTATCGCGATTTGTATGAAACTAATGCTTGCTAATTTCTGGGTGACGTATGTGTAAGTATTAAGTGGGGCAAAAGGGACTACTGACTTTTTTTTGCAAATGATTCATTTGACCTATGTTTTTCCCCTAAGTAGTATCTTTTTTTTTCTGAAACCGTATATCAAAAGATATATAGATAGATTAAATAAAGATATATAGATAGAGATATAGATAAGAGATATTTTTTCAACAGTCCTGAAAAGTAAGGTTCACCGATTGGGAACCCAAACTTAGGTAGGTATGCGAATGAAAAACATGCGAAAAATAATCTGCTCATATATGAAGTGACATCGGGTAAAAGTCATGAAAGTATTATAGTGCGCTCCATTCACGACGACGCGCCCCTCCACAGCGCATCTCATACTAATCTATGCGCAATTACACGGAACGGGCGGTGGAGGGGCGCGTCGTCGTGGATGGCGCGCACTATAATATATTCTCATTATTGTGCCGATGTATTTGTACTGATATATTAACTTTATTTATTCTAATGAACCATTTGATTATTTTTATTCAAAATCGAACTTTGTAATATATATATTACAAAGTTATATATATAAACAAAATAATACGCTCAATCAATATGATCCACACAGTACACAAGCGGTCCTTATTCTTATATTAGAGTCGTGTGTATTTCATTTTGAGCACTTTTACTGCTGACGGCAATAATACGGCAGAACGAATTTTAGGAAAAGGAAGCGAGCGAGATTGACAAACCAAATTTGATAATAGCTCAATACGCTTAGCTAAATAGACCCCAGAGCAGATTCGATACTGATATGATTTAGATTGATTTTAATATATTTAACACTCTTATTCCAAAATTTGAGTATAAGCGGGAGCGCGAAGCATGTTGAAATCAAATTAAAACGCGTTAGGTATGTATCATCGATTTTAGACATACCTAACGCGTTTTAACCCCCCAGGACGTGTCTACTCCATACGGCGAAGGCGCTTTGGCGGTGTGCCTCGTATCGATTCAAAGTGTCGAGTACGCGCCCTAGCCAACTGATGCCTTTCCATTCATTTTGATAAGGAGGAAACATGGGTACGTAGAGGTTGTTACTGTATGAGGCTGGCCATGTTTGGTCTAGAATCATAAAGTAACATATTCGTATTTGAATATATTCTGGAATGCCTGTCAAAGCGGCATTCTGCTGGAAACTAATAGTTTTCTAGGGACTCTGGCCGGGGACTCGCTCGGAGTCACACCTGATGTGTCACAATTGAATGTGAATGTATTCGGATATAGTATGAATACATTATAATACAATACTCAAAGTAATATGTAAATTTTCATTATAACAATTTTTCTGCTTCGCCTTAAGGTTGACTGGTAGAGAATGCCATATGGCATTAAGGCCGCCTTTTGTACGATAAGATTTTCTTTTGTGCTATAAAGATTAAATAAATAAATATGTAGCGTTACATGTCACAAAAAGAAAATAAAATAAGTAATACCTCATTGTAAATTATAATCAAACTTTGGACCAATCATTTCACGCTAATATAACGCTGCATCTCTTTCTTTAATATTGCAAAAGAAAGGGAGGTGAATACGCAACGCGAATGACCACGCATAGCGAAGTGTAGTAGCGGTCTTAGATATCGCTAATGTGTTAAACAGATATGTGTGTCATAAGAAATAAATAGCACAGAAAACAAGGAGGCAGTAAAACAAGCTACAACTCATTATAGTCATTATTTTAAAGGATCGCGATTCGCGATATTAAATAAATACTTGCAGTGTTAATACTAGTCTCTAGCAATATTTATTTATTCCATGGACATACTCAGGACTGGTGTTATCCTTACATTTCCCAAAATTCACGTCGCTCATCATATCACAAGCTGCCATTAAAACAAGTCGAATATCGCCACTGTCGGAATGAGTCGGCAGATGTAACGGACGAGCGCTACGTTGGGATTCACAACGCCCGCCGACAACTCGCTCTAAGTGAACCACTATAAAGTTGACCTTCAATTTCACATACATTTCAAAAAATTCAAAAAATAAGCTCTTGACAAGTTGTACACATACATTTTAAATAACGTTTTCTATGCAAAGTTTCCATTTCACATTATAGTTAAACGAAACATATTCGAGAGCAAATTGCTGATCGATTCTCTTAACAAGCACTGTCCATAAGTCTCCCATATATTTAACGAAATGAATATTATAAGTAGTATTGATATGCATACACTACATAATATGATAGTCTAAAAGTTGCATTGCCAAGCCGCACGGATATTTAGTGTAATAACGATGTTAATAAATTAACAAACTGATTTCATGATTCGGCTAGTAAAACTTTTCAGGTATACAAGGTAGGTACCATTGAGATGAGTTTGGACAGGTTACGAATCGCATAAGTGACGGACCAGACATTGATCCAGCGTGCGACCTTATCTTCCTTGAACATGTTATCCACAACCTAATACTGTAGAGCGTATAAACAGAACACTAGGCAGACTACCAATCCATAGCAAACATTTTCTTGAAAATGACTAGGGGTCTAGTTCGGATATACTCCATGGTTGTGATTGTGAATCACTATTGCGTCCGAAGTGTAGCCGGCTCGCCAGACATCGATCCACCGCGCGATCTTACCTCCTTCCCGACATGCTAAACATTATTAACCCCAAAGTAATAAAACAGAGGGAACAAAACAATAGACATAAGCAGTCAATCGCTATTTCAATTGATTTTGAAATGCCGAGACGCTTTTTGTAGGAATATCACGGAGTCCAGTTCACGTGTGGTTGGGATTAGTGAGACGAGTATTGGTGGATCGTGAATAGCTAAACTGCACCCGCAGTGCACCCGGATCGTCGGACATCGATCCACCGGGCGACCTTACCTCCCTTCATCCCGACATGGACATGCTAAACATATTAACCCCACGCTAATACTACAGAGCGGATAGATAGAATAATCATCATCATCCTCCTAGCTTTATCCCAGTACAGTTGCATCCTGAAGGATGCCTGGGGTCCGCTACCTAATCCCAAGATTTGGCGTAGGCACTAGTTTTTACGAAAGCGACTGCCATCTGACCTTCCAACCCCGAGGGGAAACTAGACCTTATTGGGATTAGGCTTTGTCAAGTGAGTGGGCAACTTGAATGTTAGAAGTTCTCAAGCCGCCCGAAGGCCTCCAACTTGGCTTAACGACTGCTGCCGTAGACAGCAACCGGGATCAACGGCTTAACGTGCCTTCCAAAGCACGGAAGCGCTCAGTTAGTAACCACTCAAAGCGGTCACCCATCCAAGTCCTGACCGCTGCCCACGTTGCTTAACCTTAGATACCGCAAGGGGTACGCAGGCGCCGCTGGGCCACGAGCGCTCCCCGCTGGGCCACGAGCACTCCGTATAGATAGAATAATCGGAACCTGTAAATCGCAATATCAAGTGTTTTCAAAACTAATGAATTAATGCCGAAATAAATATTCAGGGACAATTTCACACAAATCGTCCTAGTATCAAAATAAGAAACATCCTACAATCAGAAACCAAAGATTTGTGCTTATTGTCCTTAACGGGATTTGAATGCGGGACCTCCAGTTTTGTGGGAAAGTTCGCATTAACTAAGCTAAAATAGTCGTAAAGTGTTCTTAATTTTTTTTACTCTAGCCAGAATAAAATGCGTTCAATGCTATCTTTAATTAAGTGCATCATATTAAACTTTTTTTATGTAGCGGTGACCGTGTTTTATGTTTTTATTTGCGTGTTTTAAGTTCCCGTTTGTTATTTCACGGCGTAGATAAATAACACAGTAATTGTAATAAGGCAACATCTTTTAGTGTCGTCGAATGCATTCAGTTACGTCAAATAGTTAAACGGCGTATTATGAACGTGATCCCCCATCTAAATATTTTTATGACGATGAAAATTCTTTGGAAAGTATTTGATGTTTTTATATTAAAGTACAACATACCTAATGGTAAATCTATGAAATGAAATTAACTAATCAATAGCAGGTTGTGTCAACATCCTCTTTGAAACATAATAATCCAGTAACGTTGTCGCCTGAAAGTACGGGGTAGTGTGCGTTAAATCCGGTAGTTCTGATTTTTTGCAGACTTGTTTATGATGTTGGCCCAATGAATAATCCAAGTTTGTGGACTCGAGCGCCAAACGCAACTAAATTAAATAAATAAATATAAATAAATATTTGTGGACAATCTTACACAAATCAACCTAGTCCCAAACTAAGCAAAGCTTGTACTATGGGTACTAAGCGACGCTATACATACTTATATACATAAATGGATACTTAAATACATAGAAAACATCCAAGACCCAAGAACAAATATTCGTGCTATTCACACAAATAAATGCCCCGGCCGGGATTCGAACCCGGGACCTCCAGCTTCGTAGGCAGGGTCACTACCAACTAAGCTAAAGCGGTCGTCAAAACTCGAAACTATCTCAAAAATCGAAAAAAAAAACACTATAACCCGAAAGTGCTAGTTGCTGATTATACCTTGATTTTTTTTAAATAGACTTAATTTGCTATAATATGACACTAGAATCGTCTCTGTAGACCCAATAGTTTCCGAGATAAATCCTTTCAAAGTTTGAGAAATGTCGAAAAAATGATGAAATTCGAAAGGCTGTATCTCGGAAACTATTAGGTGTACAGAGACAATTCTAGTATAATATTGTAGCAAATCTAGTCTACTTTAATAATACAAAAGAAGGTATTATCAGCAACTAGTCCTTAAGGGTTATAATCGGTTTTTACGATTTTTTTTCAATGTTATTTAAAAAAACCATTATAACCCTAAAGGACTAGTTTCTGATAGTAGCAATAGCTCCTTCTTTTAGTATAATAATGAATTATTTATACTTATGTACACATTCAATATGTTAAACCCCTTGCTAATTTAATGGAAATGCGATCCAACGACTCTTATTACCACCGTCCCGTATCGGCTTTCCGCGGACCCATCCCGTAAAGTATTTGAGACTAATTGAAATCATATGTGAACCGTATTGATTTGTGCACTCCCTCTTACGTAAGCGCATAGGCACGCGTGTGAGCGAGATGTATTCAGTCCGAACTGGCAGTATCGAGTTGAAATAAGATTGTTAGTTGCAAATTGATACCTAATTCGATCGTGCACATAGCGCAACTTCGTTAGTCCAATTTGTCATGGCTCTACGGCGGGTGCTACGACGCTACGCGGCCTACGCGTCGTAGACAAAATCGATTGGATCGGTTACATGCATGCTCATAGACTGAACTAATTTCAACCATATGCGTTCAGTAATAAAGTAGTTATTGAATTGGTTTGTATATAGAGATTAAATGTTTGTTTAAATGCACGGGTGGACTGTTGTAATTTGACACATACTCGTAGGTTTGTTGTTTCGTTGTAAATTATGCTGGCGCTCTGTTTACGTAATGTTAAAATTGAATGGACATTGAATATGAATAAAATATTATTTATTATTATACTAATTATATATACTATTATTCAACCTCAAAAAACAGTACATTGACCTTAAAATAAACTTAATATGAATTGCATTCCACCATGGTAACCAATCCAACCACTATCAACCCTTTGATCTACGTTGTCTGAAGAGAAAGTTGCAACACTTTAAGTGGGCGCTCACTCAGTAGGCGCTTTTCTTTACATACGATTTATCGCATGTTACCTACGAGTGTAGTGCTATGAAATCGTGGGCAGTGAAAGTGTTAAATAATTAATTATCAGAGAGTTAGAATAGTAATTACAATAATTATAAAGTTAATGCGAATAGTTTCACTAGTAGGATTTTTCAATGAAAACATCACAATTTTTGTGGCTTTTCCAGGAAACCGGTCTAATCCCCAACAACGTCTAGTTTTCTTTCTAGGTTGGAAGGTTAGGTGAACAAAATTAACATTAATTATCATATCAGGTGCTAAGACTGCTAAGTAAACTCCGCGTGAAAATTAATTTATTTATGTCACACCTAAAATTGCCACACATAAAATTTTGTACTTACCACGGGCGATAATAAAGAAAGCCTCAGATCGCATATTTATCGCCCTTGCCTTCGGCTCGGGCGTAAAATACCTGCGATCTGAGACATGCTTTGTTTTATCGCCCTTGGTAAGTAATGTACTATTATCTTGATAAATATAAAACGAGAAAGAATGAGCGGGAGTGACAAAACCTGACTCAAATTCAATGCGTACAATGAAATAGAACCTTAGGTGTCATTTTACGAGTCACTGGAGACACTTACAACAATGTTAAACCCTGGCCTTACCGGCCTCGTAAAAATACCTTCCAACTACTTATATAAGGTCGCAAACAGGTAATAAACACGTGATGGAAGAACTTCTACACATCATAATAAGGTTATCGATTGCTTTTCTACTGGCAAGATGAGGCGAACCAGAGAGGGTTTTTCGGCAACATTTAGAATAGAGTAGAAACAACGCAGATAGGCTCAGCGTGGGTAGATACCCCACATGGTGGACTGGATGACCTGGTAAAGATCGCGGGAGTCCGCTGGATGCGGGTGGCGCAGGACCGGTCATTGTGGCACTCTTTGGTTTGGCCCAAATTTGGCTTATTCAATTTACCTTATATTTAATCGTTCCTTTACCAATACTTTAAATTAATTAATTAGTTGTTTCCAATAAACACATAACAAAGATAATCATGTCTTACTAAATCGGAAAAAACTTTATTAGAAATACTGAATGGGTTTTCGAAAACGGAAAACGAACCAATAAATGGCCATTTTCACTTTCCGGTATACCCTCCTTTTTTTCGTATCTATGTAATTTTGGGATTTATGACTCAGAATCACGAGTCCATTTAAAAAAGTTAGTTTTGTGACGCTTTTTTCATAGTTTATATGGCTCGTCACAAAACTGACCCAGAAAATTTGTATGGAAAAATCAAGAACATTTTTTCATTGATTAATCATTTAAACCAATGTGTAACACATATGTACAGTCACCAGCACCAATATCAGCCATAACAAAGGCGGCATAAATATCTGACACGTCCTTACGGCCCTACAAATTTATGCCGCCTTTGTTTTTGCAGATATTAATGCTGATGACTGTACATACACACAAACATATACTCACGCCCGTGTCCTATTGGGGTAGGCAGAGACTAAAGAACGCCAACTACTACGGTCCTTGTCCTAACATACTTATTTTGCTTCAATCACATCCATACATCTCATACATGCTCCGCCAGTGTATAACAAGAGCCTTATCGCAAAAGTAATATTTGTTTATTTACTGGTGCATCCATATTGCTGTAACTTTCTACTACAGACAGCCCCAGAACAAATAAAGGCATTGTAAGATAAGAGACACATTGACACGTCCTAAGCATTTCACGGCATAAAAACCCTTACAAACTAGTGGCGGGAGATTTGTCGGCTAACTATCGAGCGAGGGGCGGGACGGCCACGTGACTTATCGATCAGCGCCCACGACACGCGGAAAAATCAACCGCTGACAGCTTCACCCCCCTTCACCCCCGTTAAACCCCCCACCCCACCCCAATCCCTCATTAGCGCCTTTGTGCCGCTCACTTGTCTAGAAACATGATGCCGTAATGATACCACTTTTCACTCAATTATTTGGACGGGCATTGGTGACTGGATGGCTGATAAGGCTTTTGTTATATTTTGTACGTTGGTTTTTGACGGTTAATTTATTTTTAACGGCTATCATATTTAATGCGTGTTTACTTTATCATGCTTGATGGTTCCAAAATAAACATGTATTATTTATGTATATGTCTGACTTAGTATGCTCAGTGTTTGATTAATGTTATATTTATATCTGTAATATGTTAACTGCTTATATTTAAAATATTTATAAAGGTATCAATTTGTGTTATTTAACTGATACTCTATCCTATAATGTTGTTGTGATACTTCCATTCTATTACCTATTTACATGGTAGGTACCATTTTATGTTTCCGTTGTGTTACCTATTAACAGTATATCTACATACATACTGTACCATTTTCATTTATTAAATAAACCTTACATTTTGAAATACTGTATTTCACCTTTAAAGAAACAAATAATAGGGATGTCGACTCAACATTTTTTTATTACTTCAATAGAAAGAAGACATAAAACTATGCCAAATAGTGAAAATCCTATTCAAATATCTCAAAAAATAACGAAGCTACAACGGTTAGAATGTTCGTAGTTAGAGAGAGAAAGTGCTACCTAACCGTGACGTCACTTTTAAGTAGCGCCATAGTAAATGACGATCGTTCAATACAAAGGTGTGTTTTGCGGAAAAGGGACAGAACATACCCACTCTTAAAACTTTGAAGACTTATAATTACGTAATTATTTATTTGTTTGAATTACTTTTTTCGCCATTTGATTGAGAATTTGAGCCTTTATGTAGAAAATTTGGATTTATTGATTTTCTTTTATAGTGTCGTCATCCCTATTGTACTAGCAAATTGTAACACGACCAAATATCAAAATAAAATATGTACAGTATATGTGCAACGAAAAATTTCTCCAAAGAGTTTAAGTTTGCCACTTAAAAACGTCACATACGTTACTTAAAAAACACAAAGTAATATTGAAATGTGCAACGAAGTGAATTCTCGTAGTCAATAGTGATCCTGATCATTCATAAACCGCCAGAAGTCAATGAACGGTCCCCTGCTCGATTACCGCGCCCGTTGGCTTACCAATTCGATACCGCTGCGGACGAATTAAATCGTTGCCTTTTATGCCTTTTACGATATTCGCTGTACCTAATTGGTGTGACCGCTTTGGGGCAACAGTTAATCAGATGTGTGATATATCTTATTTGCGACTTTTTGCGAGTGGGAATAAATAAAAGATGAAAATACTGCACCTAGGCTTCTTTGCACGGTTAAATTCAAATAACAACAACAACCAAACATCAACAAACAACACCAATCGGACATCATCAATCGAACATAAGGTAAAATTACTTGTGATATAATAGTAAGTATATAGTTCAAATTCGAAAAACGAAAATTTTTCTTTTTTCAAATTTAAGCCTTGTCATTTTGACATAAAGTGCCCATGTCGAATACTAGTGCAGCGACTGCAGCGTTGAGCACTAGTACTTTTACCTTAAATTGAATTGGTAACTTTTGTGTCGTTGTTACACCACCACCACTACAAGCTAGCATCATCATCGTACAGTGACGTGTCTGATCCAAAAGCCCTTACGATAAATACGAATTGAATTATTTGTCGCCGAATACAGATCCTTGGGCAACGCCTGAATATAAATTAGGGACGAGCGTTAAAAGCGCGTATGATTGATAATAAATGGAGACTTAATAAAGAGGCCGGTCGCTGACACTGACCTACATTTACATACCTTTGCGCGCATTACGAGTATATAAAGTATGTAGATATTATCTACATACTTCATTTAATTTACGAGTACTGTTTTACTAAGGAGGGACATTCTGACGTTTTTCTATTTCTTGCCATTCAAGTGATAGCAAATAACAAATTATATCATCCATTTTATTATTTTTGCACACAACTTTTACCACGTAACTAAGAATATCCTACGTTGATAAAATGTGCAAAATTAAATATTTCCATTCTTTACTTATTTCGACTTCATCATATCAGCCGAAAGACGTCCACTGCTGGACATAGGCCTCCCCCAAAGAGTGCCACAATGACCGGTCTTGCGCCACCCGCATCTAGCGGACTCCCGCGACCTTTACCAGGTCATCAGTCCACCTTGTGGGGGGTCTACCCACGCTGCGCCTTCCGGTCCGTGGTCGCCACTCGAGAACCTTTCGGCCCCAACGGCCATCGGTTCTACGTGCAATGTGCCCCGCCCACTGCCACTTAAGTTTAGCGATTCGAAAGGCTATATCGGTTACTTTGGTTCTGCTACGGATGGCCTCATTTCTGATGCGATCACGCAGAGAAACTCCCAGCATAGCCCTCTCCATTGGCCTCTGAGTGACTTTGAGCCTTCTTATGAGGCCCATGGTGAGCGACCACGCTTCCGTACCATATGTCATCACTGCGGAATATTTTTATTTCGACTTAGCGACAGAGAAAGTATGTGTAAAAATGAATGCAGTAATAACCCCACATTTGAGACGTGAATGAACTAACAGCGATACACGCTTAAAATATTGGTTTAAACGGCTCTAACGCGTAACGTTTCGACACGTTTTATGATGTTTTGTAAATTAAGTCTGTTCGAGATGATTCTTAACGAATGTTTATCAATAGGTTTTTTTTAATTTATTTCCGCGAAAGGTCCGGGACCCCATGGTCCCGTGAAATGGAAAAGACATATAATAATAATAATATTTAAAGCTACGCCTTCGGAAAATTCCACTTCCTGCTCAGGGGGGGACATAAAATTAAATTACTAATACTAATTTGCCCATTCTCCTTTAAGCACGTCCCGCGCGCGGAAATTCCCACTTTATGTGACTTAAAAGTACTATGTATAAATAGTATATAATGTGTAATTACCGTGGGAGGGAGAGGCAGGTGTGGCGCGGGCAGCGCGCGAGCATCCCTCCGCGCCAGCGCGCGACGCACGCGCGCGTCCTTCGTCGCGTAGGCGCCGTAGTCTGTGCAACAAAATGAACATTAATAAACAAAAATTTTCAGTGTTTCGCATAGTTATCAAGGTAGGCGCCATAGTCTGTGCAACAAAATGAACATTAAACTTCAGTGTTTCTGAAAGTTACTTATCAAAGTAGCCAAACCTATCCTGTGCAATAAAATGAGCATTAATAAACAAAAATTTTCCGTGTTTCACATAGTTATCAAAGTAGGCGCCGAGGTCTGTGCAATAAAATGAACATTAAACATCAGTGTTTCATATATAAGTAGTTATCAAAGTATTAGGCACCATAATTTTTGCAACAAAATAAAGTGAAACAACACTATATGTTGTAACGATTAATAGTTTTTTTTACATACACCCTGTCTAAAAACTGTATATTAGTAATAAAAACAAATTGTTGTTATAGCACTTTTATCTCATTTGTGACACATACGAACATTACACGAACACATAGACAACGTGAACTCATAGCTCCTACGCTGACGCACACATACACAATGTGCATGTACAGCTCAACACACAACCATGGCTCACCCGCGCTCGTGATCCAAAAGTACCCTAAGATTGAATATCAATTGGATTATTATCACCTGGCAGTACCAAAGATTTGGTACAATCGTACTATAAATATTTCTGAAATATGGTTTCATGAAAACGAAACCAGCGCCCGTAGCACATGTTGCGCTCGAGAGTATCTCGACTTATCTCGAGCTACGCGTCTTTTTCTGATTGACGCTGTTAGAAAGTGACGGATAGCTCGAGATACGCCGACATACTCTCGAGCGCAACACGTGCTAGGCCTACAGGCAAAGATAGGCGCCATAGACGAAGTTTCAAGTTTCAACGATATCAACACGACTATAAGAATCTTCGTAAAACCTTGGGGAGCACATTAATTACAAAAACAGGGGACAATTCCGTAATCCTTACACCTTTTTGATGTCTTCCTTGGCGCTAAATTATAATACAAATTGTTATCTGCCGCGTTAAATTACGTGAAAATCTTCATCTACATATTTATTAATCGCTGACCCGACTTTTCCGAGGGGACACAGGGGACGAGACTGCCATACGACAGGCGCTTAATGCCCTGTTTGTTTTATATAGTACTAGTTTTTGCCCACGTCTTCGTTCGCGTGAAACTCGTTCATCGCGATAGAATGTAATTGTTATTATTTTTATATCAGGCGCTTACCAAGTTATCGCTCTTCCATACAAACTTCCACTCCCTTGAGGGATGATTTCCGGAATAAAAAATATCTCATGTCCTTCCCCGGGACTCAAACTATCTCCATGCCAAATTTCATCCCAATCGGTCCATCGGTTTAAGCGTGAAGAGGTAACAGACAGACAGACAGACCGACAGACACACTTTCACATTTATAATTTTAACTTTTATCTCACGAGCGCGAGTTGGCCATTGTTGTAGTTGTGACACATACGAACACAGAGACAAAGTGAACTCATAGCTCCTACGCTGACTCACACATAGACAATGTGCATGTATAGTTCAACGCACAACTATGGCTCACCCGCGCTCTTGAGATAAAACTCTACTATCCTATACAAGTTATATGCAAGAATAGGCAAGAAACAAATGAACGCCCCATGTATTTTAGATAAAACAACAGGCTATAAGTATACGTTTTTCCTGTTGATTGTCACGCGTCTCTTTTCTTTATTTGAAAGTGACAGTTAAATGCTAAGGCTGGGTTGCACCAGACCGTCTGTAATCGTACCAACGTACGAACACAGACCGGTCATCGTCAAATATGGCGCCGGCAGCTGTCATCCCATAGAAACTTGACAAACTTTCCATACAATCAGATTTGAAGAAAACCGCTGCGGCACTTACGATTACAGACGGTTTGGTGAAACCAGCCTTAGACGCTGCTGTTAAATTGAGAAGCAACTGAGCATTATTATGCTAAGGCTTTGTTTACGTACAGTCAGCTACAAAAGTATTTATATAAAAAGCCGTTTCAGTGTGACATACAGGATGGATTTTCTTTTTGGGTCAGTGAGGGTGACGCGAAAATGGTCTTAGAAGATCTTCCCTCGATTTCAAATTAATGAAAATGTGCGTTGTCAGATTAAACATACAGGGTGCTAGAAAAATGAAATTTTTGGCAAACTTTTTTTAATGCCATTCGATCCCATTTCTATCCAGGATCAAAAGCTTATATGGCACAAAAAAAAATATCCGGCCAGAAAAGCCACAAATCGAGGAAAACTTGATTCGGTGGCCTGGGGAAAATCCTGGGGGAAGCTCCGACACGAGTACGCGGGCGGTTTACACTGGAATACTCTAAGAGTTTGTGCTCCAGTGAGATTAGTTGAGCGGCTTCGAATCTGAGTTGTCAGTGGAATCGAGCTACTGGGGCTCCTTGTCGCTGTTCCACTGAACCAAGCCTAGCTGAGGAAGAGTCCAGCAAGAAACTCAGGTACCCAGGGAGGGTGGCCCAAGCCAAAAGGCAGAAAAGCGCGAGGGGTGCTCCAGTGCGTTCAGTATGAGATCCTGGAGTCCCCCGCATGAGAGCGCAGATGGCGTTTGTCGTGGAGTTTTTAGTGGTTATAAATACCACAAATAACCCTGGCATTCCCCCATGACTGGATACCTGGTTCGCAGATTTTCTCCACGTAAAAAAAGGCCCTCACGTTGTCTGTGTTCGTATGTGCCACAACTACTACCACCCACGCTCGTGAGATAAAAGTACTGTAACTGGCCAATAGTAGACCTTATCTCTATGGAACAAGATTCACGGATCCAGTTAGCCGAGTCGTCGGTAATATATTAACAACTTACCCCCTTGTTCATAAACGCCCATCAAATAAATTTCGTTTGTCCTCATCTGTCACTTTGTCATTCTTGTTTGTTGGAAGTGGACGAAACACATTTTAGTTAGGTAGCAGAGGTTTGTTAAGTTTTGTGAATAAGGGGGTAAGTGGGGGTGGGGGACCTGCAAGTCCTGGAAAATTAGTCTGCGTAAAATTGTCGTAAAAATGTAATAAATACTTAATCTTTTTTGGGACTTTTGTAAATGTCCTAATGAATTGGATTAAATAAAAACTTACCTTATAAAATTATTAGATATTTAATTACATTATCTTATTATTAATCTAAACTAAATCTAATTATTTAAACCTGCATCGACGTAAAAATTTAATTTGAAATAAACATATAGCTACCAGATATCGATCTATTGGATATGCACAACTGCCAGAAACTACTATTTGCTCAATGCGAAAATAAGAAAAAGAATAACCTTAAAAAGAGATTACTATTGCCAAGTTAATGGTAAAGGGATTTCATCTGAATAGAAAAACCCGACGTCGATTTTGTTAAGATTGAAAGTTTTTTTAAGAACCTAAGTATACATTTTTATTGGTCAGTTGACTACCAATAAACCTAGTTAATACTCCAATAATTTACTTAGGTATAACATGTACATAGTCGTGTGCAGAAGCTATGTAACATAAGTCGTGTGTAAAGTATATAAGCTGTGACCGATATACTTCATTCACCCATATTAGAACTAGCCGAGTAGTCGCGCTAAATTGGCCGTAGCTAGGTCGATAATTAAGTGGAGCATTGTTTTCTAGCACCGCAAACATAAGGCGGTATATTTCACGCAGCATATATACGAAGTTCGCAGCGAACTCGACACGGGTGGCAGCCGCCCGGTCAATATGTAGAGTGGCTGAGGCGATCAATCGCGTCGAGAGGGGAAAGAGGGGGGTGGAGAGGGGGGCATCGACCACCTGTAGCGTCTCCCCCCCCCCCCCCCTCTGCGCCCTCCGACATCTACACGTGACGTCGCCGAGAAATCCGCCCAAACGTAAACATTAAATTCAAACTTCATTCTTCGTTGAGAATGCCGACGTTAGCACGCGCTCGGATGCCTATGTCTCGTATTAGTAAACAAATTGGACGCACTAACAGTCTCACTGGGATGAACTTGTTTATGAGCCGAATGAGACATTGTAATTTGTTAGTAGCAACAAGTGGAGTTCCATACGATTGTATGAATAATGAACGTGTTCTATTTTGAGACACTTTTGCCTTTAAAAGTTATATTCGGCTGACGTTAAAATAGTTGACACATTTTGCGGCGCAAGGTCGAGAAAATCGAAAGGACAGGACTAAAGTAGTTTTTTATAAGGTTTCCTTTCAATTGCACAATAAAGTAGGTATGTAGTACCTTTGCGAGTCAAAATGTACCTACTCTTCATTAATCTACTAATATTACCTATAAGCAGAGGTTGGATTGTTTTGATTTAATATTGCTAAACTGGCGTTTAAATGCTGAAGTTTAATCATCCAATTTAATTTAGAAAACTATGGTTTTTACTTAGTTTACTTCGTCCTTTCAACCATGCAACGATATACAGGGTGTTTGTCACATGGTTGGACAAACGAAAACTGCAAAGATGTTAGTTAGGCCATATGTTACCCTATGAATTTGGTCTAAAGTGAAAAGAAACACTGCTTTGTGTTTACGGAAAATCTTCGCTTTTTTTCGTCTGTTCAACCATGTGCCAAATAGCCTGTATATTAGACGCTACAATTTAAGGTCATAATTAAGTCAGAATTTTTAAAGAGGTCAGTATAACGTGCACAGTCTGTATTAAAAGGTAATAAGGGCCTTTTTGCAATCATTTCATCAAATCAAATGGTAGGTTTGTTTAGCTTATTATTATTAATTGTATCTGTAATCTTATAATTTAATTTGTAATTCTATAATTCTATGTGTCAATGTTACACGAAATAAATGATTTTAATTTAGTTTAATTTAATTTGAGGTCTATGCCAGCGTATAGCCACTTGTGCTCCCGACTGTTCGTGTACACCACCACTAAATCCGACATCGTGGGGTTATTCCGGTTACTAAATATTTTAAGAAATAATTGCAAATGTAGTTGCTTTCTGTTCGGTTATAGGTATTTACAAGTTATAGCTATTACTAAAGAATAAAATAAACTGAATGAATTCCTGGCTAAGGAATCTAGAGATTTAAAATGTTTCGTTTTAAATATTTTTCTGGGAGCAGTTACTTAATTAACTGAATGCTAGACTCAAGAAAAGTACGAGAAGTATCATAGAAACGGTTCACAAGCGGGGGATAACTTGGTACATACATTTCGCCGAAAAGCTTTTTTTTTTTGTTTTTTTTTTTTTATTCGGTTATGAATGAAAGTTGATAGGTAAACTGAGTTTCCTACAGTGTTTTTCCCGGATTGGGATAAATTCCATATAACATAGGATTTTTAGGGAATATAATTAGGATAAGTTTTTATTTCTATTACACCGAATCATGAGTCCTTTCGGTTAAAGGGCTCATGATACGTTAATAAATATCTTCTGAGTAGTTTGTGGGCTCGTGATAGCCACATTAATTCATTTAAGTTTGACTTGTAATAGGTATGTTATTATCAATAAACTATGTCTGTGTCTATTAAAACGAAAAATAAGAATCAGCCCTGATACTAATTCAGAATGCAAAATGTATGTCTCAGACTGACCCCAGAGTTCCTCGCTCGAAGGTCAACCTAGCAACGCGGGCACTTTATCTAGATTGGCCTCGACTTGTGACAAGGATACGAACTCAAGGATTGTTGAAATGTGGGTTTTACAGGTATAGGTATAAATATGGCAAGGATCGATACCCTTATGCACAATAAAGGTTGTTTTCGCAAAAAAAAAACGGTTTTTTCAAGATGAATTACGCAATGCTGCGCTCGCGTGTAACAGAATCATATACATGAGACCCTACTACCCTTCCGTGTTGAATGAGTTATTAAGTAAAGTTTTATGAAATAAGGTAATCATGCTGGCATTTTTCTAATCACAAGAAAAATAATATATTTTTGTGGGGATATAGCACGCTAGCTAAGTCATAAGTACCTATGTCATTAATTAGAGTTATAGTCGGAATTATTTGAAATGAGCAATTTGCAAAACTGTCATCACAAATGGAAATTTCTTAGTTTGACTGTAGATCAGGATTAAAATTTGTTAGAAAGTTCATCTCAAATAAATTCCACTATTTAGTAGATCGTTTAATCCACGAAGAAGCGCCTCACTTCATATTACTAGTACTTACTAGTTTATGTTTTGGTTTTAGGCTAGCTAGGTAGAAGTAGGATGCTTCTTCGTGAGTTTATACATCTATAGTTTATATATGAAATATACCAACCCATTGGCGAGACATGGTCATTATGATGTGCGTGTTGCGGATAGTCGTAGCGGTAGTACCGCGCGTACGGGTCATGGTGAGCGTGCGCGTAGTAACCATACGGTGCGTACACGTACGGCGCGTAACCCTCCCAGCCGGGCGGGGCGTACCCGCCCGCGCGGTACTCGTAGTTGCAGCAGTCCATCCTACGCGCGTAAAACGCGCGGCGCGCGCGCACCCGCCGACCATGCTCGCCGCTGCGCGCACCACATCACTCGCACCACCGCGCTACGCTACCATAACGCGCTAAACATGATAATCCTCCCAGCGTTGCTAGGATACCGCGGCAAATTTTCTTCAATCTAGTTTTTTTCGAAAAGTCGCTAAGTGATCGGTAGTTCCGCGGCTGGCGGGCGCGGTACGTTAGTAAGCGGAAAGAGGTCGTTCGAGTTTGCCGGCGACGCGACGAGAGATTCGGGCGGAGGGGGCAGGGCGGGGGAGGGGCTACGCCCGCTCGCCGGCTCGGCGCAGCGCGGCGCTCGACGGACGCCGACTGAACGCTGCGGAATCGATATGCCGCCGCCGCCCGCCCGCCCGCCCGCCGCGCCTCGCGCCTACCTGCGCCCGTATTGCGCGCGAACTTTGTCTTCCCAACGGAATTTTATATTTAGAATCACGTTGAAACAATTGATCAATACTTTGCACTATCAATTAGAAAACACTTTCTCTAATCACGCTAAATATACCTAAGCATAAACTCTTTATTTCAGGTTCGCCTTAATTGGGAAACCCGCCCTGCGAACTTATTTTTTTTTGTTTCAAATATTCACGACAGTTGATGCAATTGCGAGAGCTTTGACGGTTAGAGTTGAGTTTATGTTTTACCTGTTGCTTGGATACATTCTGAGCGTTGTGTGTAGTTTTTGAATTCTGCTCGTCAGTGACCCAAATGGCGACCGCTCGTGACGTCTTCAGCCCTGAAAGAGTAACCAACTTTTGCACATGCCCGATTCCCGTCACGAGAAAGTAATTCCTCACAAAAAGCAGTACCGTCAAAAAATTGTCCTTTAATACAAAATCTAAAACATTAGTAAACCGAGATTTTCATTAGCAGACATTACACGATTAAGTACAACTCTAGACACCTTAGTTAATGTTCCATTAAAACAACTTCAACCAATTATTAGTTTTATATATAAATTCAGTGCCCTTACCATGAGTTTACATGACCGTACTCGCTATAGCGACTGCGTAAAGTAAACATTTGTATGGACAAAAGTACAGCGCCTCTGGCGGTTACGCAATAGAACTAAGAATCGGCATACTAAGGCTGGGTTGCACCAAACCGTCTGTAATCGTAAGCGGTGTTCATCAAATCTGATTGTATGGAAAGTTTGACAAGTTTCTATGGGATGACAGCTGCCGACGCCATATTTGACGATGACCGGTCTGTGTTCGTACGTTGGTGCAACTGGCACTAAGGCTGGGTTGCACCAAACCGTCTGTAATCGTAAGCGGTGTTTGTCAAATCTGATTGTATGGAAAGTATGACAAGTTTCTATGGAATGACAGCTGCCGGCGCCATATTTGACGATGACCGGTCTGTGTTCGTACGACGGTGCAACTGGCACTAAATCGTTTACGCAGTCGCTAACGAGTACGGTAAGAGTTGCCGATACAAACTCATGGTAAGGGCATAGTTCATATCTTAGTACTTCAGCAACAGTTAAAGGGTGATTCTCATCATTAAAGTTAATTATGATGTCCACACTGACCCGAAAGTTAAGGCGATATATCGATTGAAAGAGACATCCTTTGTTTTTCGTTCACGACAAAACGGGATGCAATCCTCTCCGAGAATGGCTTTTTAGACAAATCTCGTTAAATATCTGACTGTGTGCAGGTTTATTAAATTTCCTCTTGTCAGTACCTAGATGAGGTAAAATACCATCATATTAACTTAATCGTGTCTTTTCATAATGCGTTGTTTTAGTAAAAAGGCTGAGGAAAAAAAGGAAAATATAGACTCGACTTTGGATTTATTTTCTATCGAGAAAATTTTAAGCAATCATGTTTCGCTATTGTCAGTAACACAATCATATAGTCAAGAATCATATATCTGAAAATCAGCCCCTACTGTTTGCTAGTCTGGGCAGGACAGCGTTTCAAAGTCTCCAAATTTCTCAGTTTAGCGCCTTAAGTTAAAAGTTAAGGGAATCAGATTGCAATTTAAAATACTGTTGACTTCAGTTTATTATACAATGTTTACCTGCGTCCCTAACTGTTAAAGATAGTTAAAGTCAAAAATAATCACTCAAGAGTCGTTAACGATCCAGGCCTGGCGTGGACAAATAAGACTATGGTGAATTTTGGAATGAGAATCACCTTAAATGTTTCAGCAATATTAAACAGTCACTCTTCCTCATTTATTATGTACCCTTTAAAATAACTGGTCACATGCTCGCCGTTTAACCTTAACAGTTTTCGGGGTTACGAAAGTTTGATTGCATAATTAGTTATTTATTAATACAGGTCGAAGCGTAGACAAGTTAGTCAAGTCATGTGGCGATATTGTTAGTAAGTACAGTCAACCGGTTAAGAATAAATTAAAAAAAGAAAAAAAAAAAAAAAACAAAGAAATAAAACCGACTTCATACAAAACACATAACTGCCTAACTTCCAATATCTCAATATGGGACTTTACCCTTCTTATTGAAAAATGTAGTTTATCAAGTATGTATGTATGACACTGTATTGCACATAAGAAAAACATTTACAAAAATATATATACAAAGGCGAACTTATCCCTCAGCTAACCTTCGAAAAAAATAGAAAAGGGAATGTAACGCACGAAACCGATAGACAAACTTAAGTATTTATTAGTAATGTAATAAGAAACAGTATCACGAAATTTCAAGTTCGTAGGTCAATGAGAAGTAAAAATTTTGTGACAGACGACCGACGGACGGATGGACGGACGCGTGAGTGACAGCAATAGGGTTCCGTTTGGACCATTCGGGTACGGTACGGAATGCTAAAAACGGAGTATAGACGCATAGCCAATACCAGGCATTTCCCCGTATGTAGACGAACGCCGTAGCGCGTTAGCAGCATGTTTCTGTCTTGTAGCGAAAATCGCACGTCGGGTATGAACCATGCACAGAATAAGTAATAGTACTGCGTACAGAAGTTGCACTGTTAACAAATCGCCAACTTACAACCCCAAATTATAATAGGTAAATAACAAATGTTGACCACACCAAGCGAATGACGAGACGACGCGACCGTCCGGTAGCAATTCGCGACCGCCACTGAATGAGTACCACCTGGGGATGTACTTGCAGCGGCGCGGCGAACTGACTGAGTGAAAGCCCCCTGACGCATGTTACAATGTGCGTCTTCATGGCCATTGCATCGCTACGCTAACGATCGCTACGTGTGCTACGCCGTAGCGCGTAGCAGCGTTTTCCCGCCTTGTAGCGGAAATCGCACGTAGAGGCATGACGCATATATATGTTGTGATTTGTCTATAGCGTCTAAGGGAGTGTAGGTACGTCTATGGTCGAAAGATCGATTAGCGACCAGATTTTCGTTCAATAACTGCCAAATAAAACGCACTGATTCATTAGGGTAAAAAATTTAATAACTCGAAAAAACTGACGTAGTCCCGTAACAGCCTATCGGCCCTATTTAAAACGAATTTAGAGATCACACAAGTCTTATCAAAGACAGGCTTTTCAATCGACTGTATGGAATAACAATTTCCAAATATTTCCAATTAAAGTGAAATATTGTTTATATTTTTCAGTTTTTCACTTTATTTGGAAATTGTTATTTCCTTAGCGGACGCATCCGCTTGACAAATTTAATTTGAGTATGTATGGGGTAGCACATTGTTTTTAACGATTCTCAATACAATTTGAGTTGAGACGTTAGTGCCGTAAAAAGTTGTAATAACTTCACGGTAGATGTCGCTACAAGCCTCCTTAAGGCTTAATTAGCAGAGTGTAATGAATGTAATGATAGAAAGATTCACCGTCACAAGGGTGGCTACCACGGTGGCTCAGTTGGTTAGAGCAATGCACGGATTCCAGAGGTCGTGGGTTCAAATCCCACCTGTGCCTCTGTGTTTTGTTGGAAATTGTATGGAAATACTACACAAACGTACAACCAATTAAATTTCTGGTGCATTTCTGACCTTGTCACAGTAAAAATCCCAAATATCCGTATAATAGTGCGTTACGCGTGTAAAGTTTGCTTATTTGCGAAGTTTGACAGATCTCTATAAGATGGCAGCTAAGCGCCATATTTTACGGTAAGTAACCAGTGTAGTGTGGTCGTAGCAACCTACCCTTAATTAATTAATTTAATCTTTATTAATTATCAGGCAACAAAGGCCCATAGATAAATATACCTTATAGCTAACATACATGCAAAAATTATAAACTATCCTTAACATTACTGTTGTTGTTTTTAGATAAAACTGTAACCATGAAGCTTCTGATCACATTTTAAAAAATGCGCGCGCTCGCTCTAGCACGGGCGTAGATACTAAGCGAGCCCAGAAACAGATTGAAATTCTACAATTTGGTTTGCAATATTCATATTATAGTATTCATATTATCATCATCAACATATGAACTCACTAGATGCAGACCTACACTCATGAATGCGATGTAGTTCCTACGATAGCCTAGTGCAGGTTTTAGCCTTAACAGATTCATTGCCGATTCTGAGAGCTACGCACTACGTTCGTAGATAACACGGTTTTTCTCATTTGTAGCGAAAACTGTCTACAAACGGAGAACACGATAAATCGTGTCCTTGGCGATGAATATGTTAACTTATTGACAACACCACTAACGTTACGTATGCTATGCCGAAGCGCAAAGCAGAAGTTTTCTGCCTTGTAGCGGAAATTGTGTGTCGTGATTAGGGTTTTCAGCTTTTCAGCTGAATTCTCCATGAAGGATCAAATCAAACTAGTTTTTACGTTGCTAGATTCGTCGGGGTATGAGCTCGAAAATAAAAAGGCCGTTTTTTTATAAAGCCACAGTCGACGAATCTAGCATAGTAAACGTAATAAACTAGTTTGATTTGCATTGAAAATTGGTTGAGAAATGCGACCTGTAGAACAAACCAAAATTCGTCCGTGGAAACACGAAATCATTGATAAAAAAATATTGCTTTGTTTAATTTCCAAAAAGTCACACGGCAAAAAATTCTATGTTGAATAGAATTATTTATGGTTTGGCAACAACCTAACTTGCTCACGAAACTTCATGAGAATCAGTTAAAACATTTTTTTTTTAATTTCCTGAAAAGGACTTAACGGTCCAGTTATTTTGAAGCGCACTGATGTTAATACTGTGTTTACAGAAAACTTTAATTAAGAAAGTTCCGTTAATTGCCGTTTCTCCGTTCGTGGTTTAATTTAATTTTCGTACACACTGCTAGTTTTGGTGAGCTAATTATTTAAATTAAATCATGCAGTTTAACCCCATGGTTAAACATGGACACAGCACAACATGGAACATGGTTATAAAGTAAAGGACAAACTAGCACATTCATTAGCTGGGCGCGTATGTACAAAGTATGTAAGGTGATTCTTAATGGTAATGCGGTCCAAAGTGATACCTAATGATATGAATAATAGTTACAGTGCGTGTTATCCACGAAGGCGCGCCCCTCTACAGCCCAATCCGTAGGTACAGTCAGCGTCATATAGTATGTAGCAGCCAAAGTAGCCAAATAGTTCGGTACACCATATATTTTGTATGGTGTTCCGAACTATTTGGTCACTTTGGCTGCTACACACTATATGACGCTGACTAGCTGTACAATTGACAACATTTCATATTTTTAACTACTATATTTTATGAACTAACTAGTTAGAAAATAGGTAAAAATTTAAGCCACCCGTATTTTTTCTTTTTCAATTTAACTCATTATTTCATACAAAAAAACACGCTGAAAAGTAGGTCATTCCAAAAGGGCGTAAGTAAAATATGACGTCATCTTCCCAACAAGAATCCAGAGCCACTCCAGAGCAGCGATTGTCTGTACTCTGTACTAAGGTCTCCCTGAATACAGCGAGGAAGATGACGTCAACTTTCGGTTTAAGTACAGTAATTTGCGATTTTTTTCCAAAATTAACGGAGAAAAAAATCTAAAAAAATGTTTTTTGTGTACTTCACACGTTTTTACCGAAATGGTTTTCGAATTAAGACTTTTGGAAATTATGAAATATTTGAATTTAAACTTTCGTGAGACATGTTATAACTTTATTTTACTAAACGGTTAAAACTCACCCGAGAGTTCGAAACATGTCGCCCGAAGTGACAATTAATACGTGAGTTTTAACCGTTTAGTAAAATAAAGATATGAAATATTGTCAATTGCGCATAGATTAGTATGAGATTTCGCTATGGAGGGGCGCGTCGTTGTGGATGAAACGCAAAATTATGTCATTCCTTCGTTGTTTAAGTTCCGTTGATTTCTTCACTCGGACCCTATTGTCAATAGTAATGCAATTACTTAAAGATAATGTGCTGTTATTGATAGAGCCTAGATCGCTTTGTGACTGACAAACTATTTTCATAATTGAACTGAACTGCAAGGATTAAACCGTAGCTTTAAGGCGCAGGGGTGGGCAACGCATATCCATACAAACTCTGTGCACGTTTTATTCGTAGGTTTTGGCACTAACGAATGTAATATTTTTTTAGATGTAAATATTAGATATGGGAAGAAAGTGATGTGGAAATTTTCAAATATTTCATAAAAATTAAAAATTAAAAAAAAATAACATCAATGAAAATAAAATTACATCACGAAATAGCTAACAGAAAAATAAGCATACTGACCAAAAATCATAACTTTAATGCAAACACAAACGAAGAAAATCCTGCACAAAGTTTGTATGGAGAGAGCTTGCCCTACCCCTCCTCTTAAAAGGAGTCAATATCAAACTCTTTTCCGGTTGTAACAAAAGTTTCCCGCCCTAGTACTTAACTAAAATTCTCACTGCACCTGAATAGCCTACAAGACCCTCGTGCATTGTACGTGAAGTATGATACTTATAGCTGGTAGGAAGCCCCTTAATGCGGAGACAGCTCCGCTGGGACGTTATCGATCGTCATCCACCGTCAGCCGAGGCGCCTATTGATTCGACGCAATCTGCATGATAACCCGAGCTGGCTTCTCTACTACAGAATATTAGACGTATGGGATACGATATCATTTTATACTCGCCCTACTTAAATATTATAAGTGTTAGAACTGACCAAATTTTTGAACCATAGTTAGGTTTTAAATCGACAATTTAATTGATTCCGTTGTGACACGAAAGATATATATATAGGTATATACCCATGTAATTTGAATGAATAATTTTAGTGTCACAACGGAATCAACTCACGACGAATAGCCACAACGGTGAAAAATGATTTATTTAGGTAGGTGTCCTACCTATTAAGTACTATTATAAGAAAAATAGTTTTAGGTAGGTATTTGCAAGTATTTAATTTTCATATTACCTATAGCGAAAAACTAACTTTCACAAAGAATGTAATGCATGTTAGTTTTCTTTGCAAGTAATTCATTTTCATATTAGATTTCATATAAGAATGCATGTTTTAAGTTAAAACACAACACAAAACTTTTAACTAGCACAGTTATACCTAAGCATGATTAGGTCGCGAGCGCACATAGGTATAATTAATTAAAATGATGTCTTCAAAAATACCTCAGTCAGTTTTAACTTGTCTTTCCGAAACCTAGTTACCTACAGGTAAATTGTTAACGTATAAGTATCAACTTACATTGTGAACTTTTCTTGTAGGTGTTTTACGCTATAATCTAATCAATAGGGATGACGACACTATAAAAGAAAATCAATAAATCCAAATATTCTAGATAAAGGCTCAAATTCTCAATCAAATGGCGAAAAATCAAATTCAAAAAAAAAAAATTACGTAGGTAATTATAAGTCTTCAAAGTTTTAAGAGTGGGTATGTTCTGTCCCTTTTCCGCAAAACGCACCTTTGTATTGAACGATCGTCAATTAGTATGGTGCTACTTAACAGTGACGTCACGGTTAGGTAGCACTTTCTCTCTCTCTAACTACGAACATTCAAACCGTTGTAGCTTCGTTATTTTTTGAGATATTTGAATAGGATTTTCAATATTTGGTATAGTTTTATGTCTTATTTCTATTGAAGTAATATTTTTTTTGAGTCGACATCCCTATTTAAAATTTACGCGGGAAACGTTGGTTCAAACGAAGGGAGTAAGTTAATAATGAACTGAATTCATATCGCAAATCTTTATTGTAGAACTCGTTCACGTTTGAGATTGTTGTTCATTTGTTTCAGTTGGATACTCGTATATAATTCTCAATGAATATTTGTTGGCTCGACTTTGTCTTAAGGCGATATATTGATTGAAACAGACGCGCGTATGTTTTTCGTTACGACAAAACGGGATGCAACCAAAGACTACAATATATATACTAAAGTAGATGCAACCCTCTCCGGGAATGGCTTTTTTAGACAAATCTCGATAAATATCTGACTGTGTACAGATTTATTAAATTTCCTCTTGTCAGTACTTAGATGAGGTAAAATACCATCATATTAACTTAATCGTGTCTTTTAGTAATGCGTTGTTTTAATAGGCTGAGTAAAAAAAGGAAAATATAGACTCAACTTTGGATTTCTTTTCTATCTAGAAAATTTTAAGCAATTATGTTTCGCCTATTTTCAGTACCACAATCATATAGTCAAGAATTATATATCTGAAAATCAGTACCTATTGTTCCCTCGTCTGGTCAGAACAGCGTTTCAAAGTTTCTAAATTTCTCAGTGTAGCGCCTTAAACAAAAATATTTTAATTAACGGTCCTCTTAACGCATTCACTGCCACCCTCTTTTCCTGGACATTCGGCAGGTGCCGCACTTTGCTGTGTGCCCCAAACGCACATGTGAGTTCAACCGACTATTTTAAGTCTAAGGCACTAAGGCACAGGGTACAAGTGTCAAATATTATGAACGCGTCTGTGCGTCGAAGGCACTGCGTGAAAGTCACGGTGACGCATATATGCGGCGGTGGCAGTGAATGCGTTAAAGTATAAGTGCTTACTTACTTATTTTTGCAGCAAACTATATAAGTATACGTAGGTACGAGCAGGTATAGGTCAGATAGGTACTAAATTAATGTTATATTAAGCAGTAACGCTGCTGACGCAAACTACAAATTTAGAAATAAAGGAAAAGTTGAAAAATTTAGGCACCGAGCAGGATTCGAACCTGCGACCTCCCGGCACTCGCTCAAGCCAACTGAGCTATATATGCAACTAGGGGAGAAGGGGGGACAGTGGATCACGGGGAACAGTGAATAAGACGGTCTAACTCCATCGTATTACGCACACACTCAAACGCTGTCGCGTGTTTGTGTATTGGTCTCGACGCCCCCCGCGCCGCACCAGTCGCTCGGGAGCTCAGGCACAGGGAGGGCGCGTTACCGCTACCCGTCGAATAATCCACTACGTAATATTTATTTTACCTACTTTTTGAAAGTGTTTGTAGGCTAATATATACGTGTAATTGGATCTGTTTTTGAAGCGTCCTACTATTTGGTGATTATAAATTGTGCTGATTGGTGTTTTGAGTGTATTAATAAGATCCTTTTTTTTTTGGTGTATTATTCTAACTTCAGCGGGTTTTGGGGTACAGTGGATCATCACATTTTGGGGAACAGTGGATATTGATCCAGTGTTCCCCTTCACTATTTACTGCCCAGAAACTAAAATAAAAACCTTAGGTATCATCATGCCGAGGACACATGTTCATGACAGACATGCCTATGGCAGCCCCTTACTGTTTCCTAAGCAGTCGGGGGATTCCCAAATATTTTATTTTATTATTTTCCAATTAGCTATATCCGTCGGGGGCAGTTTCAAAATTTTTAATTTTGTTTTTATTTTATTCTAGAGCCGTCTAAGTATACATAAACTCTCGAACGTGCCAGTTGTAGAATCAGCTTCCTACCTAAGCTTCCTGCTTTTTGCTTGAGGTTTTCAGGAGCTAAAGAAATAAGTGCCAAGTGGCCACTTTGTATCCCCGAGTGTCTTACAATCGAACCTGAGGTCCGGAGTTCCGATGGTGAGGGGCAAGGTAGGAGACACGAGGCCAGAAGGCGTTCCACGTAGGCCAAAGGCCCGGGGCCCGGAGCTTCGCCTTCGAGCGTCCTCGCTATGCGAGTCCAAGAGCCGAAGGTCCGAAGGGTGAGCCTAAGATGACGGACTTACTAGCCCCGAGTGTTTTACAAGCGAACTTGAGGGTCGAAAGTCCGAATGTGAGAGGCTACGTACACAAGGGCAGAAGCCGTTCCGAGTACAGCCGAAGGCCCGTATCTGATCCTCGGAGTGCATTCGCTATGCGAAATACAAAGGTCTGAAAGGTGAGCCCAAATCGACAGCACTTTCTAGCCCAGAATATATTACAAGCAAACTTGAGGACCGAAATCCCGAGGATGAGGACTATGAGGAGTGAGGCGTAAGGTTTAAATATTGAGATCTCTTTGAAACTGATTGCTGATATGATATTTAGTGTGTAGGAGGAAGTGAGAACCCATGTTAAAGCTAACAATAATTGGTGTTGAATTTAAAGTTAAATTTTAATTCTATTGCTGACATGGAAGTACTGTCTTTTTGTTTTGCTTTTTGAAATTATATTACATTAATAAAACAAGAAGCTTGTTGACATACGACTGTATTTTTGGTAACTTATTACAAAAGATCCACTGTTCCCCCTACGATCCATAGTTCCCCATGCCCTGGTTCAAGGTTCCCCGAGCATGGGGTACAGTGGATCAATTCCCATTTTTTTTAAAAGTAACTCTGTGGCCGAAAGTATCACGTATATGCCTCTTATAGTGTATGTTATTTATACCTTAATAACCCCTTATGCAAATGAGTAAAAGAAAACGGACATAAAGTGTGTATCTTCTGAGCTATGTGCCTCAAAACAAAAAGTGATCCACTGTCCCCCCCTCTCCCCTACCACCCGGCGCCCAAATTCTTCAACCGTTCCTTCATTTATTTATACAAACGCCTTAAGGGAGGCGTACAGCGACATCTACCAGAAAACTCGGGCTTCATTAACAGCACTAACGTCTCAAATCATGATGAAATAGTACATTACTTAACAAGGGCGGTAAAACAAAGAATGTCTCAGATCGCAGGTATTTGACGCCCGAGCCGAAGGCAAGGGCGATAAATATGCGATCTGAGGCTTTCTTTATTACCGCCCGTGTTAAGTACAAAATTTTATGTCACCCCCTGGCCAGGAAGTGGGTTTTTTCGCGCGCGGAGCGTGCGATAATGGCCGCTTTATGGCCAGGTGTGACATAAAATGTATTTGTAGTTTGCGTTAGCAGCGTTACATACTACTTTTTTTTTTATTTAGTATGGGATGGCGTTTGGATGGATTAGGATGAATGTTTGTTACGGTAAAGCTCTGATATATACAAACTAGCTTGAAAACAATTAGCTTCCACCCCCGAATTTATCAGTTTAAGGGATCTTTTCCAGGATAAAAAGTATCCTATGTCCTGCCCCGTGTCTCAAACTATCTCCATACCAAATTTCATCTAAATCTGTTCAGCGGTTTAAGCGTGAAGAGGTAACAGACAGACAGACACACTTTCGCATTTATAATATTAATATATGGATTTACAGGCAATCAAAGTGAGTCCCGTGACCACCTGCGACGTCATTTTCCAACTCTCCTCTACGGAAGCGCGTGAACGGAGTTAAGCGAATGTATGGCGAGTGTTGTAGTAGGTATAGTATGTTACCTTCACGCGGGCCGGTCGGCAACGCTCACTTTTAAATTCCATATGAAATAATTATTTCACCATGATCCCAAACCTAAATTACTTGTGAGAAAGTCCTTCATCCTATTTCGGCCAGCATAGGTATGAAAATTGAAGGAAATTTGTGACCGTCCAGCTCACTGGGGCCTTTATGGTCGGTATTGAGTTACGCACGGATCTATAATCTACAATACATAGGCTACCAAAAACAATGATCACCATGTCCCTAAGTGCCATACTTTTTTTTTAATAAATTGTCAAAGTTACTCAACCCAAAAATGCACTTTTGAGAAATAACTAAGAGAAGTTTAAAACTCATTTAAAGTATGTTCCTGTGGGAAGTTACATAGATGATGGTAGATCCTGAATCTTTAGGTTCTCTTCTATAGGAAACAATCAAAGATTTTTCAATTCCACTACCCCGTTGAGAAAAAATGGCCTTTGATCAGTGCAAGGCGCCGATCATAAAAAAGTAAGGAAATTTGTAATAGGTGAATTATTATTTCGTATTTTGTGATCTTTGTCATAGTGTATGCTAGAAAATAGTTTACTTAACACATCGAATGGAAAATAAAAACAAAATCCTAACGTGATGTATATTTTTTTATAAATATAGAAAATGATATTTTTTCTATCTCGTCACGCATAAATTTAACAATTTCCGTGTAGTATACCATACTTACCTGTAATAAGTCTAGACAAGCATTACACAGGCTTTATTTTTTTTCTATGTCAATTAGTTTCAATTTTATGACCGATTAAAGTTACATGAAAATCAAGGTTTACTTCCATACAATTGAGAAAAGGGCCCTTATGGACGAATGTAACCAAAAATGTAAGTAAATAATAATATTTACATAGTCTAAGTAGCAATCTTGTATTAGAACGTAATTCTGAATAAATCTTTTCATTACAAGTTTTTTGAATTTTGCGTAATTTTTATATTATACGAAAAAGCAATTTCGCATAGTAAAAATTATTTTTAACTCTATTTTAAAAAAAACCGACCAAGTACGTGTCGGACCATGCACAATAAAGGGTTCCGTACCGACACCTACTAGTCCATATTTAAACCCACTATCCGATACGTCGAATCGAAAAAGGTCGTATCTTCATAGTAAACTCACGGCACTTACGCCCTTTTGTTTGGGCAAAACAGTTTTTCAGCAATTACTCAAAAACCAGTAGCCGTATTTTTATCAAACCAAAAATCGTCTTAAGTATTTATTAATGTACGTACAGTCACCAGCATCAATATCTGCTATAATAAAGGCGCCATAAATATTTGACCCGTCTTTACGGCCCTACAAAGGAGCTGTGTCGGATATTTATGCCACCATTGTTTTGGCAGATATTAATGCTGGTGACTGTACACCACCTCATTTGTTCAGAATTTTCATACATTTGGAAATTAGAGGGTGGTGGGGAGGGGGGGAGCGGCCCTACCTTTTTTTAAATTTCACGTTACTATTATGTAGCAATTCATAGAATAATACTTTCCTACCATATATTTTCATAATTAGAGAGCTTATAGTCGGCTGTGACATACGGACGGACGCACGGACGGACGGACGCACGTACGGACGGACGGACGGGCAGACATGATGAAACTATAAGGGTTCCGTTTTCACCATTTTGGCTACGGAACTCTAAAAATACAATTAATAGGAAATGTAATAAGAAACAAAAATTTTTGCAACGGTCATGCACGACTAGAACTTACTTGACTTGAGACTAGAAATAGGTATTTGTAACGTGTACCACTAGAATCCAGTAAACAGAAAAGGCAAATAAATAATACAGAAAATGGTTAGAAGTAATTAGAATAAGTTATTAACCTATTTTATATCATTATTATCTGACCTCTGCCATAAGGGCCCTTTTTTACTAAACTTTACAACTAATTTAAAGGTAGAAATACTTAACTTATACGTGTGAAACCAAGCTAGAAATACACATCTAGTCTTATACTTTATCAATATGCAAAAAACAAAAAATATGTGATTTTACCGTATTTTACTAAAACGCTGATATCTACGAAACTAGAAAGTGCCATAAGGGCCCTTTTGTTATGGACTGACTCATTTTTCTCTTAGGGAGGCTATGGGAACTATGATTCGTGTACCTAAAGGAAAATAAACTAAGTCATAAGAAGCGCTCGTTTTTATTCGTTTTTTATAACATAGTTCAAAATGTAAATTTTGTAAAGATCTGAATAAAATATTTAACAATATTACATTAACGTAAATATATTAAATATAGCTTTAGGATAAAAGTATTTAATCTACTTATAAATACTCGTTCTACATTGTGTATTTAACTTTCTTATACAATCTATTATAATTCACTAAGGGCATATAACACAAAGAAAATGGTAAATCAGTTTATAAAATCTATCATCAATTCATCAGAGATGAAAGGAAAACAAGAACATTCAACATTGAACAAAATAATTCGACATGTCATAACAAATTACCACAATCTTCTAAACAACTAAAAAAATATATAAATATTAGCAATAAGTTACACAAGAAAAACATTTCACTAAATTATTTAGGTCGCAATATCCGTTTGGCACGAACTTCTAGAACCGTTCTAAGCAGGTCATTGTACTGCAGCATCATAAAACGTGTACAGTGTAACACTTTGGAGATAAGGTCGAAAATTGTATACAAATTGATTATGCTGACTGTAAACTACCTGCATATGAACCTTTTTTTATGTGGAGAAAATCTGCAAAGCAGGTCCTCAGATGTCCGAGGCCTCCATATGTACCTATTTCAAAAATTAATTACAAAAATGTCATTGCTCACGATTACTTTTTATTTAATTAATCAGTGAACTTTAAATTTAATTTGCTATGGACATACGTAGATTACCTAGGTACTAAGTATTAGCAATTAGCTTTGCTACTTATTTAATCCATCGATAAATTATTGATGTTCTGAAGTTGCACCAGTTAAAATGGCCTACAGACAAAGTAATCAGCGCTTTGAGCCAATGATAAATAATAAATTAGGTATCTAAATAGAATAACTAAAAGAAAGCTTACATCCTATTTGGGGTAATAATTATTTTCTTCTCACTGTTTTCACGTAGGTCATATCCTGCCTATTTCTCAATACTGTTCATCCTAATTTTAAGCACTTAAATAAAACGATAAATTTTCCTTATTCTTAGTAATATCACAAACATGTTGTGAGTCCCAGAAGTACTTCACTTCTGGAAACTATTAAAAATACATTTTAGTAATTCGATATACTTTGCAGGTCCATTACTGATATACGTATGCCTAGGGTTTGCAGTCCCGAAAATACCGGCACGCTACGTATCCCGTATGGCTATGTACTATCGAACCAACTGAATCGTGACTCACCGTGGAACCTTGTCACAGAAAATGTCATAGTGAGATCGTACTGCCTGGCAAAGAAAATCAATATGACACTTTCTGTGATAAGGTTCCACGGTGGTCCCAGTTCAGTTGGTTCGATAGTACGTCTCAATGCACTTTGTTAGCACCAAACTAGAACAACTTGTTTCGTTACATACGACATAGACACCTATATTTTAAAAGGCAACAAAGTATAATTAAGGGTAATCATGAAGTGACTGTTTCCATATAAAATTATCAACAATATACCAATATATTTCTCTTACTCCTAAATACCTCTTTATAATAAATATAAGGCTAATAAATGATAAATTAATTATAGGTTCATCCCTATTTCTCGCCAAGATTAAGGGTGAAATTGCTTACGCTAACATAAAGTGCCTTCCGATAATAAGTGGTAGGACGGCAAATTTCTTTAAAAAAGGCACATTAAGTTTGATACATTCAGAATACATTTACACAAAATTAAGGCACACTTGAATCATTAGAGATTACATTCCATTCCAATCTCTTTCTCTAATACAGTATTTTCCATAAGATTAATTTCAGAAAATACGTTTGTGTACTATATTCATGAATAAAATTTAGTTATCAGGTTTTTAATATAAATTTCAATTGTATACTTTAATTTCTTTGTCCATGGCTTGACCACATATGCTCTTTAAAGGTCTCTCGCATTGTGAATGATCGAGGACAGAGGTAACAGCACAGCCTATTTGTTAAGTCCGAGTGCATCAGTCTGACATGGTATTTAAGCGCTGACTGGTTGGAATACTTCATGCCACAGTGTGGACAGTCGCCACAGATAGCAGCATGGTTTGACTGGTGGGAAGTTCCCTGTGACGTTGAAGCACCTACAGATAATCCTGTAACACCCGACATGCCAGCAAGAAGCAACAGTGCTTGAGATTGCTCCTGTGAGAATGTGTTTTCCGCATCTGTACTGTCCTGTTGCTCAGTGAGCAATACTTCAGGTTCATACTCAATATCTGACTTCGGTGACTGTTTTTCAGGTTTCACTAATAGGTCTTCTCCGGGGACCACTTTTAGAGGGCTCTTTGCTGCCGTGTTGGTACAGGGTGGTGATTCGTTATGAGCATCTTTACTTCGCGACGTACACATATCTGCTATATTTGACACTTTCTTAGTTGTTGTATTATTATTGGCACTTATATCACTTTTGGATGGATTAATTCCTGCAAAGAAACATTTTTTTTATTAATTTACTTTCTAATGGGATGTTATGTAAGGACCTACTGTGAAAGGATCTACTAGTAGTACCAATAATAATGAGAATTACTGTTATTGCAAAGTTATTATAATAAATTGGTTGACCTACCTACTTTGATTTTTATTGATTTACAATATCTTGAGGACCAAGTCTTGCTGGAAGGTAATTCTTTCTCATTCTTATTTGTAATACATTTCAATTTATTGAAGTGATTGTAATATACCTATAACCGCACCGAATTCTAATTTTCCACTAAACTTCATGAGACTTGGTTATGTTACAGCACTAAAAACACACGTGTGTTTTATAAGGATTTCATTTTCATCCTGTGTAAAACAGAATCCCAAACCCAACAGCAACATTTTCAAAACTCTTGGCATTTTCCTTGACACATCATCTTCAAAACCACGTATGATTTGAAAGAGTCAAGTGTATCATCAAAGGTAATAACAATATCTTATATCTTTAAACGAGCAATTCTTGTATATTTATTTATGTATTTCGGCGATCTTGAAAACGGCTCTAACGATTTTGATGAAATTTGGTATCCGGGGCAGTTTTGGGGACGAGCCATCGATCTAGCTAGTTCTCATGTCCGGGAAAACGCCGAGCAAAGCTCGGTCGCCCAGATATTTATGCTTATACACCATAATCCTTTGTAACAAGGCGAAATATGTGTACATATCTTTGAAGCCGTAGGTTCGGCATCTGTAGAGTTGAGTTTTTATAAATATTTACCTGATAACAAGGATCTGGCAAGCATACTGTTTTCATAATCTGGAAGACTATCATCATTTTCAGAGTTGTTTGTGGGCGCCGATATAGGTGAATTATTGTCATCAATCTTTTCTGTTTTTATTGATAAAGGAATGTTGTCACCTTGAGCATTAACCTGAAATGAAATATTGCATGATTTACTTCACCATTATTAAGAGGAGAGGTAGGGCAAGCTCTCTCCATACAAATTTTGTGCAGGATTTTCTTCGTTTTTGTTTGCATTAAAGTTATGTTTTTTGGTCAGTATGGTTATTTTTCTGTTAGCTATTTCGTGATATAATTTTTTTTCATTGATATTAATTGTATTTTTTTTTAATATTTGAAAATTTCCACATCACTTTCTTCGCATATCTAATATTTTTATCCAAAAAAAAATTACATTCGTTAGTGCCAAAACCTACGAATAAAACGTGCACAGAGTTTGTATGGAGAATGCCTTGCCCACCCCTGCGCCTTATGGCGCTCGTTTGTTTTATGCGTCAAACGCATGCGTTTCCATATAAATCCATTCAACGCAATGCGTTTGACGCAACGTATTTATATGGAACGCATGCGTTTGACGCATAAAACAAACGAGCGAGCGCATTATAGTTCAATTATTTGAGTGAATCAACTTTTTCTTCTAGCTAGTTATGTCAGTCATGGCTAGGTTACACCTCCAGGGCCACTTTAAAAAAATAAATAAACTTGTAGTTTTGTGATGACTGCCTTATTACTATATGGGCCGTCTAAACATGCCAGGAAAGAGGATGCCAGGATGAAAGGTTCTCGAGTGGCGACCACGGACCGGAAGGCGCAGCGTGGGTAGACCCCCCACAAGGTGGACTGATGACCTGGTAAAGGTCGCGGGAGTCCGCTGGATGCGGGTGGCGCAAGACCGGTCATTGTGGCACTCTTTGGGGGAGGCCTATGTCCAGCAGTGGACGTCTTTCGGCTGATATGATGATGATGATGATGAAACATGCCAGGTATTAATATTCTAGTATTTTTTTTAAGAAACTATGCTTGCTACCTGTTTATAGGACAGGAAACTACAAAAATATATCATTTACCCATAAGATTAATACCTGTATTCTGTACCAAATTTTCACATCAACTAACTTAAAGCATATACTGTCTAAAAATAGATACCTGATTCAATTTAGAAGTTTTCCCATTAGCTATTACAGGTTCAGGAGAATTTTCTATTTTTTTCTCAAGCTTTTTCTCAGCTGCAAATACTGGATTATCTACCATTAAATGTGACAAATTGCTCCTACTGTAAATATCACATGATTCTATTAGTTTGCTCTTTTTGTGACTGTCTCCATTATCATTAGGTTTGTCTGAAGTACTGCTCCGCCTTTTCTTTAATGCTGGTAGTTTTACTTCTTTGCTTGTAGCACCGAATTGTGTTTTTGAAGATATTGTCAGTTGTGTATATAGTTTGTTTGATGTGTTGGGAGAAGTGAAGTTTTCTTTCTGTAAAAATTAATAGAATTTAGAAATTATTGTTTGCGGTAATGCTGTAGCCAGCAGTGCCAAGAACTGGATGAGATTATACTGATGTTCAGTGTCAAGCAAACTTTGCCCTTTAGGCAGTATCAAAATAATCTCATGGTGAGTTACACTTTAAAAAAAATTACATATTAACATAATTTAAAAGACATTTCAATTTGTTTTCTAAATAAAAAATGACATTTCAATTTGAGACACTGCCTTATGAGAAAGACCAGCATATACATTCCATTTATTCTAAAAACTTATTCATACAAAACGGAGCACAAACAGAAAACAAAGTTCACTTGTGTCTGTTTTGTGTGTTGTTTATATTCGAGCAATTGAGAGGAAGTAACACAAACTTCATTTTCAGTTAGTATAAGGTCCTTAGAATTTGAACCCAGAACCTCTTTTTTAAAGGTGTGAAAGCCGGGACTTAAAATAAAATAAATAAATATTTGTGGACAATCTTACACAAATCGACCTATTCCCAAAATAAGCAAAGCTTGTACTATGGGTACTAAGCAAAAATATACAAATATACAACAATATATAAAAGATACTTAAATACATAGAAAACATCAGAGACCCCAGAACAAATATTCATGCTCATCACACAAATAAATGCCCTGGCCGGGATTCGAACCCGGGACCTCCAGCTTCGTAGGCCGGATCACTACCAACTGAGCTATAGCAGTCGTCAAAATCTATTCTATTTACCTGTTGTGTCACTCCAGTCAATCCTTTAACTTGCAACAGAGCTGCTGTATGGAGAAACGAAGAGAGTTTGCTCTCTTCTATGAAAACTTCTCCTTGATACATGTATGATAGCAAACTGACAATGTCATCTGCCGATACATCTTTGAGGATAATGACTGGATGCTGACATGGGTTTTCCTAAAACAGTATAATGTTTTTGTTTTAATATAGTTGGATAAATAGTTAGTCAGAAATTAACATTTACTCCATGCTACTATCTAGAACAGGACTAATGACATGAATTATAAATGTATTTTTTGGATTTGAATTGGATTTTTCATTAAGACATATTGTTTCAAACATCACTCCAAATCGACCACTTTTGAGCTAAAAACTGTTGTTTTAAGGGCAATGTTATAAAACTTTAATAAAATCATAGTATCCTTCATCAAAATATTTTAAAATGTGTACTTAAGGCGTCTTTTAAGGTGGTAATGGCTAAAGCCATAGTTTCCGTTCAAGTTTGAACTTTGCTGTTCAGCAGTATGGCCATAGATATTGCCGGCAAATGTGTTAAGAGGAGGGGTAGGGCAAGCTCTCTCCATACAAACTTTGTGCAGGATTTTCTTCGTTTGTGTTTGCAGTAGTTATGATTTTTGGTCAGTATACTTATTTTTCTGTTAGCTATTTCGTGATGTTTTTTTTTTTCATTGATATTATTTTTAAATTTTTCCATTTTTCATTTTTTTGAAATATTTGAAAATTTCCACATCACTTTCTTTGCATATCTAATATTTACATCCAAAAAAAATATTACATTAGTTAGGGCCAAAACCTACGAATAAGATGTGCACAGAGTTTGTATGGAGAATGCCTTGCCCACCCCTACGCCTTAAGGTAGGTAGCCCCTAAGTTAAGGTAACCGCCTTGCGGGAAGCATGGCAATCTACTCTTGATTGATAGTCATTTAGATGCACAAGTAATAAATTTAACCAGTGTATGCATTTACTAATTAATTTGCTGTACTTTTTATCACTTTACAAATAGTAAATGTTTGTTGCCAATACATTATTATTATTTAGAGACTATTTCTATTAACGCAGTACCTGGAACTATTTGCAGATCGTCAATAAATCGATTGAAAAAAACAGTAAACAAATAAGTAGGTACATGCATTAAATTGCATCATGTCTGTAGCTCCAAAGTCCTTGGAAAACGTACTTTTACATCAGAGGAGCCGTACAAACTAAACTCCAAGGTTACTAATGTAGCGAGTCATTCACCTTGAATACATTTCTGAAGTACGGACTGCATGCTGACAGTATTACTTTATGAGCCTTGATATTTCTTCCTTCACAGGTAAGTGTCACGTCGACCAAATCCTCAGAACACTTCAATGAGTCCAACGCACTCACTATATTGGTCTGGAAATTGTTCCAACGTAAACAAAACTGATCTGCCATAGTTACGTTTTTAGAAAATACTCCTCGCTGGCTGACCACCTTTATTTTGACACACGGCAATACGTTTGTTTTTTTAGAAAGGACACTTTACTACATTTTGCCTGTTCAGAAACACACATTACAACAATCGTAATTTAACTTTCACTCAAAACTGTAACTTTTCGATTCAACAATTTGTTATCGGTCGTATGAAATGCACAAAAATGCAATGAATGACCTCCATTGATTCTTCTTTCACTCGAGGGCGCGCTCGCGCTTAGTGTTGCCAACTCGAAATTTCGTTTAGTGCTAAAACTATATACGAAATTGTGCTAAAATATGCTACTGAAAATGGGCTAAAAATATAATATATGCTAAATTAAAATCACACTTCTCATCAATATTGCGTCTTAAACTATCATTGAAATAAGGTAAGTTAAATAAAACATACTTGTCTACTCTGATAGTGGTAACTCTGGTTATATAAAAAAATGGTTATTAGAATAATAGTTTTAGTTCGTCGGAAGAAGCTGATCAAATATCTGTGATTGTGCTCTTTAGAATCTTTTAATTTTTAATGATTTGATTGATTTTATTTAATTTAATTAGATCTTGTATGTTATGCAATAAAATAAATTCTTTAGAATTGTTTTATAATTACAAATAATTATAGTTGGCCATAAAAGGTTTTATCATACATGTTTCACAGAAATTTATTTTGCCTATGTTTTTTAAATTAATCTATCTACCACCTATTGTAAAAAATCTCAATATTCGGATTATTTTCACCTGTAGATATAAAGACAGCAATTTCTATTTCATAATCCACACTAAAAATCAAATTTATATTGGATTTCCAAATACGGCTATATGTTTTAACAGATTCATGACCTGAGAAAAATGAAAAAAATTTTTTTTTTTTTTCAATAGCCTATTTAGTGTCCCACTGCTGGGCAAAGGCCTCCCCTCTTTTTCGCCACTCGTCTCGGTCGAGTGCCAACACCTGCCATTCAGTGTCAAGGTCGTCCCGCCATCTCCTTTTCGGTCTACCTCTGCCTCGGTAGCCATTCTGTGGGACCCATTCGGTGGCTAATTTGGCCCATCGCTCCGGGTGCATTCGGCAGACATGCCCAGCCCAGTCCCACTTTAATAAAAATAAATAAATAAAAATAAAATAAAATATCTTTATTTCAGACCTAGACGATCCATAGATTGTTAGTAACAGTGGAAACTTATAATGTACGTTAGTGACAAATATTAACATAACGAGATTAATTTATTTTAATTTAATAAATTTAATTTGGCCACGGTGAGTCTTATTTAGCCCTCCCGATAGCCACCTCAACCCAGTACTTGACGAGTGGACAGTCGAGCCGCTCCGCCAACACCCTCAGAAGGCTGTTGCCGCTGCCTCTCAGACGTCTTAGTAGCGACGCTACTCGTTTTCGCCCGATGGCAAAAAAGTCATCAGTGCGCGCCTCGGCGAACATGGCCGACGCACTACAATGCTTTGGCAGCCTCAACAGCAATCTGAGTATGTTGTTATACTGCACTCGAATTGCGGCAAAGGCCCTCTGCGTAAAACTCACCCACAGATTGCACGTGTAAAATGTTTGACAGTAGGCTTTAAAAAGCGTCAATTTAACTTGTTTATTACAACGTGCAAATCTGCGGGCAAGCATATTGCCTCTTACCGCCATGGCCCTCCTCTCTCTCTCAAGATCCAGGTCGTCCTTCATATCCTCGGTGAGTACATGCCCCAGGTATTTAAATTTATTTACCACTTTGAGGCTTTAGCTTTGCTTAAAAATAATATGCTAAATGTAAAATTTAACTGCTAAATAAGTCAAAAATAAGCTAAATTTAGCAGAAAATATGCTAAGTTGGCAACACTGCGCGCTCGTATCTTGCGTTGGTTGCCCTCTATTTACGAAGCTATTCAAGTTTATGCAAAAAACGTTATTTATACACAATGTTTTATCTACGTTTATTTTACTTATGTTGGCTAACTTTGTCAAGCATGTGTCAAGCCACAAGCCAAGTTTTTCTTCTCTGTGGATTGACAACTGTCGTTTTCTTTTATTCGAGAGCACTTCGAGAGAAAATATTTTCGAAACTACTGCCTACATGACAGCTGTACTGTACTTACTTGTCATTGTCTGTCACTGAAAAACCGAGCAACGCGGTTACCGGTAACTACGTTCTAGTTCTACAAACAAAACAAAAAATCACTTCTTTGTTTCAAAGTGATATCTTTGTAGTGGAAACAGGAACTTCTTTGTTTCTTAAATATAACTTTTAGTGGTAGTTCAGTTTATAAAGGGCTACGTTAATTTCGTTACAATGGCCAACGATCCAGAGAGGTTCGATACGATGTTGCTGGCGATGGCACAACAGCATGAGGGAGGTGTTAAAGACGTAAGTATTATGCTTCATCTTCTTATATTTCTCATATACCTACACCCTGTACAATAATTATCAGGCATGAGGTGTTAAGGTTAGAAGTGACTAGTGAATTTTGTGAATTCCGTCATACCCTTCCAGTCTTGCACACAAGTAGTAAAATTATCTTTAACAAATTCATTTCTGTTCTAAACTTCTTGTTTTGAGATACAATTAACAGATATACCTAATTTCAATCCACTACATTTTGTAATATTTGACATGTCTTGAAGAATATTGAGATATAAAGGAACCTTTTTAGTTTACATTTTTGTTACTATAGAAATACAAATGATATCAGTATGCTTTGTGCTGTTTGTGTACCTTGTAATCAATAATTCTGTCAACTTACCCTAGTTGTTTTTTTAGTTGTAAGTGTTAATTAACTCTCCATGTTTCCTGATAATTGCTTCAAATCCTTATGGAACAAGCAATAGAATTCCCTGCTAACATCTGTATTTCTGAGTTCATATAACCTGGACCTATTTAAGGCAAGAGTTGAATAGGCATTTTCTGGGTGAGCTCGCTTCACTGTCTGCCTCATCTTTGCCCCCGGGATAGATGCTGGGGCAATACCATTATTAATAATAAAAGTAATTATAACCCTTTTCCAGGCCTCACCAACATAACCAAACAGTTATGAATTTGAAATTAATTTAAGCGCAAGTAACTTCGCCCAATTTCAATATGATTTAAACCTGAACTTTGGGTATTAAGGTTGAAATTTGAACTACATGCATGTGGTCGATAAATCATACTATGCCTGGAAAAGGGTTAAAGGCCATATTCAATTTATCCATTGAAAGATTTGAAAGAGATATCTGATTGATAATGATTTAGTAATTTTTACATTTGGTACCAAGTTTATTTCACCATATATAATTTTATTGCAGCTGCTTCAAACCATAGTCAGTTTTCTTTCAAGAAAAACTGATTTCTTTACTGGTGGAAAAGAGGGAGATTGGGAAAAAGTAAGTATTTCATATGTCTTTTTTTTTTTTTTAAATAGAAAAATTACAATTTAATAAATGGAAAATAAAATATAAATAACATAAAAATAGACTAAACTATAAACTAAAATAAAACTAAATATTTACAAATAAAAAACTGGCCCCAGGTCAGTGCCGTGTGGCAAGGTGCCCAGAAGGCTGGCGGCATTGCCTCGCTGGATTGCAATTGCAATCCGTTGGGCGAGATAGGCGCCAGCCCTCTGGTCCCCAGTTGCCTCCACTAGACGCTGGGCCAGCTCCTTGATTTCATTGTCATGAAATAAATAAATAAATAAATGAAATAAATGAACTTTATTCTGTAAGTAGGCCGCAATGGCACTTTTACAAGTCAAACCCTACTAGCGTTTCACAGAGGCCACTGCCGAGAAGAAACGCCGAAAGAAACTCGACAGTCAGCCATTTTCTCACAAAAATATGCTTATTACAATGATAATACTTAACCTACTTAAGATCAAGAAATCTAAGACACATAGAATTCAAAATTCAGAATTCAAACACTTATTCTGCAAACAGGCCACAAGGGCACTTTCACATGTCATAATGTTAATGTACAATTTTAAAAAAGTCTTACAATATAAGCATATGATAGATTTTTCATGAGAAAATATTAATTTACAATTTAAGAAATATATCAATAAGAATTTAATACATTTTTCATGTCAAAATATTAATTATCTATTACAAACATTACAATAATAGTAAAATTGAGAGATGTATAAGGTCTCAGTCTGAATAACAAAATTTAATATGACTTTCTAATTTTAAATAGGATTGTCATTTTTTATTATTATTTGTGCCTTTGTGGTCATTACTGTTGCTAGAGTTGTCTTTTGCACTTTGGTTACTATTTATAAAACTATTAACTACAAATAATGTAGGCAGAGCTGGATAACACAAAGTCTTATGCATTCTGCACCCTAAATACTTAATCAATAAAGTCTGATGAGAGATAAAGTTTTGCTCATATTACAAAACAATTGTAACTTGGTAAAAGAACAAGATAAATTATAATAGTCATATTATGTACAATATATACATACACCATGAGTCTGATTAACCTGACAAACCTAATTTTAGAGTTTATGTAATTTTTTTATGGAAATTTTTTAATGTGAAATTACAATAACTCTTGAAAATTGTTAATAGAATATTTATGAATAAATATAAAAATAGCTACCTTTAATAGTGATACTATACTCTTTAACCCTAGGTGTACTATAATTTATCGTCACAATATTTTTTATGTACTATCTAACCAACTGAATCATGACCCACGATGGAACCTTGTCACAGAAAATGTCATAGTGACATCATACTGCCACTGTACTGTATCATATTGTACTGCCTGACAAGGAAAACCATTATGACATTTTCTGTGACAAGGTTCCATGGTGGGTCACGATTCAGTTGGTTTGATAGTACCTCTCTATCATGTTGAGGAATCAAATGTTAATGAAAAAAATTGTGATTTCAGGTAGTTAAGGATACATTCTATGTCCATGCAACAAAAGCAAAGGAAGCAGCAAATAAGATTAAGAAAGAAAAAGAGGAAGAAGCTAAGAGACTGAAGGACATACAGCAGAAGAAAGAGAAGGAGCGACTAGTACAAGACTTTGAGCCTGCAAAGGTTGTGGAGCTTACTGACCAAGAGGCAGATAAAATGCAGGCTGACATAGAAATGGAAAAGAAAAGTGAGTTTATAATAGAGATCGGAAAACCCTTTCATGCTTAAGCCCTTCCATAGGGTAGCCCTATTAAATTATTACCTAAATGATATGGTTACCCTTTCATTGTGTTGGCAACTACTAACAGTTAGCCTATAGTTATGGATACCCCTTTTAACAAGGTTAACCCTTTCCAAATGTGGTTTCCTAATGGAATAGGGTGTTGATAGCTTTAATATTTTACTGCTTACCATTTAACAGTGTTCCTACCTTTTTCCGTCTCTTTCTCGCGCATTCGGGCAAGTGATTGCTATTAATTTCAGCACTAGCCCGCGCACCACATTACACCAAAATAGTTGCGCCACCATTGCTTGTTATTACCTAACAGTAGCCCATTCGCTTGAATAATAAGCCGAATATTGTGCGCACAGAGATTAAAATAGCTTGAACGCGTTTTAACAACCCTTAATAGGGTAACCCTATTAAAGGCTTGGCCACACTGCTTGCGTGACGCAAGCGTGACGCTGCGCTGCGCGTCAAAATGTATGAAACCGTCCCGCTCGCGTCGCGCAACCTGTGTGACGTCGCCAACCTGTTAGCATATGTTCCGGCGCGCAGCGGTCGCGTCGCCCGCACGTCGCGCAACGCAGTGTGACCAAGCCTTAAGGGTTTTTAATGTTGGTAAGCGCCTTACCCAAATTAACTTTATCAATGTGGTTACACTTTCGTTGGGGTAAGTCGTCGTTACCAAATTGATGGAGTTTTTTAATATAATTCTATCAAATACCCAATCCAATACCCTTTAATGGTAACCGGTTCCTTGGTTTATAATTAATGCTATACACCACTAACAATCTAACATGGACAAATAATATAAAGGCTTTTAGCCAGTATATTTGTTACAAACAGCACTTGTTGCCTAGTGGTCCTATAATGGTTGATATGTTATCCTTGCTCATTAAAATTCAATGCACAACAATCAGTTATCTTTTCCAATTTTATTTTTCACAGGGTTATTACATTAGAATGATAAAATACTCCCAAATATGTGATGTACGTTTTGAGAGTGAGAGTCTAGTATTTGTCTCTGTCTACAGTGTCAACACAACTTATTTTGAAGATAATAAATTAATAAAGTAGGCAACATGCTTGTGTGACGCCTCTAAAATCGCAACATCCGTCGACCACGTTATGTGCTTTATCATCAGGCAGGCAGACTGTACTTGTTGGCATAATGATGGTGTTGTTTTAAAAAAATAATTTTTCAACTGTACTTTTTTGCAGACTCGGCAGAAATAGGCAGTGGCGATGGAGGCGAAAGCAGCAGTGAGGCTGTAAAACCAGCAGATGAAGAAGATGATGACCCTAAAGAAAAAGGCAAGCTGAAGCCGAACTCTGGCAATGGTTGTGATCTTGAACATTACCGGTGGACGCAGACTTTGGAGGAAGTTGAGGTAAGTTCACGAAAATGGCTTAGGGTTTAGGGTCTCCCCAAGCGGGTGATCGGCTCGGCCGACGCGAAGCGACTACTATTGGTGGCGATACTTAATGCGAATAGTGTGGAGTAAAGCACTCTGCTTATGCCGACTTCGCGTCGATAGGTTTGGGGAGACCCTTAAATACCTATGTAAAATTATTTTCAAACTGTGTAAGACCTACCCTGGTATGCTTGCCTGTCTAGAGCATTCAATTCACCCGAACATGGTCGTCATAATTGGTCACATGCTACCCTTTTTGGGCCACAGAAGAGATAATAGAAGTATTGTTGAGTGACGCGCTGTAATGCGCGAACTTGACAGCATAAATATAATGACAAAGGATGGCATACTTTAATTTGCTTCATAATCGGCCTCTTCTTTGGAAAGAGCAATCCCATTTTTAATTGTTAAAAAAAATTGGCCAGTGCATTAGGAAGTGAACAAATACATCAATATCAGGCGGCTTTCACTCCGTCAGTTCGCGGCGCCGCTGCAAGTACATCCCCGGGCTGCTGCAAGTACATTCAGTGGCGAATTGCTACCGAACGGTCGCGTCGTCTCGTCATTCGCTTGGTGTGGTCAATATTTGGTATATACCTATTATAATTTGTGTTTGTAAGTTGGCGATTTGTTAACAGTGCAACTTCTGTACGTAGTACTATTACTTATTCTGTGTCAATATGGAAAAGTACCTTCGCAGTCTTATGATTTATGATACAGTCAGCAGCTGAAGTAACTTCGTATAGGAAGTGCTCAAAATGGGATGCACACGAGTCTTGTGTTGGAAAATAAAAATCAGTATGTCATTGAAGAGATTTCATAATCTGACTGGAATGTAAGTACTATACCATCAAGTGTGCTAGCACAACTTGCTGCCAAGTCGCGTCGCATGCGACTCCGCCATTCCTGTTTCACACGCGTTGTGCGAATTAGAAAGAGCAGGGTATAGTGCGTGTCATCCACGACGACGCGCTCCTCAGCCCAATCTCCTTAACCCCAAAGTTTTTGCGCTCACCAGTTGGCGCCACTGCGTTCCAAGTCCAACTGTCAAAGCTTGTCATAACAAAAAACAAAGCGTGGCGCGAAAACAAAGTTTAGTATAATCACGAACGTACACATGCATACAACATACATAGTCGTTATTGGCGCCTTGGCCACAACACGCGGCACCTTTAGGTCGTCCAGAGGGTAAATTTATTTCTTGAAAATTATTTCATAATATGTCCTCAACTACACGTCACCATTTTTTCTCTAAATATTATAGTAGCAGCAGTAGTAGTGTTCGCTGTTTGCGCTAGATGTCGCCAGTGGTCGTCGTTGGATGCGTATGATCAGGGTTTTTGGGTAGGTGTAGGCTATTTAAAATGAGATAATATTGTAGGGATACATTCTGTTTAATTTTATCACAGTTCTTCCTTATATTTGACAACTTAAATTTAATAAAAGTACATTGTTTTGTTCACTTTGAAAGTTTCAAATTTTCATGTCTACTGACGAAAATTTACAACATTCCTCTCATTTCCTTGAAAAGTCCACTTTAAATGGCAAACCCATCAAACATCATTTAATAAAATAAAACCGTATTATGCCTTGAGAACTTAACTAAAGATTAGGTATAGTTCAGCCAGTGGCCTTGAATAGATTGAGAACAAAAGAACAATATACCTACCTATCTAACTTTGTGAAACGTAACTAGGTACTAATGTACGGATGACCTTAAATTGTACATATTTATTTAACTATCACTGACAATAACATTACCAGTTTAAATAAAAGGTTCCAATGTATAAAAAAGTTTAGAAATTCTGACTTTTTGCTTTAACCGGACTTAAAATACATTTACTTGGTACCTTTTCGTTAAACTAAGTTCATCTACTCATTCATTCGCCCTAAAAACCAACAATCAGATTCCAGTACATAAATAGAATAACACCGATTATATTTTAAATATTTTACCCTAAATTGAACTAAATAAGTTACTGGTTAATGATTTTATATTGCACTAATGTTTGTAACCAGTGCACATTATAAATAATTGAACTATTGCAACCACTTTTCCGTATAACAAAGATTGGTTTTAGATTGTTTACATATGACATGAAAAAAAAACTCCTTATTAATTAATCTACAACCAGTTTAATTACTGTTTCATTATAACATCCACAATTTGATGATCATTTTCTCTCATAAGTTATAAGTGTATAAAAGATGAGATGTATTTTATGGCGGGAACTTGTATAAAGAATTAAAACTAATAAAAGCCCTTTACGACCCTTTGCGACCTTTTTTGCTCTTGCCGCTATGACAAGGGATAAAAAGGTACGTGTTTCAGTTTTATTTTACCGTTAATGAATAGTTTATTGTGTAACGTACACTACACGGACCAAATAAGTGCGTTATGAATATCCAGTTGGTAACACGTGTGCAGAGTAACTTCTATTTTTCTCTTCAGCCAACCTACATGGCAAATCTATAGCAATTCTATATCTATGTTCACTGGTTAAAAGCTTTGATACTACGAATACAAATTTATATGGGAACTGAGCTAACCAACCATGAATGTGGTAATTGTTAAGACATTGATAGTCTCTCATCTCCTACCTACCCTTTTTCAATACCGTGGGCGATACCTCTGTTCCCTAATATGTCAAAGTACTTATATGATTATATCGCCGGTTGACAACCAAAATAAGTAACAAATACCTAATTAAAGTAACGCTCGTATCTCACATCGTTTCAGTAATGAGATACGACATTTCCAAGAGTATGAAAGAAATGCTAGTGACCTTTAGCTGTCAGCTGGCGATATATTCACAAGCTGCAAGCAATACATACAATATAAGTATGTATCTGCATAAGTCACTTCGCTATTATTAAACACACATTAAATTTATAATACTATAATGCGCTGCAGATCCACTGCTTACTTGGTCAAGATTTACTCAATTGCGTAATTGAAAAAGCAACCTCATTCTGTTTGAGATACTGTTCACATTGCAATGCGCAAGAGTACACCAATTAGCAGTTAGGATCGTGCTGCTTCAGAAACTTAAGGCTACAATTTCGTCTAAGAATATTTGTAGATGCCAGTCTCCTTCCGCATTCTCACTGAAACAAAATGAAAAAAAAAATTAATATTGCATAGTTAGTAGTTCCCTACTCTTGTTTTAGATCATTTATAAATTACAGCATTCCAACATTGGTTAATATCAAGTTTTACCAATGTCGTCAAGATTTTTATAATAACATTTTAAAACATTTTATAACGTAGTTTGTAACTACAATGTAGTACGTAGTTATTTACTCTTGTAGTCGACTAAAGTGTCTAACCAATTTAAAACAATCTAACAAAGTGATTTACATTGTTAATATGACGAATAAAATCAAAAGATAAGCGACAATATAAATATGTAACATGTTATGTAGAACAGCCTAGTAATCTTAGTACATTACTTCATGTTGGCTATGCGGTGACATTATATAATCTTCCAATCTACGATTCCGTAGCTCAATTAGAATGTGTCTACGCCTCGATTGGCCATATCGGATGGAAGTATTTAGGCTGCAGAGGCGAGCATACATCCATACATAGCTCTTTACGTTCGCATACGTGAGGAACACCGTTTAGCTTATTCGTCGGGGAAAACGATAAATTGAGATCTAAACTTACGAATCTCAGTTCAGATTATTTTATTTAGTACAGTCAAGTGCAAAAATATGGGTGTATGTATACGACTTGCTCAAAAATATGTCCCATAGCTCTTATGTCGGTGAATTAAGGTTTTGGTACTTATTTATGAGAGGATCCATTCGATACATATTTTTGCACTTGACTGTACTATGTGTTCATCTAACTGCATCAAAAACTTACCTAAGTTGTTTCAAGACTGATTAACGCTCCGTTATAGGTACGTTATTTTTATATAGCCTTTAGTATCCCACTGCCGGGCAAAGGCCTCCCCTATTTTTTTTCGCCATGGTACGTTAAAAATTACGTTACCATTTAAAACTTACGAAACTACTCGGAAAATAGGTATCAAACTTCAAATTATTTATGCTATATTAAAGATTTTTATATACATAAAGATGATAACAGGACTCAATTAGACCTCAGAAAATTGTAACGTCATTAGTTATATTTCCGAGCGATAATAACGATTCGGAAATTTAGGTAGCGGACCCCAGGCATCCTTCAGGATGCAACTATACTGGGATAACGCTAGGAGGATGATGATGAATAACGATTCGGAAAAATTTGCTGTTTTTTTTTTATACTACGACGGTGGCAAGCAAGCCTACAGTCCACCTCACCTCACCGCTCGCAACTCCAAAAGAGTATCGTGTGCGTTGCCGACCCTTTATATAATATGAGGATGCACTGTGCTGACAGCAGGTGGGACAAAAAGTCCCTCGCTCTCAACACAGTGCATCCTCAGGAGCTCTGGCAACCTTGCTCACCTCCAGGAACACAACAACTTGTACAGTAAATAATGTTATTATGGCTGTGGTCTTCTGCAAGGCGGAGATACGTCCCCAGTTGGGCTGCTCCAAATTCGAGCAAGAGATGATATTATGCTGTGTCCTACATCTCTGATTTCATTATCAGCAAAATACCCTATTTCACAACACTTACTTTCAACGAAACATATAGCCGCTAGAATGCACGCAGAGAACAGTATCGTCATCGATATGACGAGGACAGTGATCTGGTGCGAGTGACTGCAGCAGCAGGACTTTGGTTCCTTCGTAGGTCGATGCTTCGTGAACCCATTAACCACCGTGAAATGGGTAGAGCTGGCTATGGACGCCGTGTCGGCCTCGGGGGCGCGTTTCACGTCCGTCCAGTAACTCTCCGCTGGGTCCTTCGTCTCCTCAGGAATCGTGACCACGGAAGCCTCAGAAAAGTTAGATTTACGGCCGTGGCTGTTTAATCTGGTGGGATGAGGCTGATGCTCCGTAGGGACACTCCTCCCGTGCAGGCGAGCGAGGTGCGCAGCGCTTAGTAGCAGCGAACCTGATGACACGCTCTGAAAAAATGCGGATACCACATTAGCATAATAGATGGAAGCATAATTGCTCGTTAAGAGTGGGTGGCATTAATTCGTTTCCAATTGCACCAGGAAGTAAACTTGATTTGCAGTAAAAGGTTTTATATTCTCGCTCATCATACGGCTTAACGATGAAGCCTACCCATTCACTTGCGCATTGCAACATAATATCAAAACCGTCTTGTAACTAAAAGGTTATTAAATTGAGTTCTGAATAAGGTCATTTTAACATAGTATTCAACATAATGCGAACTCGGATACTAATTGTAGTCATAAATAAAATTGCACGTCCGTGAGTGGATCAATAGCTGTCAGCATCTAAACCAGGGGATCCTATCACGCGCAAGGAATGTCTTACAAGAACTGACACGAGCATACCGGACACGGCTATAGCAATTTGTAATTCGTTTGTTGACCTCTTCCATTATTACCTAAATTCTTGCAAAAAACGCTCTTTTTATTGGTATCGCAGGTGTAAAACAAAAACGGATCGAGTGTTCCGTAATGGGTTAGGTTATGATGACGTAGATGTTACTTACGTGAGTGCTATGGTTGCTGGAAGAGCCTTGGCTGGAGGCGGAGCCGCCTCGCGATCGCGAGTCGCTGCTGCCAGACAATGACGGCCGCGGGATGTGCCACTCGTGTGAGATCTGCAACGCAACACAATTACTTATAATTGATTTAACGGCTTGCGTAAACTTGCGATGCTTTCGTGCGAATGTAGCTCCGTTTTCCAGAATTATACCGTAACCAGTGTTACACGTAATAACATTATTTACGAAACAAGTAAGTAGTGTTGTGTTCGTGGAGGTGAGCAAGGCTGCCAGAGCTTCCGAGGATGCTGTGTTAAGAGCGAAGGGCCTAATTTTATCGCTTCTGCTGTTATTACAGTGAATCCTCATGACTCCTTTGGAGTTGCGAGCGTCTATAGGCTACAATATCCACTTACCATCAGGTGGACTGTACGCTTGTTTGCGACCGTCGTAATATTTAATAAAATGGACGCGATGAAGCTTATTTGAGTCTGTCTATTCCTATAAATTTGTTAATTTGATTGTTTACTCTTATTTTAAAATAGTTTCGTTATGCTTAACACGTTTAAATAGTATATAAAGTGGTTGTTTACTAACAGTTCGACCTTTATCTTAGACCAGTCGACACTGTTTTAACATAATTATTTTGCATGTCATTTCAATGAGCTAGAAGTGCTAGTGCTGTAGAGTATGCAAATATTTTCTTGAGATGACTGTTTCTATCTAGGTCAAAACCTAGTTCTTCGCATATATAATCAGGAGCCAATACATCATTCCATTTACCTACTTGTTGCGTCATTGATTATTATTAAATCATAATTACAATGACTATTCGAACAATTGATCAATTTGCCGATCTATGAAATCTATCGATCATTTTTTTTAATTGCAGTACAGGCACTTCCATTCATTAATGTCGATGTCTTGAGATTTTTTTGTTAACTAGTTACAAAAAAGAGGTAATTAATAAACTCATTTTTACAAGTTCCATTTATCTTGAAGATCTCTTTACTTCTGATGGTACATTTAATCTTACTAATCGAGCGTGTTGATGGCATCTTAATTTGGAACTTGATATCAGGGCGTATTTTAATGCGTCATTAATTCATTATGTATGGGGATGCAGTGTGTCAGAAAATGAGTTAAAAATAATTGTGCATTTGTTATTTCAAATTTTACCTGCTTTAAGAAATATAATATCTGGGCGGCCGAGCTTTGCTCGGCGTTTTGTGCATGAGACCTAGCTAGATCGATTGCTCGCCCCCGAAAACCCCCACATACCAAATTTCATCAAAATCGTTAGAGCCGTTTCCGAGATCCCCGAAATAAATAAATAAATAAATATACAAGAATTGCTCGTTTAAAGATATAAGAAATATCTGGGCGACCGAGCTTTGCTCGGCGTTTTCCCGGGCATGAGACCTAGCTAGATCGATTGCTCGTCCCCGAAAACCCCCACATACCAGATTTCATCAAAATCGTTAGAGCCGATTCCGAGATCCCCGAAATAAATATATATACAAGAATTACTCGTTTAAAGATATAAGAATAATAAGATATAAATAAATAAATATACAAGAATTGCTCGTTTAAAGATATAAGATAAGACCGAGGCTCATTGGTGCCCTGAGATTTAAAGCTTTATTTATATTATACACACGTACGAGGTTCGCATGCGAGTTGAATTACATTGCGTGGTTTGATATATACATTGAACTCATTGTACCTCGTTGCCCCGCAATGTAATGTACTAATGTATATGTGTAAAAAAGGCTTTATATCCGGTAGTACCGTTGGGTCGATAATCGCTCTACTAGTGCATTCGCTACCTATGGTAGAGTTCTCTAAAACTAAAAATACATCCTATAGATACTATTAAATGAGCAATATTTATTTATAATATATTTATTTGTCAAATTTGTCTCGAAAATGGCTCGAACGATTTCAATAAAATTTACGATATACTGGTTTAATGGAACGCAAAATCGATCTCACCAGATCTCATTCCTATGAAATTCGTTTTCCCCGAAAAACCCCCTAAAGATGCCGAGCAAAATTCAGTCACTGGTACATACTTAGTTCAATTACTAAAAACAAAATGAGGCCAAATGTGGTAAAGGCGTTGTGGTATGTATGTCATAGTCATGCAATCTCCACGCATGATTTATGCACAAATAAAAGAACCTAGTTGTAGTTTATGAACAAAAGTGTTGCCATAAAAACTACGTATTACCTAGGTTATTGTGTAACTCGAATAGGTGTAGGTGTTAGTTACGAATGCTTGTGGTTTATCAATTCTTCCTTGTCGCCATTTTGCAAATTTGTGTCGTCTTGGCGACTTGTCCTAGTTCTATTGAGTTACATTTTTGTAAAGATTTTCTGTTTTAGGTATACTTAAACATCGTGACTTACGAATAAGGAGAATCAGGAAATGTTAAAATGGGATTTTATATTATGAGGTGTGGTTCACTGAATTTAATATGGTTCTGCTTGGCGTTTGATTATGTTGGTATTGAATTGATTTTGAATTGACTACAGTTTACTAGATGAGTCCACGAGGCATCTTGTTTGGCGGCCAATAGTACCAATTACAACGCCTATTCAATATAGACACATCAACTTTTGTTTTTGTTTTTGCCTGTGGAATCTCGATCTTTAATGACACCAGTGTTAACTCTAAATACTTTAGTCTGTTAAGTTTCATCAATTACATTTTTGGGTCAAGTTTTGTTCAGAGAACGATTGATTTTGTCAGATACGGTATTCAAGGTTCGCGTTCTCTTTATTTGCGGTCTCGTTTCGTCGGCCTCTGACGCAATAAATCTTAGCTTTGCTTTCGGCTTCACGGTCCCCTTTGTTGCTTTGATTATATGATGGATAGGCATTTTAGGTATGCTTCTATCTTAATGAATTTCTTTTATAGCCTGGACAAGGTCAAGGTTTGGTTTCGTTTTTTCTCGTATGTTTACGCGTGTAATGATTTACTAAATTGTAAACATGAACTTTGAGGCAGGTTAAGTGCAATTTGATTACGATGTGATAAAATGTATGGAGCGCTTGAGGAACAGGCGCTTCTCAAGCTTTATATGTGGATGGTGTTGCAATAAAAGCAGTTTTGTCCTCGTATTAGGCACTTCCAATTGTAACTAAATTGATTACTTAATTTAATAACAAGTCAATTATAAATCCAAGGGGAATCTAAATTGTTGCGTAACTATACTTTATCTACACCCATATAGTAAATCCTCTTTTATAAGTTCAAATACCGTAGATAAGACCCCGCTTTATGATATACTGTGCGGCTGCTGCGTGCGTCCCCTATTAGATCACGAAATATAACACTTTAACGAGATCACGTACAAAATTAAGACACAGCTGCGGGCTGGCGGCGGAGGCGCGGGCCGGCCTGTCGACGCAAACATGGCGCACGCCGGCGAGAAGTGCCCACACGAAACACATGAAAGAGGATTTAATATATGGATGTAGATAAAGTAATGTATGCAACTGTACATAATTAGGCATTAAAACACTCGTGTGACCTTATTATGAAACTCGCCTTCGGCTCGTTTCATAAAACACACTCGTGTTTTAATGCCCCTCATTATGTACTAGTTGCATAAACTACTATTTAAATTCTAATTAGATATCTAAACTACGTCTTAGTACCCTAGATAAGAGTGTAATGACTGGAAATAGATAGCCAACTTCACGCATATTGTGATCCCGATTAAAGCGCCACCAAGTGCTAAAGTTAGTAAGCATTATCTTGGATACATGTGAAAAAACATACAATAAGTGCATCCGCCGCTGGGGATCGAACCCGGGTACACTACTCAGTGTAGTTATATAGTAGGCAGTAGACTTTACCACAGGGCCACGTGTGTGATGCTAGGCGGCATCGAATTTTTGAATACCTTTTTACATTTTTTTGGCTACATTTAGCAGACAATTCGTGCAAGTTTAATTACCTTAAGACTAGGTGGAGCTATTATTAATTCCGTCAGCTTTCTTCTAAGATGGACAACCATGCTTCCTACTCTCTCTATAGAATGAATCACATACAATGAATAAGAAGATCTATAAAAGAAATAGCATTACATGGCATATGATGACGGTCGATGCACATTAAAGGAATTGGAAAGCACAACTTGTATGCGTTACATAGTGTTCCTCATTTTAATTTGTTTGACCGTATCATGAGACGTAAAGCCCATGTAAGAAATTCATTTTGTAATGTTTCCTTAGTAAATATCAGTGGGACGGAATGGAGTACAGTCAGCCAAGGAATTGTTCAATCATTTTTCGACTTTATTGTTAATACATTAAGGTTCAATAGTGGTAGATTACTTTCTTGGCTGAGTTTACCTAAGTGGGGGGAATGTTGCAAAATGTTTTGCCAAATGCACACAACCGGTCGGTTTGCAGGCGTTGCGGTATGCGACACAACGGGCGCTATTCAAAACATTATGGCACGCTCCAACGCTTTCGCTCTCAGTATGAGGATTTAGTCCGATCAACGAGACGATTAATCTTAACAGTGATTTTCTTCCTAAAATAACAATAAGAGTGTGCGCGCCATCCACGAAGGCGCGCCCCTCCACAGCCCAAGCCTTACAAATGCGCACAGATTAGTATGAGATTCGCTCTAGCTACTCGAAATTCTGCTACATTGCCCTTTTTTTAATAAAACTAAATTAGGCCTTCTGGCCGGGGAGATATTTGTTTTCGTGTTAGCTCCCTACTCAACTTTTGGACCGAGCCGAGGCCTACACGAAAATAATGGCAGAAGAAAACGAGAAGGGATAGGGAAAGAGCTATACGCTGTTCAAAGTTATCACAGCACAGGAATAATATCTTATTATTGTTTTTCATATTTAAAGGCTAATTGAGTAGTCTCCATCTCACATTAGTGTTAGTTCTGGATCTGACGCCTCCATACTCGTATCGTATTGTCACCTGCGTCGTTAGCATGACCATTTATATTTATGTCCGACAAAGCATTCGTCCCACTCGCGCTTGCATACATGCTAGTAAGAGATGAATGTTTTATGCCGTCCATATTACTCCATATAGAATCGCGCTACTAACTACTACACGGTCACTATATCTTCTTCGGAATGCGACGCCCATACTATAGCACTTAATGACGTCAAGCGGCGAGGTGCACAGATATTATGAACGAGTCGTATACTTATAAAATAATTTGAATTGGCCAACTTCATTATAAAATCGACTTTACTGGCTAAGCACGAAGATTCTAAATCTAATGACGGTTTTATAAAATGTAGTCTGTGGCACGTTTCAGAAAACCCTCATTGCGCTAATAGATCCAACGATACACATACTTTGTCCAAACTAGACTATATGCAACTATAAAACAGGTGGGAACTCAGCCGCTCAAGTCTTTGTCTGCGATGTGGTAACTGTGTAAGTACCTTCGTTATTGGTAAAGCGTTAGCCAATGTTGTCTCGCTTTTCAAGATTTTAAACTACGGCAGATTTGTACAAGTGTTTGATGTTTAAATATTTAAGAGTTTACATTTTAGCTTTAGCTGTCGCTAATTGCTATAATGTTTACGTACTGTTATTATTATATGTGGTAGGTTTCCTTTGTGGCATAGTTTTTGCATTGCACAACCTTAATATGCGTTACTGAGTCTAGATGATTCGTTTTAATTCAATGTTAGTTTTATAATTTGACAGACTTCAAAAAGTAGAAGATAAGCTGTGATAGTTGATTATTTTTGAGAAACTCTGATCTGAAATTCAAATTATACACGGTGTATCCTGAGTATCCTGACTAATAAGCTTTACTGCAAACCCCTTATTTTTGTCAGAAGTTAAAAAAAATGGGAATGGGATCCATAATTTAGTTAATGAAAATTCCCTAGGGTTGGGTTATAATTATAAAGATCCGTGAGACCAAATGTTACATAAAATCTTGGTACTTAACTCAGTACATTTTTTGACATACACTAACCGACCTAGCGCGGATACCGGATTTGGTTTAGGGGGAACACTATCAGGCGAGGGGAGGGGGAGGCACTTTTTGCCCTACTCAAAGGGCCTTTACGCGCTTGTTATCGACATAAGGTCTATCTATAAATCTTCCTTGTAAAATAGAGCCTTCGCCCGTTCAGCTACCAATTTTTATTTCTAAATTGTCTTTATCATACCGCTTTTAGTTTCGAATAACATTAATTTCATCCGATCGATTTAACATCGATATTATGTTTTTCTCAATTAGTCTTGTTGCATCTGGGATATGCCAACACTGATTCACTTTCGCGATAAACGCAGATAAATCACCACCGGTCGCACAATTTGAATATAATGTATTGAATTAATTACGGGGTATCTCACGGACCCGTCGACACGTGTTACTCACGTACGCGTGCATATGATTCAGTTAATTATTAGCACGTGGTTGTACACGTTTGTATGCTGTGCTATGCACCCCTGCTTTGTTATTCACAAATGGTTTCACCGACGTTCAACCCTAGTTCTCGACGCCAACTTGGCTGGCATGATCTTGATCGCGTTTATGCGCCGACGTATAGCATGCGCCTGTCACTAATGAGTATGTAACTAGAGGGACGAATGCTATACGTAATCGGAGGTCTGACTTAGGTACTATCAGCACCACAGTGTCCACAGTTGACTGACCACTGGTAGACCTATCTCGTTGCAATAAGGTTTAAAAATGGTTATTTATACTACTTTTTTCTCACGAGGGCGGGTTGGCCATAATTGTAGTTGTGACTTGTGACACATACCAACACATAGACGCAGATATAGAGGCGCACATATAGATCATGTGCATATAGCTCAACGCACAACCATGGCTCACCCACGTTCGTGAGATAAAAGTACTGTGAGGTGAAGCGTTGTGAATAAGAGCCCATACACTGGACGTACGTTAGAGCCATGTGATCCTACACGTGATTGGAAGCTTTATTTACAATGCATTTGTATTAATTAACTTTACGGATTTCCCGTCTGTACTTACGGTTACGTATCTATACAAGTGACACAAATCACACCTAAGCTTAGCTTGAATCTGGTCGAAAATCTGTCTTAAAGCAATCCCACCCATATTGATATACCCTACCGGGGTCTGTGTGATTCTATCTATATTTTAACAGTTGTGTAATACCATGGTTCGCAATAAACATTACTATTACCACCAACATAACCAGATTTTTAACCACTTAACTAGCCCAATCGCACGGCCACACTTACATTAACTTTACATCTATACGTAATCGAATCTGGTATATCCATTTCTGGTATGTATGTTATTTTCTATGTCTGAAATAAAATATTTAGTAAGCAGATATGGATCCGATGACAATGCAATGAATAGATACCTAACTCAATAAAATAATGCAATAATACATACATACAATTGTCTTCAGTTTTTATTATCGACACGCTGCCTACTTTTGTCCATAGAAAAACACCTTACCCATAGCTAAGTGAAGTATTTCGGCCAGTTATTTAAGTTGCAAATTTACACTAACTCTATTCGCATCGTCTTTATGCGCTTCATCTAATTACCAACACGGACATAGGTACTCTACTCCACGTCACAGATCTTCACTTGTAGCTAATACTAAATACCCATGTTAATATAGGAAATGACGTGCGATCGGTTGAAGGTGAACGTTACGACAGTACCTAGACAATTGAATGACGTTAATGGTCTTGTACCGTCTATGAGCTATAATATGCGTATTTTTTTCGATCAGTCTGCCTACGTACTGTAACGGTTCAGTTAACACAATAACAGGTGCACAGCTGTTGTGAAACATGCAGGCCAGCGAGACAGTCTAGTCGTAGTACTGGTTATGTTGCCAGTATATAGATAAAGTGACAAAGCTACAGCAATGGAGCTTTACGATAAATACGATGATTGTATTGGAAAGATTGAATCATATATATTGGGTATTGTATCAAACTGTAAGTAAATTATAAGTTGTCAATCTGGGTGCGCCGCCATATATTTGCGTCAGGTGTTAAGTTATTATAAAAATCCCCCGGGTTACGAATAGATGCCTTGGTGAGAATAGTATGAGAAGCACAGACAGCTTGTAGCTCAGAGACTATTCAAACATTTCAAACTACTCTTAACTTTTAAGCAAAATAAATTCGCATTGCGCTGCTTGGGTAGTTTTTGCCTTGTGTCGCAACTCGCAGTGTATGGACATACATTTAAGTAATTAACAAGTAAATCACAGTTTTACGAGCTACAAAATCATTGCAACCCTAATTAACTGTCTACATAGAGATCTAAATCCTTTACAAAATAAACAGATACCAGGGTCGATATAAGAAACACAAGTATAAATTGTAACGTGGAGTGGTTGGTACATCGCGTCGCCTTTGGCGCCTTTATCATAAAATTTTGTAACAACAGATCTTTCTCACGAATCAGGTGGACTGCACGCGGCACACGCGAAGTGAAGGTACTGATGCTGTTTAAACTATAGTTATGCAACCGCGGTAATCTTCACGAATCAACAGTCGATGCATGTCGCGGCGTGTCCATAACGGTTAACTGTAATCACGGAACCTATTAACTATGTGTTGTACTCCTAAATCTCACGACCTGATAGGTACCTAATCTCAACAATGGCACTCAACCTACGAGTTTTTGTCGGATTTACTATCGTGTGAAGTGTCGTTGGATTGTTATATTTCGTGGCTATTTCTCATAACATACCGTAACATTAAAGAAGTTTAGAAATAACTGGCTAGACTGCTTGATGCTGGAATACCCCAAGAGGTTCCTATTGAAAGTACAATTTATGCGATTATGTAACTTAAGATCTACCGTATTATATCCTAACACGCCAGGTCATACAAATCCTTCCGCGTACAATTATAATCAGGACAAAAATACTTTGTATTGTGCGTGTATTCATTGTCAAGAGTATTAAGAGCACTTTGACTGATGCAACCCAACATCTCCTTATTGTAATGATGATTACATAAAATATTCATTTGTTCCTAGTGATTAAATAAATTGCTTTATTCATAGAGGTTGTTGAATGGCTCATACCTACGGCTTAGAGAAGATAACTCGTCGCAACACAACTTTCATAATCTCAAACAATGGCTGCTACATTTACTATGATAATCAGTTAACGCCTAACCAAACCGTTCTCCTTAAGAAGTGAAAGTGCACATTCTTCCTTGCATCTCACTTCTTGGAACACTTTCGGAGATGCAAATGTCACAATGGATAACGGACGGTCCGCGGTTTCGATTTTGATTCACGATCCATGAAAGATTTCCAACGTCTCGACAACGAACAAAGCCATTAGTCGTTGCGTTTTGGAAAGAATCCGCCTTGCCGTAGATTACAGATAATGCCAGCTGTTTCTCTTGTATGTGGCTCTCATTAAAATGCACGTGACAAAGTATCTGTGCGGGGTACTCCATCAGTCAATTGCATTTGTAAATATTTTAAGTTGTTTGTCCGTTAGAAGATGACGAGCTGAGACGTGCGTTTGAGCGTCCAATTATCATATTTTATACGCGATTGCAGATGCCGCGTGCCTCATTGTTCACGCTGGTCACACTGGCTTGATGCTCACGGGCGTCCTTGAACTCAATTGGTTGTATTTATGAAGCTAACGGGAACCGTGTCAATGCAAAGCCGTGGTAGCTGCTCGGCTACTGACAATGACGTGCTAATACATTATTAATAATAAGCCGATGCTTATAATTTAATCGGCGATTAGTCGAGCCGCAGCGGCTTATTGCTGCTAATCACACGAACTACCAATTTGTTTAATAACATGTGAAGATCTATTACTAAAAAAACGTTTTACCGATATCTAGTTGATACATTCCGGAACCTTGTGGACATTTTAATTAATGGTTTGAAGTATCTTGATAGAGAATCGTGCTGCATCCTTTATTCTTTGGAGTGACTAGCCTTTATTAACGCTCATCTCCTAATCTAGTGAGATGGTATTGTAGAAAAAGTGGCCATGGAATGGGCTACATAGCCGGATTCTTGGTTTGCTCACGCCATCATGATATCATCATCAATTTGCTGACGTCTGTAATTTGCTGTTATATTACGTTTAATCGACATGCCGGACCTGATATTTACTTTTATTAGATTTTTTTTAATGATAATTGTTTTAGTTTTTGCCGATATGTGCTCATCGACTGATTCTTTTTTATTAATATTGATATTGATCGGGCTAATTGCACATGGTACTCTGTCTAGTTGATCTTTACAATGGAATGAATAGTCGTCATTTTTGTGCAGCTGGTTTCTTACAAAGACGTTACCTTGACGGGTTCGGTTCTTTGTGAAATAGTTCACAAGTGTCTATACGCTTCCTGACTATCATGTTAACTGAACGACAAATAGATTCGTCTCCAGTGTTAATGTAGATTAAGGTCACTTCGGTACAGTATCGTGTTCAAATCTAGTACGATCGCGGAATCTCCGGTGAATTAACATATCAGAATGTTCTAGAGACATGGTTTAATATGGCGGACCGTCAGACGTATCAATTCAAATAACCTTAAAACACTGTTGCCGAAAACACCGCCTAGTGCTACTTCAACTATTTGCATTGATATCAATGTAAGAAAAATATTGTGTCCTTGTTGGGATCGTGAGACCGGTTCTCTTATGACTTTCGCATTAACGTCTAACACCATTCATTTCGGACATCGTAGAGCTGTAGGACACATTACGAAATAGGGTACTTACGTGAAAATTGTTTAAGATTATATTTATCAAACAACAATGCTTAGATTCTTGGTTATTACCAAAACCAGCACAATCCGGTTGGTGAAATATGTGTTAATAAATAGTGCATACTTGCTGCTTTTTTCGAAACAGTTAAAATAACGACCTTCGTAAATGTGTCTGCGAGCATTGATCGTTCAGTGGCGCGAAAAATTGTTGTTGACCAAATATTTCGTAATCAAAAACCTGTTCTTCATGTCGTCACAGTCACATGCATTTTAAGTGGGGTATCTTAAAATGTGTAAAATTAAAATACCGCGTTCTGAACTTTCATGGGGAATCCCGGACACGGATCTTGTATGGTTTAGGAGTTTCTTCTATCTGCATCACTAGGTAAGCTCGGTGGTACCATAATAATATTGCATTATCATCCAAACTAAAGTTATGCAAAATTTCACCTCAATCTGTTGAGGATATTAACTCCTTTTCAATTCGGTTGCAAGATTTGACTCGAACACGGCAAGTTAAATAAATGTTTGTAATAAAATCGATCAAGTCGTGCAGCCAGCATTGAATAAACCGAGACCAATAAAAATCGATAAAAAAGCTAATATCATAAGTACTATTTCGCTCAAGTAGGCAAAATAGACGCTATAAAACAGTTAAGCGGTCATCTGTCTGAACATTAATATGTATTATAAATTCAGTTCACAATATTATCGCATCTTGGTGGCATCCTGGGCTCAGGGTCTCGGTCGTTCAAGTTCCTTACCAGTTAATCCATGGTTTTTACGTTTCTTTGTCGCGTGTAAATTACAACAATTACATCATGCGATACTTTTGTGTCGCAGATCCGTCTCTCGGCGGGAATTCCATTACTAACGTTTAGGATCCGCATCGACAATTGTGGGCTTATAAATCAAACTATACTGAATACCTGTCTTGTGTATAGACCTGCTCACGAGAATATTATGCTTGAACGCGTTAACTTCTTAAAATAAACGGATTCCTTGACCTTAGGTTGGGTTGATAGGGCCGTGGGATAGAATATAGCCCATGCCCATCCCAGAAGTTGGAATTTTTTTTGGAAATCTGAGCATCATACCAAAGGTGCTCGTAACCAGAGACTAGTAAATTATACTAGTCGCTGTTGTAACTTTCTTCTAAGTCCCAAACATCACATGTTTATATACCTAATAAATAGTATTAGGTAAAAATGCGAAAGTGTGTCTGTTACCTCTTCACGCTTAAACCGAACCGATTTCGATGAAGTTTGAGTCCCAGAAACCATGAAAGTTTGTATGGAAGAGCAATAACTAGGTAAGAGTCTGAAATGAAATAATAGCTATTAAAATCTAACGCAATGAAAGAGTTATACGCGTACAAAGTTGCGGGGCAAAAGGTAGTATTAGTATAAATGGCATTATATTATGTTCTGTAATATGACATAATAGTTACCAATCATTTACACTTTTTACAGTCTATTCATACTTTTACGTGGCCTATCATGTAAACAAGACATTAGTCATTATCATCCTGTTCTCTAGATTTACACAATAATCATTACATAAAATGTTGTTGTATACTTAAAGAAACTCACAAAGTATTGAGAAAAGTGTGGATATAACGTCTTCAATGAGAGTTGTTTGCATGATAGGACACTTAAGGATGAGTAGACTGTAGCTTTTCTACATATAGGAATTCTGCTCATATCATATTGTGCCATAATTATGTAAATAAATTGACGGGGCTCAACTATTAAGGAAAAAGTTCGTTTACCTTGCTACCGCCAGCCCGACGGGCCGATCTGTTCGTTCATTTATCAACGAATTCGTGGCAAGATTAACATGTACGGCCTTGACACGTTTATAAAAAGAATCGCTTCGAGATAAAAATGACTTAATTCAATTATGCAATTGCAGCAAAAGTTTTGTAAATTTGCACTAAATATAAACATGCTTATGGTTTTAAACTTTCGTGAGAAATGTTAAAAATTATAGTTACTTCTAAACACGGTTAAACTCACGTATTAGTCACTACGGGTGACATGTTTCGAACCCTTCAGGATGAGTGTTTCACTGGCATTCATTCATCGCTCTGCGCACTATAGACTGGTAAATATTTCTAAAAATCGCTCTACAATATAAAAATATTCCTCAAAGTAAAAAAGCCTGCTGGATCCGATTCCGAATGTCACGTTGCTAAAATGCCTCATAAAATGCCTTTCAACTAGAAATAATGTCATACGTTAACCAGTCTACTAGGCCAAAGTGACTATACGATATACGTGAGTTCAACAATTTTTAGTGTAGGTATAGTGAGGAACGTGTTGATTTTGTTTTATCAGTGAGAACTATTTGAGCCAGGGCTATAACCGCGTTTTTTTCGAATAGGTTCATCTCTACAGCACTTGCCGTAAGTGTTCTTCTTTTGTAGTGATAGAATTAGTCGATTACTTGCTGTAATTTTCGTGCGTTGGCGGCAGCAGCTCTGCTTCTAGACTAACATTGGTCAATACCGGTCAAAAATCTTTTCCTATCTGAGCTACTAATATAATATTCATCTTTCATATGGAATATTTGTATGTTATTGCAATTTAAACGTATTGACAAAATCTGTGAATCACAACAACATATTTAGTCAGTCACTGCTAGTTAGGACATCGGTTTCACGGAAATTATCGGCTCCTTGACATTGAAACTTTTTTGTGGCGTAGTCAAACTGCCGGGAATCTCGCCACGTTATGTCATACATGTACCTCCTCTTAACATACATTCATATTTGCTGTGCTATTCTTATTTGTACTGAACAGTGTCATAATCGTCGATAATGCAATCGCTCCTCCTTTTATATGTTGTGTGATCATATAACGAACCTTACACTTATTTTTGAATGGAATCAAAATATTCAAGGTTGTGTCAGATGGTGGATCGTGTATGCATTCCTAAACATTCAATGTAGATTATTTAGCACACGTAAGCCTCTAAAGAACAATGATAGCCTAAAATAAAGACAATACGTAGTATTTAATCTCTTTACAAGTCGATAACATTCCAGCGTATTCTTTGTTTCAAACATCGAAACTTACCACATTATTCGGCTCTTTTATGGTAGTCATATGGGTTATGAAAAAAATTCTCATCCTCACCTCGCTTCCTAAGGGGTGAAACTCTAGTTGCCTCGAAAAAAATCACTTATTTTGGTACAGTCAAGTGCAACAATATGTATCGAATGAATCCTCTCATAAATATGTACCAAAACCTTAATTCACCGACATAAGAGCTATGGGACATCTTTTTGAGCAAGTTGTATGCACCCATATTTTTGCACTTGACTGTACCTACTATCACTGTGCAAAGCGATTTGCTTTCATAAAAAAGTGCAAGCTTTTGGCTAAAAAATTATCAGAACCAATATGACTGTGGAAGCATTTCGAGTAGATGTCACACACATCTAATACGATTCCTTATAAGCGCATCAGACAAGCGCCGCGCTTTCTTGCAAAGCAAGTGCCAACTGACCTACTCAATAATTGCTTATGGCATTATGGCCCAATGACGTATTGACTCATTGTTGTGTGTCGTTTGTGACGTAATCACGCAGCCCCGTGACGACGCGACGTGTGGGCTTGCAAAGTTGCATCTAAATGCAATTTACGATCAAAAATTCTTTCGTTTCTGAAATTCGCCAGCAGAATATATTGGAATAAAAGTGGTGGTTACCTCGTATGTATAACTAATATAATCTATACCTGACGAAGCCTGCGTAGCGGATTTGAATTTCTCAATGTGTTTCTTCTGATTATTAACAAGTGAACTACTTCTATTTAAAAATAAAATTATGACTAAGTTCGAATGTGCTGCCCGTCGTTTCTATTCCGTACGTGATCAATTGCACGAATATGTTAGGTTAGGGCTTTTGCGAAATTCATGTTTACTTTGTAACTATATCTCAGCGATTTCCCTGTATAAAATAAACGGACATCTTCTAATAGTCATATTTTGATGACTTCTCTATGCTAAAAATAGTTTTTTGCATGTTTGGCCATCTGGTCGGCGGTTTTTTATTTTATTATAAGGACTGATATTCTTGCATCATATGTATATGTTACATAATGTGTGGGCAGACATGTTTCTCATTGATCGGATTCTGTTCCAAAATTGGGAATCAAACTATACTATAGATATTCTATTTGACACAAAATTCCGTTCTTTAGTGAATATATGGCGGGATGACTTATAGGCAACTTTACTGATGACATACTAAGCATTGATGCGGGAGTCATGGCATTCAAGGGGAGTAAGGCATTTGTCCTGCAGTGGGCACCCAATAAGCTAAAGAAAAACAAGTGAATAGTGAATGAGTTTTATCTAATCTTTCTGGAATGCTACTAGATCAGCTGTTAGCTATGACGCGCGCAGACGTGGCGCCGTCCGCATGAATATTCGATTCAACTGTCAAAATAAACGTACAATCATTAATTCGCATAAACAGAACGGATGATAAAGCGTTCAGTGTTAGAGTTCATACATAAAAAATGTGTCTTAAGATAAATGCATGGTGCATATTTGCCACTATTAGAATGAATAGGCCGAAGATTGATTACAATCACTTGTAAGATGACAGGCATATTTATATTACTGTAAATATCTTAAAAATATTCAAAGATGTGCAAAATACCGTTGATAAGCCAGTGATAAGAGGGAAAATGTAAATGAACGATTTAAAGGGTACCCGGCGAAATCAACCGATTTTAGTGCATTTTGCATCGTAACTAGTTCACGGTATGTTAAGTTCTCGCATTCAAAAAATATATGTTGTATCTGCCTTAAATATGTATATGTTGCCTTGTATAATATCGTATCTGCCTTATTTACAGAAGATAGAAAAAAATAATTTCATATTCTTTTTACATTTAACTCACGTTTGTGTTCTAAAGTTTTCAGATTAGGTATAACTCTTTACATATAAACTTCCCCTTATAACGGCTGATCTTAGTGCACCAAAAATATTAATTTTAATCCTAAAAAATCTACTATGCCGACAGTAGTTACGTCTTATTTTACCCGTTTCCTAGCGGCCAGCATTATTATTCTGACATAGTTTTTTTAGTCGAATGCACCGCCCGGACTCGCTGGATGCGGCAAGTCCGGGTTTTGTGAAATGTGAAGGCCGTGCGCCCGCGCCGAGGGCAGCTTTACTCAGTCCCTGTGCCATTTAACTCCGGCCTAATGGCTGCCCGGGCCTTAGCCTCGCCTACTTTCGAAAACGGTATTTTTACAAATCTCTTTGTCAACACTATTGTTTCAATAGCGGCTTTTCTACCGCTTTTAATTCGCAAGGACATATACTGTTGTCTGTTGATTGTTACTTACTCATTCGATTCTAATTTAACCTACGAATTAATCCTTGATATTTTGGAAAAAGTCGGAAATTCAATAGACAAGCTATTAGCAGCAATCTGCTTCGTCCTGAGGAACTCTAGTCGTAAACCGTATATTATTATACTCCTTGTCGAAAACTTAAGAAAGTTTTATTAGTCCATCGAGAATTTTATAAATCAACACCTTTCTTTATAGAGGCGTGCTTTCAAATATTTATACCGCGAAAACATATCATTGACATTTTATTGTGCCTATTCGCTGATTGAGTTAATGTTCCCGAAAATTCATAAGTGTCGTAATTTTAATGTACAGATCGTCGCCATGCCGTTGAAGTGCTCTTGTTAATTTATTATACAATGGTAATAATTATTAATTTTGATATATTTTTTCTAGTGCAATAAAGCACTAACCATTAACCATTATTGCAATAGTAGAGAAGATTGATTGGCAGGTGTGCAACACCCATCACTATTGCAAATAACTAATTAGACGCGACAAAGTTACACGCGCAGTCTTTGTCCTTATTATGTATACATGCAAAAACAGCTTCCGATTATCATATTCCAATATTTGTCCTCTAAATAGACCTTTTCACACTATATGTTGTTCTTCATAAAACAGTGGCATCAGTAGACGTGTGATTAATACAACCCATTTACGGCTTGTCTGTCTTTAATCGTTATTCTGGAAATATGCGGATCTAATCAAGTTTTGCAGCGCCAAAATATATGATACATTTGTTGTTTGTCGGTTAGATTCGTCCAGAATGTATGCGATACAGCATTCCGGCATAATATTAAAATTTTTAGCGGATGTAGCCTCAAATTTATAATATTTTGGGGTTTTACAACTAAAGCCTAATTAAAAACAAGATCTCGAAGGCATGCGTCATGTTATAGACCGGCGCTATCTTTCATTAATTTTAATAAACGGATAATGTTTAGTTTTGAATATCAGCTATTAACAATCAGCACTGGAACTTCAAAATTTGTGAATTCGTTAAAATTTTAATTAAGCTTCTCAAATTATCTCATTGTTTCCATCTTTCGTGTGGTATTTTAATATAATAGTTACTATGGATCCTATGTATTTCGCCAATTTGTCAAATGTCACCAACACTGACAGTTAGTAGGGATCAGATTACTGGACCGATGCTTAAAGTTAACAGGCGAGTTAGACCACAACATTTCACTAATTTGTTTTTTTTTTCACTGGACAAATACATTTTGCCGTTCCGACCAAGAAATGATGATCTCCAGCATCTTGTAGGCCCTTAAATGTGCGGAGCAATTGACAAGTTTTTTTTTTCATTAAAATTGGTATTGCTCTTGGCCAGCATCTAGCTCGGAGGCAAAGATTAGGCCGATGGTGTAGCGTGCTCACCCAGAAGGATGCTTACCTATTCACTCGAGCTTTAAAAAGGTTTGTCGTGTGTGGTGTGTTGTAGCAACAGGGTTCATCGGCAGGTGTCATCTCACTTGTCCGGCTAATTGCAAGGGTTCACCGCGTTAATTAACCGCAACCGCAGCTTCACTTACCGAGCTTTTGGTATCCATTGTTTAGCACTTCCACGCTTGTTTGTTGTACACTGTTACGTCACTACACACACTCACTCCACATGTCGGGTTGCTTCGAATCTCTCTCGCCCTCTCCGTTTGCCGGCGTACGTACGCCTGATCCAAGCGGCAAAGCGACTAGAGTCGGACTGAGTGTGTTGCAACAATCGCCAAGGTTTATATATGAGGTTGAACAGCGTACTTCTCTTAATGAATTTTTTGTAGTTTTTTTTTATTAATCTGAAATTATATTATGTGCATTTTTATTTTATTAAATCTTAATTACTGAACATTCTGAACAAGCTATTCAGTGAGGTAATGCTGCCGTGTCTTCGGCACAATGCCGCAAGGGCCATTTTTAGATATAGTTTTAATTTTATAGTTTACAAATGTTAGCCTCGTATTAGTATGTATTTCTTATAGTATTTTGTTTTTGTTTGATTGTTTCGCAATACTACTGAACAGTTGTCGTCTTCTAAATATAGGTACATTTTATTTATCAGTACCTAACCATCAGCTGATGGTTACTTATCAAGATTCTTGAGACATTGTGCATTGAATGGTTTTGATATTTGAATGCTCTCTAAATTATCGTTAATGCATTATAATGGTTTGTCATAATTATGATGCTTCGGCGTATAGCTACAAACTTAAATACAATAAATAATATTTCCAAATGTCAAGGAATCATTTGACAACAAAATAAACATGAAAGTACAAAAAGTTTTTAACCCACGATATTCCTAGTTTTTATAATGATATTTCCACGCGATCGATAATTTTGATTTTTGATTGAAATCTGATAGTCCTATGTTCATATCAAACATAGCGAATAATTTATTTGCATTACGTAAGTGCCGACTGCTGTTCGAGTTTGACAGTTAATTGTAAACAAATAATGAAATAATTCATGGCACTAAGATCCACTCATGTATTATTATAATTACCTAAGAATCTATGAATATAGATCATGTTCCCAGATCACAGATGTACCGACTTTTTGACATATCTAATAAACTATGTACGGGTGAAACTACACCTATGCAATGTTGTTGAAAATTTTAATAACCTGTTCATTTTACTGCAATTGATTAAACATATTATTATCCAATTCGAATTAAGACATTTATCCGCGATTACAAACACGCAGAACGTAAAGAAAAAAACTGTTTTTAGACATTGTCTATAGTCTATATACAAATGGACCTAACCTAACACCCAGCTCAGCATGTTGATAGTGAGGAGATGACGAAATTATACACTCACCGGCAGAAAATTTGGCCCAAAAAGATTTCGTGATTTCAAACTATAAATTGAATAAATTAAATAAAAATAAATATATAAAAATGCATTTTTCTAATTTGGACCAAATTTTCTGCCGGTGAGTATATAATAATGTTTGAATTCGTAAATGTCAAATATGCTTGGTCCCAAATATAATAATAATGTGTATGTATATTTCTTTGGGATTAAGGTCCAAACCTTCCCATGAATGTACAACTCCCCGAACAGGCCCCGAGTGCTCGGCGGTGCCGGGGTCCCCCGTGACGACGGTCGGATCCCCGGAGCCAGGGGTGCTAAGAATCCCCGAGCGAGGACACCTATTACAAATCAAACGACTTCGGCATGTAAAATGGATACTGATACACTTAACGTCTTAACGTATAACGTCCGAACCCTGTTACACGACGAACGCCTAATAGAACTCGAAAACGCCCTAGAGACCATTAAGTGGGACATCATAGGCTTGTCGGAGGTAAGAAGACAGGGCGAAGAAACAGAAGAAAGAAATGGCTGTATATTCTACCACTTTGGCGCCACCAGTGGACAGGGTGGTGTTGGTTTCCTGGTGGCCAAAAAGTGGAAGAATAACATAATAGAATTCTGCAGCTACTCCGACAGGATTGCAGTGCTCAAATTTCGGCTGACACCAAACCAAACCCTGACGGTGATCCAGGTATATGCGCCAACATCTGCTTACTGCGACGACGAGGTAGAAGACTTTTATGACCTTCTAAACCAAGCATGTGACGATCACCGGGGTACTTGGAACATAGTCCTCGGCGATTTTAATGCCAAACTAGGTACCAGACAAGAGCTGGACAGCGATCAAATACTAGGGCCATACGGGTTGGGAGACCGAAATATACGTGGCTCTCGCCTGATCCAGTTCGCGTTTGGCCAAAGCTTAAAGGTTTGTAACAGTTTCTTTAACAAAAAATGGCAACGCCGCTGGACCTGGGTATCACCCGACGGGCAAACGAGAAACGAAATAGATTTCGTACTTGCAAGCAGAAACGATATAGTCAACGATGTAGGTATTATAAACCGTATCAAATTTAGTTCCGACCACAGACCACTCAGAGCTAAACTGTTTTTCAACTTCAAAATACACCGCAAGAATATATTTTTAAAACGCTCCAGAAAATTAGACAGAGCTTCACTAACTGCCAGTTATGATGAATTTAATTTGGAACTGAAAAACCAATTTAGTGCTTTAAGAGCAGATGACAATGATACAGACACTCAATACAACAATATCATTGTAGCCATTGAGTCGGCAAGCAAAAAAGTTAGAACCGAAAGAAAGAAACTCAACATATTTTCAGCTGACACTCAACATTTATTAGAAAAACGTACAAATTTGCAAATAGGCTCACTAGAATACCGAACAGTAGACAAAGCAGCAAAACGCAGCATCAGAACCGACATTCGAAATAACAACACCAAATTAGTTGAAATAGCTTTAACCAAGAACAGATCCCTCAGAGCAGCGAAAAATGGACTTACGCGTGGTAAATTATGGATCACCAGTTTAAAAGACACAAATGGCAATAAACACAGTAACAGAGGTACAATAATGGATATATGCACACAATTTTACTCTTCTTTATACTCAGATCCATCAAAGTCATACAATACCGACGAACGTAACGTTATTGCTGACACCATTGCTCCCATTACCACAGATGAAGTCGCCAAAACTCTTTCTACTAGCAAATTTGGCAAAAGTCCAGGAGTTGACGGAGTCAGCACAGAAGCACTCGTTTTTGGAAAGTCAAATCTTTTAATACCACTCACAAAGTTATTTAACGATATGTTAAAAACAGGCAAAATCCCACAAAAACTACTCCACTCCAATATTATACTTCTACATAAAAAAGGCGACAAAAGCGACATTGGAAATTATCGACCGATCAGCTTGGTATCCCACATCTACAAAACATTTATTAAAGTTATCGAGAGTCGTATTGCTGGACAACTCGACAGACACCAACCTCCCCATCAAGCCGGCTTTCGTCCCGGATTTTCCACCACAGACCACCTCCACACACTCAACCAGATAATCGAGAAATCTACTGAATACAACATTCCCTTATATTTAGCATTTGTAGATTATAGCAAAGCGTTCGACAGTATCACACATTCGGCCATAGTAACCGCGCTTAAAAACCAAAATATCGATCCTACCTATATAAGTCTAATAACAAAAATATACACCAATAGTACGGCAGATATTAAGCTTCAGCATTGTGGGCCACCATTCCCGATACAGCGAGGTGTTAAACAGGGCGACCCGCTGTCTCCGAAGCTTTTCACTAGTACCCTCGAAGAAGTCTTTAAGAGCCTGGCAGTTGCCTGGGAGGGGAGGGGAATAGTCGTCGGTGGAAAGAGGCTGTCAAACCTTCGTTTCGCGGACGACATTGTTCTCTTCGCCTCTTCCGCAACAGAACTCCAGCAAATGCTCCAAGATCTGAGCTCGGCTAGTCTTCAAGTTGGACTCACAATGAATCGGTTAAAGACTCAGGTGATGACAAACAGCACAAAACGTAGGGTCGAGGTAGATGGGCAAATCATACACTATGTCGACGAATATATATACTTGGGCCAGTTAGTCTCTTTCAGCAACAGGCAAGACAAAGAAGTCGAGCGCCGTATAGAGAACGCCTGGAAGAGCTACTGGTCCATGAAGGCGCTAATGAAGGGCAACCTTCCACTGTCACTAAAGCGAAAACTCGTCGATATGTGTATTTTGCCTGTCCTAACCTACGGTGCGCAAACATGGTCTTTAACCGAAATCCAGAAATCCAAACTGAAGGTTTGCCAACGTGCTATGGAGCGTAGCATTTTAGGTGTTAAAAGGACGGACCGTGTCCGAAACACTACGCTACGCTCCAAAACACGCATAGCTGACGTGGGTACCAAAACAGCCAGGCTCAAGTGGGACTGGGCCGGCCACGTCTGTCGTTTGCACCCGGATAGGTGGGCTAATGCAGCTACCAAGTGGGTGCCACACGACGGACGACGCAGACGAGGCAGGCCCAGACGGAGATGGCGGGATGATCTGGACGTATTTGTCTCCAACTGGGAGGAAGAGGCTCTGGACAGGGACGTCTGGACAACATGGGGAGAGGCCTTTGCCCAGCAGTGGGACACATAATAGGCTATTTAAAAAAAAAAAAAAAAAAATATTTCTTTATTCAGACAACAGAGGTCCTTCGAATCATTAATGTGTCAAATTGTCTGAGTTAACATTAAAACTTCTGTTCATTTTTAGGGTTCCGTACCCCAAGGGTCCAAACGGAACCCTATTGCTGTCACTCACGCGTCCGTCCGTCCGTCCGTCCGTCGTCTGTCACACAGGTTTGACAACCAAACGGTTGGAGCTACAGGCTTCAAATTTACACAGTAAAAGCATCTTGTTGGCCCAAAGCCATACAAATAGTCAAAACTTATTTTTAAAAGTTTTTAAGGGGGGCTCCCGTACAGCTTAAGAGGGGCGCGAAATATTTTTTTTATCCTACCATATCGAGTGGGGTATCGTTGTTTAGAGCTTATTGAGTAGATAGTTACTACATTTTTAATAAAAAAATATATTGGAAAACAAAGGAATGAGAAGCCACCAAAGTCAGCTTTATTTACGAAATTTTTGTTCCGAAGAATTTTTTAACTTCCCAAATACCTATAAACTTAAAATTTGGTAATAATGTTTGTTATTACGTACATTTTACAAATAAATACTAATATACTGATAAATTATTTTTTTTCTTTCAAATTTTCTTAGTTTTTCTATAAAAACCAACTTAACTTTGCGGTCGATTCGGAACCCTAAATGTGTAAAGTCCGACTCACACTTGGCCAGTTTTTTTTATCACTTTGGCTGTGCACATTATTTCTGTGCACATTAACTCCTATTGACGACAACTGTACCTACTCGCAACACAACAAGTTATTTAGAAAATTTTAGTATACTTAGGTGAGGATTGAGGATTAGATAGCTGGTTGTGTGGGGACTTTAATGGAATTTTACTGATTAGTAAACTAAGTGTCATTCTTCTTTGTCTATTCATGACATAACAAAAATAAAGCTTAGATGAAAATCAATATAATTGTCCGGGTTATTTATTTATTTATTATTTTATTAATTAACTTGTACTAATTGCAATTTTTAAAATAATGGTTGGTAATATCGCGTTTATGACCAAAATTACACCAAATACTACCATATTACCAAAATAATTATCAATTGAATACTTTCGAACCACTACATTTTATTTTTACCTACAACAATATAGATTTTCCGAACAAAACTTGACAAAATCCGCGGTTACGCGTGCGTGCTTCAAAACCGATAGCTACACTAAGTCCTGCAGGAAAACGGTAATGCGTGATACAGAAGCGATGTCACGTCGCATTTCGGACCGCATGACGTATCCGTTGTAGTCCGAGATCTGACATCTCGCAGCCTTTACAGAGAAAAAAAATCACAGTAGACATAACCACTTACGGATCGACTTTAGGATAGGACGACTGGAGCCGCCTTGCCGTCCTATCGCAAAGATAGCCCAACCTGCCGTCCCGACCTATCCTAATGCCAGGATCACACGTACCGAGCAAAACGGCGAGACAGTAAAATTAGTATGGAAGTTTTACTCGGCCGAGTAAAACTTCCATACTAATTTCACTGTCTCGCCCGTTTTGCTCGGTACGTGTGACCAAGGCATAAGGATGCCGAACATTGTACAGGGCGCGTGAAATAAATAGTGCTAATGCATGACTCGTCCGGAAATCTAAATGTCGCTTGATCAGGTCATACGTAATACATGATTGCTATAACTTTTTTATACTTACGTTTTGTTCCATTATAATGATTCTATAATTTACCTGTAGAAGGTTAATTCGGGTCGTTTCTTATTTTAGAAATCTATTCTTCTCCCTTCCCTTAATACCAGTTCTATCTGGGGTTGGGATTCCTTGTACGGCGGGTTTAGGAAAGTCTGTCGTAGGTGTGAGGTTCTGCGCTTTCAACTCCCTCTCCATATTAGACCACCATGTGGTGTTAGGTCTTTCTCTTCCCCATGAGTACGTGGAGATATTTAAAACAGTTTTTACTGAGTAACTATTGTCTCTTCTCATTGTGTGTCCGTACCATCTAAGCCTGGTTTCTTTTTGAAAATTCGGCTGTTGTGGATTTTTTCTACAAATAAAAGCAGCTCGTGGAAAAATTAGTCTTATTTTCTTTTCACGCGGCTTAATAGCCTCATAACATAATGTTCATTGTTAAAAAATATAATCTGATATTGTTACTGAACGCTTCTCGAAAATTTGTTGTCGAGTCATGGAATGCAGTTTTAAGTCGGATCTCGGACTACCGGTCGGGTTGTGCAAGAGCTGTAACTCGAGGACAGGCTGACCGCCCGCAGAATTATATTACAGGATTCTGAGCTGGCGCTACCTTGGGGTATTCTCGAAGTCCTGCGTACAGTCCTACAGGAGAGCGGTCTCCCACTTTTGAACATGTCACAGCCATAATTTAATTACATAACATTATTTACTACTTATACAATGGTGTTGTGTTCCTGGAGGTGAGCAAGGTCGCTAGAGCTCCCGAGGATGTTCGGTGTTGAAAGCGAGGGACCTAAATTTGTCCATTCTACTGTCAACTCGGTGAATCCTCAAATTTTATAAAGGGCCGGCAACTGTACGCTTGTTTGTCACAGTCGTTGTATGAAAAAAAAACCTTATTGTGTAATATAATACAGTCGAAAAATTTGTAGACCAGACCAGTTTCTTGGCTTACTGTACGATCGGTAAAATCACGTAGTCTTATCGATTTACTTATTATTCGGAAATCGGTAAGAATAACCTTCTAATAACTGCTGCGTCATATTACTCATATTGCAAATATTCAGATTATTCAGAATGACTCGGAACACAGAGTTATACCATCTTTTTCATTCGAATTCTAATCAATTAGAATAAAATTAACCTGCTGCTCACAATTTCCCGTTCTGATGACTAAGCTACTGCTACATTATTGGAAAGTTTCATAAACACCCGTTCAGAAAACAAAGATAGGCACAAACATTTGACGTTTAAATATTATATGAGTATATCAGGAATCAGGATCGATACGACAAAATGCTGTCATTCTGCTAAAGTGATGCTCAGGGGCACATCGCATTTCCTATTAAGTTAATAATTGTGTAATACATAATTGGAACTATCCTAGAAAAGGTAAAGGACAACCACTGCAGCCATGCATCATTCACTATACAACTCCATATTTTGGTTGTGATCGTGTTAAATAAGAGAATTTTGACATACAGGTAAAACCTAGGAATAACTAAAAAACAAATTAGGAAAGACGCTCAGAGAACCCGGATTTCGAGTGATGATTAGAACGAGCTATATCATTCTTACTACTGCTGAGCTCCGCTCCTGCACCCTTGTCCTGGAATCAATTCCACTCTCCATAAATGACCGTTTGAAACGAAGGTCTCTGCTTCAGCTTTGACAAAAATGCTTTCGTATGTCCCAATTTCCGACTGTTCTGCTCTACAGGTCGCATTTCTCAAAAGCTTCTCGTGAAAGATTGTGAGCAGGTGCAATAATTAATTAATTATATAGAATTTTGTTGTTGAGTCAGTTTTTGGAAATTGTTAATATCTTTTTTTCAATGATTTCGTATGTTCTCCTCTACAGGTATTTCTCAACCGATTCTCGTGAAATATTGTGTGCAGGTTCGATAATTAGGTATAGTTTAATTAGTTCATTATTGTCGATATAGTTTTTGGATTTTTTGCCCAGGGGGGCAAAGGTGAGACCAACTATGAAGCCAGCTCACTCATGAAATGCCTATGCACTCGTATTTATATATTCGTTTAGGTACTTCTCTCTTGTTCGTAGTCGATCCCTCATGACCGAAAATCACGTTGTCATTCAAATTCTTTGAGTTACCGGTTTCCACCAGACAATCGCAAGCGAGACTGAAAAAGATGGGGCTTTCGGAATCCTGACTTTTGGTATATTGAATGCGTAATATCAGGCATATATATTTATGTTAAATATGTATAAATATCTGTATTATATGTATATGTCTAATATGTTTATAATGTATAAGAATATAGTAGTTTATGCAACTGGTACATAATGAGGGGCATTAAAACACGAGTGTGTTTTATGAAACGAGCCGAAAGGCGAGTTTCATAATAAGGTCACACGAGTGTTTTAATGCCTAATTATGTACAGTTGCATACATTACTTTATCTACACACATATTATAACTACTCTAAGATGGGTTCAGAAACCGTTGTAAATAAATACAATAATTGTGTTAATACAACCTTTTTTGCACGGTTGCGGAAATATCGAAATCAGAACTGGCAACCGATACCTGAATGTTATTTTAAAAAGTAAAGAGTCCCTATTCTGATGCGATCATGTCGTTCTAGCTCAAATTTCGTGCGATATATACTAAAAAAACATCGAGCTGACATTTCGCATCAACTGAATTTGAATTTTCAGTGATACTAGAATAGGGACATGTCAACTTTGACATTTAAATTTTGACAGTTTTGTTTGACGTTTTTATATTTTAACATCATATATGAGATTAAAATTAAAAATTATATTACTGCTGTAGCCTTAGCCACAGATAAGAAAATTGCCATAAATTCATTGAATGTTGAAATGAGAGTCATTTTCTACGGTTTCCGAACGCATATTAGAGGATTTATGATATGTGTGTAGATAAATCATATTTGTGTAATGTTATGTCATGTTTGTGTTAAGTTATTAGATTACGTGTATTTTAAATCTGGTATTGTTTCTTTTAAGTATCCGTGTTTGTGCATAGTAAGTTTGTCTGTCGCCTTCATGCGTTACATTCACTTTTCTCATTTTCTCGAAGGTTAGCTGGAAGAGATCCCTTAGTTAGAGGGATAACTTCACCTATTATGTACTTTTTATTTTATAATTTTGTTTTTTGTTAATGTTTTTCTTATGTGCAATTAAGTGCCATACATACCAGTGGCGGCGCGTCAAAAATATTCATAGGGAAGCCGAAAATACTTGGCTTTTTCTATTCTTCATAAGCCGTAGTAAAAGAATTGGACTGGCTGAAAATTAGGCAAGCCGGTGGGAATCGAGTTGTATGGACGCTCCGCCACTGATACATACATACATATACATACTGAGGATCATGAGCGCACGCAATTGCCCTCCATGCAGTGCGGTTCAGATCGGTACGTTTACTTACGTACTCAAAAAAATATTCATATGGTCTGGCGCAGATACTTCAGGATTCGGAGTAGTATAGTCATCCACGACGACGCGCCCCTCCACAGCGAATCCCATACTAATACTAATATATTATGACAGCTATGTGTAATTGTACGGGTTGGGCTGTGGAGGTGAATGAAGCGTAAGCCACAATATATTTAAATATCTTAAAATACTTGTTTCCAAACACACAAATGGTTGGTATCACCGGCTTCCTGATTTTACTTCGTCTGCGCACGAGTTAATAATTACGAAAACATATAATAATATGTTTTCCACTATATATCTTCCTAATTCAACATTTATTTATAGAACCATTATTTGATTTATTACAACTTTAGTTGATAATATGTTTAACAATTGTATTAGATACCCATTTTAGTAAGCGACGTTCGAACGAGTTTCTGAAGTTTTATTGTAGCATAATTTGCATCACTAATATTGAATAATGTTAACTAGGTGCGCCGTTATATGTTAATTATTGTCGTCTTATAATTAAATTTAAATTTTAGCCTCCTGAATCCGCATTCCAAAAACTAGAGTGGAATTTGAATTAAGGCGCAGGGATGGGCAAGCTATCTCCATACAAACTTTGTGCAAGTTTTTCTTCGCTTGTGTTTGCACTACACTTATGATTTTTGGTTCGTATGCTTATTTTTCTGTTAGCCATAACCTGATAGAGAAATATTAAAAAAAATGTATTTTTAATTTGTTTGAAATATTTTGATGATTTTTCTTGAGGTTCTTCGTATGTTTTTTAGTATATATCGTACATTGTGATCTCCAAAGACATGGAAATAGGGATTTTATTACTAAGTTTGTCTATTATGATTTAAAAAACATTGATCTTTGTGGCATAGGTTTGTTCGATTGCCATTTTTATCGTCTATTGCCTACGGCGTCTGTACTCATTATTAGAGTAGGTACTTAAAATATGTGTATAGTTAAAGTAACGGAAGGGACTGTAAATAACTAGGTCTTATTATGGCAAAAACCTACTCGTAAAGTAAAATTTTAAAGAATAGATATGTGCTGGAATAATCCTGTTTTTGTATAAAGAATAATTCCGAGCGGGAATGAATCGAACTTTACTAAGCCCTCGCTTCTATTTTGGAGACTATTTATAGACAGTCAGTATTTTTATTTCACAATAATAATCACCATATTTAGTTATTAATTGTGACTATTGATATCCTTTCCTTCTAATATGTTAAATTAAGAATGTGTAGTGTGTAGGTTTCATTAGAACTATGTTAATATTGAATTCAATTTTTTTCTCTTACGTTACACACAACACATATCGACGATACAGTTTTGGCGTACTCTATATTTCATAAATGCAACTTGATTTAAAATCCAATTTGGTTTGGTATGGTTTGGGTTTGTTAATAGATCTATGATAATAGTCCTTATGTAAACAAAGCAATCTCATCAGTATAACTTACCACATTAAACAGCTCATTTATACAAATTTATTTTCTTTAGTTTCCTGAAATGCTAAGTATATGCAGCTAGGCCAAGGCGTCTCTATACCTTACAATCGTGTAAATACCTAACCAATAATTTGCTACAATTACTCTGACTCATTCGTGTTACTATAAATGATAGCTGTTGAGTTGATTGACATTTTACATGTTCAGTTAACATATTTCATTACTCTTGGTTAGCAAAAATCCATGGCCTAGAGATTTTTAACTCTAATCGCAGACCTTGTGCGCGACTTGAATCAATGTCTTTAAGAAGTAACGGTTTCCAGCACCCGGCAATTATTGTTTGTGGTGTTGTCGAGTCAAGTCATTCACTTTTGAGTACAATTTTAGTTAGAGTTGTTAAAGTACTTTTTTCTCACGAGCGCGGATAAGCCAATTTATATATAGTTATGGAAATGTATCGTACGAGTAAAGTTGAGTTCGAAAATATGTAAACGGACAAAGGTATAAAAAAATGTGAATCCGTCTTTATTGTTAAAGCCTTATGGCTCGATAGTATCTTCGAGAATAGAGAAAATTATTTTTATTTAACTTTTCGTATCGTATGTAATGACACATGTGCTTGAGGAATTTGAATTATTCGTTTCTGTCGTAGAGTTAATTTTTGATGGCACTGATCCTTATGAAACACAGACGAAAGGTTAACACAGGTTTCTTTACTTATATGAGTAATGATTTCCTAGTCTTCATGTTTAACTTACACGAAGACTAATTTATTCGTGAGATTCACTTTGCGGAATTTCTTCTAAACGTTACCATGTTCAGAAGGCTTGGTAAAAAACATGTGACACCGTTTTCCACGAATCTTATATTGATCTTATTGGGGAATACACAGAACTGATTCAGGATGAGTCATGGCGCAGATTCTTTCATTACTTTACCGCCTTCGGATAAGTCTAATTTGGAGGTTAATTAATATTAATAATGGGCTAGTAGGTATTTTATTGATTAAGTAATCTGGCTGAAATATCGCTCATAGATGGGAAGGAATGAAAAAAAAAAGAAAAAAAGATGAGAAACATTTATTCGTGACAAACTCAAGACGAATACAAATAGGTCATTACTAAACCAGATTTTTCCACAAATGGTCACAACTCAGCGTTATGCTGGCGGGGCCAGCGCTGGTCTTCCGTTGGCATTGGGCATTAGTCCCCACACAGGCCCAATAAGGATTAGGTTATCAATGTACAGAAATCTAAAAAGCTTTATAAATTATTATACAGGACTGTTTGACTGCATTGAATCCATATTCCCATTAAATCGGAGTCGCATTTAGTCGCGCGTGTGAAGGCACCCATTATAACACCTGGGTTATTCACAACACGTGCCAAACACCTACATAATTACTAACCAGTATAAGCCTTGATCTCCAATTACGATTAGTTCCTACGCGTGGATAATATTGGGAGAGAAATGATGGACGAGTGCAACATGTTTTATGAATAGAGTAGCAGCGGGCCAATCTACGCTCCGCGCAAGGTCTGTAAGAGTAATTCATTTGGGCAACAAAAGATGAAGGCTCGCTGATTTCTCAGTCGCACGCACTTGTTGGGCTAATTGCATTGTAATTATATCATTCACTTTATAGCTATTAAACAATCAGTTGCTTGTCGTCCAGATTCACGCATTCCCATCGCCTCTTTCTCAAATATGCGGCTTTTGAAATAACAGCTTCGAAATTCACTTGACTACGATGATAATCACTCTATTGTATTCTTTATCATAATACATATATTCTTTTATGACACACCTGGCCATAAAGTGGCCATTATCGCACGCTCCGCGCGCGAAAAAACCCACTTCCTGGCCAGGGGGTGACATAAAATGTTGTACTTACCACGGGCGATAATAAAGAAAGCCTCAGATCGCATATTTATCGCCCTTGCCTTCGGCTCGGGCGTAAAATACCTGCGATCTGAGACATTCTTTGTTTTATCGCCCTTGGTAAGTAATGTACTATAACATAATCACTATATTGTATTCTTTCATTTTCTTCGTCTGTATGGCAATTTGTCCAGAGATTTCGGTTCGCGTGTTTCCTGTGGACACATTAAAAGTTAAGGACTAAAGCTTAATTTTTAATTGTATACTAGTCACCCGCATAATCGGCGTCTACGTTTTTATAAATCCATGTAATAAATACACCACTTACACGTACACAAGCCGTTAACTATTGACCACAGAAGGGATCATTTTTGTTTTTTCAACTGTGTATAATCCTCTTCCTTCCTCACGAGCAAATTGATCACTAGAGTCAAATGCCAAGTACAAATCAAAGTAATGAAAGTAACTTACAACGTTCCATACATGTTTTTGACTCCGTAGAAATAATTTTGATGTATATAGGCTGTACTTACCTATTTAAAGCGAGACTAAAAAACTGAGGCGGCATTTGAACGACGACGCGTAGGTGTTAATTTAATTCTAATAACTTGTTAATTATGAAACGTTATATAATTAACTACATATGTAATATACACAAATCTCTTGTTTATTAGAATTCTAAAATATTTTCATTGAATCTAAGGCTGCGGTTTGTACTCCGGCCCAGCGGGCAACGAAGACTAGCGGCAGTTCATAGGTTTGATGTAGCTCAATTAAAGATTAAATCCCCTCAATAGATTAAATAACAATCTTCAGAAAGTTATTGATTCCTATTTTGCGAAACCTTTTTTGTCGTCTCATTTATTTCAAACTTTGACATTGAACTGTGTCGCAACTATGTTAACTTAATATTTTTTATACATTACCTTTGCATAACTGAATAATTGATCATGGCCAGTTAGTAATCTCTGTTGTTTTTGTTTAGTTTCGATGTCAATACGTTAGTAGGTATACTCGTTTAAGTTGTTGATAAAATAGATTTCCAATAGAGTCCTTAACCTTATTGATTAAAAAAATTAAATGCAATAGATTTTGTTATAAAAATGGAGTATATGGATATAATGTTGCTGATTGCTGACATATCGATTTTTAACGAAGTGAGCTTTAAAAAAACTTGCATTTACCTTGGCCGCCAGGCGCGTGCGATTACGTGAAGATGGAGCATTTAAACAGTAATTTAATGTTAATGAGTCACAAATCGTAGTGTCAGGTCCGGTCGGCGGGGGTCGGCGCTGCGGCCTTGCCAGGAATGCGAGGTGATCACGGCGTCGGTCGCGTTCTTTTGTGGCGGTCCTCTTGTGAAACATGATTGTTGTTTTAACGTTCATTCCGTATTCTACACATGCGATTGTGACGCCGGGTCACGCCTTGTGCTGTCCATAGGTCGCACGGCGCTGTCCAACTCGCGGCCAACTAACTTGACTAATGTGAAAAGTGGTATAGTTTGTACTAAACTCTAAGGCCAAATTCTGTCAAACGGAGTCAAGAAAACATCGACTGAGAGCTCTGACTGTAAGGTAGATACTTGCTTGCGTTCATTTGACAGCATTTGGCCTTACAGTTTTGAACGTAGGCCTTATAGTTCCATCCCATTCTAAGCATACATAAGTCCTTTTTAATATAATAACAATGGCGCCCCGCTAACAATATGACAATGAAATTGCGTTCATAATTACAGGTTATTAGTTAAATTAATAATTATCTGTATTCGGCACTAGCTTACCTACTGAATGTATGTTCCTGACTCTTACTGAGATAATCCTTACATAATTCTCACTTCAAGTTAATCTGTACTTATAATAATAATCGTAAAAAGTTATCTTTATTCATTTTAAAACCAAGCGAAGTAACAGATAGATTTAGTTTATGCACATGTAGGGATGCTGTATGCACGGTTCTCGGGAAAAATGTCCTTATACCACGTGAGCAAACGCAGGAAAGAGAAGTTGTAACTGTTTTTGTGTTTTGTACCTATTTTAAGTTACCAGAGTTGTTTGCACCCCATTATACAATAATATACTACGCCAAGTATGGCAATCCGGTACATTGGTTAGTAGTGAGAGAGTGTCGTTGACAATGACGTCACTTGTGTCACGATCCTAATTGTCAGTCCTTGTTTTCTTAGACCATGTTTGCACCCCTGAATTGAAACTTGTATCCCGGTTTGCGTAGTGCTCCTCAACTACTTGCTGGCAGATTTTTTTTACGGAGGAGTTCGTTTAGAAATCGGATCGGATCATCAAATTCAAGACAATAAATAACACTCTGTGTAGTGTGTAACACACGTTATCTTCGAAAAGGCATCCGTATGTTTACCTTATATAGGAAGCTTGTAAAGCCTACATGTATAACTATAATGTCAAGTCGCCTACGTGATCGCCGATTTGACGTCAGTTATGTATTGACTTATAAACTAGATCGTGACGCAACAACCACGAAAACGACTGGGTCCGCTTCGAAATGCTATACCCTTAACCTTTAAATACCTCTGAATTGGTTGGTTCGATACTTGTCCGCGACACGAGTTACCATTTAATCTGGAGTACGCACGAATACGTTACCTATGTAAACCAGTTTTTACATTAAATCACTACTTAAGCAAGTAGAGTCTGGCAAATGAAAGTTGAGACAGATTTATTTAAAACTTTTTAAATGACAACTAATAATATCCACGTCAAATGTGTTAATGTCACTTTTTCGTCACTGGAAAAAAAGATTGCTTGGTTCTTTACGAGTAAAAAAAGGATATATCAAATCGCATCTTAATATATAATTAGGTAGGTACGCTTGAATTGTGACTTCCGTATTTGATTCTGAATATTCAAATATCATAAATCTTCTATTGGATAAATTTATTGCATAATATTTACCTACTGAAGTCCGAAGCACGAAAAGTTTAATAGGGATGTTGACTCAAAATTTATTATTACTCCATACGAAAGAATACATAAAACTATGCCGAAAAGTGAAAATCCTATTCAAATATCTCACAAAATAACGAAACTACAGCCGTTAGAATGTTTTAGTTAGAGAGAGAAAACGCTACAGGTCAGTGACGTCACTGACCTCGAGCGCCATAGTAAATGACGATCGTTCAATACAACGGGGCGTTTTGCGGAAAAGGGACAGAAAATGCCCCCTCCTAAAACTTTGAAGACTTATAATTTATGTATTATTTATTCTTTTGGATTACTTTTTTCACTATTTGATTGAGAATTTGATCTATTTTCGAGAAACTTCGGATTCATTGCTTTTCTTATTTTGTGTCAACAACCCTATTGGTTGCCCAAGTACCATTGTTTTGTCACGTTATATACAGTGTTGCAAGTTGCAACACGTAGATTTTTTAAATGTTGCCGCCCTTTTCTAGTCTCAGCTTTCATTAGCCAGACTAGCATTTATTTTCACCTTGGTAAAGTCAATAGGATTGTACGAGATGTGTACAAGTTGTTAGAAAAATACCCCTAAGGAACTACCTACCACAGATATGCTAAGATACCTAAGATGAAGATGTGTTTTCGTATATTTCAATCTTTTGATAGCTGCAGTGAAAACACAGCATAGAACATTTCTGGACACTCACTCACCCAGATATTTTCCTTCAAATAGAATTTTTCCGTCCGCGACGAGTTAAAATGAGGTATTTTTCGGGCAGTCATAATAATTCAATAGACTTACCAAGATACGCTTTAACTCCCTTTGCGTTTAAGAGACATTTTTTTTATAACACTTCGTACTTAGATCTTGTAATGAATGTAATCATGTGTACTTGGGGATTTTCCACACGCGTATCCTGGTGGGTTTTGTATTCAAATTCTGCATACGTAACGATAGACAGAGTATCATCTTACATCCTCAATCCGCTTGAGCTAAGCTACTTGTGTGATGTTTTAAGACATTAATATTCATTAAAAATCACTAACTTGCTTTGATTTATTTTCATCAATTTGTAATGGCATCTTTTCCACGTATTATTAAGAATAGTTGGCATAAATGCGCAATTACTGAACGAAGTTTGTCGCTATTTTCACTACATTGTATAAAACAAGGTCGCTTCCTGCTGTCTGTCTGTCCTGTTGTATGCTTAGATCTTTAAAACTGCGCGACGGATTTTGATGCGGTTTTTTTTAATAGATAGGGTGATTCAAGAGGAAGGTTTACCTATATGTATACATTGCACCTGTGCGAAGCCGGAGCGGGTCGCTAGTAGTGTCTAAATTAAGGAGATGTTAATTGCTGGTATCGGGGGTGTGCTTTTATATTTTTACAATAGCAGCATTACTGAAACTCAGGCAACATTTACTCAATTAACTGTCAAGATTATGACAAAATTGAGATTAGATTAGATTATGGGAAAAGTAGAAAAATATCCGAACTTAATATCTAAGACTCGTATATATATGTATTTTCATTAACGTTAGACGAAATTTATAACATTTTATAGATAATATGCAAATATGTATGATGCAATATCATAGAAATTCAAAAATCATATTAATAGGTATGTGCATATAAATGTACACCAAAAAATCATAATTATGTACACCTGACAACAAGACATCGAATTTTGCCAGTGTTTGTCAAGTCATTGTTTGGAACGATGAGCAGATCGCAGATGTTTAGGTACATTCTTCGGACAATAGATACTCTATGCACAATGGATAAAACAATCATCATCATCATCAATTTTTAATAATGTTTTGAAACATCGTACAGTCAAGGGCATAAATATGTATACACTTTTGGACCTTATTTCAATGCAACAAGGTGAAAAAGTGTATACATATTGGTGCCCTTGACTGTACCTACTCAATCAATATGCTGATTTATGAGTCTAATTATAATCTTATACTACTTACTTATCAGTTGCCCCAAACGAGAAATGTTACCCCAAGCTGTATCGTATAAAATCTCTGATGAATGGCAGTCATCGGATTATCAAGTAATCGAAGTACAACAACGCTTTAAGATTTTTAATGGTATACATCTATCACTATATATTTTTTTCTATTCCTGCCAACATTCCCATACGTCAAACAAGATTGCCTAATTTTTGAGTTCACTGTACACAGTTTTTATCAAAGCTTCGTGTATACCTGTTGTAATGTCGGATTTTTTATGTTTTAAGTTGATAAATTAAACTTAGTTGACAGCTGTCATACACCATAGATATAGTATATACTCTGTAGTTATAGATGCGCCAACAAGCGACCGGGGCTATGTCTTTCTCATATTATGACGTCAAAATATGGGGATACCATGGTTGCAAAAAATTACCCCAAAAATTTAGTCGGATAGTACTTAGTACAAGTGATCAAATTCCATAGTGACTAAGTCGCCATTTTGACTCACTAACTAAATTTACACAACATCGTAGGCGATATCGTAAAATAAGTGATCTCGACCGGCCACTTTTTTTGGGATAATCTTACCTATAAATACATAGTCACCGGTTATCACCGTTGCATCAAACGGCGATTTCACTGATCCAAATCTATACATTTTGTTCTCGCCGCTCGCCGCTGGTCGCTGGCCTTCCTGCTCGCCGCTTGACTTGCTGGTCATCACGTCACCCAAAGAACCATGCTAAATGTTTAAGTCTCTAGACGATGAAAGTAGTAAGTAATGTAACCAGATAGTGCTTACTATTTCCATGCCCCTTTTTGTCTTTCACAGATAAATTATGTAGTTGTTGGAATAAAAGAATAAACTTCAATTTAGAACAGGTAATTTATTTACAATAATATATTACATTTATAACTTTATTTTTCAATAAATAAACAAATATGTAATAAGCAGTTATAGATTATTTTACCCAATTTAATTTCCTGTTCCCTCAGTCCTGAAATCCATTTTTTCGGGATTCATTCTCTGTTGAAAAACTGAAAAAATCAAATTACTTGAAATTCCCGAAACGTGGGGTAATCTTAAGGGGTTTTTTTTATTATTTGTTGGTATCCCGAAATCGAATTATAAACCGACTGAATGGTGGGACACACAGACAACCTCCCCTAGACAGAGCTTTCAGGGCGACGCGCTCGCGCCACACTTGGGAGAAGTTGCGCTTATAATACTGCCCCGCCTCACGCCGCTCAGTCAGTCTCGTCCAGGTTCATGACCTATACGCACGTGGCACAAAAAATACGTAAATTTGGTTCCGACTAACCGTAAGCATGGGTTTTTGTTCGGTAAAGTGGTGTGGGAACGATTCCCGAACTAAAAATCTAAAGAAAGGCGGAATTACATATCATAGGTAAGTTAAATTAATACAAATACACATTTTATTCTGCCCGGCGGGGATCATTTTACACTGGCCGGGCCGGCTTATAAGGCGTAGTGAAGTGTGCTTGTTCCTTTCCAACCACCTCAAATGCCAATATACTTTCTCTTTCTGACAGCACGTGCGCGGGCTAGTGCTGTGCCAGTGATGTTCGGTTCCGATTTCATTTAATTATCGGTTCATCCGTATTTTATATATCGCAATGATTTTAATAAATATTAAAATTCCATTAGTAAACATTACTGATTAGTTTTATTTTTTGATATTCAATGTCAGTATTTACGTGGACAATATTATTTTACTATATGAATCGTAGAGGTTCGTATAAGGAGGTGAAAGATGGTAATAGTGTAGTGTTTTTTATCTTGTTTTACTTTATACGCTAAACAAATCAGTGTAGTTGTATGGGATAGAATATTTAGTTAGTTTGTTCTCATTGTAGTTTTGTTGTTGTCTTATTTTATTATGAAGTTTATATAGTAGTAACATAATTAGTGGTGGTGGATTTCTTTTAGCAATTAGGACTAGTGACACGAGTAGGCCCCCATACTGAATTTCGAAGAAGTGTAAGGGATTTAGGGATAAACCCATTGCAATTAGGTTTTTTCGAATCGTCTTGGTGGCTAATTAGGACTAGTAACACGTAGTTGACCCACTGCTGGACTTCAAAGAAGTATAAGGGATCTCGGAGTTGGTTAGAGATGGAGTAACTGCAATTCACTGCTGCTGTAAATTCACTGGTTTTGTAATTTAGTGTTATTTCATGTAATTCAGCATTACCTGTACTGTATAATCTGGTTTTTGTTTTGTAAATGAGCTCTGGCTCGCCATGCTGGAGTTAACAACGGGGATGGCAGAATAACAGCGTCTGTCAGCCTAAGTCCCTAAGACCATCTTGGTCTTTCGGCCTTGTGGGCGCAGGCACAAGCTGAGCCATCTTCCCTTTCAGCTATCTGTATTGTACTACATTTTACGTTGTTTCCATAATTGTATGCGGGATTTATATCATGTCATGTAACAATGCAACTTAGTTGAATAAATGTCTTTATTATTATTATTATTATTATAATTGGGTTTTTTCGAATCGTCTTGGTGGGCAATTAGGTCTAGTGACACGTAGTTGACCCACTACTGGACTTCACAGAAGTATAAGGGATCTCGGAGTTGGTTAGAGATGGAGTAACTGCAATTGGGATTTTTCGAATCGTCTTGGTGAGCAATTAGGTCTAGTGACACGTAGTTGACCCACTACTGGACTTCAAAGAAGTATAAGGGATCTCGGAGTTGGTTAAAGATGGAGTAACTGCAATTGGGTTTTTTCGAATCGTCTTGGTAGGCAATTAGGACTAGTGACACGTAGTTGACCCACTGCTGGACTTCAAAGAAGTATAAGGGATCATGTGATCGATTTGACCAAGTGCGTTATTGAAAAGTACTTAGATATACGGTTGCTCTACTTATCAAAAAAAGCAGAACCCCATAACGCCATTAGACGAATATATACAAAACTGATTCATTTCAAAAATCAATAAAGCTAATTCTGTAATGTTAGAAGTGCTTTTTTCAACCTTTGTATTTTTTTAATAAAATTGTAAACTAAGTAAGATAACAGGCGATTAGACCGCCTATTGTTTACCTCTACTCATTGTCATTATGTACTGTCCTGTGTTATTTTTTGTGAGAAGAATTTTCCATTTCAGAATTTGGTAACCAATTTTTAACCTCTTGCTAATATCCAGTTGACGAGAAATCTAGTACTTTAGTTTCTAACTATATTCCATTGTACACACATAGCGTAGTACAATCCACGGATATGCCACATGGAGGAGAAGTAGTGGAGATAGGATAATTAACAGAAAGATAACCTCAATTCATTAAAAAAAATAGAACTGTTTTCACGGATTAAAAAAATGGCCAGTTTGTGCCAGAAATGAAACCGACTAAAATGTAAAAAAAAACTCTTGGTTTTCCTTTAGTTTAAGATGCTAAGTTATTTAGGGAATATCAAACGATATGATTAATTGCAATACAACATTTTTTACACTTGTACCAGGTTTATGATCATGTCAAAATCTGTCAAAGCAGTTCTAATAGTTTAAAAATGAAATGAATTCTTCCTTCAGTAAAAGCCTTATCTTAAATGTTTAAAGTCCTTACCCACCACGTGGCATGACATCTTGTATAGTAAGTAGCAAAATACATATATCCTCCAATTCTGACCACTGTTCTAGTGCGGGTTGGGTGTTCACATATTAAGATGTTAAGACTCAATATCAGGTTCGTATATACAGTCAGCCCATGAAAATGTTGAGCATACTTAGAACCTTGTCACATCGAAATCTAAGAAATATTTAGACTGAAACGTCATAAAATTTGAAACCTCTTTAATTTGACAAAGTACTAAAGTGCTCAACATTTTCGTTGGCCCACTGTACACTGTACATTATACCTAAGTTATATCCTGTATCACCGTACAATTTGGAGTAGTCGCTTATGGGTGTTTATGACCCAGCTACCCACATTCCATACAATAACTAGTTGGTTTAGCAACATCATGCCATACATTCATGTTTGGTTATGTCTTCTGCTGTCAATATAGTGAATCCTCAAATTTTATAAAGGGTCGGCAACGCGCATGTGACTCTTGTGGAGTTGCGAGCGCCTATAGTCTGCGGCGTCCGCTTACCATCACCCGAATCGGATACTTATTTGCCATCGCCGTCGTATAAAAAAAAACACGCGGCTCTTAGTAGGTCCCTTCAAATGAATGTTTGTCGCTTCGAATTGTAGTACCGCCAGTCCGTCGGCGCGGTCCCCTTGCGAGCGGCAGATGGATAAAGTCTGTATGGATGGGTCAGTTTGACCCGGTAGCGACTAATTACACGTTTAAAATTTGGGTCCACTTGACCTTACTTGAGAGTAAAGACAGAATTGATAGTCAGTTTTGGTTGTCCACTACAATTTTTTATTACTCTCTCCTGTATCATTGTATATTCTTTTTTACATGCTGTTTTATTATGAGGGATGGGCAATAAAGAGAATTGTATTTTATCTGTCTTTCTTACAGATTGTACCTTTACCTATCCACCGATAATCTTAATTCTTAATTATAAATCTACATTTACAGTTATTTTATTTATATTCATCAGTGCTCTACTTGTAGGTACATCAGTGTCAGCGTGTCAAAATTATTCTAAGGGAAGCCGGAATAATAATAATAAGCCTTTTTTATTAGCCCTAGCTTCCGTAGTAAAAAAAACTGGACTGGCTGAAAATTAGGCAAACCGGTAGGAATCGAGTTGTATGGACGCTCCGCCACTGTTGTACATTACGCTATATGTAATAATATGTATGGATCAACATTTGGTCTGAAATAAATGATTTTTATTTATTTATATACAGCGCATATACATGAATCAAAATAAAATTGTTCAAATCTCAATTGTATACAATAGTAAAGGTTGTAAACATGCCTAGAAGATATTATTATAGTCTATTCAATAGATAAAGTATACACGCCATGTAAAATAATTTACCTAGAATAAATTGGGGTGCTGGTAAAAACCGGTAATCAACAACCGTGTCTCATCACTAGCCCGCGCGCCATTTTGCGGCGAAGTCGCGCGCATTTTGAAACGGCCAATCGCAGCGCTGTTGCCGACCTCCCCTCAGCCCGCACCTACCGCTAACCTTGGTGACTTTTGATTCGAACTAAATCGCTCATACGAGGGGTCTAGAGGAGGTGGTCTGTGGTGGGACATCAATGCTAAGCTGGCTTCTATGGTAGATTTCTACTACGCGATTTGACCGGTTTGTATGTCAAATGTTTGGAGGTTATTTTTTAATTAATTCACATATTTTTCCTACTTCATCTATTGTCTCATGATATAACTAATGATTTAGCTCAGTAATTTGGTTCTGGTGAGATTTTAGAAATAAACACGGGTCCAAAATTCAAAGAAAATGTACTTACGCATGGAATGTAACATCCGCCTTTTTTCGGTCGAAATTGCTTTTACAGCCAAACACTGAACACCCCACCATGTTTGCACTGAACAACCAAACACTACGGATCTGATGATTGGTAAATTATTATTCATTTAAACCAAATTCATCATTAATTTTCCACTTATAAATTGCACTGCAAAATATTGCCACTTTGTTTTGCAATCTTCTTGACACTAATGACAGATTACTTTTACCCGACCATGAAAAAATGTCCGGTCGGTGATAAGGACAAAACATCGCACTTTTTTCTACTTCCTCTCATAGGAATCGCAATAAGGCTATCTTTCTCTTACAAAGCGTGTCAGGCCCTTGTCATACACACATGTTTTGTTGAAAGTAAGATACAAGAGCTAATCGATCAGCTTTTTATTGTTGGTAGGCACGCTCGTTTAGCTTGTTGGCATGGTCTCTTGGGTCACTCTTCTATGATTTCATGACATAAGTCGACTAACTATGACTTTCTGTGGTAATTATTAGCCACTATTTGTACCTATATCTGTAAGAAAAGGTACATTATTTTTTGTTCATTACGCTCAAGGGAATAAAAGAGCTTCTGACCTTTTCATACCTACGTGTAGCTACTGCTGATGCTGACTAAAGGTATGATTTCGCTGCCGACTGCATACAGCAACTGCACGTGCCGCCGCCGCCGCACTCCAAATTGAACCGTAATGGTACTATGCGTAAAAAGCTCAATTTGAAATGAGCGGAGAAGTGTCGCTACTCGCTACAGCACATGCCGCTCACTCTAAATTGGGACTTTTATTCTCATGATTACGGTTCAATTTGGAGTGCGGCGGAACGTGCAGTTGCTGTATGCAGTCGGCAGCAGAATCATACCTGTTCACGAAACGGTTATGTGGTCAGCTGTACCCTAACGTTAACCATACTTTTACTAAACGTCATGATAGTTTACATTACTGATTGACTTATATTTGGTCCACAGCTCCGAGTCCCGCTCCGTCAAGTGCTTAGGCCTCGCGACCTGACCGTAGTGATCACTAAGAAGCACCTGAAAGTGGGCATCAAGGGTCAGCCACTGATCATCGATGGCGAGCTCGACGCAGACGTTAAGATGGAAGAGTCCACGTGGGTTCTCCAGGACGGTCGGAACCTGCTTGTCAATTTGGAGAAGGTGAGTTCTGGGGCCTGTACCACAAAACTTTACAAGCGGACAACTCAACAAAACTTGTCAACTTTTTCTATGGAAAATTGTTCAATTTTGTCAAATTGTAGACTTGTAAAGGTTTGTGGTACAGGGGCCTGGTTGTGTGAGGAAGTCGCGCTAACGATGGATCACGTGGCGTCACATTTAAGGTGTTAATTGAAACAGGCGTTCCTTTGCGGAATTCCATGATAAATCCAACAATATTCCTTTGCAGTGGAATAGCATCGTGTAGGTCAATCAGTAAGTGGATGCATCTCATTATCACTGACAGATCTACATGTTCTTTCAGCGGAATAGCAAAGAAATATTGTTGGATTTGACGTTTAAGGGATTTCCAATCATACATACACACACGCCTCTTTCCAAAGAGATAGTCAAAACATGAAATATAATTTCATTGCAATTATAATCTTAGCTATTTACTGCAACAACCGACAGACTAGATGCAGCTTTAGTTGTTTTCTAGATTTGTTTGAAAATCAAACAAAGGAAAGTTAATGCTTAGTGTCGTAGTGTGATACCACGAAAAAGACAAAGGAATACGTTTTGGTAATGAGTTCCTGCGATATGTATTTTACAGGATTTTGTGTTCTAGCTAAATGTCCGCAGACTTGTCAAATTTCTGAAGTCAGATAAAAACTTATATTTTGGTGGCCGCTCTGCAAGGGAAAGTATTCCATTGTTTTCCGCGCCCGTTGTCGTTTTGACCTGTCATATTTAGTCATCCATCCTTATTAGTCTAGCCTTACGTTTTTGTTACCACAAAGCGTACCTTTTCCACGTTTGACAAAAATACCAGTATATTTTTAATTAACTGAAAACGCCTTGTAACACTTTTCTGTGAGACTAACTTACTTCAACGTTACTCGTAATTTACGCTAAACAGTGTTAGTCTCCAATCAAATTTAATGACCAACTCATTTACTCCGTGTGCCGTTAATTTGTTCTAGGTGAACAAAATGAATTGGTGGAGCAGATTGGTCACGACTGATCCTGAGATATCTACCAAGAAAATCAACCCAGGTGAATATTCTGTGCAAAAAATTGTTAATAAATATAATTGTAAGCTTCATCCGTGCAATCAAACTTTACGTGGAAAGGTTGTTGGTAATGTAACTGTAGATTGTTATTAGCCATCGTGCTAATTATTCTTTAAATAAACTCGAATATTGAGTCTGAAAAAAATGACCTCAGGCGCGACTCAAATCCTCGATGTCTTTTTGCAATTTTCTGTAATATTCTCTACGGCATTCGTCACAGATTCTGCGTTATTTGCATTGTTTGTTGATTATTATAAGTTAGGTGTTGCTTTTTGTTTATGGTCTCATCTTATACTATACTTTATCTCACCAAGCAGAAATATAAACTGACATCAAAATCGTACAGGCTAATAATATTAGAATAAACAACTATCTTGCCTTGACACGAACCCGTATTATTCGCTTTTCGGCTTTGTGTTTTTATCACAAAGCTAAAGATAAAAAACCAAAACATGCAGAACATTAACAACCAGAAAATGGAACGAATAGTGATTGCAACTAATTGTGTTAGGTCCATATTAAAAGAGACCTTATGGCGGCAGGCGTTTACGTTGTACCGATTGACTATTGTATTCGAACAACCACAATAAATAAAGTTCCTTTCAATATGCGTGCACGCATGCAGTCAATGTGCCGAAGCCTTTATAGCTTTCAACGTATGGGATAGTTGCATATTTTAATTTCCATGAAAATTTCAGAACCATCAAAATTGTCTGATCTGGACGGAGAGACGCGCGGGCTAGTCGAGAAGATGATGTACGACCAAAGGCAGAAGGAAATGGGTCTTCCCACCAGCGATGAACAAAAGAAGCAAGATGTTCTCAAAAAGTAAGTGTAATGAAAAATGTTCGGTGAATATTCATCGTATGCTTTGATTACCCAATCTAAATTTGTTGCCACCACGTCAGACGGGTGGATGAGTGCAATATTTGGTAATTTTGGTTGACCGCCTAGCTGTGACCGCGCGGAGGGTAGCGGAACTCAGGGATCCGCCACCCGCTACCCGTCTGCTACCCTTAAACGCCTCCCTTCTTAACCCTGTCCCGTCACAAGCGAAGCGAGGACTCATTTAGACGGTCGATGTATAGGTATAGTATTTTCTTTGTAAGACAATTTATTTTATGTCACACCTGGCCATAAAGTGGCCATTATCGCACGCTCCGCGCGCGAAAAAACCCACTTCCTGGCCAGGGGGTGACATAAAATTTTGTACTTACCACGGGTGATAATAAAGAAAGCCTCAGATCGCATAATTATCGCCCTTGCCTTCGATCTGAGACATTCTTTGTTTTATCGCCCTTGGTAAGTAATGTACTATTATGTATGTTGTTTTTTAGGTATATTATATATATTAGGTATGTTGTTTTCACACACACAAATTCAGTCAAAATGTGTTTGATTACTACGTGATATCACATGGGCGTTGTTTATTATATGTTTTTGAGTGTTTCAACCCAAAATCTGCATCCGCGGATGTCTAAACCGTTGCATACGCAACATCCCTAAGAGCCCTCGCCCACGGCGATTTTTTGCAGCGATGCAGTAGCGATACTGTCGCGCGTTGGCATCGATACACTCGCAATACGGTCGCTAGCTGTGTGCCCTCGCCCACGTAACCACGATGCAGTCGCGATGGAAACGCGATACTGTCGCGCTTTAGTCGCGATGCAAACGCGATTCAGTAACGGCACAAGTCAACAGTCGCGCGTTTGCATCGATGCAGTCGCGATGCTGTAGCGCGTTAGTAGCGCGTTGGCATCGCTTCTGTAGCGCGTTGCAAATGCGACTAAAGCGCGTTGGTTGCGATGCTGTTGCGCATTTACAAAGCGTGCGACAGCATCGCTGCAAAAAGTCGCCGTGGGCGAGAGCCCTAAGTCTTGCTATGCTGTGCAATCTTTTGTGGTTTTGTGTAACAAAATTTTGTTTACTTTTCAGATTCATGGAGCAACATCCTGAGATGGACTTTTCCAAGTGCAAATTTAACTAACGTATAGGCCGATATAGTGTTTTAATAAGTTAATTACATATATGTACTTATTTTATGGCGCTTGGATCACGCCTTTAATGCCATACTGAAATGCTGCCCGATATTTGCAGTACATGTATCTACTTGGTAATTCAATTCAAAAATGTGCTACACGAGTGTTCTTACTCATTTGGTTCTAAGGCAAAATACGTATGCATATTATTGTATTAATTTGTGCTATAAGAAATGTATTATGAAGGAACTAAACTCTGTATTAACCTAACAAATGTTGTCATTCCGACAAATACTGGTTTCTTGAAATAAATACATCAGGTTACAACACTTTTTACACCGTTTATTTATAATAGTTGAAGTTAACTACTTTTTCTGTCAGAACGCATCGTTTTTTAAAAAACCCGGCCAAGTGCAAGTCGGACTTCGCATATTTAGGGTTCCGAACGAACCGCAAAATTAACGTTTTTATAGAAAAAATAAGGAAATTTCAAAGAAAAAAACTAATTTATCAATATATTAGTATTGGTTGGTAAAATATACATAATAACAAACATTACTACCAAATTTTAAGTTTATAGGTATTTGGGAAGTTAAAAAATTATTTATTCTGACCTTGGTGGCTTCTCATTCCTTTGTTTTCCAATATATTTTTAAATTAAAAATATAGTAAGTATCTACTCAATGAGCTCTACACAGCGATACCCCACTCAATAGGGTAGGATACATTTTTTTTTCGCGCCCCGCTTTAGCTGTAGTATGGGAGCCCCCCTTAAAAACATTTAAAAATAAGTTTTGACTATTTGTATGGCTTTGGGCCAACAAGATGCTTATACTGTGTAAATTTGAAGCCTGTAGCTCCAACCGTTTGGCTGTAAAACCTGTGTGACAGACGACGGACGGACGGACGGACGGACGCCTGGGCGTCACCAATAGGGTTCCGTTTTGACCCTTCGGGTACGGAACCCTAAAAAGTAAGAATTTAGTTACTACTTTTTCAGTTCAGGTCCTTATGTAGATATCTCCCATACAAACTTTCACCCCTGGGATGATTTCCGGGATAGTGCCTATCCTATTTCCTTTCCCTACTGAAACTATCACTCATCATCATCCTCCTAGCGTTATCCCAGTACAGTTGCATCCTGAAGGATGCCTGGGGTACACTATCACTACCAAATTTTATCTAAATCGGTTCAGTGGTTTAACGCATTCACTGCCACCCTCTTTTCCTGGACATTCGGCAGGTGCCGCACTTTGCTGTGTGCCCCAAACGCACATGTGAGTTCAACCGACTATTTTAAGTCTAAGGCACTAAGGCACAGGGTACAAGTGTCAAATATTATGAACGCGTCTGTGCGTCGAAGGCACTGCGTGAAAGTCACGGTGACGCATATATGCGGCGGTGGCAGTGAATGCGTTAAGCGTGAAGAGGTAATAGACAGCCATACTTTCGCATTTATTATATTAGTAGGTATAAAACGCCATTCTTAACCTTTTCGCCGTCATTGACTTGATATAAAGTCAGTACAGTCATAAGTTAAAAAAAATGCTAAGGTATCATTACTTTTTTGTCGCATTACACATATGATGTTGCACCCCGCTATTTTTTTTTTAATTTTGCCGCAATTTTCTAGTCTGCTTTCTTTAGCCAGGGCTGCTACCGCGAAGTTTTCCCTCTCTGTCATACTTATGTGCAAACTTGCAAGTGCGACAAAGAGGGAAAACTTCGTTTGTGGTTCGCGGCAAAGAGAATATACGAGTAATCGTTCGCGGTAGCACTCCAGACTCAGTCATTAATAGTCATAATCAACACTACATCGATAGCACGATATTAAGGAGAAGAGAAGTTTTGGAAGATCCCGGTCAAGATATATCTGCAGTGGCACCGCGAACAGAATTCGAAATTTTCCCTCTCTGTCGCACTTGCAAATTTTTAAATAAGTGCGACAGAGAACGTCGGTAACCTCCGTAACCCCCCAGTATCACATCAATGGAAGTGTACAGCAGAAAATATTTAGATGGAAGTCAGTTTTTAACATGCTGCTGCATTCGCAGGGTTACTTGTGTATAATATGCGTAAACATAACAAATACAATTAAACGTCATTCGTTGGTGTCATGCCTTCATCGATTTCCTTCCTTTCTTCATAATAGATTATTGGAGTTGAGTGATGTTTCGGAGTTTTCATAAAGAACTTTCAGAATTAATAAAGATCCCTGCATATTATATGGGCCAATTTTTTTGGTTGGTAGGTTGGAAGTTTGGAAGAGCTCCTGATTCTGTACAAGTAAAAAAAATGACAATATGGCGCCGACATTTTTTTTTTCCATGCCCATACGTTTTGTCACTCAATGGAAAAAGTGGCACACTGTAGGAAATCGTGCACATATTGTTCAGAATCAGGAGCTCTTCCAACCTACCAATTTTCATGCAATTCTAAAAGAAAAAAATATTGGCCCAATATTTGTTTCTTGTTTCGTATAATTTTTTTTCGTGTGTTGAAAATATTGGCCCAATATTTGTTTCTTGTTTCGTATAATTTTTTTTAGTGTGTTGAAAATAATATAAACTATTTCATTTTCTACAAATAATCGATGGTGTGAATCGATACCAATCGTAAGCGGTGTATTCTATTCTATTTTTATTTACGACAGTTTATTACAATACAAATACAGAAACACAATAAGAATAGAAATTAAACATAATTAAAACTAAATATAACTAAAATTATTCCTAAATAACTTAAAAAATAAATAATCTAAAATAAGGGGTCTATTATAGCATTATAGCTAACATGACAACCCTACGACCTGACAGTTGGACAGTTGGCAGCCAGTCTGACACTTGGCAGTGACAGTTTAACTGAGCTGTCAGTTGAATATTATTATGCAGCGGTGGCAGGCAAGCAATAAGTATGTTACAAGTGAAGTGATACCAATTAAAACCGACTTGAGCATATTGTTGAAAATTTTCAATCATTCCGAAATTATTTGAAATTCATCACCATGGTTAGAACAGTGTATTCCCCGGAGTATTGTCTTCAATATCTCGAGCAATATGCGTCACAAGAAGCTTTCGTGATAGGACTTATCCTGGGTCAGGCAAGTATCACAAGTTAATGTAAATTATCAATAAGTAACATCATTTGATTTTTATTGTGTTAATAACGAATTTGTAACTGAGCGGTGCGTCTTAGCAACCAAATTCTATACCTTATAAACAGGTACCATCAACCAACCAGTTTGTGATTGTGACTGTTTATATTTTTATATTTATTTAAATTTACAGTCTATTGAAACACGTGAGAACGTGATACATCTAGCCCGCACGCCAGAGGAGAAGAGTCCAGAGAATGTGGATGTAGATAGTTTCTCTTCGGATAAGCCAGAGATTGCAAAGAGCTTGGTGGGGGTGTCGGAAGCGTGGGTTGCGGACCACGCTAAACACGTCACTAGAATGCTTCCTGGAGGGATGTTTGTGCAAGGTGTGTCTTATAAACCTATTGGCTTCATGCAATCTGGCTAAAATCGTAACATTTGTATGCAATTAAAGGAAATAAATTGATTATGTACTCCCACACTTATCTCTCGCAATTTGTAAACACAACTCACATTTAAAAGATTTGTTTAACACAATATTTATGTATTTATCTTTTGCAACCCATGTCAAAATGTTGGTAAAAAGGTAATTTCATCAGATCATTTATTTTGTGCAGCAAATTAATGACACAACATGTATTTGATTTATACATACAAATAAAGTGAAATATAATTAATAGTACACACACACAGTACTACCATTTGATTACACTGGAGGAAGAATGCAGCCCTGCACAGTGTAAAGTCAGGCTTGTCCGCTATCATTCTCAGTGTGGTATTGAGACTGTTCCGTACCTGGCGTCCCAGAAATGCGGCACACATGGTTGCATAAAAACTGGCAATGCACGCTATTAATTTAATTAAATAAATATGACATTTCTCACTTTTTTTACAATTTCATGAATCTTTTTACAGGTATATTCATCACAAGCGATGAAGATATATTTGAGGACCCAAACTGCTTCAGCAGAGTGAAGGCAATACTGAATTACACATTCAAATCTCTCAATACAAACCCTTACATGTTCGGCAACTGCCCAGGTTTGACGGAAAGGCTGGTTCTACACATGTCGACTAGCACTAGAGTTTTAACGTGCAAGAGTTTAGAAGTTGGTTCAATGAAGCATGTGCTGGCGAAACCCGTTGAATGGAAATTCTTGCCGAAACCTCAGCAATGGCAAAGACTGGACTGCTACTTTGAATTTGATGATGTTTATCCGGTTATTGTGAAGAAGAGTGGCATTTCTGTTAAGCAACAGTTTCAAGTAAGTTGTTTTGAAGTGAAACATGTACTTACCTCTGCTCTAGTAATAATTTAATAAAATGTTAGGCATAAATGGGCATTTTAGGCATCCAAAATGAATTGATATTTTATCATCATTAATATTTACCCAAATATTTTACAATGAACTTTTGTATTTTTATTGAGGTGTGCAATAACGAGTATTGTATTGAATTCTCTTATCAATTAGGGTGATACGTTACCACACCAATCGATCGATAATCCATCAATGGTAGAATAGAACAGTCGACGTTGGTTGATAGTTTTTACTAGACCAAAGCTACCACACCTGTAGTAACTCCCTTAGTGTAATTTAGTATGTGAGGAGTGGCTAAATAGGAATAGGGTGTGATAGTAATAGTAGCCTTTATTACATGCAAATAATAAATAAATAAGTACAATTTATTATTAAATCGAATGCTTATTCGCATGCCACCCCTGCAGAAAAGGCCTCCCCCAATTCTTGCCATTCCCTCCTACTCTGTGCTGTTCTCCACCAATACTTGTCGAAGCTACCGCGAGCTCGTCCCTCCATCTGAGCTTGGGTCTTCCCCTCTTTCTTATTTTGCCTCTTGGTATCCATTCAGTGGTAAGTTCGGTCGACCGGTCGTCTGTCAGACGTCATATTGATTTAATTGATTTTATTGGTTTATTGATTCAACAGAAATCTTTACATTACCATAACCATTTTAATAACTTTTCAGCAAATATTGGAATCTGCACATAAAACAATAGAGTCCAGCGTTATGTTCATAGACGGAGAGCTAAAGAGTGGTTTCGATGCCTTAGAGAACCTAAACAAGAAAAAGAAACCCAAAAGCAATGCGAAAGTAACCTTGCAGGAACCCCTGAAGTCCATGCAGGTGTCATTGTTTGTGCCATTTGTAAGTATTTTTTTATTTCTCAAAATAGTCTGTCGGCATTGCCTGCTTGTCATCATGCGGGCACGTGCGTTGTTTGCAACCATCAAGGTTTTATTTTAAGGACATGCAAATATGGTTTGTGATCCTGACCACTTTCAGTGAGTGAATACAGTTAGTATGTATATATATGTAATTATTTGTGATAATACTGATAATCCACATTGCAAGGTACCTTATGGCGTCCTGAACTTACGCCTTTATTGCCGTTGTTCCAATACAATAGTGAATCGATGCGACGTAAGGGCCTGCGTCCAAAAGCTCCCTTTCCATGTGAACTATCACATTGATTTATTTATTTACAAAAACTTTGTTGCACAATACAAAAAGTACAAATACACTGTCCGCCAGTGATAAGTGCCCCTTCAGTAAACAGTTTCAAAAATAGACTAGAAAAACATTTAAATAAAAACCGGCCAAGTGCGAGTCGGGCACGCGCACGAAGGGTTCCGTACCATTATCTATAAAAATGGCCCCCATATTTATTGTATTCTGTTTTTTAGTAGTGAGCGAGAACGAGAGAGCGGACTGTAGGACGAAAAAATAGTTTACTACGTACTTTCCCGTGAGATTATATCCAATTGTTTTATGTGAAGTTAATAAGTACACTTTTGGAAGGCATTGCGATTTGGCTTACCTGGAGATCTTCTTGGCGATGCTAGGCAGCGAAGCTGCAGTTCCTTAGGCTAGCCCAGTGCTGGATCCAGATTAAGCATTACCCTCAGTCCTACAACTTATGTCGCACAAACAGGTAAATCAGCCAACTCGCAATCTTGATAGTTGTTCTTAGGCGAAATTAGGTATCTTGATATACTGCCTTGGCCCGCGGAGCCCACTCGCGACGAAAAAAGGGCGACTTTCGAAGGTTTAACGTGTAACGGACGAGCGATTACGACAAGTTCTTTTGACAATTCTAGACTAACTGTGTTGCCACATTAACGCAGGAAGTTAAGGTGACAACCTGGGTTGCTATATCAATAATTTAAATCTACCGATAAATAGGCAATCCTGAACATTCCGCCCACCTAAATGCGACGGCGTGTTTAAGAATGCCGCAGTATTTACTACGACAACGAAATACTTAAAACTACGAAAAGATGCTGTTAGGAAACAGTATGATAACTAAGCTAGAACAATTTACGAAAACTATAACTATTACAGTTCACACTGGCCTGGGGATTACCTAGGCTGTGTAACCTGCAAGACAACTTATAATTTAATTAAGCGTCGTTTGCCATTGGCAAAGGACAAATCTTAACTACTGGTCTTTTGTACTGCCCAACGGCAGTCTTGACCGTAACTACTCTACAAATACCGTCTGCACCGGGGTGCAGAGCAACTATTCGACCTAATGGCCATTTCAAAGGTTCCAATGATTCATTAACGACAAGTACCATTGTTCCCACGGTAATATTAGAATGAGTTTTGTCCCACTTTGCCCTCTGCTGAAGTGTGTGTATATATTCACTTTGCCATCGATACCAAAAGTCTTGATGAATTTTCTGGATTAATTTCCACCGCTGCTGTACACTAATGTTTAAGTCTACAAGATTTTCTTCAGGCATAATCGAAAGAGGTTCGAGCGTTAGGAAATTTCCTGGACTTAAGACGGCCAGGTCATTGGCGTCCGAGCTAAGAGGCGTCAATGGGCGCGAGTTTAGCATTGCTTCTACCTGCGTCAGGACTGTATAAAACTCCTCGAAGGTTAGTCTTTGTGTGCCGACAGCACGAGCGAGGTGGGTTTTTACTGACTTGATTCCTGCCTCTGCCAATCCATTGAAGTGAGGACTTCCAGGAGGACTGAACGAAAACTTAATTTCCTGAGACTCCGCAGCCTTTTGCATGAGAGAGCCAAGATAGTTACTAGCACCGATGAAATTCCTGCCCTGATCGGAAACGAGATGGCTACATCGTCCACGGCGAGCGATAAAACGTCGCAACGCGGCCAGGAAAGCCTCCGTAGACAACTCTGACGCAAGTTCAATGTGAATAGCTTTCGTAGCGGTGCACACGAAAACACATATGTACCCTTTGAAGGTTCTGGCACCACGGCCACGACCGAAGGCTATATTGAAAGGTCCGCCGTAATCGACAACTGAATTCGAAAAACATTTAAGTTGGTTAACGCGGTACGAAGGGTAATTTCCCATGAACGGAGCAGGGGCTGATTGGGGACGAACACGAAAACATTTGATACAGCCAGAGATGACTGAGCGAATGGCACGTTTACACGATAATATCCAGAAGTTTTGTGCGAGGAGATTTTGAAGGGTTTGCGCGCCTGGATGCATGAAGCGAGTATGGTACTCTTGTATTATCAAGGTAGTGAGACGATGAGCGCGGGGTAGCAGCAACGGGTGCTTGGCTTCGAGACAAATCTTAGCGTTGGCCAAGCGACCGCCCACCCTGAGAAGACCCGCCTCATCAACGAATGGCGATAATTTGCGAAAGCTTTTAGGAAGTGAGTTTGACAAACCCTTTTTTATGAGCTCTAGCTCCGACGAAAATGCACTCTTCTGCACAAACTCAACTAGAAACATGAACGCTCTATGAATCTCAGATGGCTGCAACGATCCAACGATACGATCTTTGACAGTTTGTTTGCAGTTTTCTGCAAACCGATAACAGTATCCCAACACATGTTGAAGTGTTTTTAACGACGAGAAGTTTTCCAAAAGTTTTTCCACTAATGCGTCCGTATTGGACACGACAAGAGAGGTGATCTTTTGTTCTTCGTGAAGAACATCTTTGTCAATAGACAAAGCTGATTTGGGCCAGTCCTCGCGGGGAAGCCTGAGCCATGAAGGCCCGTTCCACCAGCAGGTCTGGTTCACTAAGTCCTGAGGGAGCAGACCACGTGAACCGCAGTCAGCCGGGTTATCAGCGGTTCGGACATGATGCCACGAGTCGGGAGGAACTATTTCTTGGATGTGGCTCACCCGATTGGCCACAAACGTTTTCCACTTGGACGGACACGATTTGATCCAGGTTAACGCCACGCTGGAATCCGACCATGCGAAGATCTCAGTTATAGAGTGAAAGGGCTTCAAAGCCTCCACGACAGACGCTATTAAATCCGATAGCAGAACCGCTGCAACCAATTCAAGACGCGGTATCGATAACTTACGCAATGGTGCAACCTTGGATTTACCGCAAACCAGTTGTACGACGATATCACCATTTTTACTCATTGTGCGGCAATAAACTACAGCACAGCAGCCACGTTCTGACGCGTCGCAGTATCCATGCAACTCTAACGCGTCAAATTGACCGACTACACGACGAGGAACGCCTACAGAGCGCAGTGACGGGAGTTGGGTTTTAAGTTCCTGCCATTCAAGTGCAATGTTTGCTGGGACGTCGTCATCCCATGAAACCCCGGATACCCAGAGCAACTGAATTAAGTATTTGGCCAGGAACGTTACTGGCGAAAGAAAACCCAACGGGTCAAAAATCCTTGCTATTTCTGAAAGGATCGTGCGCTTTGTGCATCGACCGCTTGGAGTATCTTCGACACGAAAACGAAAGGAATCTGACTGAGGTTGCCATAGCAATCCCAATATTTTTAGAGATATATTAGATGTCTCTTCGAAGTGTTTAAAATCCTGGGAGTATAGGTCCGAAGATGGTAGACTTTCCAAAAACTCGCTACTGTTGGAGGTCCACTTCCTCAGATGGAAGCCACCGGACGACAATATATTGGTGAGTTCCATTTGAAGTAAGCGAGCCTGCTCTACAGAGTCTGCTCCAGTCACGACGTCGTCGACGTAAATATCGCGGGCGAGAACGGCCGAACCAGCTGGGTATGCCTCTTCAGCATCACTGGCAAGCTGCGCCATGGTGCGAAGAGCTTGAAACGGAGCCGAGGAGACCCCGTACGTCACTGTTTTAAGGCGATAGTCACGCACAGGACCGGCAGCTGAGGGCCGCCATAGAATGCGCTGATAGTCAGCGTCTTCCCTGCAAACCAGAATTTGTCTATACATTTGTTTGACATCGCCTGTGAAAACGACGGCATGCCAACGAAAGCGCATAAGCAAGTCGAAAATGCTGGTCTGCAGTTTGGGCCCAGCGAGGAGAGTGGAGTTCAAGGAAATTCCTTTGGCATCTCTGGCACTGGCATCGTAGACGACGCGCAAAGGAGTGGTAACTGAATCACGCTGGATCCCGTGGTGAGGAATGTAAAAAAAGTTGCCTTCGCTTGTAGGAGGGGGGTCCACTTCCTCTAAATGACCGCGAGATTCATAGTCTTCCATAAAATCGACATACGACCTTTTAAACTCAGGATTACAATTCAACTTGCGTTCCAACGACAAGAATCGCTTAAGAGCGATTTCACGCGAATTGAAGAAAGAAGGTTTATTCGTAAGATCGACGAAAGGTAAAGGTACTACGAATCTGCCTTCTTCGTTGCGATAATATTTTTCACGAAAGTAATCTTCGCAGCGTTGGTCCTCCTCCGATACGAAAGGTTTAGTCGGAGAACTAACATTCTCTAATTCCCAAAATCTTTTAATGGAATCATCGAGCGACAAGGTTTGCGAAAGATTCGATACGAAAAAACAATGTTTATCATTGTTACGACTCGAAACGGTTGCGTTTGACATGAGTTGACCGCTGTCGCACTCACCCATCACTATCCATCCGAAAACCGTATTCAGTGCTGTAGGTTGTCCGGGCTTCCCTCGCCTAAGGCCAGGTAGCAACGACGAAGCGAAAATATCTGCATTAAGCAGCATGTCCACCGGTGCCGAGTGAGCGAAGTCAGGATCAGCGAGCGATAAATTATGTATGTGCGACCACCTCGACAAATCGACAGGTTGGGTAGGTTGGTCGGCACATATCGACGACAAGACGAGAGCTTCGAATTTAATATTCGACGACAAATTTGTATGACCGAGCGGCTTGATTTCACACGACAGCGAGCCGAGCGGTTGAGCGACAGAATTACCAATTCCATATACGGCGTGTTGGCCACGACAAATATTAAACCCTAGCATTTGTGCGCAGGGTTTCGAAATAAAGTTGCACGCGCTAGCGCAATCGAGAAGTGCGCGCACAGGTCGGAAGTTACCGGAACTGTCCTTAACTAAAACTTTCACAGTCGAAAATAGAATAGTACTGTCCCCAGTCACTGAAGTTAAAACCGTATTACTATTACTAGGCAGTGCATTATCAACAACAGCGGGTGCGGGTGTATTGCTCTCTCTCACAAAGTGAAGCGAAGTGTGGTGCGAACAATTACACACACTACAACGAGAAGCACGACAAGTTTTCACTTTATGAGCATCCGAGAAACATAAAATACACAGACCCTTTTCTTTAACAAAATGAAAACGGCCATGGATGTCAAGTTTTAAAAAATCACTACAAGTCGCAAGACTGTGCCGACCAGTACAAAAGACACAGGTAGGACTCGATACAACTAATGCTGCCTTATTCTTGGTCAATGGTTTAACATTTGTTAATTTAACATTTGAGTTTTCTAAAGCTCTGCTTCGCTTTTCAATAAAACTTTTTAATTCATCAAATTTTGGAATGTCAAAGTTTGATTCAAGCTGCAATTCAAACGCTTCACGAGTAGCGATATCCAGTTTTGACCATAACAAATAATACAGCATGAAGTTCTGATCGGGCAGGTTGAATTTTTTCAAAATATTTAAATTTTCATTAAACATCCGAAACACTCTTTCTAAATCATTTTTGTTTTTAACCGCTTCACAGTTCAACATTTTTTCATAGTACATTACTGCAATTTGCCTCTTCCTATCATAATAGTTTGACAGAGTATCATAAGCATTGACGTAATTGTCACCCGACAAAGGGAAACTTTTAATTAATTCATATGCGGAACCCTGTACACTCGATAAAAGGTAATGTAATTTTTCTACATTACTAATAGTGTTCCGATTATGAATTAACGAGTCAAAGAGTTCCTTGAATGACACCCAGTTCTCTAATTTTCCATCGAAAGGCTTAATTGTTATTTTAGGAAGTTTTGCTACATTGTTTTCCAACACAACAGGTTTCACTTCAGTTTCATTACTGGTTGCACTTTTTCTTAACCTACTTTTGACTGATTTCAACAAATTTTCAAAGACTTTTGTCACTTGATATTCATCAAGACGTTGTGCTTGCGTGAGCGGTCTCAAAATTCGGAGTTGCGCTTCATGAAAGTCTTTTTCCAAGTCTGCGAGATCAGACTCATTGTAACCTTGCAAGTCCGAACTTTCGATATGCTCTAAACGCATAATACAATAATCCCGCGCGACACGATAAGCATCCATAGTCGCCGGTTCCAATTCACTATTATCGTGTTCACCCATTTTGTTTTAAATACAAACCAAAACAACAAATAATATTATCATTCACGACAGCGATATAACCTACAATTACTAAATGTCACTTGACGTTTAAGTTTCCGACAGATTAGGCTATTTCTACTATGCTTTGCGTTCCGTTTCACGCTAAACGAATCTATGGTATGAAGTTGTAATGCCAACATAAACGAACGAAAAACCGATAACGACAAAAAGATGGCGTACAACACTACGATGATAAAATATGGCCAAGGCAATTTCTCAAGTACCTACGAAAAGTTAAAAAATCAAATTTATGATAAAATCACGGAAAATTAAGCAGAAAACTCGCGACAAAAGGTACTTTTCAATAAAATCGGGTCGATGGACCAAAAAATGAGCGAGAACGAGAGAGCGGACTGTAGGACGAAAAAATAGTTTACTACGTACTTTCCCGTGAGATTATATCGAATTGTTTTATGTGAAGTTAATAAGTACACTTTTGGAAGGCATTGCGATTTGGCTTACCTGGAGATCTTCTTGGCGATGCTAGGCAGCGAAGCTGCAGTTCCTTAGGCTAGCCCAGTGCTGGATCCAGATTAAGCATTACCCTCAGTCCTACAACTTATGTCGCACAAACAGGTAAATCAGCCAACTCGCAATCTTGATAGTTGTTCTTAGGCGAAATTAGGTATCTTGATATACTGCCTTGGCCCGCGGAGCCCACTCGCGACGAAAAAAGGGCGACTTTCGAAGGTTTAACGCAGGGACCCGACCACCCCTTCCCAGAAAAAAGCCTTTGAACGGCTTAGTCGTTCAATGAATAGCCCTAACGTCTTGCTAACCCAATCGAAGGGGTAACCCCTTCATTTTGCTTAGAACTAGGAAAGAGGCTACCACCGCTTTTATAAGGGTATCCCTTTCCGACAATTTTAAGCGCTGGTTGCCCATTCAATGAATAGTTTCGGGAAAGGCTAACCATAACGAGTTTAGCGCTTACCCTTTGGAAGATCTTCAGTTTTCTGTGCTGCGTAAGTACTTGCAACTCGCGTAGAGCGGCGTGAATTAATAGTTTCACTTTAGTTTTTAATATTTGGGTAGCCGACGCCGAAGTTTTGTTTTGTTTCGTGTTCGGGCGATTTTTCTACCGTTGTATAGCGGCATTTTTGGTATGTCCTACCATTATTTTTATCACTTTAGACATGTTTTTAAAGTAGTTGCTTATCTTTTGTGCTATTAAATACGTTAATAGATAATTTTGCATCAATAATGCGTAGGAACTTTTTTTAATAATATATATTTTTTCCATGTCCCAGCATTTTATTGCAGATGCAGATTTTTGTATGGTAAGAGTATATGATTTGACTAGCAATAAAGTTTATAGATACATCGATATTTACATAATTGTAATGGTTTTAATTTAAATGTTTAGTGTATAATATTGCTCAAAAAAGTAGCGCTGTAGAGATTCCTATTGAATAACGAATGTTATTCGATGATATTTTGATTAATTCTTCCAAAAAGACAATTTTATTTTGGTAAGGCTACATTCTTTTATCCATGCCGTGTTGGTTTTGTTGGTTAGTCAGTATACTAAAAGCTTTCGTTGCAAAAGGAGTTATATTGCAGAGTTTTTGGTTGACTATTTTTAGTTCCATTTAGTGACGGAGTTTTAGAAGGTAATTATCGTATTTTATCGTATTTCTTATATATGTGGTGTTATTAATAACATCATTCATTGATATAGAAATAACGTTACTTTTCATAATAAAATAACTTAAATTTTGTATCTCAAGGTACAAGCGTGAAGTTCCACTGAGAAATTTTGTTTCTCATTGGATCGAAAAGTTACTCAGTGTAACGGTAAAGCCGCGTTATAAGTGCATAAAGAAGGATAATAATTAAAATATGAATTCTGTACTAGTTTATTGCAGTGCCATTACAGATGTCTCGCTCTAACACGCGTGAGTTTGCAATTAACCATCCCGCTCTTTAAGGAACTCTGCGCGTAGTTTTCGTAAACATTTATTTTGATCGTTTTTTGGAATACTGGATCACTTATCAAAAATCTATCCGGTTACCAATTGTGTTAGAACAATAAAAAAGCTATCCTTGCTTGTCATGTTTTCGTAATAAACAAGGAACCCTTATAGTTTCGCCATGTCCGTCGAACCGTCCGTCCGGTTCCAGCTTAGCTCAAAAACCGTTAGTACTATAAAGCTGTAATTTGGCACGGGTACTAAATATAAACGGACGAATATAGAACAACATCTTGAAAAACACGTTTTTTTAGGGTACCTTCCCTAGACATCAAGTGTTGGTGAATTTATTTTTGTTTCATTCAAACCGCATCATGTTGGTGCTGTCTAAATATTGTGAGGTTACTCAAACCGTTTTTTGATTCAAGAATCTGTTGGCGTGATATTAAGCTACCAAGTGTTGGTTATTGAAATTTCCTGTTACTGACTGATTACTTTTTTCATGGCGACGTAAGTAGAATTTTCAATGAGCACACGTATTGATACAGTGCGTTACCGGGAAGCAGGTATTAATTTTAAACTGATATTAATATGTTCCATTAGCCATTCTACGTCGACTAGAATTTATACTACGATGGTGGCAAACAAGCGTGCGGTCCACCTGATGGTAAGCCGACACCGTAGCCTATAAACGCGCGCGACTCTAAAGGAGTAACGTGCGCATTGCCGACCCTTTATAAAATTTGAGGATTCACTAAGCTTAGGAGTAGCAAAAACCCAAAAACTGCGAAATTAAATTTCCTAATTCCGCACCTTCAATGTAGGTACTACGTAACTCACTGCCTAAGAGAACGTCATAGTAAACAGAACACTAAGGGCTGTCATTTGTACTGAGTTGTCAATTTACTTTGCAATACATTGCTGGCAATTAAAATTTTAATTTAATCGATATCAAATCCCTAGAACTTGTTCCGAGTTAGCACAGGTATGGTCATAACTTCATAAGTAAATGTTACTATGATGCTATCTAAAATGAATAAAATGCATCATAAATTCATAACATAACCCTTCATTAAGTTGATGTTTGAAATGGCAACCATGGTTTTCAATGCAATATTAAACTCGTTTAGGTGATGATTTTACTATTGCGTTTTTCTTGTTACTGAAATCTATGACATCGTTCCTAAGAACAGATCTTCGTATGTCTTATAGTTTCAGACTTCCCATACTGACCGATTTAAATGTTACACCCTATATAATGAAATTATAAGTAAAATGATCACAGCTGAGTAGACATTACTAGTTAACGACTAAAAGCCGAACTTTCATAAATTTCCATTGAGGTAGGTACCTCAGATAATGTTTTTAATTAAGTATTTCAAAAACATAGTAGGTAAATATAAGTTTGCAAACTTTTTAGTCCACATAATGTAACGGGTGACCAACTACGGAACTCTACATTGTGCGTGGCCCGACACGCACTTTACCGGTTTCGTAAAAAAAAGAACATAATTATAACTGACGTTGAAAATTACGAAATAATCAGCACTAAAGTTGATTTTTACGATGATATTAGGATTTATGACAGAGTTATCTAAGGCATTTTTCAATGTTTTCTTCGGTTATTTTACTGTGTTCTTTTTCAGTCTAAATAGTTTTTAGTGTAGTATAATTCTACCTTATTTCTTCACACTGGAAGCTCAAACTTCAATTTCACTACGTTAACTCTTCCATGAAAATGAGCTGTCAAACAAATATAAATATCTGGGTGACCGAGCTTTGCTCGACCTTTTCCCGGAGATGAGACCTACTAGACCTAGCTAGATCGATTGCTCGTCCCCGAAAACCCCCACTTACCAAATTTCATCAAAATCGATAGAGCCGTTTCCGAGATCCCCGAAATAAAGATATATACAAGAATTGCTCGTATAAAGTTATAAAATATCTGGGCGGCCGAGCGGCGTTTTCCTGGGCATGAGACCTAGCTAGATCGATTGCTCGTCCTCGAAAACTCCCACATACCACATTTCATCAAAATCGTTAGAGCCGTTTCAGAGATCCCCAAAATAAATAAATATATATACAAGAATTGCTCGTTTAAAGACATAAGATTTGGCAACATTGTGCATTATACGTCATATTGGTATTACTAACATCTCACAAAAAATAATTTTGTGGAATATAATGTTTTTCTTCGTTTATAATGCATGCAAATAGAACCGGTCTATTACATGGCACTTTACTAAAAAAAATATGTACCTTTTTCTCGTTTTTTAGGTAAATTATGTTACTTAAATAATAGTGTACGTGGTGTGTAACTCAGTGGAAATTAAAATGTCTTTATTTTAAAAGGTTTTGCTATATATGCAATGTTTTTTGTATTTCGAATATTGTTGTAGTCTATATTCATAATTTAGGGAAAAATATATTCATTATCGTATTTTAAACAACCATTTTATTAATTTCAATTTCGTCACTCAGGGGAACATCGGTATCGGTACCGAGATTAACACTAACACATTCATCCGATTTTTTTTTTGCTAAATCCAAGCATTAATCCGTGAGTATATCTATATTTTTTAGGTACCTTAATAATTAATTAACATTATAAACCCAGCTAAGTGCTTGTTGCACTCGCACATTTAGGGTTCCGAACCATCCGCAAAATTTCAAAAGAAAAACCTCATTTATCAATATATATATTAGTATTTGTTGGTAAAATAATAAACATTATCACCTAATTTCAAGTTCATAGGTCAACGGGAAGTTAAAAAATTGTTAGGAACAAAATTTTGTGACAATCGACGGACGGACGGATGCGTGAGTGACAGCAATAGGGCTCCGATTAGAGCCTTCGGTTTCGGAACCCTAAAAAGTATTTGCATTAACAGAATCAGCATTTGTTTTTTGAACACTACTTTTTAAATATGTTACAACTGCAGAAAAGTCGGCCCGTTCGATAAATTGCACGCTTCAACTTGTTCCGGCCCTTCGCCATGCCAAACGAAACCGTATTGCAATGTGATAAGGTATTTTTAAATCGCAACTTAGCGGTATTTCAAAGGCGCCGGCGTTTTATGGCACCTGTGCCGACGGCGCCGGCAGTCATCCAGTCGACAAACGTAAATTTGCAATTACTGCTCTTATTGTCATCAGTAAAAGGATGAAAATTGCATAAGCGTGGAAAGGGAAACCCCTTCAAACTGTTGCCTTTTCGAAAGGCTTTTTAAGCGCTTAGTAAAAATATCTGATATTCGTTAACTGAACGGCTTACCCATATTTAAAGCGCTTTAAAAGCCGAATGAATGGGTTTTTTTAGAGCAACGACTTCGGTAAGCGAAGTCTTACTAAAAACCCTTTCAAAAACCCCTTGAAGGGGATACCGTATTAAAAGCGCTTTAAAAGCCAAATGAATGGGTTTGAAGCGCAACGGATAGGGTAAGCAAAGCCTTACTAAAAACCCGTTCAAAAACCCTCGAAGGGGATACCGGGCGGGTCCCTGGTTTAACGTGTAACGGACGAGCGATTACGACAAGTTCTTTTGACAATTCTAGACTAACTGTGTTGCCACATTAACGCAGGAAGTTAAGGTGACAACCTGGGTTGCTATATCAATAATTTAAATCTACCGATAAATAGGCAATCCTGAACAAGTAGGTATTTGTTGTTATAGCGGCAACAGAAATACATCATCTGTGAAAATTTCAACTGTCTAACTATCATGGTTTTTGAGATACAGCCTGGTGACAGACGGACTACGGTAATAGGGTACCGTTTTACCCTGTGGGTCCGTTTTTAGGGTTCCGTACCCTAAAAACGGACATATTTACAGCATATTTACTGGTAAGCGGACACCGCATGGGCTTGTAGCACCGCATGGGTTTCTAGTTTCTAGCTCAACTCACTACCCGTTTCGCCGAGGGCCCTTTCGGGGTACATGCAACTCCATATCTCAGATAATTGACAAAAGCAATTTCTATTTCAGGAGACGAGCCTCCCCGAAACGGTAGAGTATCTGGAGTGTGACGGCAGCATACATTTCAGTGGGGTTGTATCGTCCAGCGTGTTCCTGTATCCAAAAGCGACAGTCAGCGAGGCCATAACTGCGGTTAAGCAGGATATTGTACGGTCACTGGCGTCTCGCTTCACTATGCACTGTGATGCGTTGATTGATGACAATTTGCTGCCGGAAGGTAAATATAAGTCGTTGTTTCACTGAGGGGAAGATGAGATATATTTTAAAGATGGCGAGACCAAATAAGAGGGTGTGACCTAACAAAAATTGATCACTTCCTGATTAGAAAAGAGTATCATAAATAATTTTTTACTACATGTGTGTGTGTGTGGTATGTGTGATGTGTGTGATTGTGATGTTTGTTTTTGTTGTTTTTTGTTGTTTGACAATTTGCTGCCGGAAGGTAAATATAAGGCTGGGTTGCACCAAACCGTCTGTAATCGAAAGCGGTGTTCGTCAAATCTGAGTGTATGGAAAGTTTGACAAGTTTCCATGGGATGACAACTGCCGGCGCCATATTTGACGGAGACCGGTCTGTGTTCGTACGTTGGTGCAACTGGTACTAAGTCGTTGTTTCATTGAGGGGAAGATGAGATATATTTTAAAGATGGCGAGACCAAATAAGAGGGTGTGACCTAACAAAAATTGATCACTTCCTGATTAGAAAAGAGTATCAAAAATAATGTTTTTACGAGTATGGAGACTAAGCAAATTTTGTTTGTTTGTTAGCTAGAAAATATGCGGCCGACTTCAATGAATATTCATCCACCATGTGTTTAGAAAGGTGCCATGTTTGACCTCGACAGTATCTTGAACACCTAAACACATACTCATACTCATATTCATATTCAAATAATCCATCTACATATATACATTGAATTTTTTTGTATTCAAATTAAGGATATGATAATTAGAACAGGTACTAAAGTATGTAGATTAAATAGATATTAATTTGTGGGTAAATGTTAGATAGATTAAGAGTGAAAAGTTTCTCTCTGTCAAAGTCTTTAGTACATTGGTATAAGATCGGAATTTACCTGTCCTGTATAGACGTTTTCGCAAGCTTGCACACTCGACTAACGACCGGACATTTGGTCATTGGTCTCTCGCTTTGTCGTCTGCGACTTGATTGATGATGATGACAATTAGTGTAGAACAAAAAGTCTTGACACTTATTATCTTTGAAATCTAAATCTACGTAAAAAACTTACAAACTAAGATAGGTATGTAACACGTGGGCGGGTCCAGGTGAACATATATTTTATCTTTTTTATTAATATCATGATTAATATCGACTCAGATTTTAAAAGTTGATTAAATCAAACGAGCAATATTTCTTTTAACATGTTAAGGAGTAAAAAATGCGAGCTTTCCGCAGGAGGAGAGTTCCGTACTGTATAAACACTACCTTCCAATCTGTATTCCTTTGGTCCCTTACATATATGGTACCTACCTATATTGAATCTTGAGCGTAACGAGGGATTCAAGTTCTTACGGCTAAGACGGAAATAATATTGCTACCGACTGGCACATACTGTTTTTCTCGCCTGCTATTTAGAAAAAAGTAATTACAAATTCGATTCTTCATTTAAGGGCAAAATGACTCTTTTCTGAATAGCAGGTGTTAAAATTTACATTATTTATATTATTATAGGTACCTACTCGTAGCATCTATTGCGTGTCTCGCAAAGCTCTGATCTTCATTTCAGGCGGGAATTGCCTGATATGGCACATCTTACTTACTTACTACGCGCTGGCTATAGACGACCCAAAGAGGATCTTGGCCTCTGACACAAGAGAACGCCACTCTTCCCTGTTGTGCGCCACCTCACGCCAGTTGGCACATCTATTGTTTACTATTTTCTCATTAAATTCCTTTCTTTTACTAGCTTCCGCCGCGGCTACGCCCACGTATTACACACTAAATACCTACGGTAAACTTTAATTTCCAGAGAAAGTGTGCTTCAACGAGCCTCCCCGCCGCGTGCTGGTCCCAGTGGGCGCGCTGTTCCTCTGCGACTACCTGTTCCCGGGAGAGGCCCCGGCTGAGGCATTACTCTCCGTGCGCGAACTGCTGGACCTGCAGATCACTGAGGCCGACGTGGTGTGCGACATTGAGACGCCCGCGGGTGAGTACCTACTGTGCCCGAACTGCTGGACCTGCAGATCACTGAGGCCGACGTGGTGTGCGACATTGAGACGCCCGCGGGTGAGTACCTACTGTGCGCGAACTGCTGGACCTGCAGATCACTGAGGCCGACGTGGTGTGCGACATTGAGACGCCCGCGGGTGAGTACCTACTGTGCGCGAACTGCTGGACCTGCACATCACTGAGGCCGACGTGGTGTGCGACATTGAGACGCCCGCGGGTGAGTACCTACTGTGCGCGAACTGCTGGACCTGCAGATCACTAAGGCCGACGTGGTGTGCGACATTGAGACGCCCGCGGGTGAGTACCTACTGTGCGCGAACTGCTGGACCTGCAGATCACTAAGGCCGACGTGGTGTGCGACATTGAGACGCCCGCGGGTGAGTACCTACTGTGCGCGAACTGCTGGACCTGCAGATCACTGAGGCCGACGTGGTGTGCGACATTGAGACGCACGCGAGTGAGTACCTACTGTGCGCGAACTGCTGGACCTGCAGATCACTGAGGCCGATGTGGTGTGCGACATTGAGACGCCCGCGGGTGAGTACCTACTGTGCGCGAACTGCTGGACCTGCAGATCACTGAGGCCGACGTGGTGTGCGACATTGAGACGCACGCGAGTGAGTACCTACTGTGCGCGAACTGCTGGACCTGCAGATCACTGAGGCCGATGTGGTGTGCGACATTGAGACGCCCGCGGGTGAGTACCTACTGTGCGCGAACTGCTGGACCTGCAGATCACTAAGGCCGACGTGGTGTGCGACATTGAGACGCCCGCGGGTGAGTACCTACTGTGCGCGAACTGCTGGACCTGCAGATCACTGAGGCCGACGTGGTGTGCGACATTGAGACGCACGCGAGTGAGTACCTACTGTGCGCGAACTGCTGGACCTGCAGATCACTGAGGCCGATGTGGTGTGCGACATTGAGACGCCCGCGGGTGAGTACCTACTGTGCGCGAACTGCTGGACCTGCAGATCACTGAGGCCGACGTGGTGTGCGACATTGAGACGCACGCGAGTGAGTACCTACTGTGCGCGAACTGCTGGACCTGCAGATCACTGAGGCCGATGTGGTGTGCGACATTGAGACGCCCGCGGGTGAGTACCTACTGTGCGCGAACTGCTGGACCTGCAGATCACTGAGGCCGACGTGGTGTGCGACATTGAGGAGCCCGCGGGTGAGTACCTACTGTCAATTTCACTCATATAGTGTATAACACGAGAGTGAAAGGGACAGCACGATACGAAGTTCGAATTTTGGAGTAGACCCTCTGTTCCCGGCCGGCTCATAAAACTGTAAGCAATAAAACTAATAGTGCAACAATAGCACTTTTTATTTCGAATGGTCACAAGTCGTAACACGAACTTTTGAATTGCAACCTAAGCCCAGCTTCATTAAAGCTTAAAATACCTCGTGTGTTCCGTAAACAGAGATGATCTCAACAACTACCGTCAAATATTTTTTGTCGCTTTACAATTTTTGTTAGTGTCATTTGACATTGAACTTTATTGCAAACCATTACGTTAGCTTTTGCTGTGTAAGAAAACATTTACGATCTCTTGCAATAGATAAACTAATTAGCTTATCTTTATGACTGTTTGGCTTTAGACCACCGAACAAGCTATACATTAACATTATGAATATTGAACCTAGCTTTTACCCCACCTCACCTAAATGATGATGATCATGATAAGTAACCGTAATCTACTTCCGCAGACACGTCAGAATTCGACGCGCTCGACCGGGACGCGAGCAGCGAGGAGCTCCTAGCGACTCCACAGGAAGCCAGCCAGTTTATGTACATCACGGGCATATGTTTTGCCATGTTCGTCCTAATTGTGTCGATACTGGTGCACTATTATGACACGATAGTGCTGTTTCTCAGCAAGCTGCTGTCTAAGTCTAACTGAGGATTTGAAGCCAGGCAGCCAGTTCATGTACCACTTCGCTAAGTCTGAGGTTATGAACGAGACAGTCACACATATCACGGGCATATGTTTTGCCATGTTCGTCCTAATTGTGTCCATACTGGTGCACTATTATGACGCGATAGTGCTGTTTCTCAGCAAGCTGCTGTCTAAGTCTAACTGAGGATTTGAAGCCAGCCAGTTCATGTATATCTCGGGCATATGCTTTGCTATGTTCGTCCTAATTGTGTCCATACTGGTACACTATTATGACGCGATAGTGCTGTTTCTCAGCAAGCTGCTGTCTAAGTCTAAAGGAGTCTAAGGATATGAAGAAGTCAGTCAGATAATGCATATCATGGGCTTCTTCTTAGTCTTTGGTCTAATCGAGTTCATATTGGCGCACTATTATGTCGCGATAGTGCTGTTTTCCAGCAATCTGCTGTCTATGTAAATCTAACAGAGGTTTTCCAGGCAGTTCATGTATGTTCATGTCTTAGATGACGGAACGGATTAAAACATTTCAAGTTCTGTCATTATAATTTTTGGAGACAGATACGAATATGCGTACGTTTGAAATGCGAAATACTTGGCGAAAGTGTACGCCTGGCCCGTAATCACGGTTGTGTTTATTCCCGACGTAATTTGTCTCTTTCTTGCAAGCGTCCATGTCTGAGAAGGGGGAATGTTTTTAAAAATGATCGTGCTAAAGGTGTTGATATAAGTTTTGTACAGTTTACGAGTATGCCATGTCCCCATGTCCGTACAATCGAACTCATTAGTATCTGAATACATTGGTCGCATTCACTCGTTGGAAATTTAGCATGACAGTTTAAACATGACTTTAAAGCGACAAACTACAGTCAAATGCAGAGGAAAAGACCCCCACCCCCTGCATATAAGTTTGCAGGCACGGGGGGTCTCTCTGTAGCTGACCGTACAAAGGTGTAAAGACTTGGCTTACTTCTCGTGAGTCCGACTGTATGCAGGGTGTAACATTTAAATCGGTAAGTATGGGAAATTCTGAAACTATTATAAGACATGCGAAGATCTGTTCTTATGAACCATGTGATCGATTTTAGTAAAAAGGAAAACTGTATTGACGCATTTAAAAAAAACGTGTACTCGGCTCGGGAATCGAACCGAAAACTTACATAATTTCTATTTGTATATGGATTGTGTAGGTCATAAGCAGGAAATGCTACTATGAAACAATGGTATCTAAAATGAATAAATTGCATTGTATTTTATATCCTTTAATTTAATTAAGTAGATGTTCGAAATGGCTACTTTGTTTTTCAACCCAATATTCAACTCGTTTAGATAATGATTGTACTGTTGCGTTTTTATTGTCACTAAAATCGATGACATGGATCCTAAGAACAGATCTTAGTATGTCTTATAGTTTCAGACTTTCTCATACTGACCGATTTAAATGTTACACCTGTATACATGCTCGACATTTTTGCTTCATTTGAGCATGTACTTCGGAACTTTGGAATTATATTGACAGACATGCTCGAAGTAAAAGTGCTCGACGAGCAAGTTCCTACATGGGACGTAGCATTTTTCGTGCATTTACTTTAATGCTCTAACTTTTTAAAAGCAACTGACTCATGTAGGTATAAAACTTTTCTAATTAAATAAAATGAATAAATGTCATAATTTTAGAATTAGGAAATTTCGTTGGTGACGATCATTGTTACGGTATTTTTTTATGTTCTATCATTTTATGTGCAGAGGTTGCTGCGTTGAATTGTGTAATATACATTATTAAAACCTTTGTCTGTTGACGATTTCTTTTATTTTAAAGGCTGAATTACATTGGCAAGAACTTGCATGCAATTTTCTATACATTACCACAGAATAAGTAATAGTATTACGTACAGAAGTCTCACTGTTAACAAATCCCTGTGAGGCAAGCCAAACGTGCCTACGCTTGGCCATCTTCTTCTATCGCACGCGCATCACTCGCGACATCACATTGAAAGTCACCCGACGGGGGACCTTTGAGCGGCGCGATGACGTCACGCGAGTGAGTCGCCCCTGACATTACTGAACTGTGGGCTACCGAATACTACCGATGTAAGGTGAATACGACCCTGCAATACAACGTAATCAATATTCACTGAAAATTGCACGCAACTTCTTGCTAGTGCTAGTCTAAACCGATCTTAATGATAGTTTTCACACTTGCTAAAGAGTCGCAAAAACATGAAAGGAATGTTTTGGATAACAATAAAGAAGTTGTCTTTTACAACGCACTGTCATCCGTTTTTTTTTAACATGACTGTGGCTTTATAGGCCGGGCCCATTAAAGCGATAGGAGTGCGCGGTTGGAGGGCGGCCTGGGGAAAGTCCAGGGGGGGAATCCTCCGACACGACCACGCGGGCGGCTTGAACACTGGAATACTCTAAGAGTTTGCGCTCCAGTGAGCTGGATTGAGCGGTTTCAACCGAACTGAAGTATGTCAGTGGAATCGAGCTACTGGGAGTTTGGTCGCTGGTTTACTAAACCTAGCCTAGCTGAGAAGAGTCCAGCAAGAACTCGGCTAGGCCCGACCTGGGTCGGACTGACTCTACCTTGTATGCGGCGGCACCGGGAGGAATAGGGACTATATGTGTCTGTGCTGTCGCGATCATGCGGTGGACGTACCCACGCGTGTACCTACGCGTCGTGCTGTCATCCCTCATATAAATTTAATGGAGAATAAATGTGTGTAGCTATCTGTCTTTACAGCTATTTATATCTGCACCGTACAAAAGTTTCTTTTTAGCCCAGTGGTTGATTGGTAGAAAGCCTTAAGGCAGTAAGTCCGCCATTTGTACCCTTTTTTGTGTGCAATAAAGCTTAAATAAATAAATCATATTGGTAAATCCGAATTTGAACCTTGCACAAGTGTTCTAAAGAACAAAGGTTAACCTTTTTAACGCCAAGAACCCCAAAGGCGCATTTTCATTGGTCGATAGGGCATGCGGGGCGTGGTAAATTTACAAAATGCAGGGCATCTCCAATAGCTCTATTAGTTCTATCGAATAACCAACATTGAGTTTCGTTGCGGTGTTTCCTAAGTTTACAACACCTTGACTTTATGATCTTCTAACTTAATCTTATCGACTTAACTCCGCCTCTATTTAATTTAAAATTATAAATATTTGTCCATAGATGGCGCCGGCCTGGAAGAACTACATATGGCGCATAACACTACCAATTATAAAACATTGCGCGTAACCACGTAGCGCTAGTGAAGCGTGAGTTAGCTTATGTGTGAAAGAGAAAACCGAACGTTTTACATCACGTACATGCTTCGTGAAATAGGCATCATTATCATTTGTATGTTTTGATAGTGGGACTGGGAAGTGACAACTGCTCATTTATCTACACGAGATTCAATTGAATGAACAAGTTAGAATCGTTACACGGTTGTTTTAACGGTGCCCTACGCGAGGTGCAAATAAAGTGATAATTATATTAAATATAAAGTGTACGACTAAATACTATGTGTGGTAAATTTATAGACGCAAGCGCAGTGATGATATTATGCATTACGTGATAAATAATTCCGTAAACCGGTTTTCGGCCAGTGCGTGTTAGCAGTGCGAAGTGGAATTTATTTGTTTATCATGGCGTTTTCTCTGAATAAATTGAAGAACATTTTGAACACAAATCGGGACAGCCAGCTAGCTGGGAGCGGGAGTTTAGAGCCCGAGATTGGGTTTAAGTTAGCTCTGCACCCGGTGTCCAAGAATCTGTATGTAACCGTGATTGGGGCTCGGCACCTTCCTTCCTTGTTTGGATTGAGCCGCGCACATGGATACCTTGTTAAGGTAACTTCCAGGCTTTGTTTTGGTTTGTACCGGAACACCCAGTTGGAATTTCAATTGTTTCTCTGTAATAAATTCTTGGGGTAACTGTCCAAGTTGGAGCTAGGTACTAAATCTGACGTCGACTAGGTACCTAATTGCAGTGAAACTTGTGCAGTGTTTCTGCAACTCGTGTGTTGAGACGTTGTAGCATTTAATTAACTGTACCTAATTAACTATTACGCTATGCGGCTAACATAAATCACTGGTAAATGGCCTCATGTGTTTTCACTGGTTAATAGTAGTTTATATGCAACTGGTGCATAATGAGGGGCATTAAAAAACGAGCCGAAGGCGAGTTTTATAATAAGGTCACACGAGTGTTTTAATGTCTAATTGTGTACAGTTGCATACATTACTTTATACTTTATCTACACACATGTTATAAGTATTCTGAGATGGGTTCAGAAGCCGAAGGCAAATGACCTGCAGCAAAGCTACCAGTGCTACCGGTAACATATTTATAGATCTATGCTATAAGTATATATATAATTTGAAAACGTTATCCCTGAATTAGTCGAAATCGAGTACCTATAATGACGATTTTTCGCAAAAAATTTTTTGACTTATAATTCAAAATAGATATAAAATTTGAAATCCTTGTCCCCGAATTAGTCAAAATCGAGTATAATGACGATTTTTCGTAAAAATATTGTTTCAAATTAAATTGAAAATAAACATAAATTTTGAAATCCTTATCACCGAATTAGTCGAAACGAAATCGAGTGTAATGATTTTCCGCATTTTTTTTTTAACTCAATATTCAAAATAAATGTAAAATTTGAAATCCTTATCCCTAAATTAGTTGAAATCGAGTATAATGACGATTTAACGCAAAAGAAACATATCGAGCTGAAGCTGACGTTTCGTATCGACTGAATTTGAATTTTCAGAAATACAAGCATGTTCTAATGCAGGTCATAGCCTACCTACGGTTTCTGAACGCATTATATTTATGATATGTGTGTAGATAAAATAAATTGTTCTGTTGTTAAACTTAATTGACTTAAGGCCCAGTTAGTTAGTTACATGGTGCAAGGTCTTACATCTGATTTTCATTACCTACCTACATTTCAGTGTTTGATCGAACTCGTACAGCGTGTCAGAGGTGTGCCTATATGAAAATTGCATGCAAGTTCTTGGGTCGTGTAAATGGGCCTTTATAAGTATTACAGGCTTTGGTATTACTGAACCAGTGAGCTACCTACCCTACCTAGCCCTGCTGGGGTCACTTACCATCAGGTGAGACCGTGAGACTAAGGTCTATCTTTTGTTATATTGCATTGTTTGACCAAATAAACATGAACACATAATAGTTATAGTTAGTGTAGGTATGCAGGTAAACTATACCACGACTATATCTTCTCACGATAAATTAACAAAAAAGCTAGGATGATGTAATCCGGTCGTAAAACAATCGTGTTAATAGGTAGTTACGGCTACTAACATCCGCTTATTTATTTTCCTGCACGCCACTGTTTTTTTATTTATCGTCATTCGGCGCCGAAATGTGTAAAGGCTACCTGACTAAGGCTGCGTTTCCACCAGAGATGTGCGAGGATGTGTTTTCATATATTTGACACCTCGCTCGGCGCGCTGCGAGGTGTCAAATGTATGAGAACGCATCCTCGCACATCTCTGGTGGAAACGCAGCCTAACACGGGCATCTAAATAAATCACTCTGAAATCTAAATCGTTTAAGGAAAAGTGTTTCGTAAACAGCTGCTGCATATTGTATTTTGTAAAAAAATACGGTATTTAACAACGTTTTTAAGTTACCAATAAATAGAACTTACGAAAATTATCCAATAAGAATACAATTCAACTTATGTTATTGGAAAGGTTTTAAAATTATCCACGGACGTAAAGTGAACGTAGTTTGACCACAGAAAATTAATGACGTCATTAGTCCGTAGTAGTGGAATCCTTACTAACTTCGTTCATAATTTACTAACCGATCTTTTTTGACGTTTCGTACTAAGTTAGTAAATAAAATACCGAATTTTAATACTAATAACTCCTAACAACGATCTATTGCAGTTTGGTTATCATAAATAATTAGGTCATAGACACGTATATATATTTAATATCTGGGCGGCCGAGCTTTGCTCGGCGTTTTCCCGGGCATGAGACCTAGCTAGATCGATTGCTCGTCCCCGAAAACCCCCACATACCAAATTTCATCAAAATCGTTAGAGCCGTTTCCGAGATCCCCGAAATAAATATATATATAAATAAATAAATATACAAGAATTGCTCGTTTAAAGATATAAGATAAACGTCCAATATGACCTCATGTCAGACGTTACACGTTAGAATTGCGTAATACTGAGCCCGTACCAAGCCCGTCCTATTTTCCTTTCCACTCATACATCGCTACGTCGCGCCTGAAGAACGAATTTTCTTCAATTGACAACATTTCAAATTTTCAAGTTGGCCTTTTTATGTCCTAGATCGATAGAAATAGTTATTTGTTATACAAGGGTGCAAAGTTGTATTTTAACCGCGAGTGTGGAATTGGAACACGAGCTAGCGAATGGATTCTAGGGTTGAACCACGAGCTAGCGAATGGATTCTATGGTTGAACCACGAGCGAAGCGAGTGGTTCGAAAATAGAATCCTGAGCGAAGCGAGTGGTTCAAAATTAGAATCCTGAGCATAGCGAGTGTTGCAACACACGAGACGTAAAATAACTTTGCAGCCGTGTGTAACACAAATCTTTTCACCTCACTAAAGCGAGGAAATAGAAAAAGGAAAAAACAAAAGTAAAAAAGTAAGGAAAAAATAAAAATATAATTTGAAATCTTTATTAGTCGAAATCGAGTACAATCACGATTTATTGCAAAAAATTTTTACAACTTAAAATTCAAAATAAATCTTAAATTTGAAATCCCTATCCCTAAATTAGTCGAAAGTCGAAATCGAGTATAATGAAGATTTTTTGCAAAAAATTTTTTTTTGCTTAAAATTCAAAATAGTTATAAAATTTGAAATCCTTATCCTTGAATTAGTCGAAATCGAGTATAATGACGATTTTTTGCAAAAAAAAATTTTTTTTTTGCTTAAAACTCAAAATAAATATAAAATTTGAAATCCTTATCCTTGAATTAGTCGAAATCGAGTATAATGACGATTTTTTGCAAAAAAAAATTTTTTTAGCTCAAAATTCAAAATAGTTATAAAATTTGAAATCCTTATCCTTGAATTAGTCGAAATCGAGTATAATGACGATTTTTTGCAAAAAAAAATATTTTTTTGCTTAAAATTCAAAATAATGATAAAATTTGAAATCCTTATCCATGAATTAGTCGAAATCGAGTATAATGACGATTTTTTGCAAAAAAAAAAACTTTTTTTGCTTAAAATTCAAAATAAATATAAAATTTGAAATCCTTATCCTTGAATTAGTCGAAATCGAGTATAATGACGATTTTTAGCAAAAAAAAATAATTTTAGCTCAGAATTCAAAATAGTTATAAAATTTGAAATCTAATCCTTGAATTAGTCGAAATCGAGTATAATGACGATTTTTTACAAAAAAAATATTTTTTTGCTCTAAATTCAAAATAATGATAAAATTTGAAATCCTTGTCCTTGATTTAGTCGAAATCGAATATAATGACGATATTTGCAAAAAAATATATTTATTTTCGACTTAAAACTTAAATGTAAAATTTGAAATCCCTATCCCTAAATTAGTCAAAATGGATTATAATGACGATTTTATGAAAAAAAAAATTTTTTTTGCTTAAAATTCAAAATAATTATAATTTTTTTTTAATTCAAAATAAATATAAAATCTGAAATCCAAGGACTGATTTTTTTCACACCACCTGAAAAAAAATCAGATGGGCGAAAATTGTCCTGGCTGTTTTGTGTCCACCCACACTAACCGATATCGGATCCGATACGAATCTGACCGATATCGGATCGGATAGTGTGAGCACTAAGCCGTTTAACATACATTTTTATTGGTAACGAATCCTACGCCGATATTGTATCGGATAGTGGGAACACGGCCTTACATGTTATTATGTTAAAAAGGAACTAGGAACACGTTCGGATTTCAAAATTACTTTGCACACATGTGGATAAAATGCAGTTTTGCTATCTGTTTTTAAAGAATAAAAAAGGGCTTTCCGAGCTAGTGAGGTGAAAATGAAATTTTAAGGTCCACGTGTTGTTTTATTTCTCACGAAATCAGGTAGCATATTTACCGAAATGGTTTTCAATTTAGGCATCATTATAATTATAAATTTTGAAATATTGACATTTTTGCATGCCCTAAAGCACAGAATAAGTAATAGTACTACGTACAGAAGTCTCACTGTTAACAAATCCCCGCGAGGCAATGCCAAACGTGCCGGCGCTTGGCCATCTCCTTCTATCGCACGCGCATCACTCGCTACATCACTTTCTCTCGCATTGAAAGTCACCCGACGTAGGACCTTTGAGCGGCGCGATGAGTCGCCCCTGCCTAAAGACACAGTGAGTCGTATTCATTTTAATTGGTTGAATGGGAATATATTTAAGAAAAACAGTAAATATCCTTTCAGTTCATCAACTGTTCCAAAAAACCTAAATTCCTGACATCTGACCTTTAGTAACCCTAATACCATCGCGTAATTCATAGTTAAACAAATCTTTTCTTAAACTATGCATAAACATTATGCCAAGTAATTCAGTAGCCATTAATTTCATAGCATCTAAACAAATGTATTTCGATTGCATTTTTGCCTTTCAGAGATCCAATCTATCCATTCGTAGATATCAACGCATCCATAGATCATATCCTGTGCTATGGATGCGTTATGCTTATGGATGGGTCATTGTCAGATTTAGGTGCACGTCTTTTCGGTGGACATGCCAAAAGTTAAGGGCTACAAAGCTTAATTTTCGATTGATCTGATAACCCGCATAATCTGTAATTCCGTGTCTATAAATCCATGTAATAAAAACGTAAATTACATGAACCCAAGCCGTTAACTATTGACCACCGAATGGACAAATTTTGTTTTTCCGACTGACAATGACCCGGATTCATTGTTTCACCTAGAATAGCAAGGGCAGAAACGGAAACCTACATAGCAGCTACGCTTTTTTTTTAACCTGACTGTGGCTTTATAAAGCGCCTGGCCCAATAAAGCGATAGGAGTGCGCGGCTGGAGAGTGGCCTGGGGAAAATCCAGGGGAAACCTCCGACACGACCACGCGGGCGGTTTAAACACTGGAATACTCTTACCCCCTTATTCATAAACGTTCATCAAGCCTCTGTTAGCTAAAATGCCGTTAATATTCGTTTGTCTTTATCTGTCACTTTGACATTTATGTTTGTGGAAAAGGGACAAAATACATTTTAGTTAGCAGAGGTTTGTTAATTTTTATGAATAAGGGGGTAAGAGTTTGCGCTCCAGTGAGATTGGTTGAGCGGTTTCAACCTTTCAAGTTCAACCCAATGTGAGGTGTATCAGATGGAATCGAGCTACTGGGCGTTTTGTCGCTGGTTCACTTAACCTAGCCTAGCTGAGAAGATTCCAGTAAGAAACTCAACTAGACCTGACCTAGGTCAGACTGACTACCCGGTGTGCGGCGGTACCGGGACGAAGAGGGACTAAAGCGGGTATTACACTGTCCTGGATTCAGGACACTAGAAGGGTTCGGACCTACATACGTTAGAGCGAGATGCTTCAACTCCCCTCCACTAGTCAGGATTCTGAATTCAGGACAATGTAATACCCGCTTAAAGCTCAAAACGCACTGACAGCGGTAGCGGGGCGGGGCGTCGCGGTGCGGTGGCGGTACCCCGGTTGTAATATTCGAACTAATATGAAAGGGTCCGCACAGAAAACCGGCCGGGAAAAAAACTTTCTGTGCGGACCCTTTCATATAAGTTCGAATATTACAACCGGTACCGCCTCCGCACCGCGCCGCCACCGCTGTCAGTGCGTTTATAGCTTTCGTATATGTGTCTGTGTTGTCGCTATCATAGCAGCCATGCACGCGTTTCAGAACCGGGATAATTAATCTTTCGAATACTTCCATCTTTATCGCATGATTCTTGCGATAAATTTCGATTATCGGGCAGGGTCTAGGATTCGTAATAACTATGCGTATTCCGCAGCCGACAGCAGACAGCAACTGCACGATCCGCCGTACTCCAAATTGAACCGTAATCATAAGACTAAAAGTCCCAATTAGATAGTGTGATAGTGTGCTGTTGCGACACTTCCCCGCTCATTTCAAAATGAGCTTCGTATGAATACCATTACGGTTCAATTTGGAGTACGGCGAAACGTGTAGTTGCCATCTGCTGTCGGCTGAAAAATTATATCTTTAACCCTGGTTCGCGCAAGTTTGTATATGTCCCTACTCTGTCGCACTTGCGAATTCGAGCGATAGAGAGCGAGATACTGAGGACAGTCTAGCAGCAATGTAAATGTTAACGACGAAAGTCGAGTCGAGACGATTTTCGTATATCTCCACCTCGATCGCACTTGCTTATTCGTGATAGGATAGCGATAGAGATATTTACCTATACAGACTTCGATCATCAGGTAATTGATCGGCCTTCATCTCATCATTAGATAGGTATTTTTAGCACAAAGTTGAATGTTCACATTACGTTCATTCATTAGGATGATTGAAGTAATCAAACACGGCCCCTCGCGTTGCCTTGTTTGTTAATAATTACCGTCTAATTAGGTACGAAATTACTATTCTACGCCTACTGGTAGGCGACTTCCTGATTTGTCGGTGCGGAGGCGGTACGATATTAGAAAACTGTCACATGTCAGTGTCAACTGTCAGTCAACTCGGAACCACTTTTTACTGCGTTAACCTACATTGAGTTAATTATGAGTGCTTCCTGACTGGCATAAAGTAACTTACTTATATACTGCTGACTGGCGCGGTATACGCGGAAGCGGGACGATGCGAAGGCAGTACTGGTCCGCTTCTGCGCATAATATTACTACTGCGCAAATGTAATACTGACAGTATTCCGTCAAGCGGGAATCTTTGCGACGTCAGTAAGTTTACGTCAAAGAAGAAAATGTCACATATCGATCCCGCCCCGCCAAGTCAGGAAGTCGCCTAAGAAGGTTAGTCTAAGTAAACTTCGTAATTGTGTAGGCAGGTAATAGAAAGTGCTCAGCGCACACAATAGGTAGCATATATTGACGTGTGTGTATATCCCGAACGTTGTAGGCAGAGCAAATAAAATTCAATTTTCAGCGATAAAATATAGTTACTAGACTTAGACTAAATATAGTTGCTGGAGATATTGTAATTTGTAACTAGACGCTTACATTGAACGCCTGTCCTTTACCGAATGCTAAACAAAGATCGGTAATTTTATCTTAAGTATTTCATTAAAAACTAATCAAAGTTATATACACAATTAAATAACCTCTTTACAAATTACGACGCAAAATCTATTAATAACTACAAACATGGCCGGCGCCGACGGCGGCTACAATACGATTCAATAAGAGCCCATGTCGTGAGAGCATAATAAATTGCGACCGTAAACGTAAACACGCGCGGAGTAGCTTTGTTTGAGGCGAGGCCAGCAGGGGCGGCGGGGAAAGCAGGGGCGTCAGGGACGTCAGGGCCGTTAGGGATAGAGAGGTCAGCGAGGACAATTCGTAGTTATAAATAGCCGGGCGCGCGGAGCGGACAGAGGATTATTGTTTCGACTGTCTGTGACTCTGGTTCTATAGATTATTTTTGGTGGGTTTCTCGTCATTTTTGTTTGAGATTCCGTTGTTATGGAAATGTTCCGCATAGTGAGGGAATCTTCTTTACTTTCAATTTCATTATTATTTTACGGGGTTAAAATTTATTGCTATTTATTTTAAGAGAGCCAGATCACATTCCAGGCATACAGTTTAGTCTGACGGAATACGTTTAACCTAACGGTTTGCCAAACAAATTTATTCCGGAGTCATTTAGATTACCAGACTCTGGGCTCTGGGTCTGGGCGTTCCTATTTATCAACATGGGACGTACATTACCCTTGGCGAGTTCCATTGTCCAACTGGTGTAGTCTGATCATGACCTCCGCGATTGAAGGAGGTATAGAAGGGTTCTTCGCTTGAAAGGGCTCACTGGTATATGGAATTCGGTCTTTATTATGTATATTTATATAATCTATTATATGCTAGGGCGTTTCATATCACAGATCCCTTTAGACTTCGGTCAGTTGTGATATGACACAATACACAGGCTTTAGGTTGAATTTCTCAAGCTAGCCACTTGAACGTTCTAGTGGGGAACTGTTTAGGTATATAGGTAAAAGTAGGGCCTCACTACATAACACTATGGTAAATACCTCACGGTTGGGGTTTGCATATACTAGAGTAGGAATTAGAGCTATATGGGGATGTAAGTAGATTAGGATTAAAGTCATGTGTAGGATTAGGACGTTAGGAAAGAGGGTTTAGGGATCTAGGTTTAGGTATTAGGTATTCACACGAATATAGGTGTATTATGTAATAAATAAGAGGTATCTAATAATTTCTTAAAATAGCCCCTAAATATACTGGGTTTCTTAGATTTTTATAGGTATATAATATGTGTTGTCAAAGTTCAATTCTTCCAATCATGACTAGGATAGCAGGGCTGGTTCAGAAAGATGGAACTAACTCTGAAAGTAGCAGGCGGAGCAGTCTACAAGTATTATTTTCCAATATCATGAGTGAAAGAATACTCATTGCTGGGAAAGTGTTGAGATATCGTTTTGTAAATGGTTAGGAAACATTGGGAAGAGTTTAGGGTAGAGGGAACTGGTAGTTAAAGATGCTTCTCATCTAAAGATTTATTAATGAATTTATTTTCATTAGTATGACTTTATCTTCATTAATATGTCTAGTGCTGGTATAGATTAGGTTCAGTCTCCATCTTAGCGTGTTAACAGCATTGTATGACATATGAAAGACATAGGTACCATACAACAGTCAAAATTATTCCTTTTTAGCTGTAGCTTAATAATGGGTACATTAGGTATGAACAATTCTATTTTCTACTGCATATTTATGGAAGCAGGATAATTTTGACTTAGGGGAAAAAAATAAGGCTTTCAAGGGTATTTGCCGCCCATTTGGAAACCTCCAGCTGTTAATAACGTAAATGAACACGTAGACCTTGTTGGAGCTAAATTACCAATAATAATATTATTATTATGTTTTTAAAATCTAAATATTGAGTCGGTAAAATATGTTAGGAAAGCTACTGTATTTTTTATGGAAATTTGGTAGAAATAATTCTACTTAGTAGAAAAATGCGTGGTAGATTTGGTAGGAAAAATTAGTAGGTATTTTAGGGTTTTAGGTCAACTCGTGAAGAGTTCAATTCTGATTCGTTTCACATAAAAGAATCGGGGTTATTCGGTACACAACGTAGTTTATCACTAGACGATCACATGGCCAAATCAAGTTATTTTCACGGGTCTTTTATTTAAAGTATGGGGAATATAATGTTTAGAGGGGGGTAGAGAGGGGGGGAGCTACAATATCACTGAAAATTGAATATCTGGGCGAGCTTTGCTCGGCGTTTTCCCGGGCATGAGACCTAGCTAGATCGATTGCTCGTCCCCGAAAACCCCCTATTTACCAAATTTCATCAAAATCGTTAGAGCCGTTTCCGAGATCCCCGAAATAAATATATATATAGATATAAATATATATAGATAACTTAATACTACAAGTTTACAAAATAAATCAAATAACCTACTTAAAAAATAAAATTACAAATAAAAAATTTGGCCCAAATCGCTGTCATTGGGAAGGGTGCCCAGAAGGCTGGCTGCATTGCCTCGCTGCACGGCAATATATAATATATAGATATATACAAGAATTGCTCGTTTAAAGATATAAGATAAACTGTGAGTTTGACGTTGGGGCTTGGTTGTTAGCCTCCATTTAAGTATTTGGTCGAATTTTATTTACCTACACAGTTACATAAACCATTTAGTTTTCAGCAAGTTATTTATAAAATGCAGGACTTGACATATACAAATTATATATCGTAGGTGAATCGCTTTGATTGAATTAGTTATCGTAAAACTTATCGTGATCCGTAAAATGTTATCGCCCCTTATCTCACTGGCAATTGTAGAACCGTTATGCTATCGATAGTGAAGTATGATGTCAACTGTACAAGAATGCAATAATTTTTATCTGTCCTACTCAGCGCCGCATCTAGAAATTTTTCCAGGGGGGGGGGGGGGGGGGGGGAACTACAAAAAAATTATGTCCTGTCAAGACGTATTTTGGCCTGTCAAGAAGTTCGAATTACCGCCCCTAAATTTGCCGCCCGGAGCATGGACCCCGGCTTGCCCCCCCCATAGATCCGGCTCTGCTCCTACTATGCAGAAGTAGCTACGCGGGTCTAGTGCTCAAATGATCTCTAATTTCATGAGAATCTTCTCTTGCTGCAGCTGCACGCCTAGCACATGTCGGCGCATGCGCTATCTCGCCGCGGAATACCTAGACTATCCGCGACTATTGACTTGATAGACAATTAGACAGACGGAAACATAGTGATCCTATAAGGTTTTAGTTTTTTCGTTTTGAGGTACAGAACCCTAAAAACAGAATACTCCACGGGAACAAAGAACGTGGTGTTATTATTAAACCAGACGGGGAAAATGTGTTTGCTACGTTACAATGTTTATTTATCTAGTCGTGATAATATTTACTTGTATTTGCTAACACTCCACCACCCCACTCCACACAACAACTATTTGTCATTTGTCTGAAACTCTAAGCGAGTAGGTATATGTACCTAACTAACACAGAACGTACCGAACCTTTTTTTAAATACAATGACGGTGGCAAACAAGCGTACGGTCCACCTGTAGCTCTAGTATAAGTTTTTTCGAAACATTAACTAATTCGAACGCGTTTGCGTTTTGTCTCAAAATGTATGAAAACGCTCTCACCGAGTTTGAAATACGCGCGTTCATCAATTAGCAACAAATGTTATACTCGCTGTTTTAGTTTCCACTAGTGACCACCAGAGGCACTGTTCACGTTTTCATACCACTTTCATACATTTTGAGACAAAACGCAAACGCGTTCGAATTAGTTAATGTTTCGAAAAAACTTATACTAGAGCTACTGATGGTAAGTGGACACCGCAGCCCGTAGACAAGACGCCCGCCATACAGCTGGCACAAGAGTATAAGGTTCAATTAGTTTTGTGAAATGTAAAATGCATGTGCACGATTGTACCTATGTTCAAAATTATTTAAATCATTTTTGCCATAGATACCTACGGGGTTCACGGGGTTGCACTATTACTGTTTATAGTACCTTACCTATTATGCAACTGTTACTGTAATAGTGCTAAGCAAGAATAAACAATAAGTTTATGAGCCAGATGAAATTCCGCTGTTCTGTCTTCATTTTCAACATGAAAGACACAGAAAAAGATTAATTAGGTACCTATATTAGTTCAGCATGGGCAGGTATGTTACTTATCCCGATAATACATAACCCCTTCATAAAAGCAGACGTAAGAATGAATCGTTTTGCACCTCCACTTTGCGCACACGTATTACATTAACAAATGTGAATTAAAATTAACTTATAGTAAATACCGATGATGAAGGTGCGACAATGGTTGACGGATGGACATATTATAAAGCTAGGAATTCACTAGGGGACCGTCATTAGTGACGTCAGACGATATCGCGCGACTTAGCTTTACATGACATTCCGCGCAAAACGCGGCGTATGATATCTCGTGTTGTCAGTCTTGCTAAGCCAACGAAATTCGAAACGCGTTTTTTTTGACGTATTGAATATAATAACATGCAACCGTGCGTGCGAGTGGGTTGAATAGACAAGACACGCAGATTGTATAGATTAAAATAAAATCTTTAGTTGCAAAATTGAAAGCCGGCCCCAGTTGTCCCACCCAGTTCCCCTATTGTTTCAAATATATACATACAATAATAAATAATATTAATAATACTGTTTGACTCAACAATGGGCAGACTTCTCAGAATTTCCTTCTATATTTTAATTAAGTAAGGATTTAATACTAAACCCGAAGTTTATTGAGGTATAATACCATCCAATATACGTCCCTTAATCTTTGCTAATCTTGCCGTAATGTCTCTTGTATTTAATTTCACGAAGTTAATTTATTTTCAGGTCAAAGTGTTTCCGGGTGACACCAAATTTGAGACAACACTGCAGGAGAGTTCATGGCCGGTTTGGAACGAGGACTTCAAGTTTCAATTGAAACAGAAGGATGCCAAAAAGTCGGAGAAACCCGATCTTCAGAGTCTAGCGGCCGGTCATTTTCTGTCCCTTACAATTTACGCGTTACTCGAGCCACCCAAAACGGAATCGGACAAGAGAAAAAGTGCGAAAACGTTAGACAGTAAAAAGAACCCCAAAGTAGCTGACCAGGAGGAACCCAAACCGAAAACCGGATTTTTGGAAAAGACTTTTGGCAGTTTTAAATCGACTAAAGCCGAGGCGATCGCGCAAAAATCTGTTCTGGAGAAGCGAAGAACTGTTGGCGCTGCGACGTGGAATTTTGATTCGAAGCTGTTTCAGAACGATCTGAAGAATGGTTTAATTGGGACCCCGGACATTTGGAGGCCAATTAACGCGATAGCGAGCGGGCTGGCTGCTACCGACACGAGAGTGAGTAACTATGTTAATTGCTATTTTGTTGCTCGGAATAATTTGAAATGCACAGTGGCGTTTCAGTCTGGCGATTCCAAATATCCGCTTGATTTAGGATTCAATAGCTCTTAATAACCATAGTCCAGAACATGGCCTATCTCATGTATGTCACACTTACGGCACCAGGACGGTATCTGCGGGCAAGTATGATATACCAAGGGTAACGAACTATTATGGTGATAGATGCCTGCGGAAACGCCTACCCTACATTTTAAACTGCGTGCCAGCAGATATCAGATTGGAAGCCAATAGGGCAATGTTTAAAAGAAAATTGTACAAGTATTTTATAGAATAGCATAGTATAGATACATAGTAATAGTTATATATGTGAATTTATAGTTACCGAAGAGACTCGGATCTCTCAGTCAAACTGTGAAAACCGTTTGTGGGACAGACGTTAGTTGTAAGATTGTACCTCTTATAATAATAATAATAAAAATTGCAAATGAATGGCAGAAACGCAAACGCCGCGTGAAAAGGTTCTAGTGGTTTTGGTATTCATGAAAACTTTAGGAAATCTTGTTTCATCAAATCATCACAATGCACAGACTAATACACACTGGCGTCTAACGCTAAATGATCGTCCTAATACAACGCGACTACGCGATAATCGCGCAATCGCGCGAGTGAAATTCGCGAATATATTGGACTTGAATAGGTGTCCTATAGGGATCGTCCTAAAACAAACGCGAATACGCGATTATCGCGCGAACTCGCGACTTTTAGTAGTAAATCATCGATCGCGATCATCTAGTTCATCACGTAGTCGCGTTTGTATTAGGATGATCCCTAAATGTTATATATACCTTAATATCTATCATGAAGTATAAATGCCGATTGATTTGCAATTGTTGTTTTCAATTAGGGCTTCCATTCCGTAATTACGTAATTACGGAATTACGTAATTACGGACAGATATTTGACTTCTAATAATTACGTAATTCAAAGGTTAAATTCCGTAATTACGGAATTATGTATTACCACTTATTTGTTTAAAATATGCCTACTATTTCAGTCAAAAAATGGAAAAAGGTTTTATGAAATTGTAAATTAACGTATTATTAAATAACATAAAAGATTATGGGATATTATTTGGAGTTAGTACCTAGGTATAGGTACCTCGACACATCACTAGCGAGAATGGACAGGATTGCGATGTAACCCTTTCGACTAGGTTACTCTGATGTCTGTGGACTAGATACAAGAAGGAGGTCCGACAGGGGCCAGGGGTGCATTATTTTACCGGGCGGGTGTTCGATGTGGTGGCTGGAATGGCGGAACAGATCAAAAACCTATTAATATCATATTACTATTTGGGGGTAGTGACTATAATTGCGACCATTGCTGAACTATTGGGATCCTAAAAGTGGGTAAAGTCCTGCAAACTTAAAGAATTGCAGGATTTTGCTGAACTAGAGAAATTTAGTCTCTCCAGGGCACATGACGTGTTTGCCCAAGAAAGAGCTACGGCTGTGCATTAGGCTAGGGCAGTCAGTTAGGATGTGTGCAAGCGTCTCCTCCACTTCAATGCAGCGTCTGCACCTCCTTGTGTCACTCAATCCTAACGTGTGCATGTGCTTATTTAGTAAGCACCCTTACAAACACGCGTAGTCGGTCCCTGCTTAGCAATAGGCATCAGGGGACTCCTTTTTGTTAAAGGCCTTAAATAGCGCCTTGGAATGGTTCAGACATGGGAACTCTCTCTAGGCCTGAATGGTTTTGTAGAAACAGTAGATTTCCAGGGTTAGCTTGGTTAGATGTATGGGGATGCCGCAAAACGATTATGGCCCGCAATGCATCCCCTTCGCGCCCGCTCGTGCAAGCTCGTCAGCTCTTTCATTTCCCGCGATACCTAGCTGCATGCCCTGGGACGGGACCCACCGTAAAATAACCTTGTTTTTCGCTCCAAGGTTATTTAATGCTTTCCGGCAATTCAAGAGCACCGCCTGGCTATACGATTGAATATAAATGATATTGTTGAGATAATTGCTTTGCCGATTGGTTGTCGCACACTCTAAGATGGCGTATACCTCTACTTGGAAACTAGAGGAGTCCTTTCCCAGATTTTCAGATGATAGCAACTGGATTGAGTGCTAGAAGTAAATTTGTGGCATAAATGAAATAAATGAACTTTATTCTGTAAGTAGGCCGCAATGGCACTTTTACAAGTCAAACCCTACTAGCGTTTCACAGAGGCCACTGCCGAGAAGAAACGCCGAAAGAAACTCGACAGTCAGCCATTTTCTCACAAAAATATGCTTATTACAATGATAATACTTAACCTACTTAAGATCAAGAAATCTAAGACACATAGAATTCAAAATTCAGAATTCAAACACTTATTCTGCAAACAGGCCACAAGGGCACTTTCACATGTCATAATGTTAATGTACAATTTTAAAAAAGTCTTACAATATAAGCATATGATAGATTTTTCATGAGAAAATATTAATTTACAATTTAAGAAATATATCAATATTACAAACATTACAATAATAGTAAAATTGAGAGATGTATAAGGTCTCAGTCTGAATAACAAAATTTAATATAATATCTCAAAGATGTAAATGGTCTCTGAGCGTCAAAATATTCTTAATAATGACTATTCTAACGTGCTTTGAGATGTACATGGTCTCAAAGCGTCATACCTACTTCGAAAGGGATATCGTACCAATTCATCGATTTTAGACCAGCACAATATTCGAATCAGACTGTCCACCATACTTGATCAATAACAACTGGTTGCCAATACAACAAATAAAACTTAAAGACGACCGTATTACTGGTAGAAGTTCCTCAAGCTGGACTGACCATATACGTTCAGCTCTTTGTTCTGAAAATTACACGTGGATGCTGCGATTTATTTAAATAATGGTGTTAAAAATAGTTTCCCTTAATTATAATTAATAATTATAACAAATACAAATTATTTAGAGATTTTTAATTTGAACTCCGGGTCAGTTACGTAATTACGTAATTACGTAATTCAACGTTCTAATTACGAAATCAATTACGTAATTGACAAATCCGTAATTTTGGAAGCCCTATTTTCAATCCGATTTTGTTTGCGCGCGTTTGAAACTGATACGCTTATGGACCATAGATATAGGTAGTACGTATACATATACAAGCCGTTATATGTAGATGCGGATACTATATACGCAATTTGACCGGTTTGCATGTCCAATGTATTGCTTATGGAAGTGTGCCTGTGCCTATAACCCGACCATTAAAAAATGCTCGGTCGGTGATAGCGACAAAACATGGCAATCTTTTCTATATCCTCTTATATCAATCGCAATAAGACTATCTTTATCAAAGTTGATCAAAGCGTGTCAGGCCCTGATTATGGAGGAACTATTCAAATAGGACTGTACTTACGTGTCAGTCGATCGCAGTCAGTGAAGTTATTTTGGTAGGTACAATATCTTCAATTATAGTCTGGTTCGTATTGAAATTTAAGTCAATCAGTATCAATTAGATTCCTGAACTAGGTGCGGCGTGAGTCATCGTCATCGCAATCGCATCATGGTATTCGAATAGAATTCATGATGCCGGATTAGACGTTGGTTTCACAATAGAATAGATTTGACCTCGGCTGCATACGTATATAATTATGTACTTATAAGATGTTGTACTGTAGACTTTATCTTGTTGCAATAAGGTTTACAATAGGTCAGTTAATTGTGATGATGATCGTTCGAGAAATACGTTTTTATCAGGGTTCCGTACCCGAAGGGTCCAAACGGAATCCTATTGATGTCACTTACGCGTCCGTCCGTCCGTCCGTCGTCTGTCACACAGGTTTTACCTACAGTATCTTGATGGCCCAAAGCCATACAAATAGTCATAACTTAATGTTTAATTAATATTTAAAGGCGGGCTGCCATGCAGCTAAAGGGGGCGCGAAAACAAACCAACCCTATAAAATGTGCAAAAACTGATTCGCACTTGGCCGGTTTTTTATATAATTCTCCAAGCATAGCGCAAAGTTAAGGATGATCGCAGTAGACCGTTCCGTGTCCGGGCCGGCCCGTTTTCTAATACAGGACGCGCGACGGCCGTCAATTTCTTGTACTAGAAAACGGGCCGGCCCGGACACGGAACGGTCTAGCGTGAATCATCCTTTAGACGCCTTCGGGCAACTTGAGAATTTGTAACAGTCAAATTGTTCACTGTTTGACAAGCCTAATCCCAATAAGGTCTATAGTTCCCTCCTTGGGTTGGAAGGTCAGATGGTAGTCGCTTCCGTAGGTAAAATCTAGTGCCTACGCCAAATCTTGGGATTAGGTAGCGGACTCTGGGCATCCTTCAGGGTGCAATTGTACTGGGATAAAGCTAGGAGGATGATAATGATATAATTCTCAAGCGATGGAGCATATTTTGGCGACTTCAGAAAGACTTTCTTACTGACGCAATCCGAAATCGTCTTTATTGACATCAACAAAGAGATACAATTGGCTTGAAGACGACACAAATACCTAATTATAGCAAAATTCTAGTGAAATCATAAAACCATTGTTCGTGAGCCAAGGCGTTGTAACTTGTTATTTATATTTATCTTTCAAAACACGCATTAGCTAGAACGTGTAGTGGTATTAGGTACGGTAGTGTGTATTAAATACACTACAATACATTTTTCTAAACGGTAAGTCAGATGTCGATGAATCCTTATCAGGAAATTACATCGAAATGAGAAAGTGATGTATTCGTAAACTGTGTCTTATCTAATCTTGGCCGACATAATATGTCATAGTTTGAGTTTGATCGATGATGAGTCATCGAATAAGCAAGTGGTACTTGACAGAGTATACTTACGGAGCCCTGCGTGTAATGAAAGTGTGATGTTTCCTTTAAACGTGTTATTTTAATTAAATAATTAAGTAGACAGTCAAAATTCACTATACAAAATTGATAAACATCCAAGCCAAAAGCCTAGCCTAGCGGACGTGGAATGGGGCCAGCGTAGCCATAAAATAAATAAATAATAAATATTTGTGGACAATTTCACACAAATCAACCTAGTCCCAAACTAAGCAAAACTTGTACTATGGTACTAACTAAGCGGCGATATACATACTTATATAGATAAATATATACTTAAATACATGCAAAACATCCAAGACCCAGGAACAAATATTCGAAATTATGACCATTCAAATGTTTGTTTTTGATGTCCACCTTAGTTACCTATTCTACTTAATACTTTCATTGTCCCGGTCGACGTCCCCGTATATATGGCAACCCTAAGCCAGATCCATTTTTTGCCCTCGTAAAGCCCTCGCAAATCCAATCGAGTCGAAACGTTTTAGAGAATCCATTCAATCCTTCTGTCTACAAATAGCGAGTTTGTGAAATAGCTTTCTAATTTATATTGTTCAGCACAGCTTATCTTTTAGCGCTTTTAACGTTTCCACTATCCAAAGGAAGTCTGGAAGAGATCGCTTGTTAACGATAAGACCCCTTTTGTTTATGTATAGTTTATATTTTTCATAGTAATGAAATAATACGCGAGTGGATATTTTAACAAGACCCTTGGAATTAACTTAACCTACCAATTGACCTCTACGAATTGACCACTCAATTCAATCAGGGCCCCCTGATACCAAATTATAACCCAGTTAATGCGGCTATTACACTGTCCTGAATCAGGCGTCCTAATAACTAGTGGAGGGGAGTTGAAGCATCTCGCTCTAACGTATAGGTCCGAACCCTTCTAAGTGTCCTGAATTCAGGACAGTGTAATACCCGCTTAAAACAGAATCAATCACGCTCAATTCATACAAACACAACAGCCGCGAAATTTTATAAACAAATTCCAAAAAGACGGGTCAACATGTGTATCTGTGTATCAGTGTGTGTAGGTACAATTACAATACTATACAAATATTCTTTTCACCGTGTAATGGTATTCGGCGTCACCTCTAGCTAGTGCCTAGCTTACTTACCATACTGCATGAAAATGCCAATAACTAAAACCTAACTAACTGAATGAGATAAAGGTCTGAGATGTCGGGGAAGGGTGATAAAATAAACAAAGAATTATAGTTTAAGTCAAAGTTGGTTTATTAATCAGTATTATTTTGAATTTAATCGAAACTCTTGATTATTTAACCGAACCAAACTAGTTGTAGTTTAATTCGATGTTCGCTTTACTTGACCTAGGCCAACGTTAGGGAGGGAAAAGCAAGCGAACTCAAAGAAAAACCCTCCTGCCAGTATTATAAATATGTACACAAAGTAATCAATCACATGAAATAAGAAAACAACTATTATAATCCAAGCTCACTAACGTAACTACGGATAAACAAAACATTTGGATTATGAACGCAATACATTCTTAAGGTAACTATCGTACATTTAAACATATCAATTACTCTTTATCTGAATCAATTTATTGTACCAAAAATTGATAGGACTTTATAATAACTTCAAAATCACTCAATGTTGAACGGTATCAGATTCACAAGACATTATACACATTGCAGGGGAAAATTAATGAATAAAATATAAATTTACACACAACTGTGGTATGTCCTCGTAGGACGAGTGTGATATTTACAAGTCGTTGCTTTCTACGTACTTGTACAGATTAATTTCGATCAAGGGCTCGAACCCTGAGTTAATTTACCAGACCACACAATTTATACACTCAACTTATACTGACACGAGATTCGAACTCGTGAACCACTGTTGTACGCTATGAGAGTAACAATCTCAATGTAATTAATTATTTAGTCAATCAGTCACGGACTGAATATGTCACACAATCTACATCTCATAATATTAGATCGACAATGTTTTTATATTTAGAATTTAAATGGCAAGATCGTCGTTTAGTTAATGACATCGTTTATTCGAATATCAGCCAGTGATAATGTATAATCACATAATTATTAGATCAGATTCCTTGTTCTCTCTCCCACATATATTCACTTGTTTGTAGTTTAAACTGTATTTTATGTAGGTCACATGGGTAACCGCGTGGGTTATTTATCAGGTAACCGCGTGGGGTTATTTATTACGTAACCGATTCATTATAACTTGCGACGATCTCTCAAACACCAATGAAGTCAACAGTAAACTTAGATGAGATGGAAATTGAAGATCCATAACATTTTTATAAAATATACAAATATCCACAATCACAAATAAAACCAAAATCGATGGATCCACTTAATCATTCGGTTCAATATTTATCACAAATTAATGTAATTAACATTTAACTTTATTTGATCTGCAGGAAAAGAAAACAATTAAAAGCAAGGTCCGAATGACAAAGTTTAGATCATAATTTAGTAATTACTTAACTTGATTCGCTCGCCAGATCTCCAACCGCTCAGCTTCACTGACTTATAACTTTTAGATACTCAATTAAATAGAGAATATATTTATAAGAAAAAAATCTAGAATATTGCCGAGGCTTTGCGCTTCGCTCTCCACAACTTCACCCTTCCGTGTCCCAAAATCCAGTGTCCCTGTTACCCCCGCCACTCACGTCAGGAAAACCTTTATTATACAATTTTATCCCCAATTTGGCTTAAAGCTAATTTAAACTTAATTACAATGACATAAGGTTATCTCATCGCAGACACTTGGTTGCTCTGTCCTGTCTCGCCTGCTCTCGCAGCGAAGATAGCGCCGTCTCGTTCACATGGCGTGGTCACTCCCCTCTCACAGCTCCAACGCTGTCGCATACGCAATTGCTAACACGTGTGAAGATTTGTCTGTAACACGAGATTTGAAGCAACGTAATTCCTGTATAAAGCTAAACTAGAAATATCTCGTCGGTCAAGGTAGTAGAGCTCAACTTCGTTTAAATATTAGTTTTGTATGTGCAATGACTATTTGGTTTACAAACGATTCTACGAACTTAGAGCCCTTAAAACCACTCCACTATTCAAAGCAATAAAATATCTCGGTATTGTTTTTAGAACTATCCTAAGAGTCATAAATTTAGGATTTTATTTGTTTCTGCTATTTTTCTACACTATTGATGTTTCCCAGAATGTGGCACTCGTTTACTCATTAAGATATCCCTTTTTTTTCCTCTGAACCTATTATAGGTATTGGTACATGTAATTTAAGGTTTGCTAGATAGACACCATGGTAATCCGGTACGGTTGCCATCTCATCCCCCTCTCTGTAGACAGTTAAAATGTAAACTTTTACTTTCTACACCAACTAAAATTGAATCACCTGAACAATACCGTTTTCCCCTATTCTAAATCAAACGAGACCTACTCCCATAGTAAACCTCCTAACTTTTCCTATCTGAATAGGTGCGCTTGTTTTACAATGACTTCTGTCGCCTTAAATATAGAGGAAAATAAAGCAATCTTAGTGACGGGCCTAATCTGTTGCTGTCTAACTTCGCCTGTATATTACTACTACCTGAGTATAATAAAAGGATAACCGTCGATGACGTTATAATGTAAGATGATCCCAGCATAAGACTGAGCATATTGCATGTGAAATGAAAATTTTGATGTGAAATATTATTATCATTGAGGCTCAAATTAAAACTAGCTTGAACAGACAATGTATTGTCTTAGCCATACGTTCCCAGAGTCATTTCCTCACGGAGCGGATCTATTTTGCTATAATGATCCTATGCCCCGTCGTGTGGGGGCAAGGGTCTATTAATTCTCGAGCTAAGCTGCGTCCAGCCTAGGTGGAGGCGCAAAATATTCCCCTCCTAAGTGTAAATGTTACAACGATAACAGGGCTAGCCTGTGCCTCTGGTAACGCCAGTAAACTTCCAAAGCTGTTTCGTTTGCTACCCACGTACGGGGAAGAGGGTGCCCATAAGATAAGTAGCTACGTAGCTGGTCCCATCTCTGCCTATTGCTAGAGATCGCCATATATGTAAGGGTTGACTGAGCGCGTAGCGCTAGTGATATAGGTATGTGCAAGCACAATTTATGTTTCAGTGATTTATAGACCTCATTTGTTCCTTGATTAAGAATGCATTCTCTGTTTAATGAATTATAGATATATATTTATAGCTTTTGTGTAAGAGGTATAGCTTTATAGCTTTTGTCTGAGAGTGGCCACCCTATGTCAACCCTTGCGCACAGAAAAAGGTACACCCAATCCACTGCAGGTCGTATAACCTCCTCGTCTTTCGGCAATTCGTCAATCCCCTAGATTAAAATAGTGGCGTCAGATTATAACAATTTATAACACTGACGTTATGAATATAATTATTCAAATTGAAAAGAGGTTAGAATGTATAGATTAAGTCAAATTATTCAATAGCTATTCAACTAAAATAAGAACCTTGTGATCTTAGAAACTTTCCCCCAGACAGACAGGAACTCTTCTAATATCACGTCAAAACTGCCGAAAGAACCAAAAGCTTTTCTACCTGACCCAACTCTGGTTGTCTATTGGATGGCTAGATTATCTAGGTATTACTAAAAGGAAAATATTTCAAAAGTTAATCATCGCCTGTTCAAGCAAAATAGCGTAATGGCTATATTTATTACCTTTTTTTTTTGTTAAGACAACAATGTTTTTTTTTTCTTAAGTGCCTCAAATAAAATTGACAGTACTGAATATTGTGGAAATAATATATATTTGCTGTAACCGGTTAAGACATTCTTTTATTTAAAGGTAAACGAGAAATGTACGACCATGTTTTTTTTATACTACGACTGTGGCAAACAAACGTATGATCCGCCTCAAACTCCAAAAATGTCACATGCGCGTTGCCAACTCTTTATAAAATTTGAGGATTCACTGTGTTGACAGTATTGTCAGGAAGGCGCTATTACTCTCATATGTATAAAATGGAACGAAACGAAATAATTTATTCCAGACAAAGTCCATCGATTACTTTACATTAAGAAATTGAAATTAAATTTAGATACAACAAATAAGTTAAAATTATTAATAATATATATGGCAAGAAACTTTTATGTAATTTGAATTGGTTTCCTGCCAGCTCTGACGTAAATTTTGAAATGTAATGCAGTTAAATAGTTTCATTTCCCGAGTGTTTCCTTTTTTTTCTCTTAGCAGTTTATTATATACATATTTTATCTAGCATTCAACACATTACTAACAATTATCAATAATCAAATAAATCGCAACAGTGACACGGGTGTGCTGAAAATCTGTCATTAAAATTATTGCTAATGTAAAAAATATTTCCAATGAAACTCCGCTACATGTCCTATGGTCATATATTCCTGGTCGGTGGTCGGGCTTTAGATATTATATATGAATGTAGCCTCTCTCATATGTTTGTTTATTTTTCGCAAAGAGACCTCTTAACTTATTAGTCGCCGCTAAAATTCACTTATCATACTCATCATTCATCGTCTTTCAATATACCACACAGTAGACTCTGGCCAGAGATTTTTTCCTTTCACGTCTGAACCTATTTTTTTCTGAAGTTCTCATAACTATAATCATTAATTTATTCATTAGGTACATCCCAAAAATCATTCAATACCACATCTTAAACCTTTACACCACTATTCAGCGCGTCTAAGCCATGCGATTACTTAAGTCAAGAGGTCTTTGTCAAACATCTCTATGATAATAAAATTGTATGTAAATAATCTACCTTCTTTCTGTGTATGACAAAACATATAACCAAATGTTTATTTGTATTATTGAGCATATAATTCCATCTTGTTTATATAAGTTACAATACTTCCACAAATTCAATACAGCCAAGTTTCTTTCACTGAATTTAATATTGACATGATTCTATTTCACGTTTGTAACGTCTGATCCCCTTTTGATTATCAGCCAAATACTTGGAAATGAAATCTAAAACTAATTTATTGCAATAATTAATTATTTGATACAGAGAACAAATACAAAGGAAAAATTTACCGTGATCACGCACGGAGCCTCAGACGGGAATCGAACCCGTGCCGTGAAATTTGGTCAAATAATCAAAATAATTTGATTCGTAATAACAGTTGCAATAATTATATAAGTAAAATTTAAGATGTTTAACAATTTATATAAAAGCAAATGTAATCATTTCATTTACCATAAAATCGAGGAAGTTCTCGTAAGTAAATTGATCATGGACGAAAGGCAAATACATACATACATACTTCGTTATTTCCGGATCTCCGTGTTAAATACTTAAGCCCTACTTATTCACGGAGTAATTGAACTATTGCATCAGTTAAGAGCTAAATAACCACGATGCTAACGCCACTGCCCTTATTTATACACTTAGATCTACGATAAGTGCGCCTACCGTCGCAATAGTTACACCTGTCTTGAAATGCGTGTAAGGCATTATTATGTATTGTAATAAACAAAACTAATATGGTGGGAATCTTTACATCTTCTAATCTATAACTAGTGACCCACAGCTGTCACACACGTTCTGGGTTTATCTCATAATGTCATTTTTCTAGCGGCGTCTCTTCCTCAGATGTTGAACAGAATGAAGGCTTCTACCTGCCCAATAAAGTGCATGGACACATTTTAAATTACCACGCGCATCATAATGACGATACTTGGATCTAACTCTATTGTCGTTTCTTGTGTGAAATTTCTAAAATGACCAGTAAAACTAACTGCACCCAATCCTAACAGTCACGTTCACTTAACTCGCCTTACTTTACCTACTACTAAGCCCATTACGTCTTCTTGTATTGCCGAATCCCCAGAATAAAATAACCTATAGATGTAAAATACCTTGAAACCTAAATTTATACCTAGTAATAGTAACAATAAAATTCCTATTGAACAAAATTAAATAAAAGTCAACGGGTATAAAGATCTCACAAAAACACAAGTATTATATCCTAAAGGAAAATTAGTCAATGCACACACAATTCAATGATAAAACAATTATACAATGTCTTGGAATCCTCGTCCGTTCAATGATATACTAAACAACAGTTCACTTGATATAAATGTCTCAAGTCACCCCTCTCAGACCTTAAGAATAGATATACATAGGTAAAAGAGTTTTAATATGCCATTAATGTACTTTTATTCTAATGTATTTATCAAAAAATTATACTTATTGATATAAACACACCACCCCTCTCAGACCTTTAAATTATTAAAATGAACACGTGATCGTCATAATTGGTTAAAATATTAGTTTCCTACGTTGTGTTATTTTTTTATTATTATAAAAATCAATGCAAAGGTTCATTTTACTAGTTGTGTTTCAATAGTTTTGAACACAAAATCTAGAATCCTTGGGCACCCGGCACCACGTGTAATGGTATTCGGCGTCACCTCTAGCTAGTGCCTAGCTTACTTACCATACTGCATGAAAATGCCAATAACTAAAACCTAACTAACTGAATGAGATAAAGGTCTGAGATGTCGGGGAAGGGTGATAAAATAAACAAAGAATTATAGTTTAAGTCAAAGTTGGTTTATTAATCAGTATTATTTTGAATTTAATCGAAACTCTTGATTATTTAACCGAACCAAACTAGTTGTAGTTTAATTCGATGTTCGCTTTACTTGACCTAGGCCAACGTTAGGGAGGGAAAAGCAAGCGAACTCAAAGAAAAACCCTCCTGCCAGTATTATAAATATGTACACAAAGTAATCAATCACATGAAATAAGAAAACAACTATTATAATCCAAGCTCACTAACGTAACTACGGATAAACAAAACATTTGGATTATGAACGCAATACATTCTTAAGGTAACTATCGTACATTTAAACATATCAATTACTCTTTATCTGAATCAATTTATTGTACCAAAAATTGATAGGACTTTATAATAACTTCAAAATCACTCAATGTTGAACGGTATCAGATTCACAAGACATTATACACATTGCAGGGGAAAATTAATGAATAAAATATAAATTTACACACAACTGTGGTATGTCCTCGTAGGACGAGTGTGATATTTACAAGTCGTTGCTTTCTACGTACTTGTACAGATTAATTTCGATCAAGGGCTCGAACCCTGAGTTAATTTACCAGACCACACAATTTATACACTCAACTTATACTGACACGAGATTCGAACTCGTGAACCACTGTTGTACGCTATGAGAGTAACAATCTCAATGTAATTAATTATTTAGTCAATCAGTCACGGACTGAATATGTCACACAATCTACATCTCATAATATTAGATCGACAATGTTTTTATATTTAGAATTTAAATGGCAAGATCGTCGTTTAGTTAATGACATCGTTTATTCGAATATCAGCCAGTGATAATGTATAATCACATAATTATTAGATCAGATTCCTTGTTCTCTCTCCCACATATATTCACTTGTTTGTAGTTTAAACTGTATTTTATGTAGGTCACATGGGTAACCGCGTGGGTTATTTATCAGGTAACCGCGTGGGGTTATTTATTACGTAACCGATTCATTATAACTTGCGACGATCTCTCAAACACCAATGAAGTCAACAGTAAACTTAGATGAGATGGAAATTGAAGATCCATAACATTTTTATAAAATATACAAATATCCACAATCACAAATAAAACCAAAATCGATGGATCCACTTAATCATTCGGTTCAATATTTATCACAAATTAATGTAATTAACATTTAACTTTATTTGATCTGCAGGAAAAGAAAACAATTAAAAGCAAGGTCCGAATGACAAAGTTTAGATCATAATTTAGTAATTACTTAACTTGATTCGCTCGCCAGATCTCCAACCGCTCAGCTTCACTGACTTATAACTTTTAGATACTCAATTAAATAGAGAATATATTTATAAGAAAAAAATCTAGAATATTGCCGAGGCTTTGCGCTTCGCTCTCCACAACTTCACCCTTCCGTGTCCCAAAATCCAGTGTCCCTGTTACCCCCGCCACTCACGTCAGGAAAACCTTTATTATACAATTTTATCCCCAATTTGGCTTAAAGCTAATTTAAACTTAATTACAATGACATAAGGTTATCTCATCGCAGACACTTGGTTGCTCTGTCCTGTCTCGCCTGCTCTCGCAGCGAAGATAGCGCCGTCTCGTTCACATGGCGTGGTCACTCCCCTCTCACAGCTCCAACGCTGTCGCATACGCAATTGCTAACACGTGTGAAGATTTGTCTGTAACACGAGATTTGAAGCAACGTAATTCCTGTATAAAGCTAAACTAGAAATATCTCGTCGGTCAAGGTAGTAGAGCTCAACTTCGTTTAAATATTAGTTTTGTATGTGCAATGACTATTTGGTTTACAAACGATTCTACGAACTTAGAGCCCTTAAAACCACTCCACTATTCAAAGCAATAAAATATCTCGGTATTGTTTTTAGAACTATCCTAAGAGTCATAAATTTAGGATTTTATTTGTTTCTGCTATTTTTCTACACTATTGATGTTTCCCAGAATGTGGCACTCGTTTACTCATTAAGATATCCCTTTTTTTTCCTCTGAACCTATTATAGGTATTGGTACATGTAATTTAAGGTTTGCTAGATAGACACCATGGTAATCCGGTACGGTTGCCATCTCAACCTCAGCGGCTCGAACACGGCGGTTTCGCTGCTTGAAACTAGTGAGCAAAATGCAATTAATTTGACGTTCAAATTCTCTAATCGACTCTCAAAAACGCGCTAAGTAAGTTACGTAAAAACACGTTCGAAAACTCATAGTTAAATTAACCTAAGGGATATATCTTTTATTTTTTATACTTTTTTACACGCCCAGTGGGAAATTAGACCATTGTCATGTAACTAAATAGTGTACAATGTCCACAGAGGGAAAACAAGAAGGGTCAGCTGGAAGTGACCCTTCTGTACACGGCGAGTGAGGACGGGCTGAACGACGTCGTCACACTCACTGTCAACAGGCTACGGTGCAGTGTGCTTACTATGCAAGAACAGGAACAATATAAAGGTAAATCCTTTTCATATAATTTTAGCCATATGAATCGATAGACAGCAACACTATTTCCCGAAGTATGTGCACATCCCTAATATCCCTATCGTTTGTCGGCCGTCATCAAGAAGTTTAGATACATACTGGAGGTTGCGTGCCGAACATTCGTTTGAAGCTAGAAAATTATGGCCTTGAATGACGTCACTGTTGTATTGCATCTCTTTCATTAGATCCATCTTCTATTAGAATGAAAGAGATGCAATATAACAGTGACGTATACGTAATAATAAACATTATCATCAAATATCAAGTTCATAGGTCTCAGCCCAAAGAGAACAATAATCACGAACTAATGTCTTGGGACAAACTCTAGTGGCGCCACCTAGTGGTAAAGTTTGGCAGCCGCCAACCCCATTGAGTGGGAGGTTGGTAGAACGCAAGGGGCTGACACGCTTTGATAGAGAAAGATAGTCTTATTGATTGATTGATAATAATGACATGTATTTTTTTTATATTTTATGAATAAATGAGTTTGAGTATGAGTATTGCGATTCTTATGAGAGGAAATAGAAAAGAGTGGCATGTTTTGTCCCTATCACCGACCGAACATTTTTTCATGGTCGGGTTATAGGCAAAGGCAAACTTCCATAAGCAATACATTGGACATGCAAACCGGCCAAATTGCGTAGTACACATTTTGTATGAATATGAGCAAATATGAGAAAGATATAGCCGCGGTCGCTCGTTGGCGCATCTATAACTACAGAGTATATAGGTATTATATCTATGGTAGAACGAGATAGAAAAACTTACAATGGTTTTACTCTATCTTGAAAATTAAAGGTGCAAGGCGTTAAGAGTCCTTTGATGATTGTCAAGAGAATCATTATGGCTAAAGTCAGCGAATATTTAATTCTTGAATCCAGAGTGAAGCGAAAGATTCTTGAGTGTAGAATTAGTTGCTAGAGTAGAATTCCACTGATGAGACATTTACCTTACGGGTTTGTCGTTGAGTTCGGTGCCTACACATTTTCATCAGACGGCTAGTACAGTCAAGGGCATGTATACAGTTTTAGACCTTATTTAAATGGAATAAGGTGAAAAAGTGTATACATATTGGTGCCCTTGACTGTACTAACGGACATAAACAAGAAAAGGCTACGTGCTTTTTGCGTGTTTCAAACCTATAAAAGAAGATTAGGAGCGTTTACACTGACACATGCTCTTTTTCCATTCGGTAGTCAACTTTAACGCTAGCGTAATAGAGTTTCTATTAGCTACTAACATTTTTAGACAGTGTTTTTGTAATACAGACTCTATTTCATTATTTAAGTACAGTGTCCAATGGAATAAGTATCAAACTCTAAGAAATCGGACACGTACTCCTTGGAAAAATAATCATGGGTGACAGATGTATGCGTGCTCTTTAACTACGTATACGTTGTTTTGTTGTTTGTCATTACATTTGTTCACATTTATTTTAACAAGTTCAAGATAGAATGGAATGTTTATTGACCCGTCGACCCGGCGGACGTCCCTGTTATAGGTTAGCCGACGCCGTCGAGTCAGACCTGGGGGCCGATTTTTGAGTGTCGAACGCTCGACTTTTCACTCGAGATCTGTCAAAAAACTATGACGTTTTGACAGATGTCGAGTGAAAAGTCGTGCGTTCGACACTCAAAAATCGGCCCACTGGGGGGCAATTTTTGAGTGTCGAGCGCTCAAATTTTCACTCGAGATCTGTCAAAAAACTATGACGTTTTGACAGATGTCGAGTGTAAAGTCGAGCGTTCGAAACTCAAAAATCGGCCCCCTGTACCCCTACCATACCATGAGTTTGCAATGTTTGCATTACCGTACACTACGGTAATGACACGACTGCGTAAACGATTTAGTATGCAACGAAAATCACATGGTAGTTCCGCGAACGGCATTCGAAAATCATTCGAAAACCTCTCTGTCGCACTTGGAAGTTTTCACACAAGTGAGACAGAGAGGGAAAACTTCATTTGTGGTTCGCGGTAACACTCCAGAGGGCCTACCGCGAACCGTAAACGAAGTTTTTATTCTCTGTCGCACTTGCAAGTCTGTACGTAAGTGCGACAGAGAGGGAAAACTTCGTTTGTAGTTCGCGGTAGCGCCCATGCCATGACTTCGAGCAGCGGCGGCAGCGGCAGCGGTCCTAATACATTGCTTGTGAGTCGAACTAACCGTTGCGCGTTGCGCATCTCGACCGTGCAATGGACGGATAAATCGCTAGCCTCGCCGCAATTCGCGCATGTAAATCAGCCTTTACGTAATTTTTGGTAGAAACCCGTTGGAAGCAGTCACTGATGTGACCTTAGCGTGTTACATTAATAATTAACACTGAACCTGTAATTGAAATCGCGTGACTGCAAACGCTAGTTACTCGCGAGGCGTCGCCAAATAGACTGGTAGATATTTCTAGAAATCGCTCTCCTTTTCGATATTAACGGCATTTTGTGAGCCATTTGGGCAACATAACTTTCCCGATGTAAAAGAGACTGGATCAGGACTGGTTTACGTATTTTTAGGTTTCAACGCCATTTTGGCCGCCATCTTGAATTTTGAGAAAATAAGCCGAAATTTGGCTTAGCAACATTCAGAATTGGATTCAGCAGCTTTTTACTTCGGAAAAGTCATGTTGCCAAAATGTCTCACTGCCAATCAACTTGTAATAATGTCATACGTTAACCAGTCTAAAATCCCAACATGACACAACAACACACACACAATATGTGAAACATAACATAACACACATGTGTGTATGTTGACATGTAAAATGACACTTTATCAATAAAATTTCTGATTCTGATTACTGAATGACATTGAATCTGAATGATATTTTTTTAATTTCAGCGCCGCTGTATTTGAAAGCCACAATATTGGAAGCCAACAAAGCAGAATGTTATTGGAAAAGTGACAGATTCGTGCCCACTATATCCGCCAGGTGGGACCCGAAATCGGCGACGGTTAAAGGATGATTCACGCTAGACCGTTCCGTGTCCGGGCCGGCCCGTTTCCGAGGGCGACCGTCGCCCGGCCGGGCGACGGTGACGCTCGGGCACGGGTCGGCCCGGACACGGAACGGTCGCTCTATCAACAATGCATCCGTTTGACGGCCGTCAAGCGACGGCCGGCCTCGGAAGCGCGACGGTGGCCCTCGGAAACGGGCCGGCCCGGACACGGAACGTTGACCTAGAACAATGCACCGTCGACGGGCGCGGCGAGGACGGGGCACGGGCATATACGTCAAAAATACGTAGGTTGTAAACCGTCAAATATTAATACGTGAAATATGGAAGACCATTCAACCTTGCATTTAGTCGGTTTATATTAGCTGCTGGATGGCTGCCGGGCTAGGATGATAGTCAAATGACATTATTTATGGTCACGTTTTACCGTCAAATTTGGGTAAAAGATATACGTGAATTTTTAAATATAATACCCAGACATATAAATTGTCGGACATATAAGTTAGTTTTAATTTTATTTAAGTTATTATTGTATTCTTGTATATATTTTCTTGTAAATAAATGATTAATAACTGTCGGACGTTCAATCGTATATTTGTCAAATCAATGCTAAATTATTGACATAAACTTATATGTCACTCGGGACGCCACTTAAAATTGTACACTATACACATTTTCATGTTATTATTATCAACATCAGCATATACAGGGTGGATTTTCTTTTTGGGTCAGTGAGGGCAGCTACCAGATCCCGTGCTGCTACGTGAAAATTGTCTTAGAAGACCTTCCTTTGATTTTGAATTAATGAAAAATGGCGTTTTCAGATTTTGGAAAAAACATACAGGGTGCGAGAAAAAGGTCATTTTTGACCAAAAAAAAAATTCCGGCTAGAAAAGCCACAAATCGAGGAAAACTTTTCCCATACATTTACTAAGGAGAAATAGTGAAATTCAAAATTCCCGTTTTTTGACATTTTGAATGCTTTTAATGTTATGTTTTCATACAATATCATGTTCCTTAAGCGTAGCAAGACTGATACGCAAGATAGAAAAATGTGTAAAAAAATATTTTTCTCCATAATAAATGTATAGGAAAAGTTTTCTTTAATTTTTGGCTTTTTAGTACATTACCGGAAGTTGACCCCTTGGAAACTATTGATATTGGATAGCAATGGAATCGATTGGCATAAAAAAAAAGTTTTCAAAAATGACCTTTTTCTCGCATCCTATATGTTTTTTCCAAAATCTGCAAACGCCATTTTTCATTAATTCAAAATCAAAGGAAGATCTTTTAAAACCATTTTCACGTAGCAGCACGGGATCTGGTAGCTGCCCTCACTGACCCAAAAAGAAAATCCACCCTGTATACCGTCCCACTGTTGGGCACAGGCCTTCTCTCATAGATGTCTCTCGTTTTGTGTATGGAGATAAATTAACGTTGTAATATTAACATGACACTATTTGAGATAAAGTCTCCGCCGCACTTAGAATTATCTCAGGATCTCAGGTTATATGTCGGAGCATATATTTGGTCCGGATTTTCATGCTAGCCGGGCTGGGGTTCGCACGGTGTTTAGCGCATAAAAAAAGAATCGGCACACAAATTCATAAGGACGTAGATATACTGACTGACAATGGTTTTAAGGACTGTTCTGCACGATTGTGATTGTAAGTACATAATTTTGTTTTCTAAGATATTGTATGGCATCGGTTACACGGTCAATATTATCACGCGATACAGTATTGACCTCTCTCTCACTTACATGAAAGTGACAGAGAGGCCAATACTGTATCGCTTGATAATATTTACCGTGTAACTGACGCCTATGAGCATCGTGCGATCCCAAAACAAGTTTTTAATAAAATGAAAATTCAATAAAAATACTAAAAACCACAAATAATACCCACAAGTAATTTATAATGTAATGTAATAATATGAAATAAATTACTATCAATAATATTTAATAATAATAATTACAACTTGAATCGCCCTTCCTCAATTCCTCCTAGTGTTGCCAGAGGCATCGTTTCCCAGGACGCTCGCTGCGTTGCCTTGCTGAATGGCCAGGCTCAGCCGCATGGCGAAGTAAGAGCCCAGCCCTCAGATCACCTGAGACCCCGATCAGTTTTTGAAAAACTTTTTTGACTAATTCTTTAGTATCTGTCGACCAGGGTACCAGGGTCTCTACTGCAAGTGCCGAAAATATGTAATTATATGTTAAGAAAGCGTATTAACGACACTTGACAGTAAAGTTTGGGCATGTTTCACATCCCATGCCAAAGGTCGACCTAGATGCCACGGTACTATTGTGCACCCGTCAGGTCTTTTGCCATCAGCAGCGGACAGACCTACTGGCTCCAGAGTTGATGGGATAGCTGCGGAGCCGAGAGCCCGGTGGATGAGGTCGTTGACCGATCGGCACTTGACTGGCAGTAGGTATAGGCCGTGGCGACCGAGGGCGTCAACCGAGCCACCGCAGCGGCTGCAGGAATGTGGCTCGTAGACTTGGGGCCCTAGTCTAAGGCACGGACACTGCCAGTAATCGAGCGCGCTCGGTTGGGATAAGGTTCTGTTCTAAAAGACTTTTGTGGATAGATTTGACTTTTAAAATGTCCCAGGCAGCTTGGCTCGCTTTTTCAGCAGGTGGGCTCTTACCAGGATTCCCGATCTCCCAAGTTGACTCTGCATCGGCCAAGCCCGTCACTACATCAGCGGGATTGGAAACATTAAGAATTCCACTGATGAGCGTGGCGGTGCTGTGTACAGATGAGAGAAAAGCAGCAAGAGCCAGGTCACCAGTACAGCGGATACCTAATCCGCCATATTTTATTGGCAGAGTTGCCTGGGCCCAAGTATGAAAATCGAGGGAAACGTGTAGGATTTTACTGATTGATTCTTTTAATGTGTTATCTATTAATGATGTCAATAGAGGGAATTTCCATAACGGGCAGTTTATTTAACGACCGAGGCCTTAGATAACCTTGCATGTCTGGCGTTCAAAGCGTGATGTAGTTGATAAAATTAAATTACACAATGCATGAATCTGCCTTATCCCATTATCGAAACATTAAGAGGAGGGGTAGGGCAAGCTCTCTCCATACAAACTTTGTGCAGGATTTTCTTCGTTTGTGTTTGCATTCAAGTTATGATTTTTGGTCTGTATGCTTATTTTTCTGTTAGCTATTTCGTGATGTAATTTTTTTTTCATTGATATTATTTTTAATTTTTTTCATTTTTTCGATGTATTTGAAAATTTCTACATCACTTTATTCGCATATCTAATATTTACATCCAAAAAAAATATTACATTCATTAGTGCCAAAACCTACGAATAAAACGTGCACAGAGTTTGTATGGAGAATGCCTTGCCCACCCCTGCGCCTTAAAATAACTATCCAAAATGTTCCTGTGATATGGATGTACATCTTATATCTTTAAACGAGCAGTTTTTGTACATATATTTATTTATTTCGGGGTTCTCAGAAATGGCTGTAACGATTTTGAATGGATTTCGTATGTGGGGGTTTTTGGGGGTGAACAATCGATCTAGATAGGTCTCATATGACCGGGATACGCCGAGCAAAGCTCGGCCACCCAGATATTATTTATTAAAACAGGTAGCGAGACATTATTAAACCTGTACTGAGTACTGACGACAGTGCAAAGAACGACTATAATTTGTGGCAAGTAACCATCAAGTAACACGTCGGCAATCTTAAATTTCCATAGTTTTCTAATAAAGAAACAGGCTATAAATATGGTTTATTACATCTGTGTTTAAGGAATTAAAGTTAGGAGGACGTATCGAAATATTGTTATGTTCTTCTGGGTGTGCCGACGCGGTGTGACAATTTCAACGTTGCAAAGAAGACTGTCGCAAGCCATAAGTTGACGAAGATAAACTTCTGTTTGCAGTTTTTAGGCATTCCTGAAAAAAACAAGATTTTACAATCCGATAGATGCTATCACTGAAAATCATCATAGTAGGTAATATGTAAATTAACGCACGTAATGTACGAGGCGTAAGTCAATTATTAAGTTATTTGGAGCAGTCGAACTGGAAACTTATCTTGTTATCTACCTTACAGTCGTAGATGCACTGAATGTGTTGCATTACTGGTGCTCATTAAGGCCTCCAGAACTCCCGAAAATGGGCTGTGTTGAAAGTGAAGGACTTAAATTTGCCTCTAGCAGTAGCAGTCAACAATAAGAATCCTCAATCGCTTGCCATCAGACAGGTCCAATACCTAAGCTAAGCTCGTTCACAAATATTTTTTAAGAAAAAAAAACCGACTTCAATGTGCACTCTTAGATTCCATACAATGAAATAAAAATGGCTATAAGTAAAATGTTTATAATGGTAGAAGAGTAAGTACCCTTAATTTGTCATGGAATCCACCATCAGAACTCAAGCTTGACAAAAATGTGTCTTGAAAACCTAGCTTGCTTGACAAACATAACGAAGAAGTGAACTATGCGTCGTTGAAGAATTCCATTCTGATCATTTTCAGCAGTTCCACTTCATCAAATGTCACTTATTTAAATGTAAATGTTCGATTTGTTTATGAAAATACTAAAATCACTATAAGTATGTATGCCTTTAACATTTGAGGAGTTCCCTCGATTCCTCATGGATCCCATCATCAGAACTCAAGCTTGACAAATGATTGTCTTGTAAATCTAACTTGCTTAACAAACACAGCAAAGAGAACAAATCGCCAAACGTGAACTATGCGTCGTTGAATTCTGATCATCATCATCAGTTTCACTTTATCAAATGTCATCAAATGCTTAATTAGTTGACGAAATTACTAGAATGCCTGTGCCTTTCACATTTGAGGAGTTGCCTCGATTGCTCATTGATCCCATCATCAGAACTAGAGCATGACAAAAATTAGTCGTGAAAATAGAATTTGCTTAACAAACACAGCTAGGACGACAAATCGCCAAACGTGAACTTTTCATCGTTGAAGAGGAAATCCGGACATATGAAAGTATTTTTGTCGAAGCTGAAGCGGAGACCTTCATTTCATTTGATCGGCTCTGCAAAAACAAGACAATAATCACATTATTACTCTCTGTGTATGGTTGATGAGAAATAAATTGAAATCTAATCTGTAGTTCTGGAGATTAACCCTTATATACTCATTAAGGTGAAACAACGTACCAATTAGTAAGAAAATAAAAGGTTCGATTATCTCGGAAACCTAGGGACTCTTACTAAACCTGAATGTCCATTTTCTATCTTTCATACTTACTTACATACATACATAACATTGGTACCTACATATACTCAAGCCCCTTAATGCCGTTGGCGTGGGTCGATACCATAAAATGCCAAATACTGAGTATATACCTACTGCTTATGGCAGATGGCAGTCGCTTTCGTAAAAACTAGTGCCTACGTCAAATCTTGGGATTAGGTAGCGGACCCCAGGCATCCTTCAGGATGCAACTGTTCTGGGATAACGCTAGGAGGATGATGATGATGTTAATGGCGGGCTTAATGCCAAATGGCATTCTCTACCAGCCAACCATGAATTCTTACTTCTACTCTTATTCTTTTTTTCTTTATTATTTCTTTCTTTTTTCTTTCTTTCTTATTTATTCTTTCTTTTATTCTTATTACTTTTATCTTATGAGAACGGGTGAGCCATGGCTGTGTGTTGAGTATTAGACAACGTTTATACCTACGTCAAATAGATAAATTCATATTTCAATCCTTGCATCAACTACAAGGCTCAGTAAATAATAATGCTTGGTGGGGTCTGGGGCAAAAAAAGTACTTATTTATTAACCCTTACCGTAGTTGATTTAATTTGATGCTGCTTAGATTTTTGGTATAAGTCATCGATAACACGATGATTGTCGCTGATACAAGACGTACGATTATTGTTACGGAACTTGCAAACTTTTCATTTTCTTTTTTCTATAGTCTGAAAATACGAATTGCCATGTAGAAAGTTGCGTAGAATCAAGTTTAATGTGAGAAGACGGAATGTCACATGACATGACTGTCGTCCCTCGCTGTTTGACGGTGATGTTGAAATACCGACTGTAAGTTCGGTGACTGTTATATCACATCGGTGACACTTTGTATCATTTCGGTAACCTTAATATCATCACGGTGACTATTTATTTCACCCCGGTGACGTTATTACCTCGGTGACGGCGGTGACTAATATCTCCGTAACTATTTATCGTATGACAGGGCCGTTAACATAATTAATTACAGTAGCCAAATCTGTCGGTTGATGAAATCGATGAAATACTTCAATTTAAAGAAAATCACCGATGGGATTTTTTTTAGCTTGTTGAGCCTGTTGTTGTTGTTGTTGTACCTTATCAAACCTACTCACAAATTTTCATGAGAATCGGTTGAGAAAAACGAAAATCCCGACATATGAAAGCATTTTGTCAGAGTTGAACCTTAATTTCACTCGGTCAATTAGTTTTTGAAGTTTCTACGGTGTTGCTCATTTCACAGTAAAACCTGTGTGAAAGACGGCGGACGGACATGTGACTGACAGCAATATAGTTCCGTTTGGACCCTTCGGGAACGGAAAATACATTAATCATGTAGAGTCTAGGAAATTACACAAATTAATGGGGAAGTCTGCAAAAACAGATAAAGAAAAGTAAAATCGATTTTCATTATTTGTAAATTGCACGATTGGCAATCATGCTACAGAAAAAATATATACTTACACATGCGGACCCGGCAGACGTCGTCCTGCCCGGAAAAGCAGTTCCACCTACCTGGTCGAATTGTATTTTCAAACCATGCAGGATTTATGCGCTCCTGAGATAAAAATACTGGGCTGTTATTCATAAGGCTGGAAGCCGCTCAACCAATCTCAGTGAAGCGCAAACTCTTAGGGTATTTCCGGCGTGGTCGTGTCGGAGGTTTCCTCTGGATATTCCCTAGGCCACTCACCTAGCGCGCGCCCCTATGACTCTATTGGGCCCGGCCTATAAAGCCGAAGTCAGGTTAAAAAAGGACACTGTTTGTCTTTGTCCAAGTACTTGCCGTTAGGATGATGACCACAACCGAAAATGATATGCCTGAGTGACACTCCTGGACGGCGGCATGCCCGACAAATGTCGACAGTAGGTACCGCTTTAAGGATATATTTCCAGTAATTCTTCGTCATGCATGATAACTTCGTCTGCGATTGCACAGACAAAACCTTCGGTTTCCCCGCAACGTACCCAGTTCACAGACGCGAGCAGTCTATGTCGGGCCCCGTTGAAGCGCCTGTGTAGCTCTTTAGGCACAGTCGACTTCATTAATATGTATACACTTTTTTACCTAATCGAATGCTTTTGCTTTCAAATTGTAGGCGACCGCATTCGATTAGGTAAAAAAGTGTATACTTACCTTTATATCAATGAACTCGACTGTATCTTCCACTCCGCCTTGTGGTAGTCTAGTCAGTGCTCAATCTTTGAAGACTGTGCCAGTTTTCGGATTTTCTGGCGCACCTGTCTTTGCCTTAAAGTGTTAGGCCGAAGAAGGCCGTATGTAATACGTAATGTATTTACGCCGTTGTGTGGATTGTGTGGTAATTTGGTCACTTACACTTGCATTTTCCCGTAAACCATATTCCTGCATTCATATTTGTTCGCCGCGTGTGAACTGAACTGATTTTATAATTCAAGAGTTATTTATATATTAAATTGCCTTACGTCCACTCTACCATAATTTTACAATAATAAATAAATATCGCTTACTCCATTTGTTTGATAGAAATATGTCAGTGACGCAAGTGACTTCGCATGTCTTATTCCGTCAAATGCCAAAGAGTTTGTTCTACGCTATCTATGATACACAAATGTTCAACAGATCCGTTTTTTCGAAAACACGAAAACGACGCCAGCTGTCGGGTCCAATTGTCTCAATTGACCTTTCCGGGACCAACACAAATATACACACAAAATTTCATCCCAATCGGTGCAGCCGTTTAGGAGGAGATATGAGCCTAACACACGTACAGAAGAATTATATATATATATATATATATATATATATATATATATATATAATAATAAATATATAAAAAAAAGACAAAATCTCATCCCAATCGGTGCAGCCGTTTAGGAGGAGATATGAGCCTAACACACGTACAGAAGAATTATATATATATATAATAATAGATATATTAAAAAAAGACAAAATTTCATCCCAATCGGTGCAGCCGTTTAGGGGGAGGTATGAGCCTAACACACGTACAGAAGAATTATAGATAAGTAGAAAGGTAAATATTTTAATTAGCTGTCTGTGCCCTTTAAGAAAACTACCTGTAACAGACGGACAAATACTAAGTTTTTTTTTAAGGTCAAGTAAAATGTCGCCTACTTTATCATTATCACAGACAATTTCACTATAAACTTACATACATACTCGCAAATTTAACTTTTTTACAAAATTGCTGTCGCTCCCGATTCGGCCTTACAAGCGACTTAGATAAGTGCCGCACCTCTTCATACGCATACGGAAGCTGCTTAAATTATCTTTTCATGGATGAACAAGGCCAATGATGATGATGTACAACTATAAAAAATATAAATAGGAGTCGGCGAATGATTTCCTGTAGTTGTAAACGTTCATAGGTTACGGTGGCAGGCCATTACGGCATGACAGTCATCAACTAGTCATTCAGAAGCTTCTAATGAGCCCAGACACGACGAGTATAGCTTGTGCAGTTTAGTAGTTGCTATGGTCACCTCCTCTCTTCAGCATCAGATCATATAAATTTATAATATTGCGCATTTACAAACTTTACCATTCTTTACTCTTTCCATAGATATGGTTGGCTAGAAGAGATGGCTTGACATTCATATAAAGTTTTGATTATTTTGAACGAATCCCCCATAGTCAGGAATCTGGAAATAAAGTGGGCAACCGCATGTTGAGTTTAAAATTAACCAAAATATTAAATAATGATGTAAGCTACTTGGGTGATATAACTAGGTTTATCTACACACATATCATAAATCCTCTAATATGCGTTCGGAAACCGTAAAAAATGACTCTCATTTCAACATTCAATGAATTTATGGCAATTTTCTTATCTGTGGCTAAGGCTACAGCAGTAATAAAATATTTCATTTTAATCTCATATATGATGTTGATGTTAAAATATTACGTCAAACAAAACTGTCAAAATTTAAATGTCAAAGTTGACATGTCCCTATTCTAGTATCACTGAAAATTCAAATTCAGTCGATGCGAAATGTCAGCTCGATGTTTTTTTAGTATATATCTCACGAAATTTGAGCTAGAACGACATGATCACATCAGAATAAGGACTCTTTACTTTTTAAAATAACATTCAGGTATCTGTTGCCAGTTCTGATTTCGATATTTCCGCAACCGTGCAAAAAAAAGTTGTATTAACACAATTATTGTATTTATTTACTACGGTTTCTGAACCCATCTTAGAGTAATTATAATATGTGTGTAGATAAAGTAATGTATGCAACTGTACATAATTAGGCATTAAAACACTCGTGTGACCTTATTATGAAACTCGCCTTCGGCTCGTTTCATAAAACACACTCGTGTTTTAATGCCCCTCATTATGTACCAGTTGCATAAACTACTATTTTGATATAACTAATTCACATACTCGTACATATAGTTATATATTCATGTAGATATTTCTACCTCAACCAACAACTCCAAGCAAATTACTGGCACCCAACATCAGGCCTGCTCTCATCAATCGCACTTTGCCACTTCTCGGCTTGGAACAGTTCCCTTATTTATACCTTTCAATTTCTTCGCAAATTTATACACATTTTGCGTAACTAACTAACTACTACACACAAGTTTCGAAGAACGAATTATTAATATATTAGATTCTAGTCAGGATTCGAACCCACAACCTTTGTAAGTAATAAATCCATGTATGCTTTACTCGCCACTAAATTGTAATACTTTTAATGAAGGAAGAGGAAATGATACGGCTTAGGTAACACTCAATTTTGTATTTTTTATTATTATTGCCTTTCGATAATCATCAGCCTCAGACCTGGCTGCTGCCCGTTAGCTAGTCGTTGTTCGGTGGGTTTAGGCCTCCGAAAATTATTTAATAGCACGGGAAAAAACTTGACATGTGAAAATAAATAACTGCTTCATTTACCCCATGAGAGCGCCAAAGCGGATGCACACCAAACTATCTCAGAGAACATTTTGCCTCTTCTTCTTCAATGAATCATCTCCACCAGCACCAGATGTTATATTATATATTAAGTATTCACTTTATCACTGCTTGCTGCTTGACCATTCTTGTAATGACATTACATATGCCATGCCTGACACGCCGGCCGCTCGCTAGTTGCTACGCAACTCACAAAACGGCCCGGCCCGGGCACGGGCCGGTCATGCCCGGAGACGCGACGTTGGCATACGGAAGAGCCCGGTGGCCGAGCGACGGGCTCGGCACGGGCCGGCCCGTGCTCGGGCCGGCCCGGACGCGGAACGTGTAGCATATTGACACACAAAAAAGCTCGGCGACGGGCCGGCCCGGGCACGGGCCGGCCCGGACACGGAACGGTCTAGCGTGAATCATCCTTTAACTGTCTGTGTTCAGAGCAAGTTTGAGCAAAGTCAGCATTTATATAAGTCTGGGATGTAAGAGTAAAATGGCGAAGAAAGAAATACTGGGGAAGGCGAGCATCGATGAGAAGTCTGTTAATGCGGAGGCTTGGAACGAGTGCTTACGGCAACCCGGTATTCCTAAAACCTTTTGGGTTAACTTTGAATGATAAAACAATTATATTCAAGACCAGTGGAAACAGATATTAAATTAATATATAGAAAAGGCTAGTAAAGACATAAAAAAAAACCTAACAACCTAAAACAGCTGATTTGCGCAGCTAAACTTCGTTTTCAAGTGCAGTTAGTATTTTTTTATGCGCAGTCAGTATTTTTTTATGCGCAGTCAGTATTTTTTGATAAGCGTTTATATAGTTATTTATGCTACTCGTAGTCGTAGTGCTACATAATGTGAGTTGCATACCCTACTTTATCTACATCCTCTTTGATGTGTTTTATTTGGGCGCGTAAAGCCGGCGGAAGCATGTTTGAAGAGACACACCTGTTCTGTAAAGTTGTACGTGATCTCGTAACTGTATTATTTTTGGTGTGGTTACGGCCCGCGCGCGCGGCGGGCGGTGGGCACGGTGTATTGAAAAGCTGGTCATTACATATATACATTACATAATACGGTTTTTGAACACATTAAAGATTACCTACCATGTGGTTGTGGAAGTATAGAAAACTCATGTGAGTTCCAGATATATTACTCGTAAATTATAACGAAACAGGTCACTCACGTCTTTACGTATGTATGTATGTATGTATGTATGTAATAACTTTATTGTACACAAAAAACACATCAAAAATACAACCAAAATAAGGACATTTTGCTTTTTTTTTGAAGCCGAATATCTAGTGAGAAATATATGATTCTTCAAATTTTTGATAGTACCTAGCTATTGTATCGACTACCTAGCACTAAATACTAACCAACGTGTAAACAGGCCTTTAGGAAAATCCGCTATTTTAGTTAGCAGAGGTTTGTTAATTTTTATGAATAAGGGGGTAAACGTGTATCTTCAGCTTCACTCTTTATAAAAACGAAATATCCGTCCGACTTTAACTTGCATGGTTGTGTTGTGAATTGACTGAGAAGCGAGAAAGATACATCATACATATATAATAAAATTAGAGACTATTGTAAAGACTACCAGTATGTCAATAATTTAGGTGAAGTTTTTAAGCAAAATTAATTTTGAAAATGGTAAATATTTACTAAACTAGAACACTTACTAATGTAGCAACTTCCAACAACACGCATCGGTAAGTGTTGCATGGGCTTAAGTATTGCTGAAATTAAGCGCTTCTAGTTTAGTATTTTAATAGTTTCTATGGAATGAAAACTGCGATACAATGCATCCTATGAAACATTTTTCTGCGAAACAAGGGGACACCATATTGATGTTGACTGTACCTGGGAACTGGGAAATTGGGATTTACTCGGGATCGTGAGTTAACCAATCTTGACGTTAGTTAAGTAGGGACGTGATCTGAATTTAAATTGATTGGTGAATCGAAATTTCGCGTAAAATAGTTTTAGCTAGATTTAAATTGATCAAAATTTTGTAGTACGCAAAGTTTAATACTTTGCGTAGGTACTCATACACAATTACAAATGTATAAGTACAGCGTTAGAACACGAATATTTGAAAAAAAGGTCAAGTAGTCTAAGGCGACTTCCTGATTTGTCGGTGCGGAGGCAGTACGATATAAGAAAAGTGTCAAATGTCAGTGTCAGCTGTCAGTCGACGCGATACCATTTTTTACTACGCCCCTACATTTAAATAAGTGCTTCCTGACTGGCGCGGGATGCGCGGTAGGGGGACGATGCGAAGGCGGTACTGCTTCGCTTCTGCGCATGATATTACTACTGCGCAAACGTAATACTGACAGTATTATATCAAGTGGGAATCTTTGCGATGTCAGTAAGTTTACGTCAAAGAAGAAAATGTCACATATCGATCCCGCCCCGCCAAATTAGGAAGTCGCCTAACTAACTTTGGACTCACATATTTCAAAAATTACAAAGGCTCTTTAGTAATTTTGTGAGACCCTGGTAATTTTATGTTTTTATACTCTGATTATTAAATAATTAAATAAATAAATAATAAAATTTTAAAGGCTTTTATATACACTCTTGAGCGCTATTTAGATACAATACCTAATTGGCTCTGCTGTTAATATTCATGTTGTTACATTGTTAAGTATATTGCTGTTAGTTCTCCTAACATAAATAAAGGTAGGTTTGTAGAACATATTAATATTAATTTACGCATCAGAGGGGCCTAAGATGATCGCTTATATGTCGGACATATATCATTCGTCCCTTACTGACAAGTATGTAAGTGCGAGAGGGACAAATGCTAAATGTCCGTCATATAAGTAACCGATAATCTTTTAACCCCGCTGAGAACTTAAATCTTATTGCGCGTACAACACAATAACAGAGTACTGCCAAAAAGATCTGTCAAACCCCTTAGGAATTTATATCAGCAAGAAAATTGGAACAATTGGCCCCAAGTACCTATAGCGATACAAAAGCGTTCATATCGAACATTTCGGTATTGAAAATGCGTCACATTTGTAGAAACACATGCCATGTCGCATTTCAAACCGATTGTGTCCCGAACAAGCGTTCTTTCAGTTTATGAACAAAGTGATGTCACAGAATGTATGTATGTAGGTATACATACATTCTGTGATATCGCTTTTAACAGTTTTAATTTTAACCTTACATGTAAGGTTCGTTCTAGTTTAGATGACGAAAATAAAATTAGCATGGAGTTTTACAACTTACGACAAAAGGTCGCTGAATAGGAAAGGAAAAGATAACAAAGAGAGGCCATAAAACTAACGAACGGCTAACCGATGCGGCACGTGTACTGTACATATTGTATACCTATTTATACAATAAACGCGTGTGGTTAGTTTTTAAGTACTTTTCGTCGTCTAAAGTGGAACTAACTTTTTTTACCTATAGGTATAAAGGCGCAGGGGTGGGCAAGGCATTCTCCATACAAACTCTGTGCACGTTTTATTCGTAGGGTTTGGCACTAACGAATATAATATTTTTTTTGGTTGTAAATATTAGATACGAGATGAAAGTGATGTGAAAATTTATAACATTAAAAAAATGAAAAAAAATAATAAATATAAATAAATTTACATCACAAAACAGCTATCAGAAAAATAAACATACCAAAAATCATAACTTTAATGCAAACACAAACGAAGTAAATCCTGCACAAAGTTTGTATGGAGAGAGCTTGCCCTACCCCTCCTCTTAAGAACGCGCCTCGCATTTTGAAACATATTATCACCCAAATGACGATTGCACGGGTATATTTGTTAATTATTTATGTACTCATAGAATATTAAAGTTGGTGTTTGTAGCTAACAAATCTTTTTTTTTAATGTTTCATGCGATTTGCTGTCATAGAACTATGGACAAAATAATTATTCATTTATTGTTGTAACAGACAATAAGGTTGTATTTACATTCCTATGCCTAAAGATTAACATTATATATCAATATAAAAACTTAGTCATTAACTCATTATTATAGTAGACTCCAAGTCGAACAGTACCTATAACGCCACAAAAAATTATGTTATGCCTAATTATTTTCTCTATGATACGCACTTCTAGTTTATTAATATGTGACTTAGAGCCGATTTTCAATCCCCAGATAAAATTATCCGGTGGTTGAAATTATTACTGTCTTTTTCTGAAGTCAAAAAAAAAGCAAGACCTAACATGTATCTGACAAATATAATACTTTTACCTGGGAATTAAAAATCGGTTTTTAAACAATGAAATGTACATTTAATTATTTTCTAAAGATTAGGTACTATAGACCGACCGTCTTAATGAGTGCCTGTAACGAGACGGGTAAGAGGGGAGACTTCTAAGTGTAGCAGACGGGTGGCGGGCGGGCGGTCCCTGCCTCCCGCCCGCTACCCTTCCGCGCGCTCTCATTTAAGCAGTCGACCTATAGTTATTGCATGGTGTACACATTTTTACGGTTTGACTCCAATTTTATTATTTTATCATGACAAAATATACTTTCAAATCATTAACAACTTTTGTTTTATTGGCATTTTCGCCGCTAAGTTCCGTGCATGCTTGATCATCATCATGTGAGATCATAGAAACCGGTGTCTGCTGGGTGACGCCGCGAGATTTTATAACATGTGAGTAGGCATCTTCTGGGAGAGTTCGCTTCACCGTCGCTTCATCTTTGCCCCCTGACTTGATGTTGGCCAAGAGCATTGCCATTTTTAATTTAAAAAAAAAACAACTATACGAAATCCTTGTACAAGACCATAACCGTGTTACTTTATACTATACCTAGACTATAGCTTGACAAATATTTCTCTCCCTTTGATGGTAATCGGGTAGAAGTTGCCGCATTCTGTAAGACTTAGTCTTTGCGTTTCAAAGTGTTTGCAACTTCGCGATACTTGTACTTGAGCATTCCATTAGTGGCGTTAACTGTCGCAGGGAATCAACGGAGAAAGTTCCAGGCAGCAACATTACCACAGCATTAAGTTTCAAACTAGGGTTACATGAGAGTCATGTTTGGCATTCTAACTGCGTTTTAATTTAGTACGTACCCGGGTATTTGTCAGTAGTTAACAGCTTATGTGCATGTAAGTTATGTTTTTATTAGCTACATGGATTTGTAGTGACGGAATCACAGATTATGCGGGTTACTAGACCAATCCGAAATTAAGCTTTGTGGCTTAACTTTTGAGCGGTATGTCCACCGAAAAGACGCGCGCGCGCACCTAATTCTGACAATGACCCATGCACGTCTTTTCTTTCGCACACACGAAGAGGTGATATGCCAGAGGAAGAGTGTGAAATATATTAAAACCAATTTAGAATGCGAAATGTAAATATGTGTAGCTTCACTTTTCGAACTGATTCCTAAACAATAAGTCCTAGAATGCACATATATGATATGTAGGTAAGTATATGTATGTTTATGATGCTGACTGAATTCACGACGTTTACCGACGAAACGCCTCAGGAAACCGTATCAGTATCAAGTCGATCATTAATTAAAAAAAAAGGTCGGTTACTCGATGGCGGTCTATTTGACTTGATGGACTGAATTGAAGTTGATTGTGTTATGTTAGAGGTAGTCATATTTTGCTATTTCCCCCCCATTATGAACCTATTATGAAGGGACATTCAACAATCACAGGCTATGTATTTGGTAGGTACAATCACGAACTCACGAACATTGATTTGGTGGGTCTTACAATATATAGGTACAAAACAATAAAAATACTCCTTATTCCAAACCTAAAAAGAAACACAGTAGGTACATACAGAGCATTGGGCTTAAAGTAGAGGTGTAAACAACAGGCGGTCTTATCGCTAAGGAGCGATCTGTTCCAGACAACCTATCATAAACCATCTCAGCTCTCATTCAAGAAATTTCATTTTTTCCGAAGTATTTTCCCTGTCGCGTGTGGCGAATTAAAATGAAAACAGCTCATGTGTCATGCATGGTGTCACTAATATATCGCGGTCGCCGCGCGTGTGGTAATTCGAGACAGCCCTCGCGCCGTTCAATAAGGTCTCACTCGGACATCACTGCGTACAAAATATTTTTCAGATTGTTCGGAGGGAAGTTCGCCAGAGCCCTCTAGGATGCCATATGTTTCGAAAGGGTCACCAATTAATTGTCTCTAGTTGGCTCAACTGTGAAAATACAGTGAATTTTCTCATAGTAATTCATTTGATTTAGGACACTATAAAGGTCATTCTTGCAACAAAACAAAAATTAAAAGAATGAACCGCGTAATTTTGTTTTTACGTTACGCACACACGGTGTATACGTTGTGACTGTTGTGAGCTCTTAAGGCGATATATCGATTGAAAGAGACACCCTTTGTGTTTCGCTCACGACAAAACGGGATGCAACCCTCTCCGAGAATGGCTTTTTAGGCAAATCTCGTTAAATATCTGACTGTGTGCAGGTTTATTAAATTTCCTCTTGTCAGTACCTAGATGAGGTAAAATACCATCATATTAACTTAATCGTGTCTTTTAATAATGCATTGTTTTAGTAGGCTGAGGAAAAAAAGGAAAATATAGACTCGACTTTGGATTGATTTTCTATCGAGAAAATTTTAAGCAATCATGTTTCGCTATTGTCAGTACCACAATCATATAGTCAAGAATCATATATCTGAAAATCAGCCCCTACTATTTGCTAGTCTGGGCAGGACAGCGTTTCAAAGTCTCCAAACTCAGTGTAGCGCCTTAATTGTTTTATTACTTGTTCCGGTTACCCATGATTATTACGCGACCTATGTAAATTTTGCATTACAAACATGCAAAATTTACATAGGTCGCATAATCAAGTACAGAGTGAGCTGGTGTAAATTAAATTACATTCTGTTTTTAGGGTTCCGTCCTCACTAAAAGGTTAAAAATCCGCCAAGAACTATATGTGTCGGTCCACTACGCGCATTGTAGAGTTCCGTAGAGTCCACCCGTTACATCACGCGGACTTAAAAGTTCGCAAACTTATATTTACTACCTTTGTTACGAATCTTAACAGTTAGGTATGGTACTGTAAAAACTAAAAAAATTACGACTCTTTATAGTACCATAACTTTTTATGTTTATGATGAATTTGTCTTATTCACTATTTAGGTAAGTATTTATTGTGATAATTTCCTATCCATGTAACCTCACTATGTTATAAATCGTAACATGAGTCGTCTTCTCAACTATAGATTTCCCCTTCTCCTAGTACCTACGCTACGGTGCCTTTCGTTGGGCAAAGCCTAGCCGCATAGAAGTGTGCTAATCAAAATTTACAAGGCGCTGTTTGACACGCCAATGCGATCGGAAGACAACATGCTTCTATTGGCCCCGTTCGATAATTATAAAAAAAAACTGGCCAAGTGCAAGTCGGACTCGCGCACGACAGGTTCCGTCTCCATCTTTAATAAAAACGGCAAAAAACACTTTTGCTGTAGTATGGGAGCCCCCTTAAATATGAATTTTATTCTGTTTTTTAGTATTTGTTGTTATATATAGCGGCAACAGAAATACATCATCTGTGAAAATTTCAACTGTCTATCACGGTTTTTGAGATACAGCCTGGTGAGAGACGGACAGACGGACAGCGGAGTCTAAGTAATAGGGTCCCGTTTTACCCTTTGGGTACGGTAGGTACCCTAAAAAAATGAACTTTATTCTGTAAGTAGGCCACAGTAGGCGAACTTTAGCGGCTAGTTCACTAAAATAGGTTTGATGGACGTCAGTGGCGGCGCGTCAATAATATTCTTAGGGAAGCCGGAAATAATTTGCCTTTCTTATTCTTCATGAGCCGTAGTTATAGAACTGGACTGGCTGAAAATTAGGCAAGCCGGTGGGAATGGAGTTGTATGGGCGCTCCGCCACTGATGGACGTTTACGAATATGGGTAAAGAGTTATATAGCGTACTGAATTACTCGACTCACCTTTGAATAAAAACACGGAAGTGAAAATTTACACCCCTTCAGAATAGTCAAGAAGGGCCATTGTTTCGGGGGTGTGACGCTTTTCTGAGTTTAACTCAGAAAATGTTTATCTGAGGGTATATCTGACTATACGTATTAAATTGAAATCAAATTTATGTTTGTAGTCTTGATTCGCTTGAACGCTCACCCTTTTCCAGGCCGCACTAACCTAAGTGGTTTTGCGAAAAATCAAATATATATTCAATATAGTTAAGTATTTGAAATTAATTTAAGCGCAAGTAACTTTTCGCCGCAATTCAATTCGATTTAAACCCTAACTTTGGGTATTAGGGTTGAAATTTTAACTAAACGCATATGGTCGATAAATCGTACTATGCCTGGGAAAGGGTTAAACAATCACATTTTCCACGTTGGTGGCAATTAAGCGACGGCCCAGCTCACCCGATGATAAGCGGTCACCGTAGCCTATGGAAGTTTGTATCTCCAGGAGTGTCACATGCGCGTTGTCGACCCTGTATAAATGTATACAATCCTTTCTTGAAGACCCTCATAGGTGTAGGTAGGTACTAAGTCTCTTCGAGTCATACGTGTCAGCGGGGAAGCGAAGCAAATGTGTATTTGATTTAAAACCCATTCATATCGTAAAATGTACCCCGAGATTATTTACCATTTTACCTGATTCATTTTAGAAGCAACGAGAATGCATTGTTTTCAGTGCACCGCCACAGCCCAGAATAGTACCTATTATAGTTATGTTATGAGTTCCATTGTACGTCATATTTCTATGGAAATGTCACGGAAATGTGACGTGTGAGGTAGTGTTGCCTGACCAGATATTTGTTTGACAGTTCATTTGCTTGGTAGGGTTGAAGTAGCCAAACTCTAAAAATCTAAAGGTAGTAATAAATTTTAACAACTTCATGTCAAAAAAGCAACTGAAAAAAAATTGCGTTTTAGCAAGTCTGCAGTATCTAAGCACCGAAATTTCATTTTTTAATGAACAATAAATGAGTATTAATTTTAATTGAAATGTAGCTGCTACCAATAAGTATACTTGAATTAAATTTAGAAGTCCATTTTACGATTCTAGGCGAAACGTAGTGCGGCATTTCGAAATCTCACTTGCTTTAAATTTTGACTCCAGTTGTGTTCATGAATATGGGCTTCCTCGGTCTATTTTTTAAAATTGCCACATTAAAAAAATCCGTAGCATTACTTTTAATAGCCGAGCCTATAGCAATCAGCTCCGGACTCGACATTTTTCTTAGATACTCATTATTTTTAAATTGTCTATATCGTCATTTGTTTTTTATAAATAAATAAGAAGTCACTAGTAAATAAGATGATTATTAGTGATTAACAGCATTTTTCAGTATTTTTAGACATAAGTGAGTGAATGATTCGAAATGTTGTATGTCAGAGTTGAACAATTTATATTTTTTGCGGCCAGCCTTTTCAGCCAACCTTTACTTCAGACAATAATGTAATTAATATTTCCCAACGAATCATCTACAGATTTGGTGTTTGTTGGGGCCGAATGATGATTATTAATTTTGTAAGTTTGTACTTCATTCACCAGCATAGCAATCTGCTACAAAAAATCGCTCGAAAATATCTGACACGACTTTACTTCCAAAGCTGATGGTGCGTGTCAGATATTTTTTCGCGCTTTATTGTGGCAGATATTAATGCCGGTCAAGAGCGCTCGTGGCCCAGCGGCGCATGCGCACCGCTTGCGCTTGTTAAGGTTAAGCAACGTGGGCAGCGGTCAGGACTTGGATGGGTAACCGCTTTGAGTGGTTACTAACTGAGCGCTCCCGTGCTTTGGAAGGCACGTTAAGCCGTTGATCCCGGTTGCTGTCTATGGCAGCAGTCGTTAAGCCGAGTTGGAGGCCTTCGGGCGGCTTGAGAACTTCTAACAGTCAAGTTGCCCACTCACTTGACAAAGCCTTATACCAATAAGGTCTAGTTTCCCCTTGGGGTTGGAAGGTCAGATGGCAGTCGCTTTCGTAAAAACTAGTGCCTACGCCAAAATCTTGGGATTAGGTAGCGGACCCCAGGCATCCTTCAGGATGCAACTGTACTGTGATAACGCTAGGAGGATGATGATGATGAGTTCCATTGTACTGAATAGTTGAATACCTCTGCATAGTGAAACTATAGTTCGACCGCTTAACTGAGACCGCGCGGAAACTCGGAAAGTTAGCGGGGCCCCGCCCCCCTTTCACCTTCCGCTACCCTCTGACTGACGTCAACCGTCGACGCCTTTTGTCCCTCTCCCATCATAGTTACAGTCTCGAAAAAATGAAAGCTGGTGAATTTTTTACTATACAAAACGTGCAAGTTTACGTTATATGGGTGTTGCTATGTGAGTCAAAAGTGACCTCTAAGACTAAACGCTCTGTAATTTAGCTATACCCCTTAACCTAACTGACTGATAACACGATACCTAGTATACTCATACTCATACTTCCCTACTTCAGAAAACCTTCTCTAAATTTTCATCACTTTCTAATTTCAACCGTATGTTGTTGAAGGCAAAGTATCTTCTTGTAAGCGTAAATTCGGCAAGTAATTAAAACAGACTAAACTTTTCGTTTTTATAAGGCTATTAATCCCTTTTATTACTACATTTCTCGTGTATCGCAAGTCTAGATCGCAAGTTGATATTCATAATGGTAAGCGGCTCGGTTCACGGGAACTAGTTTAAGCTTTAGAAATCATTACTTGCGTAGTTGGTACAAGCTCGGGACATAAAACATTAGGCATGATTGAGGCGAGTTATAAATGGTTGTAAATGACGTAGTTTTATAAACTTGTATAAATATTTTAATTGGGGTCATTGTGCCCCTTATCAGTTGCGGAAGCATTTACTTACTACGAAAATAGAGTATCGAGTTATCGAATTCGTACAAATCCGTCTTCGTCCTTCTAATAATATGGGTGCGATAGAGAAGGAGATTTCAACATTTTCAACATCGAATTTCGTATTTGTAGCTCAGTTAAACGGCTAACGGTCACATTTGAATGCCGTAAATTATGATTAATGGTTATTGAAAGAACTTGAGTAACGTGTATTTGCAAAAAGTTGAAGTCAAAGACCCAATGTTCATGTCCGTATTTGAGTAATTTCCTCCTTTTTGCTTTTACCACAACATTACATATTTGACAATGAATTTCATATACACTGAGCGAAAAAAATACTAATTATTAGTAAGTTTTAGTGAATCCCAAGACAAGGAGATTATATACTAACGGTTACAAAACAGTTTACTAGTAATTAGTAGTCACAAGGAATTTTTTTTGGTATTAGTAAATAACTACTATTATCAAAAACTGTTTTGTAACCGTTAGTATATAATCTCCTTGTCCTGGGATTCACTAAAACTTACTAATAATTAGTAATTTTTTTTCGCTCAGTGTAATTTATCTAGACAGAGAGCCGTTTAAATCATAACTATACATGAGTCGCCTAAGAAGAGGGCCACCGTCTATTAAGCCCTTAGTCTAAGCCATTACCATTAGGCCAGGCCTATTGCAAACTCACGCGTGTTAGAGCGGGACATTTGCATTGGGGATACCTCCCCTTAATTTGCCATGAGAACGTATACGAGCGAGAGAGAAGTATAAACTCAAAAATTGACATAATATAGTAAATTTCATACCAAAATTGGCCAAATGGTGGCCACTACCTGTCTGTCATGAAAACAGCCTATTAATACTGTTTTCGGCCGAACTTGCGTGCGCGCAGTCTCAGTACTGATCTAGTCCTAGCGGAGGACGGGAGTAACCCTCGTGAGTGCCAGTGACCCGTGAGTGTGGTTCGTGTGAATGACGCGAGGAACATTCACTGAGGTAAGCGTGGCTAGGTAAAAATCGTACCTACAACTAAATTTAGGATGGGTTTACGTACTACTCGTAAGTAAGATCTTTCTGTTTCTGATCTGTTTTGTTTCTGCTATATACTATGGTTTTTTTTATATATAGGATGGTTTATGGGTCGTGAACAGGAATCAGGTAAATAATCAGGCCCATGAAACTGAACAACCATACGTAATAAAAATAGGGTAGCATTTAACGAACCACCAAATTAGTTGCCGAATGATGCTCTAAAAAATTACATTGATTACCAAAAATACTAGATTCGCACCAAATTTTCAACACCTTTTAAATATAAAGTGCAACTCAAAGAAGTAACATGTCGATAACCTATTAAATTAAATTGTTACCAAATAAATTAGTCGCTACCCAAAAATACTTAATGATCACCTAATTTCAAACACCAAATTTCATATTTTTTACATCCAAATATTACAGGGCTCGTAATCCTATTAAAATTAATTATACCCAAATAATTCTTTCGATACCCAGAAATACTACATGATCACCTAATTTCAAGCGTCATTTGTTTCTAGTCTAATGCCGAATCTACGCAATGGACATAATGGCGCAATGTAAGGAACGCAAGCGACATGTTTCGGATTGATCGAGCGACATGTGTCGGACCCACACGCGACATGTTCGGCCTAATCGAGCGACATGTTTCGGACTCACACGCGACATGTTGGGGTCATCGAGCGACATGTTTCGGACTCACACGCGACATTTTGGGGTTACCGAGCGACATGTTTCGGACTCACACGCGACATGTTCGGGCTCATCAAGCGACATGTTTCGGACGCATCCAGGGACATGTTTCGGACTCACCCAGCGACATGTTTCGGACTCAACATGTGTTGGTTCTGGCGCTTCGCCGGCCGCTGCCGCGGCACGCTCGCTTCGCTCGCTCGGCTCGCGCGTTGTATATATATATATATATATGTATATTATATACACATACGCTAACGTTTTGAGTCTTGAGTATCAACAATATCAACATAAGGTGTGAAACATTGCGACGTTTACCTTAATTGGAAGTTTAACTTATAATTCAATGCTAATAGTAGATTATGCAACTGGTACATAATGAGGGGCATTAAAACACGAGTGTGAGTTTTATAAAACGAGCCGAAGCCGAGTTTCATTATAGGGTCACACGAGTGTTTTTTAGGGTTATGCGACATGTTTCGGACTAACACGCGACATGTTCGGGCATTAAAACACAAGTGTTTTGATGACGATTTTACGTAAAATTTTTTTTTTTTACTTAAAATTCAAAATAAATGTAAAATTTGAAATCCTTATCCCCGAATTAGTCTAAATCGAGTATAATGACGATTTTACGTAAGAAAAAAATTATTTTTACTTAAAATTCAAAATAAATGTAAAATTTGAAATCCTTATCCCCAAATTAGTCGAAATCGAGTATAATGACGATTTTACGTAAAAAAAATTTTTTTTTACTTAAAATTCAAAATAAATGTAAAATTTGAAATCCTTATCCCCGAATTAGTCGAAATCGAGTATAATGACGATTTTACGTAAGAATTTTTTTTTTTTACTTAAAATTCAAAATAAATGTAAAATTTGAAATCCTTATCCCCGAATTAGTCGAAAACGAGTATAATGACGATTTTACGTAAAAAAAAATTTTTTTACGTAAAATTCAAAATAAATGTGAAATTTGAAATCCTTATCCCCGAATTAGTCGAAAACGAGTATAATGACGATTTTACGTAAAAAAAATTTTTTTTACGTAAAATTCAAAATAAATGTAAAATTTGAAATCCTTATCCCCTAATTAGTCGAAATCGAGTATAATGACGCTTTTACGTAAAAAAATTTTTTTTACTTAAAATTCAAAATAAATGTAAAATTTGAAATCCTTATCCCCAAATTAGTCGAAATCGAGTATAATGACGATTTTACGTAAAAAAAAATTTTTTTTTGCTTAAAATTCAAAATAAATGTAAAATTTGAAATCCTTATCCCCGAATTAGTCGAAATCGAGTATAATGACGATTTTACGTAAAAAAAAATTTTTTTACTTAAAATTCAAAATAAATGTAAAATTTGAAATCCTTATCCCCGAATTAGTCAAAATCGAGTATAATGACGATTTTCTGTAAAAAATAAAAAAAAATCATTATGTTATTATATTTAATAACATAATGAACAATTTTAATTCATAATAATCATTATGTTACTGCTGTAACCTTCTCCACACGTAAGAACATTAAATGTTATTATAAGAGTCATTTTCTACGGTTTCTGAACGCATTTTTTTCACGCAATTAATTTGTATGTATTAACTACAATATAGCTTGTAATGTGTATAATATTTGGATGTAATTCTAAAAACAAATGATGCACGAGATTAGGTGGTAGTTTAGTATTTTTGGTGGTACTTGACAATTTTTTGATGCGATTATAAAATTTCAGGGAACGCAATAAGTAAAATAGCTGCAAGTGCTGGAATAATAGGTATGAGTGTTTAGGTGAACTGAAATTGATGGTCGATACATTTTTTTGAGTGTTCAGCGTTATTTTAGGGTTCGAAAATTTGGTGATATCAAAAGTTATTTAGGTGATCATTTTATTTGTTCCCATAAAAATATAGACATAATGATGAATTTAAGACCAATCTTTGCAATTATTTTCTATCGAGCCGATTTCGTCTAGTTATGTATTGAGTCCGTACAGGGTCTTTGAAATATGACGAATATTAACATTAACGATTTTTTTTTGATGTGCTGGAACAAATAGTTTTTCTTAAATAACTGCTTAAATAACATCAATTTCAACAAAATTAGGTCTTGACAGCCTCTTAACGTTAGTTTTATCTAATTACCAGGCGAGCATATCGCGTAATCGTAATTATAACCAAAAGTGCGAATAGCATCAACAAAGTTGAACGAACCCTCCACGGCAACAAAACAGCTGTCACGCCGAAAAAGGTTAAACGTAGAATGAATAAACGAATAACATTTCTGACGTGTGTAGGTCCTACACGGCCGTATGATTCACAATCAGGTTGTCACACGCCTGGAAATATAGCGCTTTCGGGGCATGTTCCCTGGGGAAAGAAGGAAATAAGTTGTAGGATTTCCAGGAACGGCACATCGCGGCATTTGCAGAATCAAATAAAACAAAGTCAGTTTGTCACACACGCATAGAGATATGCCGCTTACCGGCAATATCCTCCCTGAGGAAAGAAGGGATTATTAGGATTTCCAGGAACGGCACATCCCTGCAAATACAACATAAACAAACGGCCCACCCTTATAACTAAACACAGCAGAGGCGGCCGAACAAGCTAAAATCGGCAAGTACAGCGGTCTCGGCGCCGAATACTTGTTCACCCCTTTCGGCGTCGAGACACTCGGTCCGTGGGGTCCTGGCGCTCTAAGCCTCTTCAAGGGCCTATCGAAGAGGCTTATCGATGCCACAGGTGACCGAAGAGCTGGTAGCTACCTCGGCCAACGAATAAGTTTGGCCATTCAAAGAGGAAATGCTGCCAGTATCTTCGGCACAATGCCGCGGGGGCCTTTTTTAGATTTAATTTAGTTTTATATTTAGATTTTAATTTAGCTGTATTTAGTTTTATTTTTGTTAGGTAATATGTTTTTCTATAGTTTTCATTATTAATAAATTCGTTTTTTACTAAACACATAATTACTTGTACCTATTATTTAGGTACTTTATACTATTGCTTTTCTTATTCATGCTTCTATTGCATGTACTCCTCGTATCCTATGTATCTATTTTATATCAGGTATCCTTTCCTCTACGAGACTATAGACCTGTGCTCAGCAGTGGGAAGTACCTACTATAGTAAATAATGTTATTACGGCTGTGGTCTTCTGCAAGGCGGAGGTAATTCCCCAGATGGGCTGCTCCAAATTCGTGCAAGATGATATCGTGAGACTTTCTACGTTTGGGTACACACACAATGGAGATATTTTCCATCCAACATTTTTAGGGTTCCGTAGTAAACAAGGAACCCTTATAGTTTCGCCATGTCCGTCCGTCCGTCCGTCCGACCCCCGTTTTTCTCAGTAACCGTTAATACTAGAAAGCTGTAATTTGGCATGAGTATACATATCAATGACGCCGACAAAACGGTAGATAAAATTTAAAAAAAAATATTTTTTTTAGGGTACCTCCCGTACATGCAAAGTTGTGGTGAATTTTTTTTTTGCTTTGAAGTGATAATTTTTGTGGCTACTAGGCATTTGAAAAAAATCATGGTAGTAGTATATACGATGAATTTAAAAGGAAAACTATCACAGCTAAGTAGACATTACTAGTTAACGAGTAGGTAATAGCCGAACTTCAGAAATGTACTTTGCAAAAGCAAACTTTCGTACAATTTCCATTGATGCCTTAGATAATGTTGTTAATTCTGACAAAAACATAGTAAATATAAGTTTGCGAACTTTTTAGTCCACATAATGTAACGGGTGGACGACTACGGAACCCTACCTTGCGCGTGGCCCGACACGCACTTGGCCGGTTTTTAGACTTACCTGTAGTGGCGTTAAGCTATTCATATTAAAAAGTATGCGAAAAGTGCTTTGTGGAGTAATATATTCCGGGATTCCAAGAATTTGCGCCACAATTTAGTTCCGCGAAATTCACAATCACTATTCGGATGCAGGCAGTTTTGCGCAGCGTTAACTTCGGACCCACATGTTCTGCAATTGATGCTGTGCGAAACTACTTTATGTGCCAACTGGAATTGTGAGTAGTTTACGAATATGCAGCTTAATTTCGAAGCTAAGCGGACTGTCGTTAACGGAGTCATTAATAAACGAGTTTAGTATTTTAAAGCTGAAATTCACAGTTTTGTACCATTACCATAAGTTTGCAATGTTTGCATTACCGTACTCGCTAGCGACTGCGTAAACGATTTAGTAGTGACAAAAATATAGCGCCTCTGGCAGTTACGCAATAGAACTAAGAATTGCCATACTAAATCGTTTACGCAGTCGCTAGCGAGTACGGTAATGCAAACATTGCAAACTCATGGTACTTGAGGGTACTGGTACTTACTTTATAATTAAACGAGTAGTAGGTAGGTACATATGACTGTGTATCTATTAATAAACAAGAAAATACAAATTAAGATTACCTATTAAATGAATTAAAGTACCACAGAATCCAAGGAACGCGATACGCACTATTACCAAGTCGTAATGCGGTGAACTGCACAGATATGCAAATGCTGAATGCTGCACTGTGTTGAAAGCGAGGTAGGTACCTCAAGTCGCCCTTTCTGCTGTCAACACAGTGCATCCTTAAATATTATAAAAGTTCGGCAACGCGCATGGGATTCCTTTGGAGTTGAGAGCGTCTATAGGCTGTGGTGTCCGCTTACCATCAGGTGGACCGTGACGGTCACCGTACGCTTGTTTGCCACCGGGGTTGTATAAAATAACACTCGTATTATTACCAAACGTTATCTAGTGCAGGCCGGTTGCAGTCGAATAATTTTTATTTACCACTTATTTATTGGATTTTTCATTATTTTCCAAAACCGTTTCAAACACCACTCCAAAAAGACAAATTTCAAGCTAAAAGCTGTATTATTTTGCAGAAATGCACGCATTAAATGGCTCCGCTATGTATCTGATATCTAAAACGTTAATAAAACCGTTAATTAAATAAATAAGTAAATAAATAAATATTAGATATATACGAGAATTGCTCGTTTAAAGATATAAAATATTGGAATTGTCAATAGGTACTTCGAAATATTTTATAATATTTTATTTTAACAAGGGCCTGACATTTTATCAAGGGCTTTATTGTGATTCCTAGATATAAGAGGAAATAGCAAACAGAGCATTTTTTCATGGTTGGGTTATGGACACAGGCATACTTCCATAAGCAATACATTGGACGCAAACGCGAACATACATTTTAGAGTCTGGCTAATGAAAGCTGAGATTTATTTAAACTTTTTAAATGGTAACAATAATATCCACGTCATATGTGTCAAACGGCACTTACTTGTATACTATATCTATGGTATGACAGCTTTAACTCCAGAGTATGCAGATCTGGCGCTACTATCGCTCCAGCATCTTGAAACTAATTAGGGCCGGTTCCCATTAATTAAGCGATACAAAATCGGTCACAACCGGTATCGGCGTCAGATCCGATACCGATAAATATCGCATAGTGGGGACGCCGCCTTAAAAAAGTTCTGACTTTTGTTTGACGTCTCTCAATGCCAAATTTCAAAGTGGTATCAAATCTTTGAAAACTATATTATTGTGTCAGCACTATAATGTCAAGCTACTCAAGCTTATCAGTTACTCACACTAAGGCGACTTCCTTACTTGGCGGGGCGGGATCGATATGTGACATTTTCTTCTTTGACGTAAACTTACTGACGTCGCATTGACACTGATATTTGACAGTTTTCTCATATCGTACCGCCTCCGCACCGACAAGTCAGGAAGTCGCCAAAGTGTGATACCAAAATTTACACTACAGTGGCGCCAAGACGGAAAATTTGAAAACTAGACAAAAGTGACTGTCGCTTCTGTTACAAAGTAACTAATACACAGTGTTGCAACACGTAGATTTTTTAAATTTGCCGCCTTTTTCTAGTCTCAGCTTTCGTTAGCCAGACTCTATACTCGTATGAATATTATTTATTTTACCCCCGGTCGCTCGGTGGCGTATCTATAATGATTTGTATATACTATGTGCCAGTTGCACCAACGTACGAACACAGACCGGTCATCGTCAAATATGGCGCCGGCAGCTGTCATCCCATAGAAACTTGTCAAACTTTCTATACAAATCAGATTTGACGAACACCGCTTACGATTACAGACGGTTTGGTGCAACCCAGCCTATATCTATGCTTTTAACCCGTTTGCTTTGACAGACCTTGTAATTTACTAGTTTCTGGATGACAAGAGAGAGCACCTTCTGTAGATAAGAGGCCCGTTTCGTCTAATTACAAATGGGTGCCGTGGTTGACCCGACCCGCTGCTTTTCACTTAACGGGGTTAAGTACAGTCGGTTGTACTACTGTATACTTTGTTTTATTTATTTATTGTATTCATTCATTACAAACGACACCAACAGAGTACATAAGATAAGGTTACAATTGTCTTTGGTATAGTTATTACAGGGGGCTTATGTACCCCAATTACAGGTGAACACATCATTTTACAATTGATAGTTGTTATCTACTGTAAGAAATAGATTTTAACCACAAAATTTTGGACACAAATGGAAAAAAAAGCTAAAGAGTCGCAGTACTAACCCAACTTCACCTACTTTTCTGGTAGATCTAATCGGGTTCTACACAATGGCATTCTAGATGTGCAGTCGACTCCATAGATACATTTACACTTTTGCACATGGAATAAAGATCTATGAAACATTTCTTCTGCATAACAAACTACGCGGAACATGTGCTCAAAATAGGGTTTTTTTTTCCTTGTACACGAACTTACGTAATATCCCACTAATCTTATATCTTTAAACGAGCAATTCTTGTATATTTATTTATTTATATATTTCGGGGATCTCGGAAACGGCTCTAACGATTTTGATGAAATTTGGTATGTGGGGGTTTTCGGGGACGAGCAATCGAATAGCTAGGTCTCATGCCCGGGAAAACGCCGAGCGAAGCTCGGTCACCCAGATATTACATATTATAAAATCGAGAGTTTAGATGATTGGATGTTTATTAGGTAGGTATTCAATCAAGCAAAAACGGCTGAACAGATTATGATGAAACTTGGTTATACCAAGATAGAAGTGGGGCACTAAAAGTAGAAGAAAGCAGATAAGTGACTGAATAGAATATAAAGTATTGATATACGAGTGTGTAAGTCTTGTTCGCTCACTATACCTAGTAAAAATAAGCAGCAATTTTCAAAATGGTGGTGCATTTTTTTTTTCTGCCAAACCCCATCATGTGGGGTATTGTTGGATAGCTCTTTTAAAAATATTATAAGGTTTCTAAAAGAATTTTTGATTAAAGAATTGGTTAGCGCGATATTAAGCTTTGAAGTGATAATTTTTGTTATGGTCAAGTGTCCCCCGCCCCCTGCCAGTTAAACGGTGGCTACTAGGCATGTGAAAAAAATCATGGTAGTAGTATATACGATGAATTTAAAAGGAAAACTATCACAGCTAAGTAGACATTACTAGTTAACGAGTAATGTCGAACTTCAGAAATGTACTTTGCAAAAGCAAACTTTCGTACAATTTCCATTGATACCTTAGATAATGTTGTTAATTCTGTCAAAAACATATTAAATATGTTTGCGAACTTTTTAGTCCACACAATGTAACGGGTGGACGACTACGGAACCCTACCTTGCGCGTGGCTCGACACGCACTTGGCCGGTTTTTTCATATGCTGGTACAGATAATTACAATCGTCTGCCGCCGTAATAACATATTTTACGATCAATCTGGAAATGATCTAAGCGGACGATAGGCCGTAATTTTATGGAACATAAATTAATTTTCGCTCCATCTAAGCGCGTTGCCTATTAATTTATGTAATTTATGCAATAATGAAGTGATTCCATTGAATTACTGATGGTACGGTACCTACGAATTGCTTGTGACTATTTTATTAGGGTTTTCTACGGTCTCAGAATAAGAATAAGAATAAGAATAATTTATTGAAAAACATATTGTACAATAATAATAACTATAGGCTAGGAGCTTACAATTAGATGGTAATAAATAGCACGTGCCTGAGCTAGGAAACCCTGTGTTTCAGGCAAAGAAGGGCTTACAATTACTTAAAAATATTCACATGCAAAAAGAGAAATACAATTTTATCTTAATAAGTACCTAGTACAACAATTAACAAGAAGATATATGCTATGTTGCAAGTTTATTTTAAAACAGTCAATAATTTTTCTGTATCGTCATATGACATGTTTTGAAGGGCTTCTCGTAGCGTAAATTTACATTTCATGTAGTTTAATGGATATAAGATTCATATCAGAGAATCTTCTTAGTAGAGTAAAATATTTTTAAATGAAATCCCTCGCCTCCGATCGATCTCGTTTTTTCAAAGTTCAAATATTTATTCGTGATAAAAAAAAGGACAAACACAATATACTATAAAAACCGTGTCACGAAATGGACCCAACTCAGCATAATGCCGGCATTGCAGCCGGCGCTGGTCTTCCGTATTATTTATTTATCGTATGGAAATTATTTCAAACCATGAGATCTTCAAGAAGACAGTGGACGTTCTTTAAGCAAGCGCAAAACGCGAGCGAAACGTCATGGCTTGGACAAGAATGCTTTCGTATTCGGCGGATGTCTATTCTCTGAATCGAATATATTGTGTGAAGGTTCCATAATTATATTGATTTTTTGTCTATTCAGTTTATCTATGCGTGGTTTAAAGTTTAAAATGTAAAGCCATACTAATATTATAAATGCGAAAGTGTGTCTGTCTGTCTGTCTATCTGTTGCCTCTTCACGCTTAAACCGCTGAACCGATTTAGATGAAATCTGGCATGGAGATAGTGTGAGTCCCGGGGAAGGACATAAGATACTTTTTATCCCGGAAATCATCTCTTAAGGGAGTAGAAGTTTGTATGGAAGAGCGATAACTAGGTAAGCGCCTGATATAAAAACAATAGCAATTAAATTCTATCGCAATGACCGAGTTTCACGCGGACGAAGTCGCGGGCAAAAACTTGTCATAGGTATAATATTTTTCGTTCCGTAGTATCTATTCGTCGGTTTCGGTGCCAAGCGCTGTTGCTCTGCTAGCTCAGAGGTTAGAGCGATTGGCCACTTATGTCAGAAAGCCTGCTAGGAGCCTTATATTTTTCCTTTAATTAAAAATTTCTAAACAAAAAAAACAAAACAAAACAATCTCAAACAAGGCGCTCGGCAAACGGCTGAGGGAGACAACCGGCGACCCTCGCGCAGGCAGCTTTCTCGCGCAGAGAATTGCAATCGCAATCCAGCGCGGGAATGCTGGCACACTACCTAGGGCACAAAATGTTGATAGGTACTTTTAATTTTTAGCTTTAATTATTAGTACATTACTTAACAAGTACGGTAAAACAAAGAATGTCTCAGATCGCAGGTATTTGACGCCCGAGCCGAAGGCAAGGGCGATAAATATGCGGTCTGGGGCTTTCTTTATTACCGCCCGTGTTAAGTACAAAATTGTATGTACCCCCTGGCCAGGATGTGGGATTTCCGCTTTATGGCCAGGTGTGACATAAAGTTAGTTTTATATTCCACTTGTTATTTTGTTGTACTCTTGTAATATTTTCTTGTCAATTTAGGCCATGTTTTCTAAATGTCAAAAGCAAGCGAGTGGTTAAACAATCTTTTGTTATCTGGCCGGGGATCCCAGTGACCGGTAGCGGACGACTTAATACAAAATTAATCTATTCGTATATGTATTATATCCAGTGCCGGATTAAGACTACTTGATGCCCTAGGCAATCCACGCCTGTGACCCCCCATCCGCGAAAACGCGAGCACAGCGAGCGCGAATTTTTTCAAATATTATGATGCATGTGCAGAAAATACTTCATACGCATCAAGTCATACTATATCTAGACGAAAACGAAACGAGCGCGAAATTGTTCGAACATTATGATGCAGGTGCGGAAAATACTTCATACGCATCAAACCATAACATAACTAGACGAAATCTCGAGCGTAGCGAGCGCGAAATTTTTCGTACATTATGATGCAGGTGCGGAAAATACTTCATACGCATCAAGTAATGGACGTAAACGCGAGCGCGAAATTTTTCGAACATTATGATGCAGGCGCGCATAAAAAAACCATACATAATTAATGCAAAAATAGCAACTGTTGGTTCTCCAAATAAATATTATAAATACCCAGTAGAAATCGACCCTAAAAAAATAACTACGCAAACCACGATGTTAATCTACTTATTTTTAGGGTTTCAATTGGAGTCCTTTCACGAGTAAGTACGTCTGTCACCTGTCACAGGTTTTCAAACCAAACGGCTGTAAATTCTGTTTTCAAATTTTCATAGTTTAAAGCATGCGGTTTACCCAAAGCCATACAAATTATCGAAAAATATTTTAAGGGCGTGAAAAAATTATGATTTGACCGGTCGTTGTTTAGAGCTCGTTGAATAGATAAATGCTGTATTTTTACCTCGCAACCTACCTAGGTACCCCCCTGGTTGCTCCTGAGAGGTGTGTGATTTTCTGAGAGATAGGAGGGAGTTAGAGAGATATACCGTTTTGTATCGCTCTGAATGAGAAGAGCAGCTGCCAAAGTACCTGAAGTATTTTTGCGTTTTGCTCCGCTTTTTTATCTCCCATCGGCCTATGAACTTCTAATTTGGTCATATTTAATGTTTATTATTACGTATATTTAGTAACAAATGGTAATGATATAACCGGAACGAGCGAGCAAGCGGGGAGCGGGCACTTATCACCCCGAACGTCAACACTAGCCATGCGGATTTTCAATATGACCTTTTTTTCGTAGTGTTTCTGGTGCCCCCCTAGACGTGGTGCCCTAGGCAATTGCTTAATTTGTTTAAGGGTTAATCCGGCACTGATTATATCGTGAGTTTCTATGTATTGTTACTTCTCTTTGTCAGGCTTGTCTCGGTTTCGACTATAAATAGATACCTTCTCGCGCTAGGAACGAAAGAACACTCTTTTCTCAAATATCGGTTTTGTTAGACAGAAAACCTTCTTCTAGTACGTAAATACTATTGTTTATTCTGTGGTATTGTTTCGGCTTTCTTTACTCGTACAGTTATCATATATTTTAATACAGATATCATCACAGCGTTTTTCCAAATATATTTTGTTGAGGAAATTACACGTTTTAAATCGAATTCGCCATTTGCACCAAAACAATTTCGGTTTAAAATATGTACGCTGAAGTATGTTAGGTTGACCTAGCCCTCGCGACGTCATCTCGGCGTCATTGGACTTTATGATCATGACGTTATGATTCATTGTTGTCCCATGTTATGTGATCAGGGAGTCTATTTGACTGCGTATCGGTATGAAATCGGAATTATTATGGGCCGTGTTCACATTTTAAAATATATCGGAGACGTTATAATCGCCTGAGAGTAAATACTTAATAAATAAATAATAATATTTGTGGACAATCTTACACAAATCAACCTATTTAGTCCCAAACTAAGCTAAGCTTGTACAGTCAAGGGCACCAATATGTATACACTTCTTCACCTTACTCCATTGAAATAAGGTCCAGTATGTATACATATTTATGCCCTTGACTGTACTATGGGTACTAAGCGACGAATATATACGAGATAGATAACTAGATAGTTAAATACATAGAAAACGTCCAAGACCCAAGAAGAAATATTGCCGGCCTGGCCGGGATTCGAACCTGGGACCTCCAGCTTCGTAGGCAGGGTCACTACCAACAACTACCAACTAAGCTAAAGCAGTCGTCATGTACGTCGAGTAGGCGCAATCTGTTAGGTACTCGTACCTAGGTACTTCTCAAACCGCCTACGTACCTACACCAAAATGATATAAGTGTGTCGCCCTTCCCTGGTCCCTTTAGTTCACGAGCGACAAATGTTTATTTAGTTATCGTATGACAATTATTGAACCGTGAGATCGTCGTTAATCCAATAACAAACCGATACGTTACTAAATCAGACAGCTCCTTGAAAAACTGGTGACCATGCGAAGGTAGTGATGCGTGTTTACGGTTTACGACCGTGTGCGTTGACTCGCGACTATTGAGGTACGATAGTGGTCGCACTCGGTGTGTTGCGAGTAGAGACTAGTAAAATGTATAGATTGCCAATGGTTTTGAAGTGAAAACTTCTTTAGCGGCGCTGAGCACTTTTTGTGATGGGGAAAAATATTTAAACTCGCGTCAGGGTCACGTGTCCGTCAGAGCGTAAGACCAGGTAAGTGACCCCTCCTAATATAGTAAGATGGACATAGAAGTTGGTAACAGCGCCACCTATGAACAAACAAGCGTTGTTTCTCACAGTACAGGTTCTGTTTAGTTACAACCGACAGCAGCGTTCTGTATAGTTAGTGCCTTGTATTGTTCTTAGGTGGCGCTGTTATCAAAAATGTATTAAGTGAAAACTTCTTTATCATGTCATTGTGTTTTCACTTCTGCCGGCACTCCCGGAGTGCAACCCGTTGTTTTTTTTTTACAACGACGGTGGCAAACAATCTGTAGACGCTCGCAACTCCAAAGCAGCCACGTGCGCGTTGCCGATCCTTTATAAAATTTGAGGATTCACTGTGTTGACAGCTGAAGGAAGGTGCGTCCATTGGTACATTATAGCATACTTTTGGAATAATTAGCCTGTTATAGCCAGTTCCACCTTGGAGAGTTTGGAGTTTGGGGTGGGCACTAAGGACCACGTTTTGGTGCGAAAAGCGAGTTACCCGTTTAATAATATATTTTCAATAGGTATCTGCACGGCTAGCACAAATGGCGTGCGAGCTTTCTCGCCGCGAGATAAACTATCCGTATTTTTTATATTAGTACACAACACACAGACAAACAAAACAAAGTCTTTAAGGCACGAGTGAAAAAAAATATAATAACAGAAGATTTATTGTCGCCAAAAACAAGAAAATACACAGAAATTTATTTTTATTCATAATAGGCATTTTCTGGGTGAGCTCGCATCACCGTCGGCCTCATCTTTGTCCCCTGGCTAGATGTTGGCCAAGAGCAATCCCATATTTAATTAAAAAATACGCTTCGGTCGCTTCGCTCACTCCGTCAATTAGTCAGTGCCAGAAATGTAGAGTATAGACATTGGCCGGTCTACATAATTACTAATCTCTAGTTGGGGACGAGTATTAGCTAGTTTCCGGACAAGTGCGTGTGAGTTACGAGTTACTGTTATCGGTAACTGAATCGGCACGCCCGTCATTATTTGAAAATTTGTCGTTCGCACGGCTTCAGAACTATAGTATCTTCGAGGTTATAGCCTCATGGCCGTCGGTTGCCTTTCAGGTTTATAATATTATTAGGATACTTGTTTCAGCTGAGGACCTCAAACGCCGAAAATATGCTACACTTGGCAGTGGATACATATTTGAGGCGTTTGGGGTCGAAACGCTGGGGCCGTGGGGTCCAGGTGCGCGCCATGTATAGTGTTGGTTGACCGATTTTAATTAGAGCTAAGAAAATTTCTACTTGTTATTGATTTTAAATTATAACTTTGTTACTTTAAGTAATCTTAGTTTTAGATTATGCCAAAGTTTGAAATGTTTAGATATTATCTGTTATGCGAGTTGCTGTTAGTGCTAATCTGTTTTTGGTACAAGATCACTGTAGCTAGATTTTTTATAGGTACATTTGTTAAACACAACTTGTCAAATGAGAGAAAACGAGACTGGTTATCAAGTGATATGATTATTAAAAATACTATTGTAATATGCATGCATCATAATAATAATGTTATTAATCAAAAATTTGGCGTTTTTCTTTCATTTCGTACCTTTCAATGCTTTTCCAAAAAATACCGGGATCCCGGTATTTGAAATTAAATACCGGTATTGAAATCTGCTCAAAAAAAGGCGGTATCCCGGGATCCCGAAATACCGGGATCCCGGTATTGAAAGCCCTAGCGCCAACTCTTTAAAGATTTGTCGGCGCGCCTGGTAGACACAAATCCGGTGACCAGAAGGCTGGCCAATATTTCGCTCAGCGAATAAGCATTGCCATCCAGCGTGCCAATGCAGCCAGCCTTCTGGGCACACTGCCCATTGACGGCGATCTCAGCCAAATTTATTATTTGTAGTTTTAATTTTATACTTTGTAAATATTTAGTTTAAGTTTTTTTTTATTGTTGCTAATTTGTAATTATTTATTCAAATAAATTTTCTAAGCATTAGGAATTAAGATATTAGGATTAGAATTAAGAAGTAGGTAAATAAGTTTAAGTAAAATTTGTTATGACTGTACCTACAAGCCTAACGTCCATAAAAATGCTGAAATTTTTACATATAAAATGAATGCTACTCCCTAGTGTGTTTCGCCTCACATTTATATTTATACAAGAGGAGATACAAGGTTCCAAATTAATAAATAAGAGGAAACAGACATAAATATGAAACGAGTCCGCATTAAAGTAGACAGCAGATTAAATAGATTAAAAATAATTATGGGGCAAACTTTTACACAAATTGATTGTCTCTTAGTAATCTTTATAAGGCTTGTATTATGTATGAGACTACTACCACATTAAAATATGTATATATATACCTTATACCAGTGGCGACGCGTCAAAAATATTCTTAGGGAAGCCGGAAATAATTTGCCTTTATTCTTCTTGAGCCGTAGTAAAAGAGCTGGACTGGCTGAAAATTAGGCAAGCCGGTGGGAATCGAGTTGTACGGACGCGCCGCCACTGCCTTATACTTAAATACTTTGAAAGCATCCAAGACTGAAAGAAACATTCATGCTTAGCTCGCTAAATTGTGCTTGCCCGGGATTCGCACCCAGTATCCTCAGCTCAGCTTCATAGGCAGGGTCACTAACCACTAAACTGGGCGTAACAAAAATTTTTTTACCAAAAATAACACAAGAACTTCGGCCAGTTACTTCACACTACTCGTATGTAAACAAAAGAAGAAGCACTCAGCAAACTCCTCAACAAATGTAATATATTGCTCGAATCGCAATAAATTTAGCAAATTCGACAGATCGTATCGTAACCTTTTCCCAAGCTCAGAATACGAAATAAAGAAAGGCTCGTTTAATCAGAAGCCATGTTGGTCGTGTAATGTTTGCGTGTATTAAATTTCGCACAACAATGTCAACCTTCTCATAATGGCCGTGGGCCCATCTATCGTGTACTCACTAATTAGGCTCTGTTTTTGGTAACAATTTATTTGCAAACTCAGGAAAACGGTGATGAGAACGCGGAAATAGAGGTATTGCCATAAAATTTGGCTCCTAACAATAACTTAGCATTAATAAAAAGTATGAGTATGGTAAAAAGCTACGTTAGCCCAGTGGTTCAAGCATGCGGCTGTCAAGCGGCGGTCGTGGGTTCGAATCCCAGCTCGTACCAATGAGTTTTTCGGAACTTATGTACGGAATATCATTTGATATTTACCGTTAGCTTTTCGGTGAAGGAAAACATCGTGAGGAAACCTGCATACATCCGCGAAGAAATTCAAAGATGTATGTGAAGTCCCCAACCCGCTCCGGGCCAGCGTGGGGACTACTGCCCAATCCCTCTCATCTGTCTGAGAGGAGGCCTGTGGCCTGTGCCCAGCAGTGGAACGTATATAGGCTGATGATGATGATGATGATGATGATGATGATGATGATGGTAATAATTGACCGAGTGAAGTTCAGCTTCATGACTGGCGGACGCGAATTGAATGCAATTGCCATGTAAATCCAATACCGCCGCTATTATCCGCCTCGAATATTCCATACCTACTATCCTCGGATATCATTTTTTTTACTGAGTTGCGCGAGACTGTATACGGTTTTTATTGCCAGCCAGGTTTTGGAAATTCTTCAAAATGGCAGAGTCAATTGCAGCTCCAGAGCTACTAGTTATTGAATTATTTTCTTTTTCCTTTACAGATGCGGAGTCCCTCTGGCGATTAACATTGTGTGCAGTAGAATATGAAGCGGCCATGCGCGCTGGTACTATCTCTTTTAATATTCACGGAAATCACTGGGACGTATTATGTGAGTATCTCGATGCACTCAATGCATCACAACGTCACGGCATTTGATCATGCATGATGCCGCTGCCACTCACAATGCACCTCCATAAAAAAAGTCTGGCGCTCCGCCAAATTGAAATATGGGCATGATGCCGCACCTATTGTATGGAAAATAGACGTTGAAAAGACTAACCTAGTTATCCGAAACGGCAACAAATTGCTCTCGTGAGTCTCAATAGCTTATTGTTAACGCCATTTAAATTTGACAATTCCTTTTCAGGCGGTAGACACGACAGACATGAGTCTTCACAATTACAAAGTTGAAGAGAGAGGGAATGTTAATTGGGGAAACGGAAAAGGACTTCACGAAGTGCATCGTACCGGTAAGGATTATACTTGAAAATTATAACTACAGCCTTACGTACATTGTTACCAAATTAGGACAGTAAATGAAACAATAGGCAATAAAGAACCTTATTAGGTTAACAACTGTCTACTTTCAAATACTACAATAATATGTCCTAATTTGGTACGTGTTTTTTGTGTACAATAAAGTTATTACATACATACATACTACATTTTATATCTGAATTCCACACTTATATACTCAAAGCGACTTCCTGACTTGTTGCTGAGGAGGTGGTGATAGGTTGATGATGATGATGATAGGAAAACATAACCATGCACATCTCTAATGGATATCCGAAAGTTGTGAGCTGCCAGTGGCAATTATTAATCGAGTCAGTACTGCTTTTTTTCCTGCTCGCTTACATATACACTCAAGAGAAAAAATAACGGGTAATACTGCGGAAGTTCAATACAAAGTGTATGCATTATTTTTGCTCGTGCATAAATGAGTACTTCCTGATTCGCAGAAGCGCATAGGTATTATAGCGCAAATGTAACACAGCATCTCTTCAAGTGAGGAAATCTGCACGACATCAATAAGCTCAAGTCAAAGAAGAAAATAGCACAAACCAGTCAGGTAGTCGCCTAAGGACTACCGTAACGTCAGCGAGAAAATAATTTCAACTTTGTAAGTCGAGTGCACGCTGATATTGTAGGTTGACTAAGTCAGCACTTATTCCAGGTGTTAAATATGGAGTGCACGGGATCGCCTGGAGTGAATGGAGCGAGTGCCGTGGAGGGAGACGCTCCCGACGGCGACACTGCCTACGGCGGGCGCACTGTGGGGACTCCCTGCAAGTCCAAGTGGCAAGGTGGGCTTGATTACTTTCCAAAATTACTTCTTTCCCTGTATTATGCAATACATCTTATTATCAAGATAGTTGTCTATGTCTAGTTTAGATAAGCGAACCTACCAAAATAAAAGCGACTGCTTGTATTTTAAACAGTACAGATGCACATGACTTATTCATAATGCAAAAGAAATGCATCCGTGTTCTTGTTGGTATACGAAATCGAGATAGTTGCAGGCCCTATTTTGCAAAACATGGTTTACTTATTACTTACCTTGCCATGTATGTATATTTCAGAATTATGCATATTTGTGAGGAAAAACATCCACCTGTTTCAACAGCAAAAAAATAGAAGATTTCAATATAAAATTGTATTACCTGTTCCAAACTTAGAATTATTCCGAAATAGTCCTCATTACGCAGCAGTTAAATATTATAATAATCTCCCAAACCACATAAAAGCTGAAAAAAATCAAGTAACATACGCAAAAAAATTAAGGTCCTATCTTGCAAACAAAAGCTATTACACATTAGAAGATTTTTTCAGTGATTAGATTTTGAAGATTATTTACACATAAATGATGTTGTAGTGATAAGATTCTCAATTTATGTTCTGAAGTGTGTGGATCTCATTTAACGTATGTGATATTGAGATAATAAGTTATCCTATGTTTCTAATTTTACTTATTTTTATATAGCTTCATACATTTTGTTAATTACTTATTTTTTAGTATTTAAGTTTGCTACACCCGACCAGGGTCCATGAGATACTTTTACATGTTGTAACAACCTTATTAAACCATGGTGCAATAAATGATAAAAATCTCAGTTCAGTGTTATCATTTATTCATTCATTTATTTATTCAGCATATGCATCTAAGTCCTAAAAGATTCCCATCAAACATTGATTATGAATGTTCTACATAAAAAACAATTCAAAAAGAAGAAAGAATCGAAACATTACATCTACCAAACGCTACATCAACTAGCTGGGCTGTGCTAGTTCCGAAATTCGTGTTGTTTTAGTAATCTAGTTTAGAATGGGGAACACATCGTGTTTGTAAACACGGTGTGGTGTACTGACTATTACTTTGTTTACAGATGCGAGCCGGGAATCCACAGGCCTTCTGCAACGTTGAATGCACAAACAGTAAGCAATGCTTTGATACCTGATAATACTAGTTTCGTGCATTTCGTGCCGATTGCCGGCGTTTCAATGCTGGGTCATAAACAGATTTAGGTTCGCGTCTTTCCTGTGGACATATCAAAAGTTAAGGGCAACAAAGCTTAATTTTGGATTGTCTTGTAACCCGCATAATAAACGGCGTCTCCGGTTCTATAAATCCATGTAATAAAACAGAACACATGCTCATAAGCCGTTTACTAGTCTGACTTTTGTTTTTGCAAGTGTTTATGAACCTGCTATATTTGACAAAACAACATGTATAAATTATTTTCACATTGCCAAGAAACAGAATTTACGCAAATATGCGGAATATCATGCCTCCAGTCATTTTTATAAAAGATATCATATAGGTTTATGATTATGATCTTATTAATCTGTTGGCATTTTCCTACGAATTTCATAAAAGTCGCAGACTTTACAGTAAGTGTAAAGTTGCTCTCAGGCGAGCGATTATTTAACTAAAAATAAATTTACTTTTATTTATTTACTAACGACCCGCCCCTGGTGCAATTTATACATATAAACCTTCCTCTTGGATCACTCTATCTATTACAAAAAACCGCGTTTCCCTCATCTATGAGAGGAGGCCTGTGCCCAGCAGTGGGACGTGCCTATAGGCTGATGATGATGGTGATGATAGGAAAACATAGCCATGCACATCTCTTATGGATATTTACCCTTATAATTACTGTTTTACAGGATATATATCCTCAAAAAACAAAACAAAACAAAACGCAAAAAACGCAAAAGTATATACCTACACCGTTTTGCACCTAATTGATTCAGCCTTAAATCCTAAATTGGCATAGGATAGGTAACTATTTCAGTGACTCTAGTTTATAAAAAAATATGTTATGAAATGAGAAAATTTTAGGGATAAACAGTATATTATATGTTAATCTAGACTACATGCTATTTATGTATCAGTACCAAATTTCTTCGTAATTCGTTCAGCCGTTTATACGTAAAATTTCGCGTAGGTATACATACACCGTGCGCCTAGTTACGTCACATTCTAAGGGTGTGTTATACTTGGGATTTTTCAACTTGTTAAATTCTTAAAATCGCGATTCTCTAAAAAAATATGCGTTTTTGGACTACATGTTGTACCACTTTTTTTACTCCATTTAAGCTTAGGAAGCTGTGGTTAAAATCGGTCGGGTTTAAACAGCCCACGGTGTATATATAACACGAAGGTAGTAGGGTTAAAATGTTAATGTCTTACCTAGTAACAGATGTTCTTATTTTAAATAAACGTATTGAGAACGAAACCAACGGTGTGAATAGATGTGAATAAAACTTGCCAATGTTTGTTTTAAAATAAACTCGAAGAATACATGTACCTATACTGTTTGTTGATAATAATGTCAATACCACACGAAGAACACCTACATGAATGAAAAAAGTTGAATACCTACTGATAAAATATGTAACGGAAATTAAATATAATTGGCAGGTTTGTTTAGTACAGCGGTCGGCAACCTTTTAGCAGGATAGTAGCTAAATAAATTTTCGCGGGCACCTTTATCAAACAAAAGGTAAAATTGTCGGTTGTGAGTAAAGAGGCTCGCTTGCCGACTGTTGCCGACCGATGCGCGAAATTGACTTGAGTCGATATCGTGCGTCGGCTATAACTGTTGTTTCCTTTCCAGCTAAATTTCGTTTAAACACGGTCCGTGCGGACCAAGGTAGCTAGCTCCGTATAAATAAATAGGGGCTTGTCGGCGACTGTCTGGAACGCGTTAAAGGCAAATGTTAACTTTTTAATGCCCATTTGCAAGTTTCCGCACGCGGGCGACGAGTACAGTATATCGAGCTAACATAAGCGGGGAACAAGACACCACTTTACACGACGGTATATAGGTCTTAATAGTTTTCTTTTTGAATAACAGATCCAAAGCCGCCAATTAGAGACGCACGAAGACGTTCAAAAGAGATTTCGAGGCTTTTCAGCGTGGAGTCCGTGGAGTTCCTGTTCTCGACGATGTACTACAGTCAGAAAAAGGTTAGACAGTACAAGCATTTTTTGAAGTGAAAACTTCTTTAGCGGCGCTGAGCACTTTTTGTGATGGGGAAAAATGTTTAAACTCGCGTCAGGTTCACGTGACCGTCAGAGCGTAAGACCAGCTATGTGACCCCTCCTAATATCGTAAGATGGACACGTGACCTATAGAAGTTGGTAACAGCGCCAGCTATTAACAAACAAGCGAAGTTTCTCACAGTGCAGGTTGTGTTAAGTTACAAACGACTTGTATTGTTCGTAGGGGGCGCTGTTATCAAAAATGTATTAAGTGAAAACTTGATCATGTCATTTAGTTTTCATTTCTGCCGGCACTCCCGGAGTGCAAACCGTTGTTTTTTTTTTAATGATTGACATTGAAACAAGCTTACAGTACTGGCTGACCTGCGAGAATATTCACGTCTTTACAGTTTTTTTTTATATAGCAAAATAGAAAAAATAGAAATAGAAAAAAGTTTATTCATGACGTTTTACTTAGGCTAATACATAAGAAATAAACAATTCATATAACTAAGTATACCTATATAAAATCGTCATTGAAATGGCCTCCACTCAGCTTTAATGTCAAGGTAACTTGTGAGTATCTTGACGCTGGTCTTCCGTGGATACCTTTCAAGAGAGCGCTCCAACACGCTTAACACAAATTTACTTATACGCTTAACACTCTTTATTTGACAACTAATCTTAGGCATTGTTTGAGATCATATACTCGTACCTCCTACGCTGACGCAGCACACATAGACTATACTATGTGCATGTATGCACGCACTACACAAGTTTAATACTAGGATCCTCAAAAATAATAATTGTTAAGTCCTTGATATTAACCGTAACGTGAATCCGCCTTTCGACTTACGAGATTCGTTTTTTGTTAACGAAACCTAAGCTTGATGAATTATGCCATTAACTTGGTTCTCGTGATTAACATTCACAAAAACTTCTTGAATAAATCAAGGTTGTTGTTTAACTCATTTTTATGGATCAGAGAGCGTGCCTTTTAGGCCGAAATATAAAATTGGATATTTATTCTAATTTAATCATCTCATTATTTATTATAAAGACAAGGGTAGGTATTTTTCTTCTTGCGTCAGATCAGGGTATCAGTTGTGCTGCCCGTAGGGGTAGGATAGACCTAAACCTTTTTAACTACCTACTTACTATAATGATTGCCTTTACATGACGCTTACTATAATGATTACCATGACGAGTACAATGATAATTTTGACCACAATTCTGACATGAAATTTTATTTTGATTTTATTTGAATTTTTATCTAACTTTATTAATTTTAATCTCATTTTAATTTTATTTTTATCTTATTTTAAATTTTAATTTCATTGTAATTTGATTTGAATTTTATTTCTATTAATGACTACTACCATCTACTGTTTGTCGCTATTTAGACTGGGGCGTGACGGCCTTTTATATTTAATAATTAATTAAAGATCAGGAAGACGAAATGAAACAGCAGCCATAGTTCAGAGCAGGGGACCGATTTTTGAGTGTCGAACGCTCGACTTTTCACTAGACATCTGTCAAAACGTCATACTTTTTGACGGATCTCGAGTGAAAATTCGAGCGTTCGACTCTCAAAAATCGGCCCCCAGATCAAAGACAAACTTTTTATTGTAATGTCTAGGTTAAGTTTTTGAGGCAATAAAGATTTTTTCCTTTTTTTACTTTACTTACTTTACTAAATAGTGTATTGCATTTGTACCTAAATGCCTCTCAATTTCACATGCCATTTATGGTAAACTTTAGTGGTATTAACACTAATTTTAAGATCTTATTGTACCTGAAATTATGTGAAATAAATTATTTGATATTTGATTGCTGATTGGCAGATACTGCCGCCGGCCCGCGCTATGTGGCAGGAAGGTGATCCGTCAGACGGCGCTCTGCTACCTGGAAGGCAGCTTCTGCCACCGCTGGATCCGCGGGCGGATGCGCCGAAAGGACCCAGGTGATCTTGCACGGTACTAACACTTTACCTAACATGATTTATGTTGTACAGATTTACCCCCTTATTCATAATCGCTCGTCAAACCTGTTTTAGATTTTTTTTTTGTGTAAAAATGGCTTTTCATCAAATTTATTGGCGACATCAATACTTGTTCAGTGACGTTGTTCGGTAACGACGCCATGACAGTGGGCAACAGGTTTTGTACGATAGTGGATTCTGCTCGTCGTCGCTCTGGGCACGGTGTGTGTTCACCAACGCGGCGACGACCAAAATCCTCCTGTTTTAGTTAAATTGCCGCTAAAATTCGTATGTCCTTTATCTGTCACTTTGACATTTATGTTTGTGAGAAAAGGACTAAAATAATTTAGTTAGCAGAGGTTTGTTTAGGTCAGTAGTTCTTAACCTTTTAGTGATGTGATTTGAGTGATTTGACTTTTTCTTGTCTTGCCATGGACCACTTCCTATTTTTATAAATACGGTAAATGATTCGTTATCACTTATTCAATATTTTTCTGATGGCTTCGCGGGCCACTTCGGTTCGGGTGCATGCACCGGTTAAGAACACTGGTTGCAGTGCAAATGTTGACGCATAAGCGACATGGGACCAATGGAATGTAGGTACGGACATGATAATGCACGACTAAAGGAATGCTCGACTAAAGGAGCGCTCGTGGCCCAGTGGCGCCGGGTACCGCTTGCGGTATCTAAGGTTAAGCAACGTGGGCAGCGGTCAGGACTTGGATGGGTGACCGCTTTAAGTGGTTCCTAACTGAGCGCTCCCGTGCTTTGGAAGGCACGTTAAGCCGTTGATCCCGGTTGCTGTCTATGGCAGCAGTCGTTAAGCCAAGTTGGAGGCCTTCGGGCGGTTTGAGAACTTCTAACAGTCAAGTTGCCCACTCACTTGACAAAACCTAATCCAAATAAGGTCTAGTTTCCCCTCGGGGTTGGAAGGTCAGATGGCAGTCGCTTCCGTAAAAACTAGTACCTACGCCAAATCTTGGGATTGGGTAGCGGACCCCAGGCATCCTTCAGGATGCAACTGTACTGGGATAACGCTAGGAGGATGATGATGAAAGGAATGCAAGACCCGGGTATACGCCTCCCATGTACAGTCAGCAGCAATGGTTGCTACGCGGGCGAGGTGTTCAAAATGATCTACACACGCTCTTATCCCCTAATAAAGATGCGTGAAGATCATTTTGAGCACCACGCCCGCGTAGCAACCATTGCTGCTGACTGTACACGAGCACTTTATGGTCGTGCATTATTGGATCCTAAGTGGTGAAACATCACAGCGAGTTTTCGTTTTTGTGACGATACTTACAGGAATACAAACCTAGAGCTTTTGCCCGCATCTTCGCAGAATTACTTCGTATGAGCTTCGTTTCTTCGAGCGGAGGCCAAGCTATCGGTGTTTTCACTCTCCTATACAAATTTCCACTCCTCTTCACACCCCTATTATCATTTAACAAAAAAAATGGTTGATAAAACTTAACTCTCCGTGCCAAATTTTATCTAAATCTTTACAGCGGTTTAAGCGTGAAAAAGGACAGACCGGTTTACATGTATGATTTTTATTGTAGGGGTAAGTACAGTCAACCATTTTGATTTCTGGGCCACTTCGTACCTTGTCACAGTGACATTAATATGAGATCTCTAGCAGCTTTCATATAGAATTTCACTGAGACAAGGTACGAAGTTTAGTGGCCTAGAAATCAAATTGGTTGACCGTACCTAGGCTTTTTATAGATGCATCTAGATTTCTGGTATTACGCCCGTTGTATAAAAAATATCTACCTACTTAAGAACGATAAAAATATTTTGTTATTCCAGAAAAAACCAATACACACTCGCACGTAGTAGAAACTATGCCGCCACCATCGCTGGCGATCCATCCCGAAGACTCACGGGTGTCGGGGTCGCAGCCACAATGCGGGCATTTAGGGCATCGGGCTGCGCGCGCGCGGCTGCGTGGCATGCTGCGCATCATCGGCGGAAGACCCGCCCCGCCTGGCAAGTGGCCGTGGCAGGTCGCTGTTCTCAACCGGTATAAGGTTAGTGTCTGTACAGGTAGCACCACGAATATAAGTTACATCGACGTACTTGCGCAGAAAGCATTTTTTTGAAAACCTTTTAGCCAACGACTTTCACCTGTCATTGCATATTCTACCTTACGTATAATACAACAAAGATTTTATTGAATTGGCCATACATTCGATTTCATTCGGCACTCGTCAGCGTGAACGAAGATTGCCGATGTAACTTATATTTGTGGTTCTACTGTAGTTCAAAAAGGGCGCCCTTTATATAGAGATATCTTCTAGAAAACAACCAGTCACACATAAAGTCTATATTAAAATAAATCGTCTCGACCTCTCATACAATTTACGTCGATATACTGTTCGCGTGATTCAGGATTCCCACGCCGGTCGTCCCCGAAAACCCCCACATACCAAATTACATCAAAAACGCTAGAGCCGTTTCCGAGATCCCCGAAATAAATAAATATATAATATAGATTTATACAAGAAATGCTCGTTTAAAGATATAAGATAAAGCAATATAAACGAGGGGTGATCCAAAAGTAATGATAACAAATATGTAAAACAACACGTGTTCAAAAACTAAATTTATTTCTTAACGTAGTCTCCTAACAAGTCTACACACCTATGCCATCTTTTCTCCAGACTACGAATTCCATTAAAAAAAAAAATCTTTGTCTTGGCTCTCCAAATATGCCTCCACCCACAGCGGCCATAACCTGTCATTCAAAAAATGTTTGCCTGGGAGATTTTCCTTCAGCCGTGGAAACAGATAAAAGTCGCTGGGGGCTAGGTCTGGGGAATAGGGGGGGTGTTCCACCAATTCGAAACCCGCATCCCGGATTGCAGCCATTGCAACACCTGGCCTTATGATTATACATACATACAAATGCTCCGTAGCTTATGTTGAGTAGGTATTTTGAAATTCTTTATAATCCAGATGATAATTATGTGTGCTTACATTGTACCTGGAAAGTTCAAGTCAAGTTTTCCACTTTCTTGACCAGCCTAATTCCAATGAGTTCTAGTTTACCCCTTGGCTTGGGAGATCAGACGGCAGTCGCATCCGTAAAAATCCGTGCCATATCATCTTGGAATTGGGTAGCGGACCCCGGACATCCGGATGCAAGTACTGGAATAAAGCTTAAAACACACACAGAGCGTTCAGGCGTGTGGCGCACGGGCGTGAGGCGCGCGGGCTTGTGGCGGGCGGGCGTCTGGCGCGCGGGCGCGGGCCAAACGCCCGCTCCCGCGCGCCACACGCCCGCACGCTCTGTGGGTGTTTTAAGCTTAAAGGCTTGGTCACACCGCATTGCGCGATGTCCGCGCGACGTAGTGGTAGCCGTACGATTAAAAAAACCGCAAATCGATGTACAGTTTAGCCGTTTGGCACACGCATACTAGAGGTGAAAACAAAATTTTTGACCCGTAGTTCCTAAAAAAATTTCCCTTAGGGGGGGGAGTGCCGAGACATTCTTTTTTTTGTATGGAAAAAAAATTTTTTTTTTTAGTAACAGTAAAAAGTTCCATAAATCACGTAAAATAGGTATTGCAGTAGAACCGTGTCACTTAGTAATATTGAAAAATTAAAAAAAAAAACTTAATGAAAATCATTTCAAAATTGCTTTTTCGAGGTTAGATATGAGGATATAACGTATCATTTCTGGTATATTGAACAAAATAAAAATCAGCCATATCGTGTCTGGAGGACCTCAAACTTGGTATGTTTCGAAAATTATTTTTGATTTTATTAAAAAAAAATAGCTGAAATGTAATGATGTGGTATATTTTTAGAATCGTCTCAAAAAGCCCTTTCATATGATACCACACACGATAGGTTTCTAAAAAAAAAATTTTTTTTCCATACAAAATAAAGAATGTCTCAGCACTCCCCCCCTAAGGGAAATTTTTTTAGGAACTGCGGGTCAAAAATTTTGTTTTCACCTCTAGTGTGCGTGTGCCAAACGGCTAAACTTGTACATCGATTTGCGGTTTTTCATTGAAATTGGGCCTGTACCGCTACCACTAACGCGACCGCTGCGCGCCGGAACGTATGCTAACAGATTAGCGACGTCACACAGGCTGCGCGACGCGAGCGGGACGGTTTCATACATTTTGGCGCGCAGCGCAGCGTCCCGCTTGCGTCGCGCAAGCGGTGTGACCAAGCCTTAAGGCTAGGATGATGATAATTATTACTATATTTATTCTTCTATTACTTCCCGCACCATTACTTACTTCCCGCGAATTCGTCCGCGTAAACTTCCACTTCTTATGTTATCCCTTCGAGGGATGATTTTCAGAATAATAAGTATCCTTGATGACATCAATCATTATCACCCTTCCCTCTAGGATTACACAATAATCATAATTTAAAATGTTAATGTAAGTATACCTTCTTAAAGAAACTCACAAATAATTGTAATCTTATAGAATAATGTGATAATAATTAACGTTTTCAAAAATAGTTTGTTTACATGATAGGATATTTAAGGATTAAACGCTCGCATTTATAATATTAGTAGGAAGTTGCATTTATGTAGGATTTATAACATACGCTTGAATGTAAAAGCATTTGGGTCCAAATCGATAACTGGGACGTTTCCTTTTAAAAGATTAACATATGAAAGAGCTTTTTTTTAATAATAGTATGAATACGTTTTATTTCTTTTGCACTTAAAGGGTATATCAAGGTTTTTCATTGAACGTTAAAGGATCCTAAGAGGTTCCGAGAAATCTCAAGTAAATTGCGGTCTTGCAAAAACACCTTCAAAGTGTTTCCAAGCGGAGTCCAAAACATAGATTGAAACAGCTAGACTTAGGCATGAAATGGTGTATATAACTGAACGTATAGCATTGGAATCAAATTTTAATGTATATTAATTACGGGTATTTTCTTTTTGATTTGTTTGTTGTAGCTTAGCGCACAGAGCCGAGCACGATTTACAAATGTAAATATGATTTCAATGCAATACCACAGACTAATTATTTTAGTACCTAAAGGTACAAAAGGTCCATATAGGACGTTAAATGTTTTTGTAGGTAAGTAAGAGTAAATTTATATTTTTATGTATGAATGAAATTAGTCTCATTCATACATAAAAATAAAAATTTAAATTCATTTATTCTTCAATTTATATTACATGCACCTATGAATGTCAAAGAAACGACCACCGGTTCATAAAATAAACCTCTGCCTCGAAGAAGAACCGGCGTAAGAGACCCGGCGAGGTGTCATTTTTTCAAAACAATTATTCAACACAATACAAATAATATTTATTGCACAACTCAAAAAAAACACAGAACATACCATAGAGGTACACAAAAGGCGGTCTTATCGCTAAAGAGCGATCTCTTCCAGACAACCTTTGGGTACCGGCGATAATGCCACATTATATATATGCATAATATACATACAATTTATATAAAACTACATTATCATAATTACACATTTCAATGCTACAGTAGAAAATATTTTGTGTTAGATTATTGCGCTCTTTTAAGATGGATAAGTTTGCTCTTTTGGATGTCTGTATTTGATGAAATATGGGCCTGGCAATACGCTATGTCAGATAGACCCACTGAGTGACCCACTATTCCGTATTCCGGACAGAACTTTATGCTAATCGCACATAACGCATGATAGGCTATTCATATTTGGTCCGGTTTGATTGTCGGGATAATCTACGGCTGTTCCAAAGGTCCTAAAGACATACAATTTGAGTATACGTGTCATCAAAATAATATTCAGCGGATATTAAATACTTGATTAAGCAATTTCGCCGCACCTTTCCCGCTATAACAGAGCTAACAAAGCTATGAGTCCCACGGTGTTAAATTGATCTACTTTACTTAAATTAAATAAAATAATAATAAAAAAATAGCCTTTTATTCCAATTTTTACACGTTTTCTGCTTAGTTTAGGTATTATGTTGATCTATTAGATTGGCTTGCCTAGCGGCATAGGCTCTATCTACTTAACTTAAATTCATTTAAATCTTTAACAGAAAGCTATGAGTTTCAAGAAATTGGAATGCTCTAATTTTAAAAAGAGAGCAGACTTGAAATTGTCAAATCAAAACCTTCTCCAGAATGTATCAAATGCTTTTCTGAAAACCGCCAAACGAGAAATAATCGCGGACAAACATACCTACATAGGTACACAAAAACATGCGGGTCAAACTGACCGTATGTTGGTATATTTTTTTTTGAAGTTGGTTAAAAATTATTTTATTGGCGAAATATATTTTTTATACGTTTATGTAGATTAATTTGAGCAGTTTGCCCTAATAAAACTCCAGAATACTTGCGAATAGACTAACCGTTTATTGAGCTATTTTAAATATACAAAGTTGGTGGCGCTAGTAGCGCAAGACATTTTGATACCACAGAGAATTAAGTGCATAGACAATAAATTCTACACTCCCACTTATCAAAATAAAATTTACCCAGTGTACATACATACATTTGACTTTTATATTTATCATGCATTAAGATTAATCACACTTGTGACAACCCTAGTATCTTAATAAATTTATAATGTTTTACATTAGACAGGCTCTTTGTCAAAACATCAGCTGGCATCTCAGCTGTGGGCAAATAAGAAATCTTAACTAATTCTTTGGCTATACATTCCCGAATGAAATGATGCCTAACATCTATATGTTTTGTACGTCTATGGTACAAAGGATTAGATGCTAACTTTTGTGAACTTTGGTTATCACTTAATAAATTGACTGGTGCATTATGGGCCTTTTTATTTCCTATAATTTCAGACATTAAATTTTTTATATACATGGCCTCTTTACATGCCTCAGACAGAGCCATGTATTCTGCCTGCGTGCTTGACAAGGCTACTGTCTTTTGCTTTCTGCATTCATAAGATATGACATTTCCAGACAATTGAAAAATAAACCCTGTATATGATTTTCTATCAATTGTGCAAGATGCCCAATCAGCATCAACATAGCCTAATAACTGACTATCACCCTTGACATATTTTAATCCATAGTCTTTAGTTTTACTTAGATACCTAAGCACTCTCTTTAAATGTTTCCAGTGAGTCTCGTCATAACAGTTGTTGTATTGGCTGAGGAAACTCACTGCAAAAGCTATGTCTGGCCGAGTTAAGACACACAAATACATAAGAGCACCTAGCAACTGTTGATATGGATATTTTTGACAAATTGTTTTACTTTTATCTAATTTTAAGTTCTTTTCCATCGGTGTGTCTGAACTTTTACATTTAGACATATTAAATCGTTTCAAAATGACATCTACATAATCTTTCTGATCTATGGTTATAACATCTTTCTTTACAGTGACATTCATGCCAAGACAATGTTTAATCTGGCCTAGATTTTTAATGTTAAATTTTGCCTTTAATTCACTTATTAATTTGTCACATGTTTCTTTACAGTTATAAAATACAAAGAAATCATCAACAAATAATGCTATATATACTTTGATGTTTCCATTACATTTCATAAACAAACATGGTTCATACTGAGACTTGGTATAACCTAGTTCTAGTAAACAAACCTCTACTCTTTGATACCAAGCTCTGGCCGACTGTTTTAAGCCATATATAGCTCTTTTCAATTTTAGCACTTTATTTTTACAATCAGGCAAATTTGAACAAGCTGGTAATTCCATATAAATGGATTCATTTAACATCCCATTCAAAAAGGCCGTAGGTACATCTAAGTGTACTATGTCTAAATCTTGGTCAACACTCAGAGCAAGTAATAATCTTAAGGTGGAATACCTGAGAACTGGTGAGAAGGTCTCCTTATAGTCCATACCCTCTTTTTGAGTGAAGCCCTTTGCCACTAGCCTCGCTCTATACCTCACTTCACTTTCACCACTATATTTCTTTTTAAACACCCACTTGCACTTAACTATTGTTTTATTCACTGGTCTGTCCACAAGTTCCCAAGCTTCTCTATCACTGAATGACTGCAACTCTTGTTTTATTGCCTGCTGCCATTGTTCCCTCTCTGGACCATAGATGGCGTCATTTAGAGAAATCTCTACACCTGGAACTTCATCTGTGGCACACAAGTTCGCAATACCGTAGAAGTCTGGTTTTCTTCTTGTGCGCTTCTCCGGGTTTTCCGTACCTTGTAACTGAGCAACATCTTTTTCATCAGACAACAATGAGGCGGACTCATAAAAACTGTCCTCCGAGTCTTCGGATTGTTCTGGTACATATGTCTCATCAAGTTCATCAACCCGATCAACTTCTGTGTCTGAACTAGACCTGTCAGGGGAACTCACTGGCTGTTCTTCTCCCACTGAATCCTGTTCTCCCTCACATCTCTCCTGTACTGAAATCTGTACTACTGAGCTGTCTTCCTGCTCCATGATAACAACATCTCTTGCTATCGTAATAGAGTGTGACTCTGGATCATACAAACGATAACCCTTTACATTTTCAGCATATCCAACAAGATATAGCTTCTTCGCCTTCTTGTCCCATTTGAGTCGTTTTTCCTTGGGTACATGTGTCATGACTAAACTGCCATAGACACGGATATGGCTGACATCTGGTCTGCTACCATTCCATAATTCATATGGTGTATGCCGTTGAAGACTTGCCGCTACGGATCTGTTCTTCAGATACACTGCGGTATGAACTGCCTCGGCCCATAGATTTTTATCAAATTTCGCATCGAATAATAAACATCTGGCTTTTTCTACTACTGACCTATTATAACGCTCACAAAGCCCATTTTGCTGCGGTGTATATGGGTTTGTTTTTTGATGTATTATTCCAGTCTGCTTCAAGTAATTTTCCATTTGTGCTGAACAGAACTCGCCTCCATTGTCCGTCCTTAAAATTTTAATTTTTGTTGACTTCTGGTTTTCTACCATGTTCTTAAATTGCTTGAAGTAGGTGAATGTTTCATCTTTAGACTTCAGGAAATATACAAAAGCCATTCGACTGTAATCATCAACCAGTAATAGAAAATATCTAGCCCCTCCGAGAGACTTGTTCTCCATAGGCCCACTGAGGTCGGCATGGACAATATTCAGAATCTCTGTACTGCGTGAAGAACTGGCAGGGAAAGGCAGCTTTGTTTGTTTGCCCTCGCAGCATACTGTACAATTGCCCCTGGTTATTTCTGCCTTATCTTGGAATGATAAACCTTCCACAGCACCGTCTCTCATGATGTTTAGGTCATTACTATTTATATGGCCAAGCCTTCTGTGCCATGTCCGACTAGAGGTCACTGCCGTTGCCGCCAATAGTTGTTCTGACGGCGCAATGTTTAACTTGTACACACCATTTGTCAGTTTGGCTTCTCCAATACATTCATTCAGTTTATTATAAATGTGACACACATCTTCTGTAAAAATCACTTTGTTGCCACTACTTATCATCTTACTCACTGATAGAAGATTGGTGGTGAGGTTATGTATGCATAAAACATTGTTTACATTAACTCCATGTTCGGAATTTCCGACTCGCGTTGTCAGCTGCAAGTCTCCGGAACATATCACTGGCATACTTTCCTTATTCGCCGCAATAATACCTCTAGTTTCTGTATTATATGAAATATTTCTCAACATGTGTTTATTTGACCCTGAAATCAGGTGGCAACTTGACCCTGAGTCCACATACCAATCTTTATCACTAAAATCGCCGGTCAGGAACATAGCACTAAATGCGTTATTAAACTGTTTTTCTTTTTGTGTTTCTGCAAAACGACACTGATTTTTATAATGTCCTGGTAATTTACATTTGTAACAACGTATATTTTTCACCGGCTTCGCGTTCATGTCACTGGAATGATTGACATTTGACATTTGCGTTCTTTTACCGCCATGACCTTTTTCTTTGTTCGAATGCAAATGGCGTTGATTTTGGTGATGGTATGATCCTCCTTTTGCGATGAATGCACCTTCGTTTTTTATTTCGGTATCTGCACTCATGTCCAACAATTTCGTCTTTATAGCGTCTGCACTAATTTTCATGCCAGAGTGTTCAATGGCCATTATCATAGGCGCGAACTTATCGGGTAATCCGGCTAACAAAAGTGAACCGACCCACTCATCATTTATCTGAAACCCTGTGCCTTTAAGTTTCTGAGCTGTATCAACTAGCTGGGTCACATATGCTGTCATCGAGTCAGAGTTCTCTAGACGAATTGAGATCAATGTTCTGAGTAGACTGATGCGACGCGTGAATCCAGAATCGTCGAATAACGACTTTAATTTTTTCCACAAATCACCCACTTTCTTCTCGTCCTTGATGTGTACGTACAGTGACGGGTCGATAGTCATCACTAACTTTGCTTTAGCCTTCCGATCATCTTGTTCACTTAAAGCATCACTTTTCGTAATGTCGATTCCTTCTAGGATGAGAAAATTTTCCACGGCGAACGCCCAGTCGTCGTAATTATCTCGCCCTTTGAGTTTCGGAACGTTCAATGAATAATTTGCTGCCATTGTTATAAATACTGACTGTGCTGTATAAAGACTTTAGAAAACGTAACTGGGCGGCATAACCTAATAAAACTCCAGAATACTTGCGAATAGACTAACCGTTTATTGAGCTATTTTAAATATACAAAGTTGGTGGCGCTAGTAGCGCAAGACATTTTGATACCACAGAGAATTAAGTGCATAGACAATAAATTCTACATGCCCGCATAGCTATTGCAGCTTCGGATGCTTATTTTATGTACACTGTTTAAGGATTTTACGATAATGTCGGTACCTAAAGATAAGTTTAACGACAGAGAACATTTGATGGTTCGAGTTTCGCTAAGTACCTACGGGGTTTGAAAGAGGGCCTCAGTATCGCTTTACCATCAGGTGATTTGCTAAGGGCCTGAAGCCGCTGAGTTTTATTTTACTCCAAACCTATTTAATACTTACCTACTACCAAACCTATTTAATAAACCTATGTAATAATTACTCTTTGAGGGCAACAATTATTACACTTTTCCTCAGACAAGGTGTGAAAAGCAGTATTTGCCACTCGCCACTCGGTGGTAAAATTATTTGTAAGTCATTTCATGTTTTTAGCAGTGGGCCTCATAGGCGGTATGAACAATATTCCTTTGCTATAAAGCAAATATCGATATTTGAGCGGAATAGCAACGAATATTTTAAGATTTATCATAGAATCCCGGAAAGTAACGCCTGATTCAATCAATTATTTGAAAGCAGAATGTGTCAGACGGTAGCAATAGTACATTACTTACCAAGGGCGATAAAACAAAGAATGTCTCAGATCGCAGGTATTATACGCCCGAGCCGAAGGCAAGGGCGATAAATATGCGATCTGAGGCTTTCTTTATTATCGCCCGTGGTAAGTACAAAATTTTATGTCACCCCCTGGCCAGGAAGTGGGTTTTTTCGCGCGCGGAGCGTGCGATAATGGCCACTTTATGGCCAGGTGTGACATAAAATTATTTACGTCTTTCTTTTTCTTCGCTACGCTCTAGAGTCTACTTTAGAATCTCTCGCTACGCTCAGGATTCTATTATAGAATCCTTCGCTTCACTCAGGATTCAATATACCGCCCTCGCCGTAAATATATAACTTTGCTCCCTTGAAACACAATCTACTATTAATTCACAGGAAGCGTTCTGCGGAGGAACCTTGGTATCGCTCCGCTGGGTAGTGACAGCGGCGCACTGTGTCCGCAAGCGGTTATACGTGCGTCTCGGGGAACATGACCTGCTGGTGCGGGGTCGGGGGGAACTGGAGATGAAGGTCACGGAGGCCGTCATCCATCCGCTATACGACCCTGACACGGTCGTCAATGACGTTGCCATGTTGAGGTAAGTTATGAAGATGTAGGGCACAGCAAAATGTCATCTCTTGCTTGAATTTGGAGCAGTCCAACTGAGGAAGGAGGAGCCTTGTAGAAGACCACAGACATAATAACATTATTTACTTTACAAGTACCTATGTCGGGTAGGGAGCGCTCGTGGCCCAGCGGCGCCTGCGTACCGCTTGCGGTATCTAAGGTTAAGCAACGTGGGCAGCGGTCAGGACTTGGATGGGTGACCGCTTTGAGTGCTAAGTGAGTGGGATTAGGCTTTGTCAAGTGAGTAGGCAACTTGACTGTTAGAAGTTCTCAAGCCGCCCGAAGGCCTCCAACTTGGCTTAACGACTGCTGCCATAGACAGCAGCCGGGATCAACGGCTTAACGTGTCTTCCAAAGCACGGGAGCTCTCAGTTAGTAGCCACTCAAAGCGGTCACCCATCCATGAACTGACCCCGCCCGACATTGCTTAGCCTTGCGGTTGCGGTACGCAGGGTCACAGGCGCCGCTGAGCCACGAGCGCTCCTCACCATTTGGTGTTACTACGCCTCTTTACTATAAGAGGCCGGACACAACTTTATAACAATAGGTACAAGATTTATACACAAAATATAATAGAGTGGAAAGCCGTCGTCTATTTATTATGCATGTCGTCATTCATCAATAAACTCGAAGTGGCCTGATTTGCTCTGTGAAATGAGTCGAGACTAGACTGATTTACGTGAATAGCTTTCGGAAATTTTTGCGACGTGAACTTTTATGTTTGTTTAGGTAAGAGGCTTTAGTACAATAAACAACCTTGAACCGTATTACGCAGTACCTAATAGCGTAGAAAAGTGGTAGGTAATGCGCTTTATTGGCTGAATGTACGTTTCTACGTGTTCCGAGCCACGTTTATCAGACATAAGCAGGCCTTCTTCTTGCCATTTATAAAATGGAATTTCCGATAGTGACAGCATCGTTAAATTAGGTTGAGTAAATACGTTTACCTACTAAAGTAACGGCGTCGACGCGCTTATGAGTTATGAGTTTACCCAACTAAACAACAGAGAGCACCTGTACCCTTACCATAAGTTTGCAATGTTTGCATTATTGTTTATTTTTGCATAGCACTATTACAGACATTAGGTACAGTTACATAATAAGGTACTTCAACAGTAATAGTGCAACCCTGTTAGGGCATTGAAAAATTGAAGGTACAGTCATGCACATGCATTTTACATTTCACAAAACTACTTAACTCCAATTAATTTTACTCTAAATTATTAAGTATGTCAATACCTATACCAAACATACTTATTAGCAACTATTCACTAAAACATTATTTGATTACCGTACTCGCTAGCGACTGCGTCAACGATTTAGTATGGACAAAAGTGCAGCGCCTCGGGCGGTTACGCACTTTAGAACAAAGAATCGCCATACTAAATCGTTTACGCAGTCGCTAGCGAGTACGGTAATGCAAACATTGCAAACTCATGGTAAGGGTACTGTTGTGCGGTACAGCGGAATAGCATGATTCGGTGTACTCTAATTAATATAGGTTAATTAATATAGGTCGCGTTTTTAGTTTCACCTCCTCCTCCAAGCCTCATGCCATGATTTGCTGTCAAACGGTTTGTTAGAAGAAAGCCTTCTGTACGTAGTTAAGTGCTATTAGAGCAATTCTCAAAAGTCTATACAAAAAAGTGATATGAAAATGTTTTTGTCACTTTTCTTTATAGTTACTTGTATGGACGGTAACAATAAAAGGAAAACGGAATTTGTATGAAAATTTGGGGATATATTTTCCTTCCGTCAGAATCAATAGTTACCAACGATTCTGAGTAAGTACAACAAGCACAAATTTCCCGTATTCTAAAACAGACATGAAAGTACAAACTTTTTGAGAAATGCGGCCATAGTCTCTCTTGATCGATTAAGGCTTGGTCGCACCGCGTGCGCGACGCAAGCGGGACGATGCATGCGTGCCAAAATGTATGAAACGTGATGAAACCGTCCCGTACGCGTCGCGCAGCCTGTGTGACGTCGCTAACCTGTTAGCATACGTTCCGGCGCGCAGCGGTCGCGTCGCGCGGACGTCGCGCAACGCTATGTGACGAAGCCTTTAATGTTATTGTCTCTTTGGTCACGCTCAGAAACATTATACCATCCTCGTCTTTCAGGTTACCTGGTCCCGCACGGCCAGATCTGGGGCACGGCATCGCGTGTCTCCCCGCCGAGACGGAGACCCTCGCTCCCCACACCAGCTGTGTGATCCTGGGCTGGGGCAAAAAGCGCCCCACCGACGTGCACGGCACGAGGATACTGCACGAGGCACAGGTAAGACGACCACTTTAGCTTAAGGCTGGTTTTCCACTAGAGCTATGCTATGCTACGTTGCTATGGATGCGTTTGAAATCCACCAATGAAAAGGGTTCAGCTAAGCTACGGATGCGCGCTACGGATGCGTGAGCGCTTCCCCCTTCACCGCGTTCCACAATCTGCCACTATATCGTTGATGATAAAAAGGTTGCAATGTGCATATTCTCTTTTACGATTCACCTATTTATTGTGTAGTTCGTTTTCGGATAAGGTTACACCGTAACATTTAAAATAACGGAATGTCTGTAAAATCCGACTTGCACCGGAATATAAACTAGTATATATGGAAAATTGGCTATGCTTAATATGTACAGTCAGCGTCATATAGTATGTAGCAGCCAAAGTGGCCAAATAGTTCGGTACGCCATATACTTTGTCTGCTACATACTATATGACGCTGACTGTACCTACAATAAAAATAATTTTTCTGGTTAGTAAATACCGTTAGTAATAATATCAAGCAAGGCCAATGAGTGTACTCTGCCAAAACAAAAGAAACATTGGATAGAATGCCGATGGAGGAGAGCCAAACCAGTCTACACGATCCATATTTTGTTAACACGTTCATTGCAATACTCCATTTAGGCGTCTTTCTCATTTGGCGGGGTGCAATCGTTACTTATGTGATGTTCTTTGACATCGCACAGATGTCCCCACTTGACGGGATAAAATCAGTAGTACTAGATAGTAGTCAGTAGGTATTACATTTGGTAGTACTATCATGCGCGGAAGAATCCTGCCAGGAGCCTACTACGTTTTTTAACTTTTTTCAGAGAAGATTTAGAAATTTGTTGTTCACAGAAGTTTATCTCACATTGGCAGGTATCGACGATCCAACAAGGTGTGTGCCGGCGCTCGTACTGGCAATACGCGATCACGGACAACATGGTGTGCGCGGGGCGCGGGCGCCGGGACTCATGCGCAGGCGACTCGGGCGGCCCGCTGCTCTGCCGGGGGAAAGATCTGTTGTATTACTTACAGGTATACTTAAAATTATTCCGTTCAAAAAGCTACTTTACTGGCCAAGCATGAAGATTCAAAGTCCAGTGACAGTTTTATAAAATGTAATACGCGATAACGGACAACATGGTGTGCGCGAAGCGCGGGCGCCGGGACTCGTGCGCAGCGGACTAGGGTGACCCGCTGCTCTGCCGGGGAAGAGATCTATTGTATTACTTATAGGTCTGAGTGTAGTTTCAATGAAATACAGCGTCGAATGCTAAATAGATATCCTGTATTACTTAATATTAAAAATGTACCCAACAAATTCATCTTCAAAAAATCTGTAGGTACGTAATTTAATTGGTACAATACATTTTGATCACCTTTGTCACTGTAAAAGTCTGCCTGTCATAGGTAGATTGAAAATGGCCTTTGTCTTCTTATTAGGTCATTGTCAAGTACTGGGACATATTTACCGTATAGAAAATTAAGTTAAAAATCCCTTTTGGCAAGCTTGAGACTAAATTTTCTCAAGTGCACTCGTTCTCTAACCCTGATTGGTGAGGTCGCAGCGCTGCGATGGCAAGCGATTTGTTTTCCAATTTTATAACTTTCACAATTTATCAGCCAACTAGCTTTTGCTCGCGACTTCGTCCGCGTGGAAGTCATATCGTACCTCCATACAAACTTTCGCCCTGATTAACCCCTTTGGGGAGGATTTCCGGGATAAAAACTATCCTATCTCCTTCCTCGGTATACATACTAAATTTTATCTTGATTCGTTCAGCGTTTTAAGCGAAGAAGTAGTAACAGACAGACAGACTGAAGAAGTAACAGTTACTTTCGTATTAATGCGGCACGCGATTTTCTATCTTGAGGTCATAGGTTCGATCAGCTGTTAGTATAAATAATATTGTACGAAATAAACAATAAACTTATACAATAAACTTTTATCATTTTTTTTTTCATATTATTTGCCATTCAACAATAACTTTGCGGTGAAGAAATAGTAGTTTATGCAACTGTTACCACTGCTACATAATGAATAATGAGGGACAAAACAAGTATTTAAGACCTAATTATGTATACAGTTGCATGTATACACTACTTTATCTACATGCATATTGCATATCCATAAATCTTCTATCATTGTTCAGTACAGAAGTCGCGCGCGTTGAAGTCTTAATGTAAGCACAAACCTGTAACGTAATATCAACATTACCTTACAGGCAATTTCATTACGGCATCGCTTGATGATATTATGTATTAAGTGTTGTAATGGTGGTCATTTGCTAAGCGTACCTGAACACATTATAGAGGATTTATGATATGGACGTAGATAAACATCGTAACGAAACCGCTCTAATTACAACAAGGTCGAGTTATCCTTATCAGGTGGAAGGTCAGATGGCAGTCACTTTCTAGTTGGTGCCTTAGCGGACCGAGTTCGTTTAGGATATACCTATTTACCTAATCGGAAAAAGGCTAGGAAGATGATGAACTTGCACAATTTATGACAGGTTGATGTGGGTAAGGGTAAGAACATTTTCTGAAACATGCAATGGAAATATACAGTTATTTTCGTTATAATAGGCCGCAACGTATCACGTTTTGGCTGCGGCGTGATGCCCATAATGGAATTTCATACAATATTGAAGGCCTAAGCTGGCAAAGTGACCGTCTTTTGTTTCAAAAGACGCCGCCGACCGACGGCTGCTACTGCAGCGCGAGTTATTATTAATGATTCCTTAGAATTCAATTTGGAGTTTTCTTATAAATTTCAAATTTCAATGATTTTTTCGGTCGTAAAGGGATTGCCTGCCCTCGTATTACTAGACTGATGAGGTCTGTATTTAAACAATTAGTGCGTCTAGTTTTCAGTGAAATGTTTTAATGTGTGACAAAGGGAACAAAGTTATTGCAAAATCAGCACTCGCCGCTTTGCTCTCTTGTTGCACAAAATAACTATTGTGTTCTACCTATAGGTAATGTTTGATAAAGAATGAATTTGATAATTAAAACCTGATACTTTTTGTATCGCAGTCAGTTTTTTTTTTATAAGACATAACACACTCTACTTTTATAAAAAGATAGATCAATTTTAATTGAGCAGTTATTTATACTCAATCCGAAACGTGATAAATGCAACGTCCGGCAGTTCCGAGATAAAGTGAGGCGGTTAAGGGGAGGTATCCCCAACGCAAATGTCCCGCTCTAACACGCGTGACTTTATAATTAACCATCCCGCTCTCTACGCAAGCTCTGCGCGCAGTTTTGTAAATATTTAGCTATAGTCATTAAGCCAATCATTTTATCAAAGCAAACCCTGCTAATTTGTCTATAACTATTTACGATCTTTAATTGAGTACAAAAATAAAACGTAAAATATCAGTAATATAGCCGTAGTATTGAAAATACATTCCAAAAAGGGGTAACTTCGCGATTTTTTTCTATCGAGTGAAATTCATCAGGTCATGTAACTGACTGCGATTTTGACTAGACAAGATCCTTATGTAACACATATATTTTTTTTAGATTTTAAGACACTATATTCTATGTCTCAGATGGTTTTTAAAACTCAAAAGTGGGTAATACACGGCCTTAATATAAAGTTGTAACATGATTCCTCGGCTAAGCCGCAAAAGCACCTTTGAGCGGCGCTTCAGTTTACTTTACCGCATAAATATGTCTTGCAGAATTGCTACACAAATATTTTCTACTAGGGATTTATCCTGTAATTTTGCCATGTTAAACTCGAGGAGGGAATATCGTGTAATTCGTGTAGTTGCAACTTTCGGTGTTTTCTTGATATTTAACCCCTGACGCGTAGCGCAAATGAGGGTTACGTACTATAAGTTTAACATTTGTAAACTGTGGCATCGATGCATCGTAACTCTCTAACGGATGAACCAATTTGAGTGTGTTTGTAATTATAGAAGGCAATAAAACATAATAGTAGTTTATGCAACTGGTACATAATGAGAGGCATTAAAACTCGAGTATGTTTTCGTAAACGAGCCGAAGGCGAGTTTCATAATAAGATCACAGGAGTGTTTTAATGCGTAATTATGTACAGTTGCATATATTAGTTTATCTACACCTACACACATAGGTATCATAAGTACTCTAAGATGGGTTCAGAAGCCGAAGGCAAATGACCTGCATTGCTAGAAGTGCATATTTATAGATGCCAATCTTTAAATTTAAATAAAATATAAATCAAAACAAAGATAAAACATATTTATTAATTAAAATAATAGTAAATAAATAAAAACAACATTTTTTGCACAAGTAACAAAATGGCTGACATGTCGAAATCAGTAGGACCTACTGGAAGCCGAACAAACACGAATGTTTAAAAAAATCATAGACCAAGTAATAGTCCCTATTCTCATATCGTTCGAGCTCAAATGTCGTGCGATATACTAAAATAACATAACGAGCTGAAGTTTTTCGTATCGACTGAATTAGAATTTTCAGTGATACTAGAATAGGGGCCTATTAAATTTTTTTGGTTTTGTATTCTGTAGGATGTTCCAAATTCGAAAATTTTTACGTTATAATGTGTATGTTACCTTTCACCACAGATAAGAAAATTTTCAAAAGTGTAAGTAAAAATAGTTGTTTTCGTATGACATTATTTTAATACAGCCAGACATATGGCTCATAACTCATAACAAAACTGACACATGAAAAATTAAAGCCTTAAGGGCTTAAGATGTTCAACATTAGGTCGTTTACGTAACACTAAAATCAAGAGCATCGAAGTAATATATTCACATCAAAGTCATCAAACATTCTACGTTTTAGTCGGAATCCGCTGTCATATTCATGTTTCCTAAGGAATGGTCCCTTTAGTTATAATACTGGGCATTTTCCGCAAGTCGACATCCAACGTGACTATTTTGCGTGAAAAAGGGGGTAGCGCTACTCTAACCATATAATAGTAGTAGTCCCTTTATTTATATGTACGATTCGCGCGTCGGTTACAGGAGTTTGAACTTTCGATACGGCAGTTACATTCCATATTGAAATGACAGCCGGCTGCCCGCTGCCATTGCTACTGTAATGTGAGTATGAAATCTAAATTCTGTATCGAAAGTTCAAATTCCCATTTCAAGTTTCAATTTATAAGACGCGCGGACCCTGACCGTTCGATAGGAATCCTAAATAAATAAAATCCTACATGATGGGTTCTGTTTCAGGGGATCACTAGCTTTGGCGACGGCTGCGGCAAACGGGGCAAGTACGGCATCTACACACGCACTGCCGGCTACGTCACTTGGATACGCAATGTCATGGACAATCAATATTTCGATGATTGACGAGTCAGCTAGTGATGTAGTAATAATATTGATCAGACATAGAAGTTTTTGTGGCACCTATTGACCTAGGGACTTCCGAACGATATTAATTTAGGTACCTATCGATAAATTGTACCTACATATGACATAGTCACGAATTTTAATTTGGGACCCCCTTAAGGTTGATTGTATAGAAATTAAAGAAAATAGTTTGCTAAATGTGTCATACATTAAAAAGCGTGACCGTACGTATAAGTAGTAGGTAGGTAGGTATATGAATATGCAAGTTGCAAATTATGACAGCATTAAACTGGTTTTGTGTAAGAAAAAACCTTAAACTTAATGTTCCTTTAAAGTTTAAAATCTCTAATAAGCACCGATATATAATATACTTAGATACAACATAGGTACATCATCGATAGAGGTAGATAAAGTGATAAGCATGCAGGTTAGCATAGTAGAATATAAGTAAGTGTTTAAAATAGTTATCGATAAAGTTGATTGTAAAATGAAGTCCCTAGTTAATCATAATTTTTGCCACTAACACTTCTATTTCTGATATTCATTTATTTCAGACACAGGTACACATGTGAAGTTAATAAAACAATAATAACCTTATGTTATGACCTAAAGGGGGTTAGTAAAACAGTAGAAGAGTAACTAACTTGCATACATGGAACTGTCCTAGCAACTGGCAAACACGCTCATGATGCTGTTGAGATGTACCAGTGACGGAAAAATTGCATAATTGCCGCGAACATTTCCTATATTTATTTGCCATTCAATTTTGAACTTTGCTGTTTGGCAATAGGTTACCGTTAAACCGTTACTAAATCGTTTACGACTTTACGCAGTCGCTAGCGAGTACAGTAAAGCAAACATTGCAAACTCATGGTAAGGGTACTATCTAAAGATTTGGTTTTATGGAAGCGACTGATGTTTAGTCTGCCTGCATTTTGGTGTGAGAAATAATTACAAAAAAAGAGCAGTTCCTGCGCTATGAGCGTTTGCCACTAGTGAGAACGCGAGTTGGATTTTTACAAATAAAAAAAAAACAGGGGCTGTGACCCACGTTCCGGCTTTTACCTGGGGGCCGATTTTTGAGTGTAGAACGCTCGACTTTTCACTCGACATCTGTCAAAATATCATAGGTTTTTGACAGATCTCGAGTGAAAAGTCGAGCGTTCGACACTCAAAAATCGGCCCCCAGATCCAACAATTTCCGTCGCCATACGGCAACGCAGATAGCATTTTCGGCACATTTGGACCAGTTCAGAACCGGACGTACTTAGTTCAATAATATATATACATTTTTTTTTAAGTTATCTGTTATCTGCCTTCAATTCTTAATTAAAGTAGTTGTATTAAGGTCGGGACAATACTAAATAAATAAATATTTGTGGACAATCTTACACAAATCAACTTAGTCCCAAACTAAGCAAAGCTTGTACTATGGGTACTAAGCGACGATATACATACTTATATAGATAAATAAATACTTAAATACATAGAAAACATCCAAGACCCAAGAACAAATATTCGTGCTCATCACACAAATAAATGCCCCGGCCGGGATTCGAACCCGGGACCTCCAGCTTCGTAGGCAGGGTCACTACCAACTAAGCTAAAGCGGTCGACTAATTTAATTAAAGAGTTATGCGTGCAAGGTATGTGAGACGTGAGACGTGATGGGGCGGCATTGGCATGTGCTGAATGTCAGTATGGCTGGATCACGGGAGAATTTGAAGGTTTAAATTACGCCTTTTTAATACCGGGTACTGTGTGGTATTTATCATAAAAGAATAGCATTTAAAGTCTAACGGGATGATGAATGATTCCAACGCGGACGAAGTCACGGTAGTACTTTAATATATAAGTCCACATCATCATAAGAGCTAAACTCTCGTCGGTGGAGTAATGTCCATTCCATTCTTTTCCAAAATTTCTGCTTAAGAGGACTTACAAGTTTTAAAATGTTTTATTTCAAATTATGACAATAAGTATTGATAATACCAATAAGGTGATTAAAGGGTACGATGATTTTATGAAACATTTAGTACATAGTAACAGAGCCTTTTTTTGATTTTGTTACTACTACACACATGTAGTAAAATTTGAGCCAAAAAAACTGTCTTTAGCTTGAAAATGGTCGGAGTGATGTTCGAAACGATATTTCTTAATGAACAATGCATGTACATTTAAAATTTATGACATTATGTCGCAATAGTCCTGTTCTAGCGAGAGCGATGAGAAAATAACAAAATACAAACAGAAAACTACATAAATAGGTATATGAGTGTTTTATAACTGATAAGGGCTCTTTAAGTAATCCTTGAATAAAACTTCACGCACCGATGAGCTTCTCGCTAGTAAGGAATTTATTGAGCGTAACCTTTGCACTTTCGTCTCAAAAGAGGCCTCTTACGATCCTTAGCTAGGTTAGTCTAAGCTCTGTCTGAAAGACAAAAAAGTGCTTACTTAGTCCGATGGCTCAGCGACCCGAAGTGGAATTTGGCTTCCGATTCGAGTTGGCGCCACCGCGCTCTGTTCTGTGCGATCTCCTCCCAGTTTTTTTCAGCGCCTTCTTTCTCCACTTCGTCCTTCCAGCGGTAGTTAACCATTTGGCCGACCACTTGGCCGTCCCGCGTAGGCCTTTTTCACCGCCCTGTCGGCCGGCATCCTCTCTAGGTGTCCACGCCAACGGAGTCTCGCTGACTTGATTTCATCAATAATATTGGGCTCGGACACCAATATCTTCCAACTCCTGGTGATTCAAGCAAGCCGTTATCTCGACCCCCATCCATCAGGATTTTTAGTATATTGTTAAGGACATCTTTCCCTACAACTATGCCAAAATCCGCTTATACCTACTCGAATTATTTCCGACAAGTTTAGCTTAATTTACTGAATCATGAAGTGAGTGAATAATGAATATGTATAATGATTAATGTATATGTATGTACATGTATATTTTAGTATGATCACTTTGCACCTCAGGAGGTTAGTAAATATATGTATAGTTGAATCTTTTGGGATGACCTTGACATATAAGGATATGGATTACTTTGACACAAGTTGGCCAACTCAAATAATCTTAACACGTTCCCTGTCCAATGTGGGGTCATGAACCTTTGTTTCAGGAGTCCATGCTTCCATTGTGGGGCCACATCCCCATACTGAATGCATAGTCCAATTGTCAGTTGGACTTGTATCAGATCGTTTTGTACGAGGACAGTGAACGTGTTAAGTATATATACAAGTATGAAAAAGCAATCAATTGCAATTCTCAAATCTATTTCTGAGTGTGTTTTTGGGATGCTCTTAATCGTATTTGCTTTACTATGACAGATATTATAAAATTAAACAAAGAGATATATACCCATGGCACTTCAAAAAATACTAACTGCGCATAAAAAAAAGCTAATTTGCAAAGCACAACGCGGTTTTGATGTGGAATTAGTATTTTTGCAAAGATGCCGCCATTATTTTATTGTAATTTATCATGCATTGTAGGTGAATAATCTTTGTTTATTTATTTTCTCGCAATCCAAGTGAAAAGTAGAGTCTGGTAGTCGCAGTCGCAAGCTCCTGAAATTGCTTCCTTCCCGGCCACGGCAATAATGTATTGTTTTTCGATTATGCCGAATTTAAGAGCTCGTATTACTTTTCAAAACATTGCTTCTGGTTTCTAATAAAAGTCTCTCTATGTTTTTATTCGCTTGTTTTCTTTATTACCTTCCTTGTAGCAAAATGCTGAATTGATTAGAGTGGAACAAAGACTGTCTGGTTAAGGCTGGCTGCAGACGCACGGAATTCCGTGACGTTATGTGGAGAAAAATACTGTCAATACTTCAAGATAGCTAAAATTCGGCTTGGCAACATTCAGAAACGGATTCAGCAGGCTTTTTTACTTCGAAAAAGTTATATTGCCAAAATGGCTCACAAAATGCCTTTCAACTTGAAATAATGTCATATAACTACCAGTTTAAAAAGACAGTAACAGAATAAGTAATAATAATAGTTTAGTAATTTTTCACTTCTCATGCTCGAAAAGTGTGTCATATATATTAGACTTGTGAAGCGGGGCTAAAGTAGTACATTTAAGCGCTAGGGAAAATATGTATTACATATTTATGATTTACAAAACATTTTAATTTGACCAATCAAAATACTTCACCTATTAAATGCACCAATCACAGAACAGTAATTTGTCAGATAAAAAAATAATTCGTAAAAATATCAACCAACCAGAATACAGCTGTACTAAAATCGACCAATCAGGAAAGACGTTTTTCAGTTCTCTAAAGATTAAGCGGTGTCTATGGTCAAAGCAAATGCGCCTCTTAAAAGAAAAAAAAGCGCATGTTGCTTCTCTTTAATTAATATAGCAAAAGAAAGGGAGGCGAATACGCAAAGCGAACACGCACAGCGAGGCATGGTTCTAGCCTTAGAAAAAAAAACACGCTGTCAAATTAGGCAATTGTCAACTCATAGCTCCTACGCTGACGCACACATACACATTATGCATGTATGTATAGCTCCCTCGCGCTCGTGAGATAAAAGTACTCTACTTACATCATAATTTTTTTTTATTTTTTTTTATAATTTGTCATGACTGTCATGAGATTAAAGAGCGTATTAGATAAGGCATTTTGTTCAACTTAAATACATTCCATCTATGGTTTTAATAGATCTTTGCGCGCGAGGATACCCGGATGTGCATGCTTTGAGGAGTTTGAGGTTTGAGGTTTTCTGTGCTTATAAGCTGCACCCAGACGGTGTTGCATGACGGCCTGCGCCTCAGCGAGGGAAATAGCGCAAGAGTGGGCGATAAAGACTCATAGCTCGAAACGCACTGACAGCGGTGGCGGCGCAGTGCGGAGGCGGTGCCGGTTGTAACATTTGAACTAATATGAAAGGGTCCGCACAGAACGCTTTTTCCCGGCCGGTTTTCTGTGCGGACCCTTTTATATTCGTTCGAATATTACAACCGGTACCGCCTCCGCACCGCGACGCCCCGCTCCGCTACCGCTGTCAGTGCGTTTAGAGCTTAAGAAGAAAAAGTAACAGGAGATTATTTTGATCTACTTTGTAGGTAGATAATTGATGATATTTAGTGATAAGATAAATGAAACATTTTTATTCTAATTCAATAACAATACTTTACTCAAAAACAAATAATCCTTGAACGTAATTATTAAAAAGAACCCGACAGACAAAACACAAGTTAATAAAAGTGTACAAATGAGTAAAAAAACTGATTAAATATTTGACAGACATGCCTCGTATGTTAAAAGTAAAATATAAAATAAATTTTACGTCCCAATCAAAAGTCTCGTCGACACAATTATTACTTCGCACATCTCACTATGTATACCTAGCGCAATATATTGTTGTGTATAATGATCTAAAGCAGCGGTTGGCAACAGGCGGCCTGCAAGCCTTAAGGCTTGGTCACACTGCGTTGCGCGACGTCCGCGCGATGCGACCGCTGCGCGCCGGAACGTATGCTAACAGGTTAGCGACGTCACACAGGTTGCGCGACGCGAACGGGACGATTTCATAGATTTTGGCGCGCAGCGCAGCGTCCCGCTTGCGTCGCGCAAGCGGTGTGACCAAGCCTTTATTGATAACCAACCTTTTTTTTTATTAATAATGGGATTGCTCTTGGCCAGCATCTAGCCTGATAGAGCTACAAATTATTAACATGTGCGGCCCGCGACAATTTCGTTAGCTATGTGGCTCTTGGCTGCTAAAAGGTTGCCGACCACTGGTCTAGAGTCTAGCTAGACGTCAAAAGCCGCCTCCGCGTCATCAGGCTCGCGCGCTACTTCCATGACCCAAGGAAGAAGGCGCCAGACACCGGTGTACAGGGCGGACTGGGGACCCCATGGCCGACGTTCCTCCTGGAATCATTTTACAAGCTTTTATTTAAGGCAAGGCAGTCCCACTGCAGACGTCCTGCTCTAACACGAATGAGTTTACAATTAACCATCCCGCTCTCTACGGAAATCTGCGCGCAATTTTCGTGAATATTTAGTACATATTGATTGATTTTTGAAATACTGGATCATTTATCAAAAATCTATCAGGTTATTGTGTTAGAACAATAAAAAAGCTACCCTTTTTGTAAAGAAAAACGTATCACTGCCGATGGCAATTACGAAATAATCAGCATGTAAGTTTATTTTTACGATGATATTTAGATTTTTTTTACAGAGTTACCAAAGCATTTTTCAATATTTTGTTCGGTTATTGTGTTACTTTCTTTCTTTCTCAATCTACAGTAATTTTTGTGTAGTGTAATTCTATGTTATTTCTTCACATTCTAACCTCAAACTTTAATATTTTGGACTATTCGTGAACTGGCCTGGCCTTAACTTGCAAAAGTTGCAATGTGTGTAAATACACTCACGAGCAAAGATAATGCATACTTTGTATTGAACTTCCATAGAAAGTGTACCCGTTATTTTTGCTCTTGAGCGTAATTACCAGAGCTGGGCAGGGGTGAGCCATTTTTACGTCAGTAATGCCAATTGTAGATATTATTATAGATACTCCTTAAAAAATATTAAACGAAAATGAAACTTTATTCAATGCATTATGTACAAAACGAGTAGATACTAAGTTTTTATTGTATACTTAATTCTCTTTGTGATTGAAATAAAGAACTAAGTTTTTTTTTATTTTCTATTTTCAACGCATTTTAACGTAAAGATCGTAGCAGAAAGGCAGCCTAAATAAAATAATTTCATTAGTTATTAAATTACACCACATCTATCATTTTTTATGTCCATGTTATGCAAACTCTGAAAACAGCTTACCCCTGCCGAGCTCTGATAATTACACTGTTTATTCATGTGGAATCTTGCAACTTAATTTTCAAGCAGTTTCTGGTACCCGATTGAGTTGAAGTTTTGCATGTGAATATTTTTAAGTAATTGTAAGCCCTTCTTTGCCTGAAACACAGTGTTTCCTAGCTCAGGCACGTACTATTTATTTAGCAACTAATTGTAAGCTCCTAGCCTATAGCTATTATTATTGTCAACATGTTTTTCAATAATTATTCTTATTCTTATACTTATGTAAGTTCGGTGACAACGGAATATTATGGTACCATCGGGCTGTTCTGATGATGGAGACAGAAGGTGACCATAGCAACTCCTACTACACAAAACTCATTGTGACCGTCTCCACGAGTTGGAAAGAGTTGACGACTGTGAAAAAAAAGTACAGTCGGGAATAATAGCTTGTACCAAAAATGATATTTTTGACAGAAACTTATTTACTTTCAGACAAACGTACCAAACGCAGCACATACTCATAGGTAGGTACATCTATACCCTGTTTTAGGGTTCCGTACCCGAAGGGACAAAACGTTGTTTTTAAGTTATTAACGTATGCTTATATAACGTATGCCTATCACTAATTTAAATTATCATTTTATTATAGCTCGTAATGAATTAATATTTGACATGAGTATTATGTAATTTATGTATGACGACGTATGTTGAATGCAAATAAACGATATGATATGATATGATGATATAGTAAAATACATAATGCTTCACCCTTCCAAGGTCCTTGTACACAGATAAGATAAGATAAGATAGGTTGCAAATAAAGATTACTATTACCAACCCTCGTCATCGGAATCGTTTGTTCCATTAAAACTTGGCCTAGTGAGAATACTAGTTGTCAGCCAATTTAAACGGCTGACACTTTAAAAGTGCTGCCGAAGCATAGAAAGGACTTAATTTAAAGATCATGCTGAGCTAGATAACGGGAAGCTGAAAATTGCTTGGGCTGGCCGGGGAAAATCAAACTATTGAACTGCAATTCTTGCTGTAGAGCTTACCAGCTACGCTTACCGTACTTTGGGAGCTATTGCATAGTGATTATTGTTACGCGAAACTCCCAAATTTATGCAGTATCGCGTGAATATTAATGAATATTCATATTGTGCGCAACAAGCGAACCAGGAAGAGGGAAGATCGCTATTGTGTGCGGGTTTTTTTTAACCTGACTGTGGCCTTACAGCGCGGGTCCAATAAAGCGTTAGGAGTGCGCGGTTAGATAGGAGTGCGCGATTGGATTGGAGTGCGCGGTTGGATAGGAGTCGCAGCACGTCAGTTAATCTTCTATAATGGCGCTCGCATAGTGACGATATATCCCGATAAAAGTACATCCCGTTGCTGCTATTAATTCTAATGAATTTTTACGCAAAATTCGTACAACAATCGGTGATTATATTGATAATACAGTATTGTGATCAATATTAATATACCGTTATACCCCGGTATATGGTACAGGTCTCTCCTAATCTATTTCTGTGTACGTTTTCTGAGGTTATAGAAGCTTTTTATTGAGTACAATCGGAGGCGTCGCTACAGTTATTTTAGACATTACTTACTGACTTAAGTCCCAGGTTAATGTTAGTAAAACGTGCTCAGCCATTACTCATTTTACATAGAGTCTTGCCGGTTAGACATTAAGGTTGGCATTCGAATGAATGTTCTCACAAATAAAGTTCATGTGGAATAATTTCACCAATATTAATTTCCACTAATTGCCAATTTGGGGTGGCCATTATGATTGTGGTGGTGAAGCTATTTCGGTTTGTTTAACCTAAAAGTTATCGCAAACGAGGGTGAGTCTCATCGTTAAAGTTAATTGATGTCCACACCGGCCCAAAAGTGAAAGTTAAGGAATTCAGAGTGCAACTTAGTTGCAACTTACTGGTTTTGTCTGTATTGTTTCTTTTTCTTCTCTTGTGTACAATAAAGTATTTACATACATACATACATACATACTTGGGCTGGTTTTCCACTAGAGCTATGCTATGCTGCGAGGATGCGCTACGAGCTATGCGACCGTTTCCACTAAAACTACGCTATGTAGCTGTGCGAGGTAGACGCGCTATGAAGATGCGCAGCCGCGAGGTAGCTGTGCGAGGAAGATGCGCAGCTCGAGCTAAGCGATGTATCGACAGCGGGCGCGGGGAGTGGCAGCGCGGTGAGGGGGGAAGCGCTCACGCATCCGTAGCGCGCATTCGTAGCACGCATCCACAGCACGCATCCATAGCACGCATCCGCAGCTCGTATCTTTCCATATGAAAAACATATCTTAGCTGAACCCTTTTCCACCAGAGCTATGCTATGTGAATAAAGGAATGTGATTGGTGGATTTCAAACGCATCCATAGCAACGTAGCATAGCATAGCTCTAGTGGAAAACCAGCCTTAAACTTATCGTGGACTTCGGTTTACTCTATATACATGGGTCAATAAGTGTAAAAATAATTAAAGTCAAAAATAATCACTCGAGTCGTTAACAATCCTGGCCCGGTCGGTGTGGACAAATTAAGAACATGTTAAATTTTGAAATGAGAATCGCCAATGATCGGTAAGGACAATTTAAAGCCGAAGGTCGTTGGTTCGAACTTCAAAATAACTTAAGGCAAAGCAGTCCCAATGTAAACGTCCCGCTCTAACACGCGTGAGTTTTTAATTAACCATCCCGCTCTCTACAGAACTCTGCGCGTAGTTTTCGTAAAAATTTAGTACATTTTGATTGATTTTTGGAATACTGGAAATCATTTATCAAAAATCTATCCGGTTATTTTGTTACAACAATAAAAAAGCCCTTTTGTAAAAAAAACCATATATCACTGCCGTTGACAATTACGAAATAATCAGCATGAAAGTTTATTTTTACGGCGATATTTAGGATTTTTTCACAGAGTTACCAAAGCATTTTTCAATATTTTGTTCGGTTATTTTGTTACTTTATTTCTTTTTCAATCTGCAGTAATTTGAGGGTAGTGTAATTCTACAATATTTCTTCACACTCTAACCTCAAACTTTAATATTTTCGTCGATTCCTGAACTGGCCTCGCCTTAATATGTCATCATCATACAACGGCTGATTCAATAACTCATAATATGTAACGATACTAGTTACATTTAAATGAACCTTACCACTGCAGACGGTTTGGTGCAAGCTAACTAAGGTTATATTTTCTCAAAAAATGCAATTAAATATGAGAATTATAAGAAAACTTTTAATGAAATTCTAATGTGAATCCTTAGAATTTCATTAATAGTTTTCTATGATGAATGCGTTTGCGTAATAAACCAGCTGGCGCCGTCTCCTATTTCCGGGGCAAGCCCGTAACCAGCGCGTAACGGAAACAAAAGACGGTCACTTTGCTGGCTTTCAATGTTGTATGACATTCCATTATGGGCCGCTCGTAAACCGCACCCGAAAATTGATACCTACTTCGCAGCCTATTATAACGAACATAATGTTAAAATATGTCTGTAAATTTATTTTCAGTACAATAATCTAGTACATTACAACAAGGGCGGTAAAACAAAGAATGTCTCAGATCACAGGTATTTGACCGATTTGAATATGCGATCTGAGGCTTTCTTTAATACCGCCCGTGTTAAGTACAAAATTTTATGTCACCCCCTGGCCAGGAAGTGGGATTTCCCGCGCGCGGAGCATGTGATAATTGCCGCTTTATGGCCAGATGTGACATAAATAGTTTTACTAACTACTAATACTAAAATACGTATATTATTAGCGTACTTAACCTGTAAATACAGAGCTACTAGTTTCCCTTCGACTAGTAGAAGCCCGCCGTGCACCGGATCGCTCTCTTCCTTCGTATATGGCGGCAGCATCAGGCAATAGATGTTGCTAGTGCCGTCCCCTTCTCGGCGTTTGTCCGTGCTAATCAACAAAGAGTAATGTAGGATCATTTCTTGTTTTAATTAAAAATGGGATTGTTCTTTGCCAGCATCTAGCTACGGGGCAAATATGAGGCTGACGGTGCGAGCTCACAAAGGAGACGCCTATTCACTCGTGCTTTGTTAAGAGTGAAAACACGATTTGCAAAAAATTCTCGATACTCGTAGTTACTTTTATTTTTCAAACATAACCCTTTTTTCGATGTCTTTGTGTTTGATCTTTAAAACCCTCCCATTTTTAACAATGATTTTTGGTTTAATAGTTGTAAAATGATAAGTTCTCAAACCTGATAAAAAAGACTATCCTTATAAATGTACACGTGAGAATAATAACCATCAATATTTACAAAAAACACGCGCGAGCTTCCGTAGAGAGCGGGATGATTAATTGAAAACTCACGCATTTTGGAGCGGGACTTTTCCAATGCCATCTACGCCCTTTTAAAAAGGTCCAGGTTATATGAACTGGGAAATACAGACGCCAGCAGGGAGTTCACAACCTCAGCAGTGTGCATTAATAAAACATCCACATCAAACTCAGTTCGTTCGTTTCAGGGGGAATAGCAGCGTCTTAACACTTTCACGGCCAAGATTTTCGTAGTCGTACCGAGGAGGTACCTACTAGTAGAGCCCCCGCTAGCCGGGCTCCTGGCTATGTACTGCAAATTTCTAGACTTTTCTACACCGTACAAACCAAAGTCTAGAAGCAAACTGCGGCTCACAGTGTATACAATTATAAAATAATACATTCTAGTTGCTTACATGTTTCGGATGTTGACTGTAAGTACTTATTTACTGTAGCTGCTGCTATTCGTACAAGATGGTTTGATGATGAAGATGAAAGCAAGGCGGCCATAGCAGCTCCATAATTACCAGTACATAAGATATGCTATGCGTATCGTGTGTGGTCTTATTAAAACCTCAAAGAGGGTTGAAAATTGTGTGAACACAATCAAGAAAATTGTCATGCCTACAATGCCAACAACGCCTATAGCTATAGGCACCTGAATTTAAACGTTGTCAAGCTGATGCGCCCGAAAATTTAAAAATTAAACGCAGGTGATTTGATCTTATAACACAATTTTTTTTCAGATGTGATTGGTTCAAATTCCATCTTAGGCGTTTAATTTTTCAGTTTGATTGAAAACTAACGCCTATCTCGCTACTCTCGCTAGGTGTTTTGTGTAACAAAATTAAATTTTTTTTTGTTCTGAATTAAAAAATATATATTGATTATGAAGTACGTTGACAAAGTCAGCTTCTTGCTTTACTCTAAAGTTTATATTGAATCCTTTATGGAAAATGAGTTGGGGTGTGGGTGTCACTGTACATGAAGAATTGGCGTTCAAAGGGTTAGTGACTGATCATAATTACCTGTAAGCAGAACTGCCTGGACATGTATCGTGATAGACCAGTGCGTCATACACCGCGAGAGGCCAATGCGGTAGCTTTTCCGTCATGTACTTCGTTCCGTATCTAAATCAATAGAAAAGATAATACTATTTGTATTCGCTATTTTACATAGTCGCTTTCGAATCGCTTTTATGGTGCCATCCGAACCAGTTTTTATGATGAACAGACTGTAAAATACAATACCTACATTACCTGTCTAAACCCCAGCCTACAGCAGAAGCTACTGAACCCCCCGGCTGCGTCAAAAACTGGTGTGACATCAATGTGACAGGCGACCATCGCGGGCAGGAGTCCATGGAATCCGTAACTTGAATCAACCCTACAAATACCAAGAATTATACGTATTAATGACAATGGGACCAACTTAGGACCAACTTTACGTCCGCTTAACTGAGACCGCGCGGGAAGTAGGGACCCGCCGCTCGCCACCCATCCGCTACCCTTTGACGTCTTCCCTTGCCCCTGTCCCGTCCCGTCACACGCGGTCTCAGTTAAACGGTACCCTTTTAGAAAGCATACCCTTTCAAACAAGAGAATAATTTTCACAATGTAACTAGGTATCTGATAGTTCGAGTAATCGATGAATGGATTGAGAACCTCTTCCTTTTTTGAAGTCGGTTGATAATGTGAAAAGCGATTCGGTGCAAGAGTGATTCAGTGTAAAATTAAGTTAATTACTCGACTTTGGCCTTTTAAATTACACCCGATATTTATTTAGTTTTATAAATAAAGACAAGAAAGCATTAGGTACTGAACTTTTGCTTGTAATTCCTCAGTCGTTTTCAACGTAATTTCCAAATTGAATTTGCCGAAATCAATTGTGAATAATTTTTTTACAATGCATAATTACTCGTATTAATTAATAATTTTGAAGGCAGTTTGGAAAATAACGGAGCCTCCGTTATATTTTATAAGGTTTATACCACTTCGGTTTTTATTTATTTATTTATGGTTTCTAAACACGGGAGCGCTCCATTAGTAACCAATCAAAGTGCATGTGTGTATGGGTGACCCCATACGAGAATTGACAACGGCCGACGTTCATTCATTGTTATTTTATCTCACCTATATTATAGAGCAGTTTTCTAACTTGATCCCTAGGGTTGAAGTCTGGATGCACGATACTCCGTTTCACGTAAGCGATGCGCTTAGGTTGTCGCCAATGCTCACCGCAGTACGTCACAAACGCTGATCTCGCGTGGAGGTAGTTAACCAGGGTGTGGCGTGACAGACAGGAACCAGCGGCTAACAGCCAGTGCGGGCTGATACCAGCAGCGTCGCAATGCGTCTGAAAGGTTTATAATTTATTGCAGGACCTGACTATCTTCCTGTAGGAAAGTTCGCGTACGGAGATTTCGATTGACGTACTATGCCAAAATTGGTAGGAGTTGGTGAGATAGGCCTTCCGCTTGACTCAAGCGGATCCTGGGCGGAATAAGAGGGCAGACCTCGAAGTGTACTGTGTAGTGGAAGGGCATCCCCCTATGTACCTTAGGTCGTATAGGGCGGTTGTTTCTAATTAAATCTGTACTGGTCGAAAAGCAGCCAAGTTGGCATCCAAAAAGTTAGGTGTGCTCAATAGAGCGAAGCGGTACTTCACCCCGGGACAGAGACTTCTATTATATAAGTCACTAGTCCGTCCCCACATGGAGTATTGCTGTCACCTCTGGGCGGGAGCACCTGGATACCAGCTTGGGCCTTTTGACTCGCTTCAGAGACGTGCTGTGTGAATTGTAGACGATCCCAAACTCATAAGCGATATTGAACCGTTAAGTTTAAAGAGAAACTTCGCCTCCTTGTGCGTGTTCTATCGCTTGTATAATGGGTTGTGCTCCAAAGAACTGTTCAACATGATGCCCACGGCCGCTTTCTACCATCGCACCGCTCGCCGTCGGCAGGGCATTCATCTTCACACCTTAGAACCTAAATGGTCGCGTACGGTACGGTTTAAGAGGAATTTCCTCCCTCGCACGCTCCGGTTGTGCAATGAGCTCCCTGCCGAGGTTTTCCCGAGGGACTACAATATGGGGGTCTTCAAGAAAGGAGTGTATAAATTTTTAAAAGGGTCGGCAACGCGCGTGTGACTCCCTTGGGGTCGCAAGCGTCCATAGGCCGCGGTGACCGCTTACCATCAGGCGGGCCGCACGCTTGTTTGCCGCCGACGTGGTATAAAAAAAGCAGACCAAAAGGACAAAAAAATAACGGAAGGTGAGTAAGGAAGAACCCTGTAGCCTGTTTCCCGTCCGCTATTCTATGACGTCACGAGGGACCGACGGAGTTACTCAGAAGGCCTGTAAGTGTAATGTAATATATTATTCTGTATTCTTAATTCTTATTTATTGGAAAAAGTTACCTGTGTCGGTTTATAGACGTACACAGATGCAAACGGGTAAGTGGACCAAGGAGCCACTGCTGTTTTGGTCATGATTTCCGATTTCGAAAATATACTCTCACTTGGGAACATTGAAGTATCGTTTACTATTGACATGGGAAACGATTTCCGAACGTCGTTGCCTTTTATTTGGTTTGACTTTGCTGAATTAGTTTCTTCTTTAAACGACCTTCTAATTTTGTAACTATTTTTTGTCTCTATTTTTGTTGCATTTGTGTTCCAGTGCCTCATTTTGTTGTTACGATGACTATTTTGTTCCATTTTCTCAGACATGAAATCATTCAACTGGTTCTCAATTTTACTGCTGTCGTTCAATTTTAGTTTTCTTGACGGTTTTAATGTATTAGTGTCATACATTTCAAAGAATTTGACTCTATCATCAGACGTGGATACCGTGGTGGAGGTAGCAGCTCTTCGATGCAATACAGGTATGGTACTTGTTGGATCACTTTTACTCGTGCTAGTCGGCACTCGAGAATATTTAACATATAAAGTAGTTCTAGTTGGCACTCGAGAACTTTTTAAATATTCATTTACTGTAGCAGATTTTGGACCCAATACTGGTATGTTACTTATAGAATCACTTATTCTTGTTCTAGTTGGCACTCGAGAAATTTTTAAATATTCATTTGTTGTAACAGCTCTTCGGCCTAATACAGATATGTAACTTATCGAATCACTTGTACTTGTTCTAATTGGCACTCGAGAACTTAAATATGCTTTTTCTGTATCAGCTTTTCGATCTAACAAAGGTATGTTACCAATCAAATCTCTCACACTGACCTTATTTTTCGGTTTACCCTTTTTATCAATTACAGAGTTATTGAAAGGTTGAAAATAAGGGTACAGCGGAAGGCGAGGATTCTTGGAAAAAAGTTCCTTTTGGGTAGTTATTAATTCTTGTCTCATATATGGCTCTTGAACATGATATGAATCAATAGAAGGGTCAAAAAACAGTGTTCTGCTTGCTTTGAAATGATTTACTTTCATCATTTCGTTGTTAGTGGCTAACCTCTCTAAACTTTTCATTTTAGTATAGCCTTGGCTTTGGTCTCCATTAAAATATTCGAATTCGATATAACTCGGAGTTTTTGATTTAGCTAAGTAACGAGGAATCAAAGAAATGTAACTTCTTTTTGAAACAGGTGTAGTTGTGGTTTGCAAATAGAAATACTTAACATTACTGTTATGTTTCTGATCGGTTTCTGACCTCTTCCATTTCAAAGGAAGAGAATGTGTGGGTGATGTGTTTTTTTTATAGCGATCATCCTCGTTTGCATTATTGAATAAATATTGATCTTTCTCCCGTATCACTGGGCCATTTTGCAGTCCCTTGAAATTGTTCCTGGCCAAATCACTTGCAAAACAATGAAGTATCGCATGAGTTACAAATATTATAACTAGGTATTTTATATGATAATGTAACCCCATTTTACACAGGGAACAAAATATCTGTGCGCTTCAAAACAAAACATTATTTAAAAATTAGGCTAACAACCTAACGAATTTTACAATACTTGTTTTCGAAACATCATGGATGACTGATACAAAGAGAATATAATCACTGACGTTTTAATAATAACACGGACTGATAATTTGGTTGACATAATCATGTTTTGAAGAGACTTGACTAAAAAGGAGGGAGGTTTTTATAACGTACAGTCAGCTGCAGAGAAAAGGCACTCCGCCTGCATACAAGTTTGTAGGCACCATAAAAACAATTAGTCAAATAGCATATTGTTGTCTGTGACCTACAACAGGCATGGTACATAATTAAAACACAATTTGACAGCTAGAGAATTCACAACATGACTAAACGTATTGATTTAAACTTACACGATTTTCACACATTATTATTGGGGAACGGGACTTAATCGCGATTAAGTCCCGTTCCCCAATAATAATGACTAAACGTAGTGATTTATATTCTCTTTGAACATGACATCCAGTTCCCACTCGCATAACACGTGCTCTATCTTTCCTACCTTAATTTCCGTCTTCTTTGATACCGTTGAAACAGGCTCGCTCAGGTATGAATGTATGATTGGACTTTGTAGGGGTCTAGGGGACAAACGTTTGATTCTCTCTAAATAACTGTTAAAATTGACAATATTTGACATATTAAGAGTATATTTATTATGAATAACTCTGTAGCTGTAGGAGAGTTAAACTTGAGTTTATCCCACTTGTGGATTTTGGTGTTTTTTGTGATCCTCCATCGTTTGTTTTGACATGCAAAGTCCTACGAGAATTCATTGCTGAGGTAACGATTGTGTAAAAGAATTTACAAAGTATGCCAAAAATTAAAAAATATTATCTTCGAAACGGTTTCTTCTTATTTTATATTATTGGGCAGAATGCATTTGTCAGTTGTGTTATGAACGACTGCTGAAGTCATCTTTCATCTTCGTAAATAGAAACGGCGGTTCTTATAAGATATCGAGCTAAAAATATATTAATATTTCGACAATATGCACACACAACAACAATAAATAATGATGTTTATGGTTGATTCTTTCTACTACCGAAAAAGATTTTTAGGTGCAAATAAAAACCGATTTGAGACGACCGTGTCTTTGCCGTCTTGTAAAATCTACTTTTCTAGATTAATACCCTTATACACCAATTATACACTAGCGGCACATCAGATTATAATAATAAACTCGACTGTACACGTACACCAAAGAGTAGAGTAAGTTGATTTACACTCAACCTCTGTACGTTTATGTAGGTGTTACCAGATGAAAGTACCAATGAAAACATGACATTTGCCATTTGATCACTTTTTAGGGTTCCGTAGCCAGCATGGTTAAAACGGAACCCTTATAGTTTCGGTCTGTCTGTCTGTCTGTCCGTATGTCACAGCCGATTTACTCGGAGACTATAAGTACTACAATTATGAAATTTGGTAGGAAGGTGCATCCTATAAACCGCTACATAAATGTAATGTGAAAATAGAAAAAAAAAAATTTTGGGGGGGGGGGGCACCATACATGTAACCGGGGGATGAAAATTTTTTTTTCATTGCAAGTAGTTGTGAGCGGTATTTTTGGATAGGCTTTTAAAAATAATATCGAGGTTACTCAGAAAGTTTTCCTTTTAAGGCAATCGTTGGTGAGATATTAGCTTCCAAAGTTGTACCTACAAAATGTGTCCCCCCCCCCCTCTAATTTCCAAACTATGAAGATTAAAATTCTGAATAAAATTGAGGTGGTGTACAATAATAAATACTTTCAAAGAATTTGGTTTGAACAAGATGGGATTAAGGGTTCTTGAGTTTTCACTGAAAAACTGTCTTGCCCAAACAAAAGGACGACGTAACAAAACGTAAGTGCCATGGCTTCCCTATGAAGATACTACCTTTTTAGATTCAAGGTATTAAATAGTGTTTTTAAAAGTGGACTGCTAGGTGTCGGGTACGGAACCCTTCGTTGTGCGTGATCTGACACGCACTTGGCCGGTTTTTTTCTCATATTAAAGAAAGGGATGCAAAAAGATTATTTACGAAAAAAGGACAAAGATGATCGATTAAAACCTCTTTTAATTATGACATCTAGACCAACTAAAATTTAAATTTGATAGTTATAATAAACATTCATTTGTACAAGACAAGTCAAATTTACTAAAGTTTCAAAATTTATGGTAAGTCCATTTATATTATTTAAATTCGTATTAATTTAGGTACTAGGTACGGTACAAACTGTATAGGCTTATGTGTGACTTTCATCACTTTTATTCGTTAGTCCGCTGTGTGTTGTTCGAATTTAAATTTGTCGCTAAATAATAATCCGTGTTAAATATCAACGTACGAAACTGGGGAAGTACTTCCACCTTACAGAAGACATCTTTATATTATTAGTATGGATGGATGTATTACGAGTCGTTTCTTGTTCCATGGTTGTACGACTGCCCGTGCATGAAATGCTGTAAATGTAATAATTGGTCATGTAAATATAACAATTGCTTATAGGTAGTGCTTTTATCTCACGAGAGCGGGTGAGCCATGGTTGTGTGTTAAACTACACATGCACATTGTCTCTGTGTGCGTCAGCGTAGGACCTATGAGTTCACACTGTCTATGTGTTTGTATGTGTAACATATATGGCTAATAACCCGCGCTCGTGAGATGAAAGTGCTATACCTAAGTAGTTTTAGTATTAATTTAATTCTTTTTATTTATTTCAGGTTTTTAACTGATAAATTAGCATCAAACAGTAAAAAGGTGAGATTAGATTCTTAAACTTCTGTCTCGCCTGTTCCTCTTGCCGCTTCGGCTAAACTCGACTCTGGCACACCTTGTGTTGTGTTAAATGATTTAGTCGAAATCGTTATTAAATTTCATTGTAGCAAAATTTCGGATCGCATTTTTTCTCGATCATAAATTTTGCAGTCATTCAAATTATTCGGCTACTATTTTACACAAGTTATATTCATTAGTCGCGTTTTTCCGCGAGTTGCCATTTTCTTTACAGTTTTTTTACCAGAGTTTTATTTTCGTGTATCGAAATTCCGTGCAGTTTTTTTTTCCATTGCTTGTTATTTTTTATAGAAGCAAATTTTCTTTGTTCAATTGTCGATTCATTCATCATGAATCTTAAATAAAAAGCAAAAACATTCCATTAATATCGTTTCAGTATAAATAAATTGGAATTTATATTGGCACGATATTAATGAAATATTTTTGCTTTAACGAAGATGGACAGATACGCTTTAGCATTTACAATATTTACCTATATAAGGCGCTACACTGAAAAATTTGGAGACTTTGAAACGCTGTCCTGCTCAGACTAGCAAACAGTAGGGGCTGATTTTAAGATATATGATTCTTGACTATATGATTGTGGTACTGACAATAGCGAAACATGATTGCTAAAAATTTTCTCGATAGAAAATAAATCCAAAGTAGAGTCTATATTTTCCTTTTTTTCCTCAGCCTACTAAAACAACGCATTATTAAAAGACACGATTAAGTTAATATGATGGTATTTTACCTCATCTAGGTACTGACAAGAGGAAATTTAATAAACCTGCACACAGTCAGATATTTAACGAGATTTGTCTAAAAAGCCATTCTCGGAGAGGGTTGCATCCCGTTTTGTCGTGAGCGAAAACCAAAGGGTGTCTCTTTCAATCGATAAATCGTCTTAAAGTACCTATAGTTGAAACAATATCAACTGAGCCCGTCCATTTAACACCACAAATTAACACAACAAAAGAATAATGGCGCTTGGATTTTACAATCGCCGGTCGCCCGCCATTAATCACTAGAAAAAGGACTACGGTATACCAAGTGATTTCGTCGGATTATCGACTCCAGCTTTGCCGCCATAAGAATAAAATAGCGTTAAAAGAAAAAAAACATTTCGCACGTTTTGCATTTACAGATACCAGGTGTGGCGCGTGCCCTTATCTGTCATGGCTAAGGTTCTTATGAAATACACAAGTGTTGAAGGTGCTATTTCCCTATAAGGCCATTTTAAACCTACTCAACAAGGTATACTTAAGGTTGAAAATTCTATAAACAGGAAATGAAGTTGCAACCTTTTTTTTGTAAGGTAACAGATTAGCGGTTACCTAAACTAAAACAGATGAAAGGCTTTGTGTAAATACAATGGCTTTTGTATCTATTGTATGATTCATCGGCTCAGTTCAAATTGTTTCAACTGTAAATAAGTGTGCGTTTCGGTTTCAAAGTAGGTACGACGGTAAAAAGATCATTCGTGAACTTTATTAATGGTCATATAACTGTAATGCTGATAGTATCAGGACCTTCCGACAATGGGTCAACTTCGACAATGGAATATCTATGAAAATGGCAAACATCTTCTAAATCTAAACTAGAAGCACTTAATACTTCAGCAATACCCACGCCCCTGCACTGAGCCAAAAAAAACTAATTATTAGTAAGTTTTAGCAGAGACTAGGAATTATATAGACTGAAATGCCTATACATTGTGGCGTAATTTTAAAATAATGGGCCTGCTGTAGCTAGTTTCACTATGGAGAGATCACTTTACCATTTAATTCGTATGCCACTAAGACCTCTGCTTAACACATAGCGCCATCTGTTGGGAGCTTCTTCGTTGTGTTCATAGATGGCGCTATGTTTAAAGCAGAGGTCTTAGTGGCATACGAATTAAATGGTAAAGTGATCTCTCCATAGTGAAACTAGCTACAGCAGGCCCATTATTTTAAAATTACGCCACAATGTATATTGTATAGGCATTGGCAGTCTATATAATTCCTAGTCTCTGGTTTTAGTGAATCCCAGGACAAGGAGATTATATACTAACGGTTACAAACCAGTTTTTGATAATAGTAATTATTTACTAATACCAAAAAAATTGCCCTTGTAACAACTAAACTGTTTTTTAACCGTTAGTATATAATCTCCTTGTCTCGGGATTCACTAAAACTTACTAATAATTAGTATTTTTTTCGCTCAGTGTGCAATGCTTACCACGGCGTGTCGTTAGATGCTGCTACAGTAGTAAGTGCTTCTAGTTGAGTAGATATTTGCCATATTCAAAATTATCCCATTGTCGATAGTAGCCTAATGCACCTTGAAAACAATTCCAGGTTTATATCAAGATGAATTCGGTTCCAATACCCCTCAATAAAGCTGCGATGCGGAAATACGAAGACCTGGAGGTCCCCTGCGATCACATCCTAGCAGCCTACGTATGGGTGGACAGCAGCGGCATCGACCTTAGGTCCAAGGATAGGACCTTCGACTTTGTCCCTGAAAAAATAAAAGGTAATTTATCCTGATAAATTGAGCAGTAGTCGATATTGCCCCAAATGCAAGCTCAGCTCTCACTTTTCTGCATGCGGAACGTAGATCTTTCTCCAATTTATCAGCTTAGGCCGTTTTATCGATTGTCGTCTGCTTAGCTCTTTTAATAGCCCTATTTTCTGGCGTTATTTAGAGATGCCTTTTATATTTAATTTTATACATATTGTTGAGCTCAGACACTATTTAAAAGGCACGACGTTATATATAAAGTCCTTTGAGTCGCTACGAGCTGATTTGGAGTAACGAGCAAATACTTATTTACCTTTATTTGCCTTTTGTTGTGAATGTAAATGGCCAACTGCGATAGACGTAAGCTTTAATATTTAATCTGTGAGTTCTGACTGCGAGAACCCCCTGTATGTTAATGTCACCACTGGAAATAACTTGGTCCTGCATACAGTTGTGGCCATTTCCCTTATAACGACTATGTGGACCTCGTAAGATTGGGTTCAGCAGATTGAGCGCAAATTTATTATTTAATATTGCTCCTATAGCCACCGTTTTAGCATAATTCTAATTATCTAATAAAATGGTTTGTGTCCTTTTAAACCAGCGTTGAAATAAAGTCGAAATTGGCGAAAATTTTGTCTCTAGACTATAATAATAATTTATTTTTTGAATAAACGTTTTACAGATACGTACTAAAATGTAATAATAAGGGACACACTACACTACACACTATTTTTTATGATGACGAAATCGAGTTTTATCCGACTTCAAATAATAAGTAAATAAATAAATAAATATTTGTGGACAATCTTACACAAATCAACCTAGTCCCAAACTAAGCAAAGCTTGTGATATGGGTACTAAGCGACGATATACATACTAATAAATATAAATAAATACTTACATACATAGAAGACATCCAAGACCCAAGAACAAATATTCGTGCTCATCACACAAATAAATGCCCCGGCCTGGATTCGAACCCGGGACCTCCACCTTCGTAGGCAGGGTCACTACTAACTAAGCTAAAGCGGTCGTCAAAGTTTCTGACAAATAGACTAAAGTAAGTAGTGTATTTTGAGATAGCCTGAATAAAATGAAGTTTGTAACTAGAAACACTTTTTAGGACTACTTTATGTAGGTAATTGAAGCAGTAAAAGGAAAGAAAAAAAAAACAAACCACTTAGCGACAGGTCTATTTGTATTTTTTTTGTTACAGACCTACCAATCTGGTACTACGATGGCAGCAACACGGGACAAGCGACACCTGACAACGCGGATACGTTTATTTTCCCTCAGAGGATCTACCACGATCCCTTCCGACGCGGCAGCAATATACTGGTCTTATCCGATACATACTCGTTTGACTACCAACCGACAGGTCAGTTTGTACCATTAGACCATTACCGTCTTCCTGAAGATCTAACACGACCCCTTCCGACACGGACGCGATGTACGATCTTTACCGATACATTTCATTAGGATTACCAGCCCACAGGTCAGCTTTTACCATTAGTGTCTTCCTGACAACCTATCATGATCTCAGCCAACGCGGCAGCAATAAAATACTGGTCTTCATCAATACATACCAGCACATATTGAGGTCAATCAAAATGTATCATAATTATCATCTGTCCCCCTTGTCCCCCCTCCCTTCCGACGCAATACCAGGACGAATATCGGCCCGCTAGTTAGTTTTTATCATGTCAGATTCTTCAAGATCTACCGCAACCCCTTACGTTGCGGCGACCATACCTTGATCCTATCCGACCAATAAATCCTTAGGTCAGTTTGTATCACATCATCTTCCTGAATATCTACAATGATTTCTTCCATTGAGGTGACCACATCGTAATAAAACTCAATAAATTTTCCCACGTAGCGTCAAACCGTCGTAAAACTTGCTTGGTGGCTTGCGAGAAGAGTGGAGTGGAGGAGCCGTTGTTTGGATTCAACCAGGAATTCTTCCTCACAACACCTGATAACCGTCCGCTGGGCTGGCCGCCTGGTGGTTTCCCTGCTCCGCCTGGGCCTTATTACTGTGCCATAGGCGCTAATAGAATCGTAGCGAGAGACCTCATGGAAGCATTTTACAGGTACTAAAATTATGACAGTAAATTTAGTATTGTAAAATTGTCATTGCAGCCTAATACTTGCAGAATAATAAAAGATAGATTAGGTACTACAAATGTCGGAAGGAAGGCATTGATAAATATATAGATATATTTATTTCCTTCAGAAAATTACATGATGTTTTCCATTCTTAAAATAAAATAAATTTACACCGACTATTGCCATTGCCTACCAAGAATCTAATAGACGGTCGAGCTTAAGCGAGGATCTAGTAGTACGAAACAAGCAATCCTTGTTTCAGCCGACGTCTATATAATATAGCGCCTTTCTCAAATTGTAAGGAAGATATTTTTTTTGATGAGATAAATTATAAGAAAAATTCAAATGAAGTTCTACTAATTTACAAGGTGAGCAGATGATTTCCTACAAATCTGTTATTACCGATTCTTAAATTTTCATCACCCGGCAACGATAAGTATCACAGTTTATTATCGTGAACAAAAAAATATGACATTTGGTAAAAATAAAAGCGTTTATCAAGGTAGGAATAATGTTAAACTTTTATTTAATTAAAAATGTGATTGCTCTTGGCCTGCATCTAGCCAAGGGTCAAAGATGAGGCCGACGGTGAAGCGAGCCATTTAAAGATAATCGGTAACCGTCCTTAAGTCTGCCGTTCGCGAATTTTCCGTCTGGGTAAAAGTCTGATACCTACATACATTTCACGTCGATAAAAGCACGCCTTCCTGGCCTTATTGTAATAATAAACGAAGAAGGGTGGGTTAGTTTGACGAGCCATTAGGACAAACTCTTGCCCCACTAAGTGAACGCCTTTTATCCGGTAAAGCTAAGCTAAATAACTTAATAGCTGGTAGTTGAAATATCAGACCTTGGTGATTAAAGTTAACAAGTTTAACTTCAATGCAGCGACTAAAGTAAATTACTAAATGCCTTTAACCCATTCAATTTCTGGCCTGATTGGTAGGTTTTCTTGTTCATCAATTTAATTTACTGTGATTTTGTATAACTAATCTGTAAGAAATCTGTCACAAAATTGATCTAACTAAGCAAATAAAGGGCACTTTTTCTATAATCTGACATAGGTAAACAATTCGTGATTTGCACCTATAAGAGGTAGGAATCATCCACCAGAGTTGTGCTCGTGATTCCATACAAGAGTAAATCTCTTTATTGTATAAACCCGCCCATCAAATCCAATTATTCGTAATGCAATGGTTTATATTATAGGTTTCACATGGACATAGGGAATGCAATAAATAATGCCAAAATACCGGAATATCGGACAGATTTTTACGGTATTTAAATACCGGGATTGAAACAGACCAATGAAGAAAATTAACGGAATACCGGTATAGAAGATTTTGTTTTAAATAGGGATGTCGACTCAAAAAATTTTATTACTTCAATAGAAAGAAGACATAAAACTATGCCAAATAGTGAAAATCCTATTCAAATATCTCAAAAAATAACGAAGCTACAACGGTTAGAATGTTCGTAGTTAGAGAAAGAAAGTGCTACCTAACCGTGACGTCACTGTTAAGTAGCGCCATAGTAAATGACGATCGTTCAATACAAAGGTTCGTTTTGCGGAAAAGGGACAGAACATATCCACTCTTAAAACTTTGAAGCCTTATAATTACGTAATTATTATTTTTTTTCGCCATTTGATTGAGAATTTGAGCCTTAATGTAGAAAAATTGGATTTATTGATTTTCTTTTATAGTGTCGTCATCCCTATTTGAATAGAAAAATATGTGTCTGAGTCTTATGTGATCGTAAAATTTATTAGAAGGCAACAATGAGAGAGTTGAGTTTTTATAATTTCGTTAGTATATTTGTTATTATTCTCTGTCCTACAATATTTTTCTACTTGTATATAAATATAACACATAGTTACAATATGACGGTAAATTGTCACTCGTATTGTCATGTAAAAATGCCGGGATCCAGAAACATTCATCAAATTGTGCAATCGTTACCAGTGCAATGATTTTACTGTCCTATTTGCCGTGAAAATATAAATGGAAGTGTACCAATAAAGGCGATTGCTCGCGAAGTCCATTACACGTTCAATTTGAGTTAAATTGCTAGACGCATTCGCGGAGCCATTTAACTATTGGCAAGAACACCTAAAGTTGTTAAAGTTTGTGCAAGTGGTTGTTGTTGCCTATAGCGCCATAACTACTATTTGGTGTTATTGTGCATGTTGTCAAATCTCTTATGAAAAATAAGTTGGCGTCGTTGGCGTGTAGGTGTCAATGCCGAAGACGAATAATGTCGTCCAAAGGGTTATCACTCTGAGAATTGGCTGCCACATCTACAAAGTTCCATTTAAACTTTCTAGGAAAATGTCTTTGTTCAAAATTTGTAAGGAGTTACATCAAGCGATATTTTGTCGCGGCTTCTGGATACTTTAAAGTTGAAAATTCCATGATAAATTGATAACAGATTAATTTTGGGCGCCATCAAACACAGTGCTTTACATTAAGAACCGGGAGGATTGGTGAGAAACCGTTTATCCGCTCAATACCCCTTGCACATTAAAAGTATAGTGAATAAAACAAGTGCACGTAAACAACTGCAATAGTTAATATTAACTGTGTCGCAGTTGGTTACGTCTTTTATACAGAATAAGCAAAATTAAAATAAATTAATAGATTGACACTGACAGGTTAGTCCAGTAAAAACCTTATACAAAAACCTAAAATTGCATAGCACGATATAAAGCCATTGGACCACTTTTTTCAACTCAAATTATGACAAAAGCGTTGATCTTTCTAATAAACTGATTAAAACATACGATGCTCTTATACAACTTTTAGATAGTAGCAAAGCCATATTTTGCTTTTATTGTTTTGTAGATTTTAAGAGGAAAATAACTGTTTTATCCTGGTGAGTTCTCAAAATTCTAAATTGAGTATTTTAAAACAATCCAGTAATACTCCAGGCGAAAAAGAGGGGAGGCCTTTGCCCAGCAGTGGGACACTAAATAGGCTACTAAAAAAAAAAAGAATACTCCAGGTAAACTTAACACTTTGTACTAATGATAATAATGTGTAATGATACTACATTTGATTTCTGAAATAACATAAACAGAAATCAAATTTGGCAAAGTCCCAAATTGAAGTATCATGACTAAGTATTATTTCAGTAGTGTCATTTCTGATACTTCATGCATCTAAGCGCTAAGGGTACGGCTTATGTGTCCACTGCGCTTGATCATGACGTGGCCCGGAGCGTGCAGCGTGTAAAACATTTGCAACCATCGCTGCCTCTCCGCTCCCAGCAGCCACTCAACTCATACCCTTAGTATTAACATAAAACCCATTAATTAATTTCCAGTCGCGGACATAAATTACAAGTTGTTTCACATACAATTAGACTTGTGGTTTGCTTCTGACAGGAGGCCCATTTATGTTCATTGCTTTCTATCCAATCTCATAACCCTCGTTTCACGCGCTCGCTCCAACACAAACCGAAGTAAAGTGACAGAACGAGTGCGCGAAAGAGATTGAAATGCGAATGGTACCTATGTGACAGAGACGAGTCTAAAGTTGTATCCTGGACATCTGACAGCGGCCCGGGAATTAACAACTTTACGGTCTAGGCCAAAAATGCGCAGGCATTATTGTACTAATTAGAATATCATTGCCGGCAGATGTTGCCTCTACGCTGGTGTTGCTGTGAACGGCATTAATCCGGGAACGACTCCATCGCAGTGGAATTTCCAGGTGACAGACATTTGTATTGCTGGAGTATCATACACGATCATGGCAACGCAGACCTACATCTAATTAGACCACGCTGCCGAACCTCTAGGACTGATTTTCATGGTGACCGGAGGCTACCCATATAAGATGAGGAAGATCATATTATCCCGCGATGTAATGACAATCGCTTGCAAGTTCTTTTATAGTACTTTTATCTCACGAGTGCTGGTTGGCCTTGGTTGTTGTGGTGACATAGAACACATAGATAACGTAAGCTCATAGGTCTTACGCCTACGCACACATAGACAATGTGCATGTATAGCTCAACACACAACCCCCCGCGCTCTTGAGATAAAAGTCTCTCTATCGTTTAAATGGGCCTTTATGGTTTAGAATATAATCCTACCTCTTTTGAACATAATCGACAGTAAAAATGAGAAATTTTCCTGTCGTGGCCATCATAAATACCTACCTGTCGAGTTCATAAATGTATATGCATGTTCCCAAAAAGGTTCAAAGATAATTATTATTTATTTATTTATTCATTTATTTCAGGCAACAAGGGCCCATAGATAGCATGACCCTTTTACAATAAGGTCTTCTTGACATATTTTTGATTGTCTGTGTAAGGACAATGTTAAAATGTTTGTTGAATTCTATATATTTTGTAGATGTGTAATAAATATTACCTATAGTACATATTATAGTAAATTTAGATTTAAGTTATATTGTAGTGCCCTACAGGGTTTCATAGCTGAACTTTAATTATGTAACATCTTGTACCTAACCTATGAAAGCAATAAAGACACTGATTACTGATAAGTATACGTCGTGTATAGTCAGATACAGGCTGACCGTAACTCACTCGGTAGGTATATCTTAAAACTCAATTGTTTGGTTTTAATAAAATTACGATGTATCCGAGGTCTATTTAGTTATAATATATGTGGTAGCAAACGAGCTTCTTAAGCCTTATGGAACCAAGTCGTTTGTTGTCGCTGCAAAGAAAATAGGTAGCGTCGCACATTTGTGCGAGTGTCAGCGAAGTGTTAAATTTGGGAACAAATTGTATGCTCATTTGAGTAAACGCCTCTAGAATGTTTTGATAAAGCGGGGGTTGCGTGCTTGCGTGGCGTTTGAACTTATTAAGGAATTTCAAAGTTAATAATTGCTAAGAGTTAAAACTCGTAGAGCGATTTAAGGTCTTTGCACACTATATCAACTCCACGCCACTGCGGCAGCACCTCTACTCACACTCTCGATGAGTAGTCAACAAGTTGATCCACCCAATGGTCACTAATGGACAACGCGGTGTCAACGAGTGGGCAACGTGGTGTCAAGTGTGGGGAAAGCACGGGGCGGACGGGTGGGCTGGCAAATGGTTGCCCGTCACGCGTCAGTCGCAAACGCATAGTCGTTGCGGGGACGACGTGTGGTCAATGCGTGGCAAACGTGTCGGAGTTGACCTTAGTGTACGACGCGTAGACCACACGTCGTACACTACTTCAATATATATTTTTTTGAAATTAAACCTAGAAAATAGGACATAGGGCTTAAATTTCAATATTTGGCATAGAATCGAGTCGCCTTGGAGTTGATATAGTGTACGAAGACCTTTAGTCACACATGTGTTACTAACGAAACTTGAATTTTGAACCTAAATTTTGTATACCTCTAGTCGTAGATTATTGGATTCTCTTTATTTATCTTAGTTCTCTAAGCTAGGTTTTTATAATATTTGTACAAAAGTTAAAATATAAAAATACACATATAAGTTACAATAACCCAATAACTTAGGGTGCCACCGCCAAAGGAGTCACGTGCGCGTTGCCGACCCTTTATAAATTTGAGGATTCACTGTGTCGACAGCAGCAGGGATAAATTTAGGTCCCCCGCTCTCAATACAGTGCATCCTCGGGAGCTCTGGCAACCTTGCTCACCTCCAGGAACACAACACTACATACTTGTGAAGAACATAATGTTATTATGGCTGTGGTCTTCTGCAAGGCGGAGGTACTTCCCCAGTATCACAGAATAAGTAATAGTACAAGTACAGAAGCTTCACTTTCTATCAAAACGGCGTTTAGGCATAAAAAACATGCCTACTCTGTCTATCGTATAACTTGTATTCGTTCACACGCGGCACGTGTAGCGCTAGGGCTATCGACTCGTCGCTCGTCGCGTTCTAGTCTGCGGTGGCAGCGGTAACGTGCATATAGACGCGTTCGCGCGGCGGCGGGCGGCCCTCGACTGACGGCCGGCCCCGGGCCGAGCGAGCCGTAGGCATTTAAAGCGACGCGCGCCGCCCACTGCAAGCCCCTTGCCAGTATATTAATAATGCTATAACATGCTTATAACCCGGCTTAGTTTTAAACCTCTGGATTCGTGATAAGATGGCAGTTGCTTTCGGAAATCTGTTGCATACCAACTTCATATCTTAGGATTCATTCCCAAAATGGGTCCCGGGCCTCCTGAAACCTGCATCGCATATAAAGGACCAAATATATGGTCAATTGAAAATAAGTCAAATTTCAAAGTGACAGAGTTTCAGTCAGTCCAAACGCGGATTTTGCTCGAATAGAGCTAAGTCGCATTTTATTGCCGCACGAATACCTAATTTGTGGTGTCTTTACTCATATTTATAATGCTTCCATCGTTATTTAATAGGTACTTAAGGAGGTGTTCTTGCTGCATTCAATACGTAGCGTAGGTACAAGTGCGAAAAACTGTATGGAAAGTCAGCACAAAGTGTATGGACCCACTGTTCACGTGCGTTGAAAAATATGCTGTGCGTGATAAATATGGTCTTGAGTCCACGATACGTTGAGTGTCCGTCTTTAACGATTACTAAATGAAAGTATAAAATTACTAAATGTAACTCGTAAATATGATATAAACCTTTCGACTTACGATGGTATTCATTTTTCCAATAACCTAGATTAAAGGAGTCAATATAACGGAGCGATTTTTTAGGGTTCCAACGTAAATAATTAGGTACATCGTTTCGCCATGTCCGTCCGCGACTTAACTATCTTTTAGTGCGCGCCATCAACGACGACGCGCCCCTCCACCGCCCGTTCCGTACAATTGCGCATAGATTAGTATGAGATGCGCTGTGGAGGGGCGCGTCGTCGTGGATGGCGCGCACTATAAAGGTGGTGAACTTTTTGGTTCCGCGACTGCATCTTACTAATAACCTTATAATGACAGGTTGGACCGAGTCCTGGCATCCGCTCAGCTGACGACCTGTGGATGGCGCGCTACATCCTGTCGCGCCTTGCTGAAGAGTACGGAACGGTCGCTTGCTTTGACCCCCAACCGATCCCCGACTGGCCTGGTAACGGCACGTTCTGCTACTTCTCCACAAAGGACATGAGAGAAGAAGATGGCATATTGTGAGCATCGATCATTAGCATAATGTATTTACCTATTAACTATAAATACATTTACACACACTATTACAGACTTAAATCTCTCTCTTAGAAGTGCTCGTGGCTAAGCGGCGCCCGCTTGCCGCGTGCAGTATGCGAGGTTAAGCAATGTCGGCCCAGGTCAGTTCAATAGCCAAATTTGCTAAATTTGGCTATTGAAAAAAATTGCTAATTTGCTCCCGATACAAAATTTCAACCCCGTTTAGAGGGTACCTCCTCTAGAGGGTTAATTTGGACAAAACGCTTAAAACTGTTTTCTTCCATTTTAATGATTGATACCTGACTGTAACAACTCATGTACATGACTTTACAAAAAAACATCTTAACTTATTTATCTTTTTAAAAAAATTACATTCTAAATTACCACCCCTTTTAACCCCCTAAGCAGTTTAATTTTGTTTGGTTCTCCTTTGAAAATTATCTATGGGTTAGGTATTCACTGTGCAAAAGGAAACCTTTCAAACGCCGTAAATTACACATTTTTTTTTGTTGTCTACAGACGACTATTTCAGCATCGTACTATTCGCGCTCTCACTTCGTTCGATCGCCAAAATATCTCGGCAGATATGGCTTTCAATCTTTAGTTAACAATCTACTATTCCTTTCTTATTCTTTTTTTTGATTTTCCCACATTATGTCGCAGGGTGGTAGAGCGCGCTATCGACAAGCTATCGCGACGACATGGGAACCACATCAACGAGTACGACGCTCACAACGGCGCTGACAACGTCAAGCGGCTCACAGGACTATTTTACAACTCGCACATCAAGGATTTTACTGCTGGTAAGTTTTCAAAACGGCCAATTCACGTGTCAGACCACGCGCAATGTTAGGGCTTATAGCTGCCCACCCATTACATATCTTATATCTTTAAACGAGCAATTCTTGTATACAATACAATACAAATACTCTTTATTGCACACCTCAAAAAGAACACACACACACACACACACACACACAAAACACACACACACATACACATTGTATACATTTATATATCTATATATATTTATTTTGGGGATCTCGGAAACGAAAAACAATGAAAGAAGAAAGCTTTGAAAGAAGTCGTTGAAATAGCGCTTTCATCTACGTCAAAGACAAAATATCATACTAATTGTTTTTGGAAATATCTTTGTGTTATTTCCTCACATTGTTGGAGAATAGCACTAAGTACATGTTCCTTGGCGGAAACGGTTGCCTAACTTGACTCTAGGCGCGCCTCGGCAAAGCCTTGCCCTGCAAACCTCGTCAGGCAACTTCTTACTTTCTGTGCTTCGGCAATAAATGCACTATTGTATTGTATAGTACAGTCAGCAACACAAGTACCTACGCGTTACTCTTGTTTGTTCCAGGCGTCGCCAACAGGAGCTGTAGTGTCCGAATCCCCCGGCAGGTGGCGGAGGATAAGCGCGGGTACCTAGAGGACCGAAGACCTGCCGCCAACGCTGACCCGTACCGCGTCATCAGCATCATGCTCAGGACATGTATCTTCGACGAGTAGCTCCACCAGATTCAATGTATTGTTAGCGCAGTTGATACCGCTTAACTGTGACTAAGCGGACGACAGACAGCATCAGTCGTGGCAGTGTTATGTACTTGCTCTCTCTGCCGTCCGCTACATTTTAACGTCTCCCGTACGAGTACCGTGATTGAAGGAAGGATACCTTTTCTATACCGTCCATTTCCCTCTTCTATACAATACACTTCCCTCTGACGTCTCCCGTACTCCCCTCGCAGTGTAAGAAAGGAGACGTCAAAGGGACGGGGGAGGAGACGGGGCACGGGCGTCCGCTTAACTCTGACTGTAAGAGGACGCCAGAGGGCAGCAGAGGGACAGTGTCATGTACTTGCCCTCTCTACCGTCCGCTACATTTTAACGTCTCCCGTACGAGTTGCGTGGTTTTCAAGGGAGACCTGTCTTATTATCTTTTACCGTCCACTTTCCTCTACTATACCGTCCACTTCCCTCTGACGTCTCCCGTAAGCCCTCGCGGTGTAAGAAAGGAGACGTCAAAGGGTAGGGGATGGGGCAGGGCATCTGTGACGTGCCTCGCTCTGCCACCCGCTACCTTTTGACATCTATAATTACTTTCGACCGATTGAGCGTGAATCGGCAACAAACATATACAAAATTTAACTTTAGTAATAGTGTTGTCCCGTCAGGCAGGGGTTCGACATAGAAAATAAAACAATATTCTTTCGGCTTTTATACTGTCTGCCTTGAAAATTATGATTGTATTTTATTGTCGGTCTAAACTGTTTGACTCTTATTTCAATTTCCGTGAAAATTATGGAAATTATGATTGAGTTATTTACAATGTGAATCTTCCTTAATTGTCTAATAAAAAAATTAATTGTGAAATTTTGGACGTTGGTACGTCATTTATTATTGTCCTCTTAAGATAAGAAGTCAATCATGAGTATCAAGACACCCTGTCACTTCCATACATTTTATTACCTGACATTTAGATTACAAAACGTAAGATTAAACATTTAGGTGTTTTATTTTTTCATAATTGTGTTGTTTCGATTTTATTGTGAATTCTTCTAAGCTTTTGTTTGTAATTTTTGTATATCTTTGTCACTTTATTGAGTCAAATAGATTTTATATAATTGTAACTTCTAATGTAGTATCATTTCGTTATTGTGTTGGTTCATTTTAGGTCGACAAAATTCATGTTTTTGTTTATATATCTCAACGTCACTTTCTTGAGTAAAATATAGGTACTTAAAATAATTCTTAGAACAGTATATTTATTAACATAATAACCAGAAGAAACACATTGAGAAATCCAAATATGCTACGCAGGCTTCGTCAGATGGGTACAACTATGAATCGGCAACAGGCGTCGTCACATATAAGATACTCACACAACAGTAAAACAATCCGCAACAGGCTTCCTCAATTAAACTACATAGGATTGCTCCGAACATTACGCTAATTTCCCATTACGCCTGCAGCGTTACCTTACCACGCTGTATAGCCAACGAAATATGTTGAACCGAACAGCGTGGATCAATAATTGTACCCTTACCATGAGTTTGCAATGTTTGCATTACCGTACTCGCTAGCGACTGCGACCGCGTAAATGATTTACTATGGGCACCTCTGGCTGTTACGCATTAGAACTAAGAATCGTCATACTACTTAAATCGTTTACGCAGTCGCTAGCGACTACGGTAATGCAAACATTGCAAACTCATGGTACGGGTACTGATGTTTTAGAGGCACTACAGACTACAGAGGTCTCCTCCTACGCTCAAATTACGTATTCCAAGTAGGTAAATAATCAAGTTTCGCGTACAAAATAGATTGATGGTATTTGGTCATTCTTCAGATTTGTGATCAAATTCTAATTAACGCGTCGCTTTTTTCCCACTTACTTTTCAATTATTTTAATCTCAAATATAGTAACATATCGATCATTGAAACTTAAATGTGTATATGACACTTTATAATTGTTAAAGGTTAATTATTTAGAAACAAATTAAAATTTATGTGACGTGCGAATTAGAAAAACGACGTGTTAATTAGAATATTTTACTTTTGTATGACGCGTGAATTAGAAAAACGACGCTTTAATTATACAAAATGGGTGACTTTTTTTTATTAAAAAAAATCGTTTTGTAGGCAGTTTTTATTATTATATTAAAATATGCCAGATAAAATGACCTAACTGATTTTTAGAACCGCATGGATGGTAAAATTCTAATTAACGCGTTTATTTTTGTTGCGTGAATTAGACCTGTGAATTAGGGATTCTTGAAAAACACAAAATAACTTTTTATAGGTACATGTAATAAGCTACAAAATCTAGTATCTATTAAATAATTCAGCCTTTGATGTATACTATAATTCTCAGAGCAATAGAGTTACTAGTTGATTTTTAATTCATGAACGTGTTAATTAGAAATCTCGTGAGCCAAAACGCGTGAATTAGATATTTACATTCGTAGTTCGCCTCCCGGACACAACTGCCACAACCATCCCACACGGGGCTCTGGGCACGACTGGCCGCTTGAGCGAAATGCGATAGCGAGATCCGTACCTACATTCAGAGGACTTGTGTGATCACAACCCAACGCGCCGCGTCAATTATTATACGTTTCGAGACAAAGTTATTATAATTGATATTTTAGTGATATATTACTGCATTAACTACGTTGTTTTTTTTGCAATGAAGACATGTATTCTTTTGTTTAATAAACTTGGTTACATTGGTTTTTCTTCATGTATATCACCAGGAGAAATTGGTTTGTAAGTAATTTGGGTAGTGGGACGCGACGTGTCAATTAGGAGAATAGGACTTTAAGTATTTTTTTCTACCCGAAGGGTTTTAAATATGGTCTTGAAAATTCATGTACAGATCAATACGAATACCTTCAACGATAAAAAAATATAAGATGTAATCAAATCTATAATTTAATATTTTTAAAAAGTGAAGACAACCAAAAATGTACGTCTGGAGAATGACCGTAAATAGACTACAAAGCACCGAGGTACCAAACTATTTCATAATGATTTATTTATTGACATTTTGTTATGATTAGTTTGATATTCGGGTCGGGATTAGAGCAAATTAATATCGGACTTCATTTGGCAATATTTATCCCTAGCTGTATCTAATGGACTGCCATTATCGATGGCCATAACATTTATGGACTCCACTTTATAGTTATTAGTTGGTGCCCGCCCATTAATTTGACTTTGATGCTCGTTATTATAATTAAATGGTGAAGCTGACAAAAACTATATATTCTCATGTTATTATAGGTATAGAGACTAAAGAGTCAGGAAATCACAACGACGTTTCAAAGTCCACACTTTTGGCGCGACTGACTAACAAACATCGAAACATCTAAACATTCGCATTTATTATAATAGGTAAATTATGTATAATTATATTACCAGCTTATCTTACAATCATTAAAAAAAATGTATAGGGTCGGTAATGCGCAAGTGACCCTTTTGGAGTTGCGAGCGTCTATAGACTGCGGTGACCGCTTACCATCAGGTGCCCGTACGCTTGTTTGCCACCGTCGTATTATAATAATAGCTTGAGTCAAACAGGTACAGTCAGCAGTAAAACTAGCTCGCGGGCGAGGTGTTCAAAATAATCTACACACACGCTCTTATTCCCTTATAAAAGATGTGTGTAGATTATTATGACCTCTACGAACGCGTAGCTACTTGTGCTGCCGACTGTAATTGAAAGTCTCTACAATTTTATATTTTTTTGTTATATATGGACGTAACCTGTCACTTTAAACGAAACACCAAAAATGAATATCTTTTTTGTGTCAATCTAAATAAGCCCACGTTTGATATGGTAGACGGAGACTGACATTAATATCCTTGTCAACAGCAGGCATAAAAAATTTCTTGAATTTAATTAAATATTTACTTTACGTCTGGTATTTTGCGAAGCTATTTGTGACTACTTGAACAAACATTCTGCAGGTGATTTGCTGTTAGATAGTATGGTAATTTGTTTGGGATACAAATAGATTGTCTGTTTGATCTTGTGATGTAATCATAGAGTTTTTGTTTAGTAATTTACCTGTGATTTACCCTTCCTACTAATATCAGAAGCTAGAAATTTTAGAAATAAAGGAAATATTGAAAAACTTAGGCACCGAGCGGGATTCGAACCTGCGACAGCGACCTCCCGGCACTCGCGGCCAGTCGCTCTAGCCAACTGAGCTATAGGTGCGATTGCTACCCGGCTTGAAATTTGTCAATCCTTCCTTCATTTATACAACGCCTTAAGGGAGGCGTACAGCGACATCTACCAGAAGACTCAGGCTTCATTACGGCACTAACGTAGGATTGACAAATTTCCAGCCGGGTAGCAATCGCATCTATAGCTCACTAGACAACTGAGTGCCGGGAGGTCGCAGGTTCGAAAGTGCCTAGGTGCCTAAGTTTTTCAATTTTTCCTTTATTTCTAAAATTTCGAGTTTGCGTTAGCAGCGTTTGCTTAATACAAAATTAATATCAGAAGCTGTTGTTACGCCAAAGTTTAGATGTTCGGATGTTTGTTACTGAATCACGCAAAAACAATTTGAACGGTAATTTGGCAACATGACTTTTCCGACGTAAAAAAACCTGGGTCCGATTCTGAATGTCGCCAAGTCGAATTTTGGCTTCTTTGCTTCAAAATTTAAGATAGCGGTCAAAATGGCGAATAAACCAAAGAATAAAAACCATCTTAGTAACTCGAATCTGGTCGAGTGAGGTGTCCTAGAACGAGCTTTGGGGGTAGCTGAACTCGATTTTGATAACCAGAAGCACAGAATAGTATAATACCTAGTATTACATACAGAACGGACACGAACCCCCCGCACCGAGGTCAGTTACCTCGTCCCTGAGAGACCCGCCTGGTGTCGATCGGGTGCCATCGCGCCTCGCGATTCGTCCGCGCCACGCGCTACGCACCCGCGCAAACAATTGACGCGTGTACCGACAGCGCACGCATACATACTTACCCACAGCGCTTACGTTACTTCGCGTGTCACAGGTGTGCCAGAAGTCAGTCCGGATACACCGGAACTGGATGCAAACAAGATTCTGATGCATCATTCACAATTATAGTTCAAAGGGAGGCTCGAAAGATCACGAAATACAAAGACATGATCGAGGTATGATCCAAAAGGAGGAAAACTTGAACACCCGCTGAATTTCGACACAGGACGTGTCGACACAAAGTGAAGTGGCAGCTGCCACTCATATAAATCCGCTTCTTTTGGTAGCAATCTGAGAAATGATGGGTTTATATTTCGTATTCCTTTTAAATGAATTCAGGGTTCACCTTCTAAAACGGTACAGAAACAGGCAGCTATCATTCTGCCTGTTTATTATACATCAGTGGTATTTATAAGTGTGATCACTCCACAGACAACGGCCTAGCTCAAAACCATTATTATGACAGCCACAGGATTTATAAATAGTACCTAACTACGTCTAAAAGATTTTTTATAGAAAAAAAACTAGCTATGTATAACAATTAAAACACCGAATCAATCTGTGGAATCAATCCTATGCTCTTCAGCATAGCACGTCTAATAATCTCTAGGGTAAGCCGTCACCTACTAATGCGATTACACAATGAATAAACACCCCGGGTGTGTGTACGAGCCAAGGTTAGTTGATGTGGCAATAGAAAGAAGCTTTTTTTTTCAACATAGCCTTTAAAAGTATGTATGTATGTATGTAATAACTTTATTGTACACAACAAAAACACAAAAAATACAAACAAATAAGGACATTTTGGTACAAAGGCGAACTTATCCCTAAAAGGGATCTCTTCCAGTTAACCTTTGAGCAATTGAGTGGAGACAGGAACCAGAAGATAGACAAACATGTGTACAAAGTCTATATATATATATATATATATATATCTCTACAAACTACCAAATAATACAATACATATAATAATCATATATATTTAATACATTATATATATATATATATCCATATATATACAAATAATATATATAAAATGTATCCAATTAAATCACGTGTCATTGGAGAGCCACAACTTTTTCAACTTATCCTTGAAAAGTTGGTCAGTTCCTCATCTTATTATCAATAAAATAGAAACAAGCCTACTAAAACTATGAAATATTAACTGGCATATTTCAGAGTTAATATTTCGGTTTACTTTGTCTAATTTAAAATTCTACTTTAGTGTAAGCGAGCCACCGAAAAACATTGGATTGAACATGGACTGCAAAATGTACATGGCAAATTGAACACTGCTTCTTTTCCATTCCGCATGGCACACGGCATCACAATCTTGCCAAAGAACCGCCCTCGCAAAAACACATACACAAACATAAAAAATAAATTTGTTGAAAAAAAACACTCGCTTTATTTAATGACTGTTGATATCTTCGTGTGAAAAGTTTTATTACAGTCAATAAAATCAAAAAGTATGCGGATACTGTTGCGGTGTTTTTTCCTCCGACTGTTTCGTAGGAAAACAAAACCAGGAAAAATCAATGAAAAAACATGCAGTTCTATGAATGTTTATTTTCTCGTGAAGTCTCAATTTCATCTACGACTATATTATGTTATGATATTATACTCTGTTTTTTTATCTATAAAGTACTATCATATACAAGTTCTATGCAAGAATTGGCAAGAAACAAATGAACGCGCCATACATTTCGCTATGACAGTATTTTATAGATAAAAATAGGCTATAGGCTATGTTATTGTGTTTAAAATGAATCGTAACTTCACATGTCGTTGTCATTATGCTCAAAAACGCTTTAGAACCAAATTTTTGTGAGAAAAATTATCATCCATAAAATATACCTTAAAAGTTATCTTTTCGATGTCAACAACGGATACATACATCATCGATTCAACGCCATAATGGCATATAAAATTATGGATTCACCAACAAATAGCATTTACAAATATACAACAAATAACATTTATAATAATTAATAATGTGTAGTTCCGCAGAATTTTCGTTTCACAGAAACTTTTTTTTCGGAAACAAATTTTTTAGGTACCTCTACAGCTAAAATGCCATTTTGTGGAACCTAATTAGATCTAAGTACCAGAAAAGTTATTAGGTTAGGTTAGGTTTAGTTAGAACTGCGGCCCTTTAAAAAAATGTTTCTATGAAATGAAACTTCTGCAAAATTCTTTCTGTTTCATCTATGAAACTTCTGTCTACGAAAGAAAATACAACCATTTACTACATTATTATTCTCAGCATCTTTCTCAGCATTCGTTTCCAAAACCTATCAATATATTTACAGCCATCACAGAAATAACCAGAGCTATCTGAATCTTTCCTGGATTCGACGTGTTTATTGTTACTTCTATTTTTACATCATCAAGTCTTTGCCATTCACCAAACTTTTGCAATACTATCAAAACAGTTTCTATACTCTGTTTTTTTTATAAAGTACTTTAGCCTATACAAGTTCTATGAAAACATTGGCAAGAAACAAATGAACGCGCCATACATTTTACTATGGCAGTATTTTATAGATAAAAGAACAGGGTATAGAATCAGTTATATTGTCCATGTAACGTTCTGAAATTTGATACCAAGAGTAAAAGGCTACTTACTAACGACTAAGTGGTGTGGCAACTTGCCAGATTCTAGTTAAGATTTTCACCGCTTTTGATACAAGACTGCTTATCTATGGAAATTGTAATTCAAAGAGAAATCTGATCTGGTTTAAGTAATCGGCTTAGGTAAAAGTTTATTTAACATTTTCATTGTCTATGTTTAAGATTAGGGTCTCAATTTATAGAAGCAAAACATTTTTCACAAATTAATAATTTCGCGTAAGTTTCGGAATCGGAATGTTGGGCCTCGAAGGTGACGGGTGAAAAGAGAATGCATGTTACAGAAATGAGAATGTTGAGATGGATGTGTGGTGTGACAAGAATGGACTGGATTAGGAATGAGTATATAAGAGGAAGCCAGAAAGTTGCACCCATTACGGAAAAACTAAGAGCCAATCGCCTGGCGTGGTACGGCCTAATGAGAAGGGATGAAAGGCATTAACAAGAAGAGTGTTAGATATGAGTGTTGACGGGTGCAAGAAACGAGGTAGGCCAAAGAAAAGGTGGATTGATTGTGTGAAAGACGATATGAATAAGAAAGATGTGAATGTAGAGATGACGGGCGACAGAGATGTATGGAAGAAAAAGACATGCTGCGCCGACCCCAAATAAATGGGAAAAGGGCAAGCGAATGATGATTAAGATCTTTCCGTCATCAGAGATACGGAGGCCGTATACACTATCAATATGTGATACCCTGAATGTCTAAGTAACTGTTTATTAATCATTTTTGAAAATTTGTAGAGGCCTCCACGATGGCGGAGGGGTACACAATACACATCATAAAATCAACAATCTTCAAAATCCAATATCGCTCAACGATGCTCGAGCAAATCTACATTTATTATCGCGGGCGCCAATATTATTTGTAAATAAAATACATTGGTAAATAAAGCGCGACATTATGCAAGCTGTAGTTGCAAGTCGCCGTCATATCATATCATACTGAATACTGTATGCAGAAACTCAAAATATCAAACATTTAAATACTGTATTGCAGCGAGAATGAAATTAATGGTTATCCACATCGTTACACTGGATTTATGGCGGTAAATTACAAACACAACATTCTATTCTTGTGTTCATTACGACTGGTTTGAAGTTTACCAGGAAACATGCATTTACTTACTCTACTGATTATCTCACTTCCTATGCGGTTTAAAATAATATCCTGGAATTATACAGTCTCTTGTAAACGATTTCTTTCAATGCTCAACCACCGATCAGATACATATCCATTCGAAATAATTTTAGGCATTCAAAAAACCTATAGTCTTGTTAAAACTGTTAGATTATAATCTAACTAGCGAGATTGTAAATTGTCGAAAGATTGTAATCTACCGAAAAACTAAATTTCAAATACCGTTAGATTACAGACCGAGACCGGGTTGCGAGACCTCGCAAGATTGTAAACTGTCGAACTGTGCACGTATTTGCATATTAACTTCAATAATTTAATTTAATGTCTCTCTATTTTGTACAGTTTGTGTCGTTTCTTACAGATTAGTGTATCTAAACATTTTTATCTAATCTAAAAATGATCTTCCTTCTCGCATACTTGCCACCAGGTAACGGAGAGACATGCATTTTGTGATTGTCTTTCTTGTATATCAATAAAGTAGGTAATTTGCGTTTTACGGCCAAGTAAACTTAAGCGGGTATTACACTGTCCTGAATTCAGGACACTTAGAAGGGTTCCGACCTATACGTTAGAGCGAGATGCTTCAACTCCCCTCCACTAGTTAGGACGCCTGATTCAGGACAGTGTAATACCCGCTTTATAGAGGCTTCTTATAGGAGCGAGCTGAGCGATACCGCCGCAAGAACACGCATCCTCTCACGCGTCGACATGACCTATTAATACGCCACTTACCTTTATTGTAGTATTATTTTATAAGGGATGTTCATTTTTAGATTAGAAAATATCAACTGTGTTTATTTTAACATACTTGGATCACATTTCTTACATGTAACGTTTAACTTTACACTTTGTCGTCGTACGATATGTCTGTGAACTCGACTATGTTACTATTAGGGAAAATATACAACTCGCTGACTCGCTCGTCGTTGATGTCATTTCTCGTAATATTCGTGTCTAGTCTTTTAGTGCCATAGTTGAAAGATTTATTCATATTGTGAGCGTTGAGGTTGTTCATTGATTGGAAACCATTTTCCGTCTGCGAGTCCTGGTTTCGGAGACAATGACAGGATGACCGAGTGGTGCGCGAGGCCTCGACGGGGGCCAGATTGACCGATTTTCTCGTTGAATAAACGCTACGATCGTTTGACGATCGGAACGATAAAATCCGGGTTCGGTACGACTGACCATCCTGTGGACAAAGTATGGCTGACTTTAGTAACGAAAAGTAAGGTGTATTTTTGATGTCTTTGTATTATTATTATTATTACTACTGCCATGCGTGTCATTACACAATTACTTGTATGTTGAGTATCAATGTCAATACAAGTCTTATGACAAAAAGAACTTGTGACAATGAAAGAAAATTAATAGGTTATTTTAGCGTCTGGTAGGCCTTTGAGTAATACAGGTGTCTCAATAAAGTACCGGCACCGGAGTTCATTCTAGGGGTGACTTTGATTAACCCTTTGACCGCCAAAGCGATAGTGTGTCGTCGTGCCCAGTACGCCAAGCACTGTTTTTTTTGGTGTAATGTCTAAACCAATAAAAACAAATTAAAACACTTCATAAATGATTTTTTTTCATGATCAAATCAAAGTACACCTTCACTCCGACCTTTTAAGTGGTTGTTGGCGTGGTGGGCACGACGACACACAACCACTTTATAGGTTCTTGGCGGTCAAAGGGTTAAACCGATTTTTCTCATAGTTTTTTTGTTTTATTTTTGCTTAACTATAGCAGTGAAAATATGAATACATCGTCTTGCTGTTAATCTTCCGTTGAAACTCATAACTATGCATATGACATTCAAAAGTGTTGCTTTGAATTTAATGTTGGCGCAGTGGTAGCCGTGGTGGTTGTAGGCAAAGGTAGGCGCAATATGCCTAGTTACTAATTTCAACGGTACCTGATTGACAATAGTAGTTCCCCTGTGTTTTCAAAGTAATCCCAGACAGCAATCAAATAGCGATACTATTAGTAGTTCAAATATACTCATGCACACACTTATTTTAATTGCACATCGGTTCTTAATTAATACATACATCGTGAGCAGCGGAACACCTTAAACAATGGAAGTACCTGTAATCTAAACTACTATTTTGATTCAGAGCATTTCAAAGTTTTGAAAAATAAATTCAGACGAGTTTCATAAAATGGCCCAGCTGTTTCCTTGGCACATATTGATGATGACGGGCTGTCGTGATGGGATGGTATCTGTCACACGCACTCATGGATGCCACCCTCACTAGCCGTATTATCATATTTATGCGTATTTTATTGTCCTAAATTTCAGTATAAGACTATAAATTTCTGCTTCAACCTAACTCTCAGTAAGCTTAGTGGCTTAGGTAAGTGTTTTATGAAAGCTTACGTGTTGGCTGGTGATTTTGCGAGAAGTTTATATGGTATACTAAGTACCTATCGTGAAAGGAGTCACTCACGACTTTAAGGCCGAATATGTCATGTTTGAAATCATCATGAATGTGAGTGACCCGTTTCATTTATTTTACAATATAATACAAATACTCTTTGTTACACACCTCAATTAATAAACTATTACAGCGTTAAAAAACTCAATATAGAAGAAAAAAAGACGTAGAAAGAGTCTTACAGATTAAAAACTTTTAATGTCTAAAATTCATAGTTTTTCCTCTGTGATAACTATCACAGAGGAAAAATATAACTTTAACTCGTTACCACAAAAAACCCAAGTACTTAAACCATCCGATTAACACACTAAGGGTCAGTTGCACCAGCATACGAACACAGACCGGTCATCTTCAAAGATGGCGCCGGCAGCTGTCATCCCATAGAAACTTGTCAAACTTTCCATACAATCAGATTTGACGAACACCGCTTACGATTACAGACGGTTTGGTGCAACCCAGCCTTAAGCAGTTAAAGCGAGATGCTTTCTTTTGTTGGTTTTTAACAAAATCTCCCATGTTTAGTGGATTGATATTAAAGTGAATGTAATATGAATTCCAGAATTATTAATTCTTACCTCGTAACTGTCAAACTTCATTGGTTTTTTCCCAAAAGTGAATCGTTGCTTGAATTCCTTTTTGAACTTTTCCTGTAACAATGATAAAGCCATTTGTTTTTAAAAACAGTAACTAGTTTATGCCAAGATCAGTTGGGTATAAGCAAGGGCCGGCGGGCGCGTGTCAACGCGCTGCAGTGTGAAACGCCCGCCCGCCACACGCCCGCGCGCCTCACGCCCTCTCCCGCGCGCCACACGCCCGCACGCTATGTGTGTGTTTTAAGCTGGAAACGCATAGACAGCGGTGGCGGCGCGGTGCGGAGGCGGTACCGGTTGTAATGTTCGAACTAATATGAAAGGGTCCGCACAGAACGCTTTTTTCCCGGCCGGTTTTCTGTGCGGACCCTTTCATATTAGTTCGAATATTACAACCCGTACCGCCTCCGCACCGCGACGCCCCGCCCCGCTACCGCTGTCAGTGCGTTTCGTGCTTTAAGCTTTATTGCGATTCCTACAAGAGGAAATAGAAAAGAGTGCCATGTTTTGTCTTTATCACCGACCGAGCATTTTTTCATGGTCCGGTTATAGGCACAGGCACACTTCCATTAAACAAGATATCGGACATGTAAACCAGTCAAATCGCGTAGTATAAATTTTATATGAATATTATTTCTCTCACCCCCGGTCGCTCGGTGGCGCATCTATAACCGCTTGTATAATATACTATATCTATTGACATTAAGTGCCAAGATTTCATATTTAAAAAGATTTGTTGCTAAATCTGTGAAGCATGCAAGATTTTATTGATAATTCAATCGAAATTTTTCCGAATCTGCTTTGACAAATTTTCCATATGTTTTAAACTATAAATTTATTAATTACAGCCGATATTACATTGTGATTATTTTTAAATCTACCCCTGTCACTTTTTGTGTCAATCGCAACGTAATAAATAATTTAATATCCCGTAAACCCGTTTTCACCTGTCTCGCATCGCACCCTACGAACGGATTAAGCGTGAACGAATATATGAGTTTAAATTAAATACCTTCTTATTATATTAAATACACCCATCACAGTAACCAGAGACTAGTAAAGTATACAGGTGGAGAAGTAGTATATTGAAGACATTTTACTGAAATAAGAATTCGTTAAATTTTTAATATAATTAGAACCGCATTCAAAGATTTAAAAAAAAGTTTTCTGCCTGTACCAGGAATCGAACCGACATTCCTGCCTGTAGTACTTCCCCTCCAAGTGACATAGCCTTAGGACACCCTGTATAGAATGCTAATGTGTAGACATTAAAAACCCTTCTATAATGAGCCTAGTTTCACTATGGACAGGAGTCCAGCCTACCCCCCATCATTTCGTATGAATTCATTACGAGAGATTAAATACTCTGTTGATGCAAAGGTCAATGTGATAATTCTGTTTTGTTTGAAACTTTGGCAGACTGATAGATAGTTAACTTGGTGCAGCAAATGACTACTTTGAGATGACAAACCTTTTCATGTTTAACACATAAGGGGCAATGTAGGATGTTGGTTGTTGGCAGTCTCCTATAATTTACTAGTCTCTGTCGTTACGAAGCACAAAGTACGTGCGATAAATGTAGATGCAATATCAAATTAATTTGCAAATGAGGCTCGCTATACCTTGTTACAATTAATATGAAAATAGAACCTCGGGCAGGCGCCAGAGATAAATTTTGCTCTTTGATTATGAAGGGATAAGTACGTAATTACGGCTAATGATCTTTTAATCATAAGTAATTTGTAGGCAGATAATTCGGTATGTGTTTTCCTTATGAACTGAAAATAAAGCCCATTATAGTACTTACTTTTATCTCACGAGCGCGGGTTGGTTATTGTTGTAGTTGTGACACATACGAACACATAGACAACGTGAACTCATAGCTCCTACGCTAACACACTCATAGATAATGCATGTTTAGGTCAACGCACAACCATGGCTCACCCGCGCTCGTGAAATAAAAGGACTCAAACATAAATTGATATCCAGAAACAAAGTTCCATAAGGTAAAAGGTCTCTCTGTGCTCGACACTTTCAATCTAATGTCACAATGACAGAGGTGACCAGAAAGTGTCATCTATTGGGCATTAAGGTGTCGAGGATTGAGACCTTTACCTTAAATATTAATATTAAATTTTTGAAGGTCAGGCCTCAGCCCGACCTTCCAAAATTTACCAAATTATCACAATCTTAATACACTTATAATTATATAGTTACAAATACTTTTTTCTCAAAAACGGTCAGCAAACTGAACGTTACTCGCTACGTATTGGAAGGTAAAGTGCATAGTTTAAGGTCAGAACACAATTAAAAAGAAAAAAAAACTGCAGTCCGCCAGGAATGTTACATAATATTCCTTTATTTGCCGAGTTACATGCTTTTTAAAAAGACAGCACTGTTTGTGTTCAGCCAATTAAACTCGTTTTTTTTTCTGATGGAAACACGTTTTTGGATGTATCTTAAATAATTTGCGGTCTTTCGGTGGAAAAATAAAACTACAAATATTCTTTATTGTTCACCAAAAAATTACATAGAAAACAACCAATACACTTGCAATTCTGTTAAAAAAAACAAACGTCAGGAAAGCATGAAGTTATTGACGTTTTAAGGTTAATATGTTTAACAAATCGCAATTCAAATTTCGCATTGTTTCCACCATTTTTGAGAAAAGCGCTATAATATTAGCCTCGGCCGGAAGCGCAATTGCATTCGTATTATAATTAAACGGACTCGCGAGCTCGTCCGTTTTTAAACAATCGTATGTGTCAGTATGGGAGGCAAACTCTGTAGGTATACATTTACAGTCAGGTACTCACATTGTAAATAGCGTAGATAAAGGGGTTGTAGCATGAGTTGCTCATGGCTAGCCAGTCGAAACAGAAGAATATTACGTTTATGTACTTGTACCTGAAAAAAAAAGCTAGATTAAATGCCTTGCCGACCAAATAATGGGCCATGATGGCTCGACATACTGGACGCAGTTAGGCGTTTAAATGTGATGGAAATAATACGTTTTTCTCCCTTTCAGCGTATAATTGCGTCCTATGCGTTAGGCCATCATGAATATCACGACCAATTGTGTCATATCAGGCATTCAGCAGGGTTGGGCAGTATGTCGAATATATGTAATTGTAGTAGGTACGTGTTTGAAATACAAATACGTATTTTGTATCTGTGTTTCAAATAAGTACAACTTGGAGAAGTATTTGGTATTTCAAATACCACACTCACATGTTTGTTGTACTTCAAATACTTTAAGTTTTAAAATACATGTGCACAAAAATACATTTGATTAAATTCTATAGTCGTTTAAAGTCTGTGCTCTTCCAGTCGAGTCGAGATTTTTTTCATTGGCTGGAGACATTAATTAATCTAATTGACGGAACTTATCTGATAATACCTTTAGGAATTTAGTTTTTGTTTTTCTATAACTATATATAAAAAAATGGGGAAGTGCGTGTCGGACCTCCTACCGTAGGTACCTACTACTACTAATCCACATTACCTACTACTACTACGACCGTACCTACTACTATACTAACTTAAATTAAAAGTCACTATCCTTTACTGTGAATTCAAAAAAGTTGTGTCCTCATTACTCGGTACACTTTTCCTTTTGTTTAAAGTTTGGGAAAGTAGTTTTTCAGCGATAACTCTGAAGCCTTCGGACCTACCCTGTTCAAAACATTTTTGGTAAACGTATTTAATAAGCACAACATCCATGAATTTTTTCGTTCGTTCGAAGTTCCATGGTTCGAATGTTAGGCAACAATTATTATATTTTCTATAAAAAAAATAGGCGATATGAAAAGGGTTCAAAAACTACGTCTTGAATGAATGAATGAATGAATAATAATTTATTCGAAGCACTTCAACAAAAACATGTATACGCTACCTTATAACAAAACAAATAAGAGAAATAAAATATTACTTAAGAATAAAACAGGTAACACGGAAGTGCCACGAAATGGTCCCGACTCAGCATGGTGTCAACCTAACTGGTCAACGCTGGTCTTCCGTCGGGGCCAATTGGTGACTTCACGGCTTGCAACAAATAAAAACAAAATAATAAATAAAAAACGAATAAATCGATACACAGTATAACAAACAATTAACAAAACTATTTCAGGTACTAAAATTAAAAATAATACAAATAAGATCGTATACAGAATAAAATGTTAGTTTTTTTTTTACATTACATTACCGTGAACGCGACTGTAAACATAACAGGACAACTAGTCTTGTTACTGGGTCAAGTGGAGTATCATATGACAAGCATGAATCGTAGTAGTAAATAATATTTACTGCTAACTTACTCGTTTATTGAAGAGAAAAAAGAGCCAAGCAATAAATAGCTCTGAAGGGGAAGCCAGCAGATCGCGAACAGCGCTACCACCAACACCAGCATTTTTATAACCTGCATAAAAAATAAAAATATCCATTAGAAATTTGAAATAGTAGTTTGTGCAACTGCTATATAATTAGATATACATATATATCAGTGCCAGTGCGTCAAAAATATTCTTAGGGAAGCCGGAAATAGTTTGCCTATCTTATTCTTCATGAGCCGTACTAAAAGAACTGGTGTGGATGAAAATTAGGCAAGCCGGTGGGAATCGAGTTGTATGGACGCTCCGCCACTGATATATATATATATACATTTCGTACGGACTTAATATCTAACAGATCGTTATTTAACCGAGCTTAAATAGAGAAAATAAATATTGAGGGACAGTCGTACACAAATCGAACAAGAAAGCTCAATAAGGCTTGTAGTATAGTGTACTAGACGATTCCCTATTCGTGTTGACCCGAATCGGGAATCGATTTGTATTGTAGTTTAAAGCGTATTTCCATACAAATTAGGTTCAGACGGCAATATTCAGCGGCATCTTTGGTGCGAATATATACGTACCTTTTTCTTGTTCTTCATGTGATTCGCGTCGCGTATTTCCAGAGCGTTTCCTGGCGCTCGCGCACCCCAAAGTTTCAGGGCCATATGCGCGTACGCAAACGTTATTACGCACAGCGGGATGATGTACTGCGGGAGAAATAAATAAATAAATATTTGTGAAATTGGGCATTTGACACATGTGAATATTTAAAACATGGTGTCACTTTATGGAAAGTGAACCATCAAAATATCACAAGGAATAGGAAATTATAAACTTTTACCAAAAAAAAAAAAAAAAAATTTACATCGAAAATGCGGAAAATTATGTATTTTTTATCGTCCAAAAGTCCTATAAAAGGTATTAATAGAATGCTCATGTGTAAAGCAAATTTAATAAACTACTTTTGTCATAATTTTAGTTCAAAAGATTTTAAAACTTGTACTGCCTCTAAGCATACGTGAACGTGACGTATTGAAAATCGACTGTAAAAAAATGATATATGGGGCTGATAAATATATGGGATATCTATCATGGAAACGAGGCCCCATATATCATTTTTTACAGTCGATACCGCTGCTGTTTACATCGAGAACTTAAAAAAATAAACACCGTGTTCCTTCCTATTCAATGTTTTAGTCAACAGAACGAAAGTTTATTTTCCAACAATATTTAATGGTGTTTCCGTATCAAACAAACAAACCGGCCGGTCGGCTATTATACCGACCGTATTAGCTACTTATAACTTGATAAATTTGATAATTGCGTAAATAAATGTGGGTCTTCTCTGACGAGAAGATTTTATTAGTCTGTAATAAATATGATATACCATATAATCCGCTATTTTTGATGGTGCCATTCGAACCAGCTATAGGAAACGGTCAAATGCATAATGGGACCAAATATAATTAGAGCACAATCTTGCCAATTGAATATGAATATTGATGTATATTAATTTATTATTATTGTTAATGATTTATAATGTAATATTGATTTATAATTTGTGGACAATTTGTTTCTGATGTTATTTTTTATTTTATTTTTTGACATGATGTTATTATTACCATTTTGACTATTATAATTATTCTGTACTTATTGTGTTCAACACAATATTTATTGTTCTGAATAAAATGATTGATTGATTGATTGTAAAATTATTGTAGCTACACCCTATGGGTAAAATTGTAAATAACAATTTATGGCTTGAATAAATGAAATGAAATGAATGAAAATAAAGGAAACAAAAAAACGACAAACCTAGCTCGACGCCAGCGGCCCTCAAAAAGGCTCTTACAAATAATTTTATTAATAAACTCTGAGACATTTTTATAACTTAACGCAAGAGTTATTGTTTCCTTACCTATATATAGGAAACATAAAATATATTGAATCTTGTGTGGAGAACTATTTCCTACCTCTGTAGTAGATTTTGACTTGTAAAAGTGCCATTGCGGCATACTTACAGAATAATAGTACATTGTTGTAGAGGCTAGAAAGCAAGCAATAGATGGACGAGTTGGTTCGAGGGCCGACGCGCAGCGGAGGCCCTCGAAAGTACGAGATCCATCTATTGCACTTTCGGCCGAGGCTTAACATAGTGCTTTTCACGTCTACTGAGAGGAAATCAAATCCATTGTTATAGTTTGTTGGTTGCAGCAACACAATCCTTCCCTCCCGCCTTATTTTTTTTCAGTACTTACGTTCTTAATGGCCAGTATGTTATTAGATAATTCAAAGGCGTTTTTATGTAATAAATGCTCAATGCAAACTTTTCAAAGCACATAAAAATCTTCAAAACACCAATCAATAACCTTAAAATCTCCCGCCTCCTACATTTTTTTTTCGAGTACGTTCTTCTTTCAAAGCACATAAAAGTCTTAAAAACGCCTATCAATAACCTTCTTTTTCATAACATAGTCGGCGACACCAAAAAATACCTAATTTTTACGAGTTGTGATTGGTTGATTTTGTGTCATATGAAGTACGGGCGTGTTCTGATTGGACGATAGCACTACTATAACCGCTACAACAATATAACATTGTTGTAGCGGTTGAGGTGTGGTTTAGATGTGGTTTAGATTCATAGTTGTCCTGTTCATGAGTCTACTACTATTAACAATTTTGACGCCCCAATTCCCGCCATCTATAGCCATATTTCCGAGCAGTGGCGTGAAAAGTAAATCATATTCAAATTATAAATTATTATTTTTCGTTTACCAGCGTCATTGTTTAAATAAAAAAGCTCTATCACTACAACATACCTGGCAAATGTACAGCACCAGTCGATAAATGGCCAAGGAATGTGATCCAAATTCACTGGGATTACAGAAGGGCTTCGTGTATAACATTCTGGTACCTGCAAAGATAACATTGCCCTTAAGATTTATCTATAGTAGGTAATATACGAGTCATACAAAGTTGAAATAATTATCTTATATCTTTAAACGAGCAATTCTTGTATATTTATTTATTTATTTATTTCGGGGATCTCGGAAACGGCTCTAACGATTTTGATGAAATTTGGTATGTGGAGGTTTTCGGGGACGAGCAATCGATCTAGCTAGATCTCATGCCCGGGAAAACGCCGAGCAATGCTCGGCCGCCCAGATATTGGCTAATAGATAGAAACATTGGTTCACAATTATATTAAGGTTCGATAAAAATAGAATTATTTCAGTATAATGGTTTAGAGCCGCTCAATTTTAAAGACATTATGTAAGAAAGGTTTGATTGTTTCGGGAATCGCTTTATTGAAAATGTTTTGAACTAGGTAAGCAATTACTCTGCTGTGAGGGCTTTACTAGTCTATGATTATACATATAAATAATACCTATTTAATTCTGTGTTCTTTTTGAGGTGTGCAATAGAAAGTATTTATATTTTATTGCTTATTATAATAATTCTTAACTTAATTGTCCCAAATACGTTTTATGTTTATGTGCCTTAAATTAAATTTTAATCAAATTTTTTTGGTCAATCCCACACAAATCGTCCTAGTACCAAGCAAAGCTTTTACTATGGGTACTAGATGACGATATAGGTATGTACTTATACAGCTAAGTAAGCACTTAAATATACACAGAAAACATCCAAGAATGACAAACAATCGTGTTCATCACACAAATAAATGCCCTGACCGGGATTTATTTAATCTTTATTGCACAAAAGAAAACTTAAAGTACAAAAGGCGGACTTAATGCCACGAGGCATTCTCTACTAGTCAACCTCCATGTTAAACAGAAAGATTAGGACCCAGGACCACCAGGTACGTAAGCAAGGTCACTAAACGTCTACCTACCAGTGGCGGCGCGTCAAAATTATTCTTAGGGAAGCCGGAAAAAAATTGCCTTTCTTATTCTTCATGAGCCGTAGTAAAAGAACTGCACTGGCTGAAAATTAGGCAAGCCGGTGGGAATCGAGTTGTATGGACGCTCCGCCACTGCTACCTACAGTCTTCATCCTTACGTGTTCTATAATGCAAAAAAACTAGTTTTGAAGATGTTAATCATTATCACCCGTTTCTCTAGGATCACACGATAAAAAAAAAACAAAATAAAGTTAAAAAAAATATATTTTCAGATTTCTGTGATCCATAGAATTGTTAGTATTAAAACACAAATACCTAATAACTACGTTAGTAAACTAATTTTAATTACTTATTTTAAGGTCTTACGACATGCAGATCGGTGTATCGGCCGATAATGTCTGAATCCCACCTCTCTGCTATCATTTTCATACTATAATCATAAATAAAAATGTTGTTGTATGGTTAGTTTACAAAGTATTGTAAGCCTAGAGAACGTGGGATGATGATTAATGTCTTCAAGAAGAGTTTGTTTACATACGTAAGGATTAATAGACTGTAGGCTATAGTGGTCGTGTATTCATGATTTTGGCAGAAAATTGGCCCATTGTTACATAATGCCGATGCGAGGAAGATGATGCGGGTCGGTTTTCCGTACAATACCTGTACCCTTACCATCATGAGTTTGCAATATTTGCATTACCGTACTCGCTAGCCACTGCGTAAACGATTTAGTATGGACAAAAGTACAGCGCCTCTGGCGGTTACGCAATAGAACCAAGAATTGCCATACTAAATCGTTTACGCAGTCGCTAGCGAGTACGGTAATGCAAACATTGCAAACTCATGGTAAGGGTATACTGTTCTCTATCGTTTAAGGATGACCTTCCATACTAAATCGTTTACGCAGTCGCTAGCGAGTACGGTAATGCAAACATTGCAAACTGGTAAGGGTACAGTGTTTTGTTAACAAGGTAAGCTCTCAAGTGTTAAAAGGACAGCATATAAAATTTCAACTATGCACATCGATGCTTTTGTTGCTGACTATACCTGGATCCTGTTCTTGCACCATGATAACTTCCCACGACATGGCCATAGGAGCGGCCAGTGTTAATGCCAGCACCCATATCAACATTATTATCACTTTGGCCATCCGCTTTGAAGTATGGGCACTGTAACAAACAATATAATATATTGTATAAACCGACTACGGAGACGCAAAATCAAATAATCATAACGAGTATAAGAAATCGGCTAGGTGCGTAAAATAAATGTAAAACAATGATGTCAAATGCAACTACCATCTGACAGTGTAAGACAAACGGTAGATTATTAACCTTGCCTGTAATAATTTCTACGTGGTTACAGTTGATAAAAAATTTTTTTTTGGCTAATGCAGTTTTCCTGTATTTTATTACTCTTTTGGAGTAATATACATGGCGATTTTTTTATAAACATAGTAAAAAATATAAAATAAACCTTAAAATACAATTACAAACCAAAAATGCTAAAACAATGACGACTCATATCTTGATGCTACCTCCGAATCCGCATTTACCTTACGGATGTGCTATGATGTCGCGGTGCCAAGATCCAATACTTGAGGGTCCTAACTTTAGATCAAGTTTCTCCGAATTGAAATAATAAAAAAAATATTTGGACACATGTGGTTACTGCAGATGTTCTAAGGCGCCTTCCTGATTTGTCAATGCGGAGGCAGTACGATATGAGAAGTGTCAAATGTCAGTGTCAGTTGTCAGTCGACGCGATACCTTTTTTTTACTACGCCCCTACATTTGAATGAGTGCTTCCTGACTGGCGCGGGATGGATGCGAAGGCGGTACTGCTTTGCTTCTGCGCATGATATTACTACTGCGCAAACGTAATCCTGACAGTATTATGTCAAGTGAGAATCTTTGCGACGTCAGGTAAATTTACGTCAAAGAAGAAAATGTCACATATCGATCTCGCCCCGCCAAGTCAGGAAGTCGCCTTAGGAAGCGTCCTTTTAAATATTTGCTCCTGTTACAGGCCACACCCAGTATAAAATTAAATGGTTAGTTAACACAAACTACTTCAATTAAACACTCTTCAAAACAATGGTTTTCTGAAGACGGGAGCAAGCGGATGATTTATTTAAATATACCTATAGGATATTTAAGCAGTAACGATGCTAACGCAAATCACAAATTTAGAAATAAAGGAATAATTGAAAAACTTAGGCACCGAGCAGGATTCGCACCTATAGCTCAGTTGGCTAGAGCGTCTAGCCGCGAGTGCCGGGAGTATAAAATACCTATACGTGTGTACTGTATAAACCCATATCCCTTATGAACTCCGTATTTATGTACTGAACTTATCACAGCTGAGATTTGATATTACTCTCCAATATATTTTGGAAGTATAGTTAAGTAGGCACGTACTCGAGTTGTCAAATATTACTGAACAAGGTTTATCATGTATGTTATCTGAGTGTTTTAGATAATGATGATGAATATGAATATCCACAGGTCATTGGTTTAATGTTAGGGATAGTGTGGTGTTAAAATAAGATACTGTCAAAGTATTTATTTACGTATAGTACCTATATTTCCAAACCTTAAAACCTTTATCAAATGAGACAATACTCGTATAATTGGCCTTGCTCGATTTCTAACATCCTTAATTCGGTTTAAACGTTTTGATTTTTTCGTAATTCTTTCAAGTTTATGAAATAATAGCAAATAATCAGGACAAAGTTTTCATGTCAAACAATCGAAAAATTTAAGGGTCCATGTTTTAAATTTTATGCAATATTTCCAAAAAATCAAAACGTACATACCTAGTATTTAATGATACTCACAACATTTCCAAAAATCATGCAAATTAGTTCAGGATTAGGGGTTGAAAAACGTTGCCGCTTTAGGTATGGAAAAATTTTGTTACACAATCCTCTTAAAACCCCATAGTTATCAGTATCACCCTGTACCTATAGATGTCCAATATAAATGAATAAAGTAATCTGGGATCATTACTCGTGCCGGAAAAAAAGTTAATAAAAATCACGTCACATCTGGTTAAATCCACGAGAATTCGTCCCATCCGTTAGGTACTGCGTATTACATCGCACGCCAGGACTTGACCGAAATAAAATAAGGCTGATATTAAATTAAATATGAGGCTCATGAAAGATATAAAACCGTTGGCGTGCTCCTTTTTTTAAGCAAAATACAGGGAAGTAATAAAGTAAAAAATAGTAACATAAAAAAACCGGCTAAGTGCGTGTCGGGCCACGCGCAAGGTAGGGTTCCGTAGTCGTCCACCCGTTACATTATGTGGACTAAAAAGTTCGCAAACTTATATTTACTATGTTTTTGACAGAATTAACAACATTAATTATCTAAGGTATCAATGGAAATTGTACGAAAGTTTGCGTTTGCAAAGTACATTTCTGAAGTTAGGCTATTACTCGTTAACTAGTAATGTCTACTTAGCTGTGATAGTTTTCCTTTTAAATTCATCGTATATACTACTACCATGATTTTTTTCACATGCCTAGTAGCCACCGTTTAGCTGGCAGGGGGGGGGGGGGGGGGGACACTTGACCATAAAAAAATTATCACTTCAAAGCTTAATATCACGCTAACCAATTCTTTAATCAAATCCTTTTAGAAACCTTATAATATTTTTAAAAGAGCTATCCAACGATACCCCACACGAAGGGGTTTGGCAGAAAAAAAAATTGCACCACCACTTTACATGTAGGGGAGGTACCCTAAAAAAATGTTTTTAAAAATTTTATTCTACCGTTTTGTCGGTGTCATTGATATGTATACTCATGCCAAATTACAGCTTTCTAGTACTAACGGTTACTGAGAAAAACGGGGGACGGACGGACGGACATGGCGAAACTATAAGGGTTCCTTGTTTACTACGGAACCCTAAAAAGGGAAGTAATAAAGTTGTAGACTTAGAAATATGAAATGTTGTCAATTGTGGTCGTTCAAGATATTAGATTTTTAATAAGCCGGTAATATCAAAAAGTTTTCAGGTAAACAAGAATTGGTAAGGTAAGGATAATTGGATAATAAGGAAAATTGGAATTGAAAATGGTTTACTGCGTAAAATTAGTCCGAGGATATTTAGATTGAATTGAACCGATAATGAGTTTTAATTCGTCGTATTTTGGTGCTATTAATTTAAAAGAAGTAATACATTTTCATATATTTCAAAAAATAACGAAGGTACATGTACAACCATTAGAATGTTTTTAGTTAAAGAAAGAAAGCGCTACAGATCAGCTAGAGTAAATGATTTTGCGGAAATGGAGCAGAAAATCTTAAATCTTTGAAGACTTATAATTATGTAATTATTTATTCGTTTGAGTTACTTTTTTCGCAATGTGATTATCAATTTTATTCATTTTCGAAATTCGGATATTATTTTTTTACTTTGGTGTCTACAGGGATGTATAGATAATAGAGGTGAAAAATAGGTGTTAACTATTGGTTGTCTAGGTATTAAAATGTTAAATATCGGAATTCGGGATGTTTAACTTATCCAGTTTATTTATCAAGTCGTAATTAAATCCGCAAACACCGACAAACAGAAATAAATTAAGAAGCGTTTTCATTTAACGCGGCTCATCAAACTCAACATCCTTATATCAAGGTCACGAGCGCTTTACCCGCTGAATAGAAATATATTATGGTTTAAGAATTTATTTCTCTAAAAGAATACAGTAATTCATCAAGAGAAATACATAGCATGCCTTATAAAATAAAATATCTTAACATAGTGTACGAATGTGAAGAATGCATAGTTTTTTTTTTAAAGTATCACAAAAAATGTGGGTACAGTACAAACATCATTATTAGTCCCTCGCATAGTGACTCGTGCGCCGATATGCCAAGCGTTGCAATTGCAGGACTTTATTACGTGTCGAGTTTTAATCGCTATGTTGATAGCAACTGCGATAGTAATGCATTATTATTTTATTTTGGAAACAACTGTTACTTTCTAGGTTATATTTTATACTATAGAACTTACAAAAGGTTATATTATATTATATAAACTCCGAGAAATCGAGGATTTGGTTTCTTTTAATTGGTGAGGTAACTTATTATATAGTTGGGCACCCTCGTACATTAAGTTCCTCCTCCCATACTGTTTTGTACGTGGAGATCGAAGACATATGTCGTTTGGGCGTCTTGACGAACATTTTGCTATTTAGGATTTTATGGTAAACGAAATTTGGGTGTGTACCTTTTTGTCAAGATATATATTCATTACAACTTCCTATTTACTTCTTCATTGACAATTACGAAATAATCAGCATGAAAGTTTATTTTTATTATGATATTCGTATTTAAGATTTTTTTACAGAGTTACCAGGGCATTTTTCAATATTTTCAGAATCAGAATCAGAATCAGAATCAGAATGTTTTATTTGTGAAACATAGGTATACAAGATGTTGGGATTAAAAAAGTTCAACTATGATCTACCTTACGGCATACAAAATTACAAAGGGTTTCTTATTCTAACTTAGTCTAGATTTGTTTATTAAATACAATACATTACAAAAACAATCCATTATTCATTACATTACATTAATTATTTAAAAAGTCCTTATATTAAATTATATATTCATTAGTTATGTCATTTAAATATTCATTTACAGAATAATATGCCTTTTGTATTAAAAATTTACTCAAAGATTTTTTAAACTCACTAAAATTATCTATATCTCTTATGTCAATTGGTAATTTGTTGAAAATTTTTGGGGCCATGCCTAATATATTTTTCGACAAGTGCCTCGTTTTTGACGTGGCAGCTACTAATTGGTGACGAAGTCTATAACTTGAGAAATGTCGAAATTGTTCAGGATTTAATTTTACAAATAACGCAATTTCTAAAATATATAGGCAGGGAAATGTCAGAATTTGTAAGTCAATAAAATGAGGTTTACATGTGTCAGTTGGGCGCAATCCACATATAGCTCGTATACAATTCTTTTGTGCGCGGAATACATATTCACGGTTGGTGGAGTTGCCCCAGAAAATGATTCCATACCTGAGTGTTGATGATACATACGCATGATATGCAATCAGGACAGTGGATTGGTTCACTATTTTGCGTAACATATACAATGCATATGAATGGCGGCTCAATTTATTACAAACATTTTCGGTTTGAAGTTTCCATGATAGATTATGATCCAAAGCTAATCCCAAGAATTTAGTATTGTCAGTCTCTGAAACAATGGCATCTTTATACTTCACCACAGGATTCTGCTGATTTTTACATCTCTGTTTAAAATGCATTATATATGTCTTAGATAAATTCACTTTCAGGTTATTTCTATCGAGCCATTCAATGGTTGATTCTAGGGTGGTGTTTATTTCAGATTCTAGTGTTACTGGTCGTGTATTAGTAAAGACGATTGTACTATCATCAGCGAATAAGACCATAGGGTATTTCACAGCCTTTGGGAGGTCATTAATATAGATAATAAATAGGAGGGGTCCAAGAATACTTCCTTGAGGAACGCCGTATTTATTCTGTCTAAAGCTGGACGAAACAACAGTCTCTTGTTTAGATTGGACATCTATATGAGTAATTTGTGTTGTTTGTTTCCTCTCGCTAAGGTAAGATCTAATCAATTCATAGACATTTCCTCTAACACCATATTTGTATAGTTTATTCAAAAGCGTTTCGTGATTGACAAAATCGAAAGCTTTTGTCAAATCCATATAGATTGCGGACACCGGCACTCTTTTGTCCATGCTGTCAAATATCTTCTTAACTAAATCAAAAATCGCCATATTGATAGATTTGCCTTTTCGAAAACCTTTTTGTTCTTCAGCAAACAAGTTATTAAGCTCAAAATATCTGTAGATATGGTTATAAATGACTTTTTCCATAATTTTAGCTATGACCGGTATCAGTGCTATTGGCCTATAGTTTTGCAAATCATGTTTACTGCCCTTTTTATGAATCGGTTTGATGACTGAAACTTTTAATTTCTCAGGGAATGTTCCGTACTCAATGCACATGTTCATGATATAGCTAAGCACAGGCGCAATTATATGAGCTGCTCGTTTGAGGACTTTTGTGCATATATTGTCGTATCCTGTACTAGCAGTATTTTTCAATGAAAGTATTATTGTATACATTTCATTTGCCGTTGTTGGGACCATAAAGATAGAATTAAGGGTGTTACATGTCAAATTATCAATGTCATTGGAATTATTTGCATTATTACTATATAAATTATTTATATCAGAAATAGACACTTATTTTATTTTGTTCGGTTATTGTGTTAATTTGTTTCTTTCTTAGATGTACAGATTTTTTTCTGTAATGTAATTCGTCATCATTTCTTCACACTGGAAGCTCAAACTTTCATATTTTCGTCGATTCGTGAACTGGCCTTGCCTTAAATCATCTTTTCATAGTAGAACAACGCCAATAATGATGATGATGATGACCCGTACTAATATTATAAATGCGAAAATGTAAGAGTGCGCTCCAGTGAGATTGGTTGAGCGGCTTTAACCGAATCAGTAGCTCTAGTATAAGTATTTTCGTAACATTAACTAATACGAACGCGTTTGCGTTTTGTCTCAAAATGTATGAAAGTGGTATGAAAACGTGAACAGCGCCTCTGGTGGTCACTAGTGGAAACTAAAACAGCGAGTATAACATTTGTTGCTAACCGATGAACGCGCGTATTTCAAACTCGGTGAGAGCGTTTTCATACATTTTCAGACAAAACGCAAACGCGTTCGAATTAGTTAATGTTTACTAGAGCTACTGAGGTGTAAGTGGAATCGAGCTACTGGGAGTTTTGTCGCTTGTTCACTAAATCTAGCCTAGCTGAGAAGAGTCCAGCAAGAAACTCAGCTATGCCCGACCTGGGTCTGACTGACTCTACACGGTATCAGGCGGCTTTCACTCCGTCAGTTCGCCGCGCCGCTGCAAGTACAACCCCGGGCCGCTGCACTGCAATTACATTCAGTGGCGAATTGCGACCGGACGGTCGCGTCGTCTCGTCATTCGCTTGGTGTGGTCAATATTTGTTATTTACCTATTATATTTCGCTGCACAGCCTCTCATGATAATAACTTGTAGTATGCGTAGCATTCTGCATCAGTACTTCCACAACTTCTGTACATAGTATTACTTATTCTGTGACGGTATGCGGTGGTAACGGACCGAATAGGGACTATTATGTGTCTGTGTTGTCGCGATCGCGCGGTGTACATCCCCGCCGGCGGGAATGACGTTACGATCATGATATGATACGTTGCAGTGGTGCACATTTAAGTGTACCTAAAAATAGCCAAGAATAGCGTAATCAATGAGCTTGGGCACACCTTGTCAGTTATTCAATCCTCGCGCGCTAATGTAATTGAGCCGTAAACCTATCATTACACCCAGTCGGATTTGTGTAACATAATATATGACGCCTTAGAAATACTGTATACAATACGTTGATTGTACAAGGGTGCGTCGGGGTGGTAAATAATAACTATAATCGCTAGGGTAGGTTGCTCGACACTAGCATGTGTGTGGTGATCGCTGAAACTACAAAGAAATAAATAAATTATTTATATTGAAACAGCAGTAATAAGACGGGAATAAACATAGTAATGAGACTAAAACAAACCTCACAGAAATGAATCAAAAGACAGAGACATTTGTTTTGTTTGATCTAATTTCATTTGTTTACCTCAAGTTGTTTGGGGTTTGTTTGACTTTGAAGCAAAGAAACGATTTCCCGTATAAATTATAGTAAGTCGTCATCCAATTTAGGCGACTTCCTGATTTGTCGGTGCGGAGGCGGTAGGATATGAGAAAACTGTCAAATGTCAGTGTAAACTGTCAGTCAACTCAGTACTACTTTTTACTGCGCCCCTACATTTAAATGAGTGCTTCCTGACTGGCGCGGGATGCGCGGAAGCGGGACGATGCGAAGGCAGTACTGGTCCGCTTCTGCGCATAATATTACTACTGCGCAAATGTAATACTGACAGTATTCTGTCAAGTGGGAATCTTTTGCGACGTCAGTAAGTTTACGTCAAAGAAGAAAATGTCACATATCGATCCCGCCCCGCCAAGTCAGGAAGTCGCCTTATAATCACAAATATTGTTTATTGCTTAATATTATAATAATTGTATGCTAGCTAAAATTAGCTAGAAACTATTTATATGTAGACCCATGTTGCCTGAAATAAAATAATAAATAAAGAAATAAGAGATTTTGCGAACCACTTAACACAAACCTTACTGAGCTTACTATGCAGCTCGTTCAATTTGTGTAAGATGTAATAAATAGTTTAGTTTATTTCACCAAATAAGCATGCATAGGTAATCTATTACAATAATTACTGACCCTCACACTAGGCGATGTCTCCTACTTTTTTATATGTTTAGCCTAACATTGTATCCTATGGCCGGGCAAAGGTCTCCACTCCTTTACGCCAATCGTTTGGGTCCCCGCCCGGTCCCGCCGATCCGTATTAAACGCATCGAGGTCGTCCCGCCATTTCCTTTTCGGGTTAATTTACTTTTTTTTATTTGCTCTTGGCCCGCATGAAGCCAAAAGAAAGACGAAGTCGAAGATGGAAGGAGCTCACCCAGAAAATCCTAGTATAGTTCGCACACAACTGTAACGCCAAGTGCTGTCAAATGAAAGCAAGCAAAAATCAACCTAACAGTCAGAGCTCTAAGTCGAGTTTTGCTTGCGTTCGTTTGGCAGAATTTAGCCTTAGAGTTTTGTACGAACTACACATTAATGTCTCCTAACCTAAGTTACAATGTTACTAACATAAAATATGGGTCGAAATAGACCTACAATAAAAGTTTTCATTTCATTAAACAATTTACTCTTACCTTCCAATATGTAGAAAATAATGTACTTTATTCGTCAATACGCAATAAATAGTAAATACAGACATTATAAACAAAGATTAGATATAGAAGTAAAACTAAATTAATACTAAACTAAACTAACTAAAACTATAAATATATTAAAAAAGGGAATCAACATTCGGCCCCCTGAGGATGGTTCCCATTACGCAGGCAGCATTCCCGCGCTGGATTGCGATATCAATTCTTTGCGCGAGAAAGCTGCCTGCGCAAGGGTCGCCTGTTGTGTCTCTCAACCGTTTGCTGAGCACCTTGTGGAGCCCCCGTGCACTCTTGCCCCACGGGCAATGTAGATATAGCTAGTAACGTTCAAATTGCCGGCTCTTTTGGAGTTGCGAGCGTCTATAGGCTACGGTGTCCGCTTACCATCAGGTGGACCGTACGCTTGTTTGCTACCGTCGTAGTAAAAAAAAATAATATTTTTGTGACTTTATGATGCGGATTTACCTCAAAGGCTTTATGATGGCGCGGTGGCGGTCGATGGCAATGGCCGTGAGCGTGAACACGCTGACGTTCACGTTGAGCGCTTGCACGAATGGGCAGAATGGGCACATGAAGTGAGGCAGCACCCAGCGCTGCAGCAGCGCCGCTTGGAACTGGGGGCAATAGGAACACGGCGAAACGATTTTTGAAGTCATAAAAAATCCTTTAGTAGTCATTCACTACCCTACTGAACTTACCCTATTTTCTAACACAATCATGTACTTTTTATAGTGCGCGCCATCCAAGAAGGCGCCCTCCACAGCCCAAGCTGTACAACTGCGCACAGATTAGTATGAGATTCGCTGTGGAGGGGCGCGTCGTCGTGGATGGCGCGCACTATAATAAATAAATACAATTTCTACTAAAACTACTTTTGATATTGGTTCATCAAGCCTATTTTAGTAAAATTGCTGCTAAAATTCACATTGATAATATGTATGTATGTATGTAATAACTGTATTGTACACAAAAAAAAAACACAAAAAATACAAACAAATAAGGACATTTTGGTACAAAGATAATAAGATAAGAGGATAATTGTGAGAAAGGGACAAAACACATGTTAGCAGATGATTGTTAAGTTTAATGAATACGTTTGGACATAGTTATGCAAAACGATGTAACCCACACGATGTTAAATTTGAAATTGGAACCTATTTGCTAAAACTAAAGTCATACATTTCAATGGTTATCTCTTGTGGGTTGTGCATAACTAAGGCGACTTCCTGACTTGGCGGGGCGGGATCGATATGTGACATTTTTTTCTTTGACGTAAACTTACTGACGTCGCAAAGATTCCCACTTGAAAGAATACTGTCAGTATTACATTTGTGCAGTAGCAATATTATGCGCAGAAGCGGACCAGTACTGCCTTCGCATCGTCCCGCTTTCGAGCATCCCGCGCCAGTCAGGAAGCACTCATTTAAATGTAATTCAATTCAATTCTTTAAAAAAAATGGCTTCCATCAAATTTATGATGATTTCGCCAATGTCACGTGTTCAATGACGTTGTTCGGTAACGACGCCATGACAGTAGATAAGGTTTTGTACGGTAAATGGATTCTGCCCGTCGTCGCCCCGGGGCACGTGTGCTCACCAACGCGCGGCGACGATCAAAATCCCATTTAAATGTAGGGGCGCAGTAAAAAGTAGTACAGAGTTGACTGACAGTTGACACTGACATTTGACAGTTTTCTCATATCGTACCGCCTCCGCACCGACAAATCAGGAAGTTACACAAAATGTAAGAGTTACCTGTATGGTTGTACATTTTAGAAGAAAGCTGACGGAATTAATAATAGCGCCAGTGCGCAGTTCGGAGCTAAACCCAAATAAACCGGTTTTAACCGGTAAAAAAACCGGTTCCGAGCCCTTTCTAAAGGTGGCCTGTTAAAAAGGTATTCAAAAATTCGATGTGGCCCTGTAGTAAAGTATACTGCCTTTAGAGTCAATGTCCAGCGGCGGGTGCACTTTTTGTATGTTTTTTCACGTGTATCCAAGATAATAGTTACTAACTTTGGCACTTGGTGGCGCTTTAGTCGGGATCACAATATGCGTGAAGTTGGCTATCTATTTCCAGTCATTACACTCTTATTACCTGAAACGGCACAGCGAAGAGTCCTATGACAATGTCCGCTAGCGCCAAATTCGCTATATAGCAGTTGGTGACGCTCTGCATCCGCCGCGATGTGGCGACTACCCACATCACCAGGAAGTTGCCGACGACGGCCAGGACCGATATTGAACCGTACAGGAACGAGAGCAGCACTATCATACCAGTCGGTACGTCGTACAGTGTTTCTGAAACAATGATACAAAAAAAATATTAATTGACAATGACAACGCAAAAAAAGTTGCACATGTAGTGTGGATAAACAAATTAATTAATATTTTACACAAATCGAATTAGTCCCATAGTACAGTACCCGGCAACATAAGCCGAAGACTTAAGTTAGTTTTAAATATTTACAGTGGCTTTTCAGTAAAGGATAACATCGTGAGGAAACCAGTAATCCCAGGAAGGTATGGTTTCCCCTCCGAGACGGAAGGTGAGTATCAGTCGCTTTGTAAAAACTCGATAACCCTATTTTACGACACTATACTCTCGTAGGTATTATAATATTTATAACTGAGGGAGTGGACCATCTATAGCATAGGTTGGTTTGCATTATTAAACAAAGAGAGCTCACATGACGTCATAAATTTGCTCAGTGTCGCTTGCAAGGAACAAGAGAAGCGATATTTTAACCTACGGAAAACCATCTCGGAAATTGCACAATTTACGACTTAACTAAAGGTTAGATAAATATAACCTGATCATAAAGTTGGATATAACATGGATAATAATATAATTGCATATTATGCAAGGTAACTACAACTACCTACTTACTTACCCAATGTAATGTTAGTGCCATTTTGACTAAAGTATTCTTCGAGCACCGCGTTTCTTGGCCAGTCAGTGTCGTCGTCTGTAGCTGAACTGGTAGTACTGCAAGAAAATAAACAATTTAAGTTATAACAACCTTTTATACTGAAAACATCTTAGATCGTGTAAGTTACATTATTTTACACCTATGAATGTCGTAACAACTTGGAGATTATAAAATGAAAAGATAGAGCAATATTAAATTCATTCACTTTCAAAAGGTAGGTACCTAGTTGTTGTGAGTGTTGTGACACAAAGCCGTCCTCTCCCGGCAAAAAAAATATACAATGCCATTCTTTTGTTATCTGCCCGGGATCCCAGGGACTGGTAGACGACGGGTTAAAGAAGACGTGCGATTCACAGAGCCATTCGATAGTATCGACTTTTCTCAATTGTACTGACCCATAGTGTCTACTTTTCTTAATTATTTACCAGTTATGCTTGATAAGCCGCAGTCTGAGTACTTAAAAGATGTGAGTGCCTCGTTTATTATATTGCAATATGTCTTAAGACTCACGGGAGTTTTTGGGGTTGGTAATTAAGGGATATATTAGGGTTGGTCGGGGCAAGTGGCGCCTCTGAGAAATCCGCCTCTCATAATATGTCTAAATAGACAGATATTACACAAATAACGACATCTGACATCCATGCAACAGACTAACGAGTGTTTGTTTAGTGTGTAAAATCACAAATGAGGTTGTGCACAAAGTACGGGTAGCACAGAGAGCCATGGAGCACTAACACTAAGGTGCGTGACGTTGGAGAAGTCATTTCAAAACTCAAGTGGAGTTGGGCAGGAAATATGGCCAGACAGAGTGATGGCAGGTGGACCAGAACGTTGATAGATTGGTGGCCACTTACAGGAAAAAGGCGTAGGTCGTCCACCGGCACGATGGGTTGACGATATTAAAAAGATCGCGGCTCACTCCTGGATGAGACTAGCAGGGGACCGGGACGAGTGGCGTACACGAAGAGACGCCTATACTCAGCAGTGGGCGACTACGGGCTGAAGATGATGATGATGGCACGGATGTACAACATCTTACATTTATGCCTGTCTTTTTAAATTATCCCAGCTGCTCGTCAAAATCTAATTACGTCATTAGAACTCCATAGCCTTGAGCGATTTATCTATGCAGCCTTCCTCCCGTTTTCAAACCGGGGTCGACCTAATCCTACATTATTTGGCGTATTTTTTGCGGAATTGACTGTGACACTTTTATCCTCCAACTTATAGAGAACTATGGAGCCCCCTTAATAGGGGTCTCACTTTAGAAAACAGAACCTTAAGAGGCAATAAGATTTACAAGTTCATCGCAATCGGGCCAGCTAAGGCCTTGGTTTAACGAGAGCCGTTAAGGCAACAAGCAGCATCGATTTTAAGTTTAAAGCCCTCTAAAGGACTTTCGTAAATACAATTGCGCCTTAAACTTGAAATACTTTCAAAATTTTATCAGATAACTTCACAACTTATTATAAAAACGGACACATTGACCTACAACAGATTTGTATACTTTACGGACATAATTTTTTTTAGTGGCAATTTTAGTTTTATTCCTAGTAGGTATTAAAAGTATGTATATCAGATTGTTTACAGAAGGAGTCTAGGTTCTTGACATCTATATACATATAATAAAGCAGAAGAGGGTCGAAAATCTGTACATTGAAGATATTAGTAAAAAAATCGATGGAGGGGTCTAAGAATCGATAACAGAACACGTTTCAACTGTTTTTAGAATTGGTGTCTGTTTGTCTGTTTGTCTGTCTGTTTATTTGTCTAACTATCACGCGAAAACTAGCGAATGGATTTTAATACAGCCTTCACCAATATGTTTATTGGATCTTCGGCCAGGTTATAGGCTATAAAAATCATATAGGTTAGGGATGAAAGGGGGTGAAAAGAGGGGTTAAACTTTGTATGAGAAGTCTTTCAGTTCATGATTTACAGGCTTGAAAATTGGTAAGTATATACATGGTCGCAAAGTAAATAGAACCCCATTCAAACATTATATAATAAACAGAAAGTATTTGAAAAATGGGGGGTGAAATAACATTACCTCTGCCTCTCAGTGCTAAAGACAAAAATACAAAAGTCCCTCAAACCATATTAACTGTTTGAAATGAGAGATCTAATTATGTTGGTCAATCAGTCTCTATCAATATTCACAAACCTTACTACGAAACCTCGGTTTTTTTTTGTTTTCGATGGAGGGTACCTACGCAGAGCGGCGGGCTCTCGGTTGCATGGTAGCACTTGCGACATGTACCTATATATTAGGTATGCGCATTTTTGTATAAAATATTGTTTTTTGAGGTGCTCATTACAAGAATGATATCCATTTTCAAATCGAAGATGGCGGACATTTACTTATTTACTTTTCTTAATAATCGATATGGGTGTCATTGAGGTTCTTCGAGGTGCCGATTAGTTGCGTTTTCCGTCAGCAAAATGTATAAAATACGTTCAGCGCGTAATAGACATACATTTAGGGTATATTGGTATTCGTTAGTAAAATATACCTACGTAACAATAAACATCAAGTATGACCAAATTCGAAAGTTATAGGCGGATAGGAAGCAAAAAAAAAAACAATTCTCAGAAAATCACATAACTCTTAGAAGCAACCAGGGTGGGTGCGCTATCAACCTAGGCCTCTGCTCCTTCTTCGAAAGTGAAAGAACAGACCAAAGTAGGTATTCAGTTATACCTATGTTTTACAATAAAGCACTTTGAACTTTGAAAGGTATTCCACTAATTTATGAACAAAAAAATATCTATTCAACAACCTTTACAAAGCCATTTGATAGGTCAACAATTTCTTTTTGTTGACGATGTGTGACGCGAAGGAATTATTTTCCGCACCTGCATCATAATGTTCAAAAACGTTAGCGCGCGCTACGCTCGCTTTTTCATCTACATTACTTGATGCGTTTGAAGTTTTTTCCGCACCTGCATCATAATGTTTGTAAAAATTTCGCGTTCGCTACGCTCGCGTTTTCATTTGCATGACTTGATGCGTATGAATTATATTTCGCACCGGCATCATAATGTTTGAAATATTTCGCGCTCGCTACGCTCGCGTTTTCATACACATTACTTGATGAGTATGAAGTATTTTCCGCACCTGCATCATAATGTTCGAAAAATTTCGCGCTCGCTGCGCTCGCGTTTTCTTCTACATTACTTGATGAGCATTTAATTTTCGCATCTACATCATAATGTTCGATAATTTTCGCGCGCCCTACACTCGCGTTTTCATCTACATTATAGTTGATGCGTATGAAATATTTTCCGCACCTGCATCATAATGTTCGAAACATTTCGCGCTCACTACGCTCGCGTTTTCATACACATTACTTGATGAGTATGAAGTATTTTCCGCAATTGCATCATAATGTTCGAAAAATTTCGCGTTCGCTGCGTTCGCGTTTTCTTCTACATTACTTGATGAGCATTTTCCGCACCTACATCATAATGTTCAAAAACTTTAGCGCGCGCTACGCTCGCTTTTTCATCTACATTACTTGATGCGTTTGAAGTCTTTTCCGCACCTGCATCATAATGTTCGTAAAAATTTCGCGTTCGCTACGCTCGCGTTTTCATCTGCATGACTTGATGCGTATGAATTATTTTCCGCACCGGTATCATAATGTTCGAAATATTTCGCGCTCGCTACGCTCGCGTTTTCATACACATTACTTGATGAGTATGAAGTATTTTCCGCACCTGCATCATAATGTTCGAAAAATTTCGCGCGCCGTACGCTCGCGTTTTCATCTACATTATAGTTGATGCGTATGAAGTCTTTTCGGCACCTGCATCAGAATGTTCGAAAAATTTCGCGCTCGCTGCGCTCGCGTTTTCATCTACATTACTTGATGAGTATTTTCCGCACCTACGTCATAATGTTCGATAATTTTCGCGCGCCCTATTATAGTTGATGCGTATGAAGTATTTTCCTCACCTGCATCAAAACATTTCGCGCTCACTACGCTCGCGAATTTCTTCATTTCTTGATGCGTATGAAGTATTTTCCGCACCTGCATATTAATGTTCAAAAATTTCGCGCTCGCTGCGCTCGCGTTTTCAACTACATTACTTGATGAGTATAAAGTATTTTCCGCACCTACATCATAATGTTCGAAAATTTTCGCGCGCCCTACGCTCGCGTTTTTATCTTTATTACTTGATGCGTATGAAGTATTTTCCGCACCTGCATCACAATGTTCTTTTTTTTCATTTTGCGCTCGCTACGCTAGCGTTTTCATCTACATTACTTGGTGCGTATGAAGTCTTTTGCACACCTGCATCGTAATGTTTGAAAGAATTCGCGCTCGCTGCGCTCGCGTTTTCATCTTCATTACTTGATGCGTATGAAGTATTTTCAACACCCGTATCAGAATATCTGAAAAATTTCGCGGGAAAAAGCTTAGATAAATAAATTTAAATCATAAAAAATCCTCTCCCTGTGATCCTGATCTGTGTCCTTTAATTGAGGTGTGCAATAAAGAGTAGGTATTTGTTGTTGTTTGTTGTTTTTTAAAACTGGACTACCCGTGCAAAATCGGGGCGAGTTATACATGCGAAAGTAACTCTGTCTGCCTGTTTCCCCTTAAAATGCTCAACCGATTTAGATGAAATTTGGTATGGATATAGTTTGAGTCCTAGGGAAGGACATAGGATACTTTTATCCCGGAAATCATCTCTTAACGGGGTTCAAGTTAGAATGGAAGAGACATAACCAGGTAAGCGCAAGAAATAGAAGAATGAAATAACATTCTAACGTGATGACCGAGTTCTACGCAGACGAAGTCGCGGGCAAAAGCTAGTAAACAATATTCTCATAGATGTACACTGGGACGCTACAGTAAAAATGTTGATTTCTTTAAAGAGTTATCTTAAAGATTCACGTGAGTCTAGGTTATCTATATATATAAAGTTGATGGGTGACTGATTAATCACCGCCCCGCCGAAACTGCCGGTCCTAGAAATTTGAAATTTACACTATAGTTAGGTTATATAACGGAGGCAAGGGATAAGACGGGATTTTTGGAAATTCTACCCCTAAGGGGGTAAAACAGGGGTGCAAAGTTTGTATGGGGGGCAATATTTTTTTAAAGGTATAGACTTGAAACTTTGTACAAAGACTCCTTAAAATAAGACAATGAAAGCGATATCTGCGTTTTCAAAAATTTCGTTTCCTAAGTGGTTGAAAATAGGGGTGAAATATTGTATGGGGAGATTTTTTTTTTAAAGTGAGAGTCTTCAAACTTTGTACGAAAGTTCCTTATAATAATACAAAAAAGGTAATTTCAGCGTTTTTTGAAATTCATCCCCTAAAGGGGTTAAAAAGGGGTTCAAAGTTTGTATTGGAAGCAAAAATTTTTTGAGTGAAGGACTTAAAATTTCTTACAGTAACTGTTTAAATTAAATACTACAAAACTAATTTCAGCGTTTTTTTTTAATTCATCCCCTCAAGGGGTTAAAAAGGGGTTCAAAGTGTGTATGGGGAGCAACATTTTTTTAATAGAGAGACTTAATTTTTTTTACAGAGTCTCTGTTTAAATACAACAAAACAAATTTCGGCGTTTTTTTTTATTCATCCCCTCAATGGGTTAAAAAGGGGTTCAAAGTTTGTATGGGGAGCAACATTATTTTAATTGAGAGACTTTCATTTCACAAAAAGACTTTAAATGATTTCAGGATTTGTGGATTTGGATAGATGTTTGAAACGAAATTTCTACAGGTCCATAATTAAATACGTACAGTAACGAAGAGAAAACGACAAGATACGTGTCAACTCACACAAAAAATAGCCTAAGTAAATGAGAGTTTTTAACCGATAAGTAGGTACCTAAAGGAATTTTTAGAGGGGTTGAGAATTTGGGTTGACCGATTTATATCTGTACAGCATATTAATAATTTGGTCTCACCGGGTAAAAGTACCACAATTATTATACCGTTTCCTGGATATTAAGATGTTTTAACTAAAAGCCGAGCTCTACGCAGACGAAGTTGCGGGCAACAGCTAGTACTCGTATATGGAGCGAATGGCTCTTTTTTGTAACACAAAAATTTTCTGTATGTCAGCTCTGCTGCTTTACCTCAAACCAGGATACCATACGACACAACTATCGATATCGATAAAAAATGTTTTTAACACTAGAGAGATTGCGACAGTCTTTTGATTTGCTGCGAAAATTCCGGGCTCTGCTCATATTCCTATTACCGCAAATACGGTATTTACAGGCACATACGGGCATACAGTACTGTATACGAAAGCACTCCCCATACAAACTTTGTGCAAGTTTTTCTTTGCTTGCGTTTGCATTACACTTATGATTTTTGGTCAGTAATAGGTAATAATTAATAGGTAATACACATTTTATCGATCCTTCAACACACTTACGAAAGATTGCCTGGTTGCAGTTATTTAGTATTGTTTGATATGGGAAATGGATCTGCGAATAATCCTCCTATCTCTCTCAATTGGGAATAATACAATATTCAAATTAAAAAAAAAAACCCGCAAACAGCACCGTTCACGAGATGACGCGTATCTCAGCCAACGCCTCCCTCGACCATATTTTTGGGAAGGCTGCGACCCGATTAACGATGTCAGCGTAGATAGGTAAAGACCTTTAGGCGAACATGACATATTCAAGCTGCAGGAAATTTATGATTAAAGCAGTATTATTAGGGTAAGGCCGTAAATTTGGGCTGATTTTGTCATGGGTACGTGTGTCCCTTGCTGTTTGTATAAAAAGTATTTAACAAATCATACGTTTTAGTACTGTTTTATGTTCTTTAACAGATTTTTTATATAATATACATGTAAGTTTATATCTCGGTGTCATGCACGAACTAATATTTCTATCGTAGTCTCTCGTGTCGTAATTGAAAAAGAAGCGTTCAGAGGCTCACTTTTAAGTTACTTTTAAGTGGCTTTATGTTACAATTTTAAGTTGTAAAATCTAAATAATTAACAATACGATAAATAAATAATAATAATTGTTAAATCAAGTTGGAAATTACTGTGTCCTTACAAATATTTGAAAGTTGGAAGAATCTTACTTTAAATCACAAACTATCTAATTTCGCGATTTAGCACGCATTAGATTGAGATTTTAAGTTAGAGTTGAGTTTATTTTTAAAACTTTTATGGTACATAAGCCTAATTTTACGGCCTTAACCATTACCTGTCATTCCCTTGAGTTGCCTTTATAATTGTTTATGTATGACATCATTCGCTTGCCCTTTTCCCATTTACTTGGGGTCGGCGCAGCATGTTTTTCTCCTCCATACCTCTCTGTCGCTCGTCATCTCATCGCTCACATCCTTCCTCGCCATTTTATTTATTTATTTAAACAATTTAATTACATAGCATTACAGAAGAAAATATCCAAAGCGCTATGAAATTACAATTCAAAAAAACAAAAACAACAAACAAATGACATCATAAAAACAGAAAGAGTAATTTTACAAAGTAATCATAGCGACGAAACACGCACATCCATCTTCTCGCAGAACCATATCATCTCTCATGCAGTCCATCCCTCTTTACCTTGGTCTACCCCTTCTTTTACATCCCTCCAAAGTCATACCTTATACCATTCTTGTCACATGGCTTTTTTCCCTCCGCATAACATGCCCATACTACTAGGTACCACCATAGTCGATGAGTTCTCAATTTATCGACTAAGTGCCAGTTGCACCAACGTACGAACACAGAAGAACGGTCATCGTCAAATTGGCGCCGGCAGCTGTCATCCCATAGAAACTTGTCAAAGTTTCCATACTATCAGATTTGACGAACACCGCTTACCATTACAGACGGTTTGGTGCAACCCAGCCTAATAATTCAAAATTCAAAACATTTATTCTGCAAATAGGCCACAGGGGAACTTTTACATGTCAATCGGTAGTTATTAAGTAACAATATTCACAAAGCTTTAATGTAAGTAATTAATTAACAAACTGAATGTCATTACAAAATTAAAATCGTTACAAAGGAAAAAAGAGATGTACGAGTATATGGTCTCTGTCAAACATGAATATATGAAATTTATTTAAAATATCACCGAGATGTATAAGGTCTCTGATCGTCAGAATTGAGATAAAAAAGAAGAACACTAAGTTAATAGTATCAGAGATAAACTAGGTCTCTGAGCATCGAAAGAGATAAACAATAATAACAATTAAAAACACTACTTTAATCATAACAGAGATGTATAAGGTCTTTGTTTATGTATTAGTCGATAAATCTTGCATAGAACTTGTATATTTAGGATAGTACTTTATAGATAAAAAACAGAGTATAGACAGCAATACCCTTCGTAAACAATGAAGGTAGTATAATATATGATACGACACTAACAATGTCATTGTATGTTTCAGCTGTTAACAAACTCTTCAAACAGCTTTAGCTGAGTTTACGGAATCTTTGCAAAGCAATCGTTTAACACCCATGTGGTCTTTTATACATACATAATGTACGTAGCATGATGTTTGAATTAGCACCTCTTGATACCTAACTCGACGATTATAAGTACATAATACAGCAATTATAGGGATGTTGACTTAAAATTTCTCATTATTCCTAAAGAAAGAAGACATAATAGTATGCCAAATGTATGTTTTGAAAATTATATATTTTTTTAATTTAAGACAAGTGACTTAAATGTAATGATGTGATATATTTTTAGAACTGGCTCAGAAAGCCTTTTCGTTTGATATCACATACGATAGGTTACAGAACATTTTTTTTTATTCCATACAAAAAAAAAGTCGTCATAACTCCTCTCCTCTTCGTTTTTTTTTCGTCCAACGGGTCAAATTGATTCATATGGCCTAAAGATCAATCGTGCCGATTTTCATGCTTTTAACACCATTTGCAGCATTTTCCATATGTAGCCCTTGTGTGCCGCTAGCACTCAGATGCTCGCAGCTCGCAGTCGCAAGTGGTAGAAAAAAAACTTGTGTTATTTCAATAACACTACAGAAAATATCCAATCATTTAAGATTCATAATAAATTCTCTTGGACATTTTATTTCCCAGTTCGTTAGAGCTTACATTGGAGGTAATTCGCTTCAAAAAGTGATGCACAAAGGACAAGATTATGTACCTAATAGGAATACACTAAAGAGAAAATTGTCGCATAATATTCTGTAAACCGGAACGTGTCATTTTCAAAAGCGCGTGGCTGTCACGTATTCTTTGAAGTCTTTACCTATTGTCGACTTTTTTAGGCTCAGAGGTATTCATCATGTTATTCTTGTACTTTGTGTGACAAATTTGTGAGATCCATGTTCGGAGACATGTTGGAATTTGTAAGGAAAGAAAGTTTGCCTCAAAACCTTATAGGATTACATGTTGAAATTTTTATCCTGAGGGTATACCTATGTGAAAAAAATAAGTGAAACCCCTCGCGCATGTAGTACAAATGCCCTTTTTAGGGTTCCGTAGTAAACACGGAACCTTTATAGTTTCTCCATGTCCGTCCGTCCGTCCCCGGCGTAGCTCAGTAATCGTTAGTAATAGAAAGCCGTAATTTAGCATGAGTATACATATTAATGACTCCAACAAAACGGTAGAATAAAATCTCGAAAGAAATATTTTTTTAGCCTGTTATCTGACGTTCCAACCCATGGGTAAACTAGGCATTATTAAGATTAGGCTTGTCAAGTGAGTAGGCAACTTGACTTTTAGAAGATATCAACTTATCAATGAAGGCGCCCGAAGGCCTCTACTGGGCTTACCTACCGATAGACAGCAGCCGGTATCAACGGTTTCACATGCCTTCTAAATCGCGGGAGCGCTCAGTTAATAACCACCCTTAGCGGTCACCCATCCAAGACTCGATCAAGATCTGGGCCGGCGTTGCTTAACCTCGCATACCGTATGCGGTACACGAGCGCCGCTGGGCCACGAGCGCTCCTCAGAACATTTCCATAAACGAATCGATTAAAAAATCCATATAATTACAGAACCTGCTCACAAATTTCAGGAGTATCAGTAGAGACACTGTAGAGAAGAATAGTCGAACATCCGTCAGACATCCAGAAATACGAAAGCATTTTTCTCAATCGGAAACGGAGACGCTGTACAGTCAACTAATTTGATTTCCGGGTCACTTCGTACCTTGTCACCGTAACATCAATACGAAATCTATAGAGGCTTTCTTTTTATACATTTTCAGTGACAAGGTACGAAGTGGCTCAGAAATCAAATTGGTTGACCGTACGCTCGGTAGGTCAAATATATTGCACCCCGTCTGACCGAACATTTTATATTGAAATTCGGTTTTGCGAGCCATATCCGTGCTCATCAGAGGAAGTTGTTTACGGTTGCCGTTGTCGGATACGAGAAATATAATAGGGATGACGACACTATAAAAGAAAATCGATAAATCCAAATTTTCTATATAAAGGCTCAAATTCTCAATCACATTGCGAAAAAAGTAATTCAAAAAAATAAATAATTACGTAATTATAAGTCTTCAAAGTTTTAAGAGTGGGTATGTTCTGTCCCTTTTCCGCAAAACGCACCTTTGTATTGAACGATCGTCATTTACTATGGCGCTACTTAACAGTGACGTCACGGTTAGGTAGCACTTTCTCTCTCTAACTACGAACATTCTAACCGTTGTAGCTTCGTTATTTTTTGAGATATTTGAATAGGATTTTCACTATTTGGCATAGTTTTATGTCTTCTTTCTATTGAAGTAATACTTTTTTTTTGAGTCGACATCCCTATTGGCATTTAGTGCATAAACGCAAGTGTATAGATAGATATGTCACGCCCTGAATGAGTCAGCTGAATAAACTCATTAATAATACTTTCCAAAGCTGCCCGTCAAGCTTTTGACTGATGTCCACGAATGCTTATTTTAAGGCTGGGTTGTTTAAAGATCCGTTAGATCAAATATGAAATCAAATTTTAGCAGCATAGTAATTTTTTGACATATTTTAGTAATCCAGTGTTTAAAACTGGCCGCGTGGTCGTGACGGAGGTTTACCCAGGCCCCGTATTATGATCGCGTGATAAACGAGATAAAGTCTCTATCACTTCCTAAACAAGTGGCATCAGAAAGTGACAGAAGCCCACCCCACCCTACCCACTGGATTTTCTCCAGACTACTCTTCAACCGGATTTTGGTCGTCAACGCGTTGGTGAGCACACGTGCCCGGGGCGACGACGAGCAGAATCCATTTACCGTACAAAACCTTGCCTACTGTCATGGCGTCGTTACCGAACAACGTCACTGAACACGTGACATTGGCGAAATCATCATAAATTTGATGGAAAGCCATTTTTTAAAGAATTACTCTTCAACCGCGCACTTCTGTCACTTTCGCCCAGTCTGTAAATAAAACCCCATATTTTATTAACGCTTGTGATTTCAGAAGATTCTATCGGGTTGCCGGATGGATTGGTTGTCTCGAAAGCAACAACTGCAGACCCTTAGTTTTTAACACAGATAATTGCTCTGACGCACTCTCAAATCAACAGAAACACAACGTATAAGTACTGCAAGAGTAAGTAGAGGTTTAAGGTCGACCGTAATGTCTATATTTAATTATCTGTTATACTTAATTGATATATTTAATGAAATACCTAGTTTACCGCAATATAGAGATAATAACAAGTTTAAGCGATTTGCTTTCTTTTTTCTAATGCGAACAACAAAGGAATGGAACTTGCTCCCGTCTTCTGTATTTCCGGACAATTATAATCTAAGCCCCTTGGAGGTAAGACTAAATAGGCTATTACTGGACGAGCGAGCTACATGTTAGGCCTTGTCGTCGCTTTCCATCGGGTGAGACTAAGGCCAATCGCTTTTCAGACATAATTAAATAACCTGAATAATTTTGTAATTACGTTACTCAATCATAAAAAAACGTGAGATAGGTATTAATATAATATTTATCTACACACATATCATAAATCCTCTAATATGCGTTCGGAAACCGTACAAAATGACTCTCATTTCAACATTCAATGAATTTATGGCAATTTTCTTATCTGTGGCTAAGGCTACAGCAGTAATATAATTTTTTATTTTAATCTCATATATGATGTTAAAATATGAAACGTCAAACAAAACTGTCAAAATTTAAATGTCAAAGTTGACATGTCCCTATTCTAGTATCACTGAAAATTCAAATTCAATCGATGCGAAATGTCAGCTCGATGTTTTTTTAGTATATATCGCACGAAATTTGAGCTAGAACGACATGATCACATCAGAATAGGGACTCTTTACTTTTTAAAATAACATTCAGGTATCGGTTGCCAGTTCTGATTTCGATATTTCCGCAATCGTGCAAAAAAGTTTGTATTAACACAATTATTGTATTTATTTACTACGGTTTCTGAACCCATCTTAGAGTAGTTATAATATGTGTGTAGATAAAGTAATGTATGCAACTGTACATAATTAGGCATTAAAACACTCGTGTGACCTTATTATGAAACTCGCCTTCGGCTCGTTTCATAAAACACACTCGTGTTTTAATGCCCCCCATATGTACCAGTTGCATAAACTACTATTATGTTTTTTTGTGGCAGATATTAAAGTTGGCGGCCGTATCTATTTTATACTTATTGGAATGAAGCAATATTGCCCTAAAAACATTTAGGTACGTGAAAAGTTCAAGTCAACGTTTACCCTTAACAACGTACATACGTGATATATGTCGTTATATGGCAAAGCCAACTGAAGTAGCGGCTCGCCCACGGCGATATAAAAAAGCGGTAAAACCGCACCCCATAAAGCTAGCAGAGTCATAACCTAATGAGCAATAAACCAAGGCATAGTTACTTAGTCACATAACCTATATTTATGGTTCCGTACCAAACAGGTAAGTAATTTATGGTGCGACTCCGTACGTAGAAGCAATTACAACAATATAGGCCAGTGAAATCTTACAAATAAAAAAGCTAAAATCGCAAAGCGAGATGTAAAGCTGCATTTTTGGTATGTTATTCGCACCCCTTAGGAGTATGTGTGACTACATTTTGCAAGCAAAAAAAAGTTGTGCTTCCTGTATGATACGCGAAAAACTGCAAAATTTTCGGACTTTTTTCAGGTATTGTAGTTCAATTCAAAAACTATGGGTTTTTGACATTACTTGTCTATGGCATTTTTAAAGTACATTAAATTTGCAACAATTTGAGCCTACCTACAGCTCCGTATGTCTTATAGTTTTTGAGACATGATGTTTCAAAAATACTGCTTTATTGAGTTTTGCCTATAGTGCGTGTTGTTATGGGTTTCCGTCGAACAAACACTTCACCACCGGCCACCAGCGCCGGCTTTTAGTATGTTATCAGGCATATCTCCTGGACCCCGAAACTGCCGGGAGACAATCTCTCCAAGGTCGCTCTCCCGAGTAATGACGTCATGAAAATTGCCGCCGAAACGTTTGGAAAAGTGGCAATCACACCCAACCTATGCAACATACATACACGTGTATGGTATCAAATGAAAGCTGAATAAATATGCCATAACGTATACCTAAATTAAGTTTCAATACATTGAGACAATTCAAAACTACCTATAAGCAAAATAATAAAAAAGTAAGGAAAACATTTCCGGGTTTCCAGATTTAACAGAATAACTAGAACAGGTACCCGAGAATTCTGTTGCACATAAATAGTAATTAGTATGTCAGCTTTACATAACTATTTATTGTTTCTGGATATGACCAAAACTGTGAGAGAAATGCTGAAAAACCCAACAGCGCGAAGCCGTTTTTCCATATAAGATAAAAAATGATGAAACGCCTATTTTCCATGAACCAGCTTTTTTATACGTCAATTTAGTTATACGTTATGGCATATTTATTCAGCTTTCATTTGATACCATACACGTGTATGTATGTTGCATAGGTTGGGTGTGATTGCCACTTTTCCAAACGTTTCGGCGGCAATTTTCATGACGTCATTACTCGGGAGAGCGACCTTGGATAGATTTTCTCCCGGCAGTTTCGGGGTCCAGGAGATATGCCTGATAACATACTAAAAGCCGGCGCTGGTGGCCGGTGGTGAAGTGTTTGTTCGACGGAAACCCGTAACAACACGCACTATAGGCAAAACTCAATAAAGCAGTATTTTTGAAATATCATGTCTCAAAAACTATAAGACATACGGAGCTGTAGGTAGGCTCAAATTGTTGCAAATTTAATGTACTTTAAAAATGCCATAGACAAGTAATGTCAAAAACCCATAGTTTTTGAATTGAACTACAATACCTGAAAAAAGTCCGAAAATTTTGCAGTTTTTCACGTATCATACAGGTAGCACAACTTTTTTTTGCTTGCAAAATGTAGTCACACATACTCCTAAGGGGTGCGAATAACATACCAAAAATGCAGCTTTACATCTCGCTTTGCGATTTTAATGTACAATTTCACTGCCCTAAATACGTGAATAATACAAATCGTTAAAGGTTTTAAATAGTTGCTCATTTATACACAACAACTTCTGTTCCAACCGCATGTTTTAAATTAAAATTTGTCGTCTATACAGCATTCAGCAGTCTAGAAGATTATAAATAGAAGAAAATCTGCGGTCGTCAAGACTTCGATCTTAGGGCCCCGATACGCTATTCGTGTCATTGGTCCTGAATAGATCCTGTAGTAAAGTCTATTGTGTTCGTCATTCATCCTCCACCCCTCCTCACAGTACTTTCCTTTCACATTGTATAGTCGCAGGACACCCTGTGTATGGCGACAGTCACTCCATTTCCATTCCAAAAGAGATTGGAGGTATATTTTATGTATGTATATGTCTCGTGTTGATTTCAATTTAGTTTTCGAGTGAGAGCTTACTTTCTAGCCTATCGATGCCTGGAACTCTAGGAGATTGACATGTTGCCGACAATTTTTCAAGCTTAAGGCGACTTCCTGATTTGTCGGTGCGGAGGCAGTACGACATGAGAAAACTGTCAAATGTCAGTGTCAGCTGTCAGTCGACGCGATACAATTTTGTACTGCGCCCCTACATTTAAATGAGTGCTTCCTGACTGGCGCGGGATGCGCGGTGGCGGGACGATGCGAAGGCGGTACTGCTACGCTTCTGCGCATGATATTACTACTGCGCAAACGTAATACTTACAGTATTATGTCAAGTGAGAATCTTTGCGACGTCAGTAAGTTTACGTCAAAGAATAAAATGTCACATATCGATCCCGCCCCGCCAAGTCAGGAAGTCGCCTTAGACGACTTCCTGATTTGTCGTTGCGGAGGCGGTACGATATGGGAAAAGTGTCAAATGTCAGTGTCAGCTGTCAGTCAACTCGGTACTACTTTTTACTGCGCCCCTACATTTAAATGAGTGCTTCCTGACTGGCGCGGGATGCGCGGAAGCGGGACGATGCGAAGGCGGTACTGCTCCGCTTCTGCGCATAATATTACTACTGCGCAAATGTAATACTGACAGTATTCTGTCAAGTGGGAATCTTTGCGACGTCAGTAAGTTTACGTCAAAGAAGTCACATATATCGATCTCGCCCCGCCAAGTCAGTAAGTCGCCTAAATTTAACTTGTACTGGTTGTACACTCAGCATCGAAAGTAGCTTGGCATATGAAAGGTCAAAAGTTCCTATTCCCTTGTAATAAAGACTTTTGATGGCTTCATATGCCAAGCTACTTTTTTGCTGACTGTACCGTTGTAAGTAATGGTAAGTTATCCTAAAAAATTGCAATCATTTTTCCCCCACTTGCCGGTATCGGAAGAAGATGAAATTTGGCATACTTATGTAAATTCAGTGACGATAAAATGATAACCTAACCTAACCGAACTGTTCTGATGATGGAGACAGAGGGTGACTATAGCAACTTTCTCCTAAACCTACACAAGATACAACCGTTGTGTTTGGGCGAATCGGAACTGCTTCAACGATTAGTAGACGACTGTTGAAAAAACCTACAGTTGGCGATAAAAGCTGGTACTAGAAATGAAATTGACGGACACTTATTATAAAACATGTGACATACTGCGCGTGCGCAGATACATACCACTGACCTGACTGCTAAATATATGACACCTCACCTCACTAATCACCTCTACCACTATGACATAATATTGAAGTGTCAAGTACTGGGACATTTTTAAATTTTTATTGGATTTTAACTGAAAAGTAGCTAATTAAAAAAAGACACTACTACGTTACTTTGTTTCTCCATACTTCAAGATTATGTTTTGAAATGAAACATTCCGCAAGTACTGTAAAGAAAAGCGCGACTTTCTGATTTTCTATGTAAATCACATATATCTGCCTAATGTATAAAATTTTTGACTATCTGTTATTTTCACTAAGCTCCAAGTAAACAATTTGAAATCACTTGCCTAGAATCCATATTGATAAGAGGTCACAGCGTCTGATAACAGGTATCTCCTTTGTTCTTCCAGCGAGGCCTTTGGTCTACCGTGATAACACACAACGCACACAGTTTTCCGAGTCGGCACCCTGTATTTACAATGCGATTAACACTGCCATACTCACTTAGTTTACATTAGACACTATTTTTCAACCTTGCCACTTCGTAAAGAAATATTTTTGCATACCTACTCTTAATTTAGTTGACACTAATATTTTCACTTGAAACATTTAGCGTTTAACGCATTTACGCTTGAAAAGATCACTAAGTACCACATTTATCACTGATATTTGCATACATTCAAAACACTATCACTTATCAGTATCACATATGCTTATTTTTTTAATTCTAAAAGCTATTTGTACCTACAAACTTATTACAGAGAAGTTGTGCCAAACTTTATAACCGCTTTTAGTAAATATATTTTTTATTGCAACACTTAACAAAGTTGTTTAACTTTTTATATCGATATTTTTATAACTACTCTGCTTTAGTAAGTCTTTTTTATAAACTAAACATATTGTTTTCAACACAGTTGGTAAGTTTAATACAGCCTAACGTATTCGTATGGGCGGCTGAAAGTTTTCAGCGGCGAGCGGCGGCGGGCGGCCGGAACGATGTGCCGCGTCGCTGGTTGGGTCGCGACTGCCGGTCTATTATACACCCACCCTTTGGCAAACAGCATTGCTCAAAAGCCTCCCTCTACCTAGGAGTGCTGGGGCAGTATTTTTTTTAATTTCTACACTCGACTTATCTTTCATAGAAATGCAGCATTCATAAGATTGAAAGGCTTTCAACAGTCGTTTGTTTATTTTTCGGAGTTAGTGTAACTAGAGCGGTTTTTCTTTTTATTAACAGTAAATGGGATTTACCGATCAAAAGACCAAATTTGTGATACCATCAGATTATACTGGGCTTTACACAAAAGCGGCTCTTACTTTACGCGAATGTACAAGCGCTATTTTTCAAAATTCTAAATCCATCGTGAAGCAATCGTTTTTACGCAAAATGCATTTTTGTTTAATTTTATTGTCTAATAGATATTATATTTTTATTTATATATTTTTGCTTACATTCTTTTTTCTTTCCTGTTTTATTTGTACTGTACCTACATGATGTAAGTTTGTCTATCTCGTTCGTTCTACCCATCTTCCAGTTGCTCGAAGGTTAGCTGAAAGAGATCCTTACAGGGTTATCCCTTCCACATTAATCTATTGTGACAAGTATATGTTTTTCCCTGTTATTATACAATGAAGTGCATACATACATGCATACATACATTATAATAACAGTTAATACATTTTTTTACATTACTTACCGACACACGGTCTAACACATCTTTATTAAACTGAGCTGAGCATGTGAAATTGTTAAACCTTCGTTTGATTCGGAAACATTACAACTCGATCTACAGCTGAAATGATTCAAGAATGGCTCATCAGTACTCGTGAATTCACTTGAATTCATCTGAACAAAGCGGAAAACACTATTCTTGTAACAGATTACGGTTCGATTGGGATCACTGAATTTAATTAATCTAGATCTAGGACGTTACGAAGTGAATGCCGTATTTTGGCCTTCTAAGATCTGCTTTTTGATTAGTCCCTTATAATGCTTTGCTTATTGACTACCTCTGCTATTTGCACCAAATAAACAAGCAGGCTTTTCATGTTGCTATTTCCCCTATACATTATTATCGATATAAATCCAACACCAATTAATATCGCGATACAACAGTATCGCTACCTATATTCTAAGAAGTATGCACAGTATTCTAAGAATAACGTTATAACGTTATATATTTAATTATTGACAACTTTGATAAGCTTCATTTTCATGACGTCAAAACAAAACGATATTACAGCGTTATTTTTTATAAGCTTTTAGAGTCGTTTTCGTACATAGTTAAGGGCTTTAATTAAAACAAAACTTAACTATTGCTTCCTTTGTGTAACGATGAATCATATATTTTGTATTACTAACTTTCGTTACACAAAAGACGCGGTCGTAATTTTGTTCTCATTAAGCCCTTCACTACGTACAATTTTTTTGAAAACGACTCTTTAATGTATGTACTATGTAGGTATGTGTGTTTGAGTGGAATCTTGAATCTAAAATGCATTACATTATTTGCTGTAGGTTTGTTGTCGGCACATTAATTCCGGCAAATTCGGTTGGGACAAGCGCCCTCCGATGCTTCTACACTAATCTGGCCGAGTGGCGGACGTCATCCATTTAGTTAACTGGTTAATTGTACCCTAGTAATAGATTGTAGATGGCATTCTGTAACATAGAGCCTACATTTTAAATACTCTGGAGCGATTAAAGCGGGACCGTTTCTTAGGAGATTGGATATAAAAGCCACAATTTCATTCTAATCACAAAAATACGACGTGCCTCTATTTATTTTGAATTACGTAGTATTTACTTTGAAAGTATCATTTTTCTTAAGTAACATTTAAGTAACACGCTCGAAAAATCTTTCCCCTCTTGTCTGTGTTCACAATGAATTTTACCCTAGAATGCGAGGAAAACTAAAATATATTTCTTAGTACAAAAATCCATGTGTTCTGTGTATCCCAATTTTCCTAAAATTTATTATCCCTTTGACCGCCAAAGCGATAGTGTGTCGTCGTGCCCAGTACGCCAAGCACTGTTTTTTTGGTGTAATGTCTAAACCAATAAAAACAAATTAAAACAGTTCATAAATGGTTTTTTTTCATGATCAAAGTACACCTTCACCCCGACCCTTTAAGTGGTTGTTGGCGTGCTGGGCACGACACACAACCACTTTATAGGTTCTTGGCGGTCAAAGGGTTAACTCAATTTATTTTTTAGCTTAGAACATCATACAAAACCATTCTGGTATCACGTGAGTATCACTGAAAATTCAATTGAATGCAGTCGATACGAAACGTCAGCTCGGTATGTCTTTTTTAGGGTTCCATATCCGAAGGGTCAAAACGGAACCCTATTGGTCCTTCAAATTTACACAGTATAAGCATCTTATTGGCCCGAAGCCATACAAAATAGTCAAAACTTATTTTTAAATGTTTTTAAGGGGGGCTCCAATACAGCTAAAGGGGGCGCGAAAAAATTTTTTTTATCCTAGTCTATCGAGTGGGGTATCGTTATTTAGAGCTTATTGATTAGATATTTACTATATTTTTAATTTAAAAAAAAATTGGGAAACAAAGGAATGAGAGGCCATCAAAGTCAGCTTTTTTTACGAAATTTTGTTCCGAAGAATTTTTTAACTTCCCAAATACCTATAAACTTAAATTTTGGTAATAATGTTTTTTACTACGTATATTTTACCAACAAATACTAATTTATTGATAAATTAGTTTTTTTCTTTGAAATTTGTTTATTTTTCCTTTAAAAACCAACTTAACTTTGCGGTTGGTTCGGAACCCTAAATGTGCGAAGTCGCACTTGGCCGGTTTTTTTTAATAGCTGCCAGTATTTTCGCCCTATCCGCCATTTTGTTTATTGTGCAAAATTTGTTGTCTTAATACAATTATTTTATGTATTTATCATTATTAAAATAAATGAATGTGTTCTATACTTGTTTTGATTTATTTCTGATTTCAATTTGTATATCAGATTAGCACGTCTAAATATGTATGCAACTGTATATAATTAGGCCTCAAAACACTCGTTTGACATAACCTAACCACACTCGTGTTTTAATGCCTCTCATTATGTACCAGTTGCATAAACTACTATTATCTACTAGTTTGTTTTTTCTATTACGTAAGTACTTGATTTGTGCAATAAAGTGTGTACTAAAAGTAGTAGTACGTCGTTATTATTAATTTTTTTTATAGGTTACTCTTTATGTCCTGCAAATTATCAATGAATTGGTTCCGTGTTGCATTCTGTCTATCCAGTAAATGTTAAACGAGTAACGGTCAGTTGACACAGCGAATATTTCTCTGTGGTCAGTGCAGTTGTCAAAATGCTTCAACGCTCAATATTATTATATATAGTATTATGCTTCGCTGAAGGTAAGGCTTAGATACTATTGATTATTGAAATTATAAAGAATTATGTTCAAGTAAGTGAACGTCCCAATGCTTGTCACTGATATTTATTATTTTTATTAAGGCACCTGTAGAGGCAAGGCCTTCTCCATACAAACTCTGTGCAAGTTTTATCGTCGGTTTTGGCACTCCCACATTAAAATTTTTTTTTGCTTGTTAATATTGGATACTTATACGAAGAATGTCAAGAAAAAAAATCATAAATTGAAAAACAATGAAATTTAAAAAATACAAAAAGTAAAAAAAATATATAATAAATTTCTTGAGGTTCTGGCTAACAGAAAAATAAGCATACCGACCAAAAATCATAAGTGTACTCTCACCATCATTTTGTGGGTGGAGTACATTCCATTTATTTTCTTTCCCTGAGGATGTCGGGGTACATTTTGGCACCATCCTAAGATTTGGCGTAGGAACCTACTTTACGAAAGCGCCCTCCATTCCATCTGTCCTTTCAACCAAGGGAATAATAAATTACAATGAGAGTATGGCAGCGTGCCTTTTTAAAACTTCTTTGACACAGATACATACCTAGTTGAAATAGGGACGAAAAAAGATCTAATGTTTTCAAGAGTTAAATTAGAGTTAGAGTGTAGGTACTCGTATGTACCGAACAAAGGACAACGTTCCGGGTAGCTCTCGATGTGTTTTATGATTGGTAGATATAATTGGTGAAGTATTTTGATTGGTCAAATTAAAATGTTTTGTATATATTTTACCTAGGGGCTAAATGTACTACTTTAGCCCCGCTTGATGAGCCTAATGCCTGCACTTTACGAGCATGAGAAGTGAAAAACAAAAAAAATACAGATACCTACGTTATAAAAAAATCTAACCTAGGGCGCCTAAATTAAGTAGACTTATTTATTGTATGTAATTGGACTTATAATTACCTAGATTTTTTATGTGTAAATACTTTTAATTTACATACTAATTGAAGCATAAATAAATAGTAAATAAATAAGGCGTGTTTTTTACGGCCTTAATGAACAGTGCAATTAGCATTTTAATTGGAAAATGTTATTTAGGTACGGATATATTTGACCTCGACTTGTTTTTTCGCCAGACAGGAAAAAGCAAATAGAGCTTAATTTCATATTTGCTTTACATTAATTGTTAACTTTTATGTGATATCATGAAGCAACCGTTTTAAAAATTCATGTTTACTCAATAATTTCTCGTTAGAATATCATGAAAAATTGGTTCTTTATTCTCTTTATTTATTCAGCGTAGGTAATTAAACGTTTATGTGAAATAAAATGATTTTATTTTACCTCAAATGAAATATCATATGGGGAAATACCATGGAAATACGAACAAAACTTCACAAAGTTTACATCACATTTATACTTTCTCCAAAAGTCATTCCCGAAGTATATATGTATCTCGTATCCTTACTTAGGCGACTTCCTGATTTGTCAGTGCGGAGGCGGTACGATATGAGAAAACTGTCAAATGTCAGTGTCAACTGTCAATCTCACTCGGTACTATTTTTTACTGCGCCCCTACATTAAGAGCTTCCTGACTGGCGCGGGATGCGCGGTGGCGGGGCGATGCGAAGGCAGTACACTGGTCCGCTTCTGCGCATAATATTACTACTGCGCATATGTAATACTGACAGTATTCCGTCAAGTGGGAATCTTTGCGACGTCAGTAAGTTTACGTCAAAGAAGAAAATGTCACATATCGATCCCGCCCCGCCAAGTTAGGAAGTCACCTTACGTGTTTCTTTCACTGGAGCGTCGTTTATACGAATCGAGGCATCACCTTAATTTATTTAATACTAGTAGAAACTTTCGTCACATAAAAGGCATGAATGGATACTCCAGCGAGCATTAAAACCTATAATATTACTTCTATTATATCACACAACAAGTTTCTTTTCAAAAGCGTGTGTTGTGGTGTATACACAACACAACACACGCTTTTGAAAATAAACGAATCAAAACCGAATCAAAGGATACCCTTTGATTCGATTTCATTATGTTTATGATGTTAATTAAATTACAATATAAACTTGCATTCGTGGATTAATTATAAGAATTCACATCACGATCGTGAATTAACTTAATCTTAACCACTAGGTTAGGTTTTTATAATGAGTTCATGTTTTGTAAATATAGTTTTATATTTCACTCTTTATGAAAATAAATAAAGAACGCAATAATAATGGAAGCATTTACCTGGCTACATGTCATAATCCCTAAAACCAAGTAAGTAAGTTCTTTATTGCATTAAATGTGGTTAACAAAGGGTCTTATGTATTATAATTTACAAGGATCACACATTTCGCTGAATAGCAGCGTGCAAAATGTAAGTCTTAAATCTAAAATCTCTTAGCCTACAACATGCACATAATCTTATATAATTGAGATGTCTGAGAGTTGAGGCCAGGAAAATAGGACAATAAATCTTTACTTAGTAATTTGGTTGTTTATAAATCTAAAATTAGGTAAGTAAAATGAAAAAAATATGTCGATAATTAAAAAGCAAACTTACCGAACAGCATTTTGAAGCACTAACCATTAATCAAACCATTCAATCACTGTCTTAATTATTGTAAGAATAGCACCAAACCAAAAAAGAAGGTTAGATATACCTTACATTCATCACTTGGTTGAGAGTAAAGTGTGCAATTTTTCCTTTTCCCAAGAGAGTGCTTAGTCCTGATGCCACCGAGTAGGCCGGCAATCGACATTAACTCAATCGGTTTGCGACAAATTGCGGCTTATGTAGACAATGATTTAGTACTTTTCCTTATCTGCCCTCTTTTAAGTCTGGAGCGTTGAGAACAAAAAAACAAAAAAACTCACATACATACATGTACATGAAACCTGAAAACATTACACTCCTTATTTTGGGCAGTCGTGTAAAAAGCAAACTCTTGTAGAGTTTAGTTAGTGAACTCGAGTAAACCCAAAATGTCATGGGCTCCTATAACCGAATTTTATAACGCGTACGTGCTAAATTCAAAAATCTCGTATTTTTACCCCGAACGTATACTGATATAGGCCTTAAATTTCAAATACCTCATCATACCCCGGGTTTATTACATGAAAATCGATTCTTAAGGAGTAAACTCCAAAAATACACTTTAAACTCATTAGAAAAACACAATCACACGCAATAACTTAGCAGATTGCGTAATTTTTTTGAGATTAACCTGCACGGGGCGGAACGCTGTCAACAAAATAAAATAAAAAATAAAATAAAATAAAAACACTGATCGGATTATTCGTTTGGCCGATAGAATGACCTTCGCTAAAGGGAGATATATATTTCGGACCGGTGGATAGTGATTAGTTTTCCGGATCACGCCATCATCATCATCATCCTTTTTGGCCTGTAATCGCCCACTGCTGAGCATAGGCCTCTCTTCGAGTACGCCACTCGTCCCTGTCTTGAGCCAGTCTTATCCAAGAGTGACCCGCGATCTTCCTAATATCATCGACCCAACGAGCCGGTAAACGTCCGACGCTCCTTTTACCACGAAGTGGCCACCAGTCTGACATTCTTTTGGTCCACCTGCCATCACGGATTATGTACCTACTTTATAAAGTACACTCGGCTTTTTCGGATGAATTTATTTTCATAGTGTCGGGACTCAAAGCAAGTGTCCATTTTTCTTTATAAAGGACGCGGGAATCCAGGAGGATCATATCAATAAGATTCGTTACTGAGTTAAAATTAAGTGGGTTTATACCGTACAGTACGTATCAGTACTTTGATGCTTCCTCTGGCTCGGCATCATCAATCAGCGAAGCAGCGAACGCGCAGCTAACTGAAACGTAAGGATACATAAATCTTCCCCGAATCTTCTTTAGATATCGATCCTAATTATAACTGAAACGGTATCAATTCTTTAATCAGGTCGAGTATTTTGTAAACATTCCGTTTAGCACGTTTTACTTGTGCCACGTTCCTTTAGGCGACTTCCTAACTTGGCGGGGCGGGATCGATATGTGACATTTTCTTCTTTGACGTAAACTTACTGACGTCGCAAAGATTCTCAGTTGATGAAATACTGTCAGTATTACATTTGCGCAGTAGTAATATCATGCGCAGAAGCGGACCAGTAACCTTCGCATCTGCCCGCTACCGCGCATCCCGCGCCAGTCAGGATTCAGGAACCACTCATTAAGGCGACTTCCTGATTTGTCGGTGCGGAGGCGGTACGATATGAGAAAACTGTCAAATGTCAGTGTCAATTGTCAGTCAACTCAGTACTACTTTTTACTGCGCCCCTACATTTAAATAAGTGCTTCCTGACTGGCGCGGGATGCGCGGAAGCGGGACGATGCGAAGGCCGTACTGGTCCGCTTCTGCGCATAATATTACTACTGCGCAAAAGTAATACTGACAGTATGCCGTCAAGTGGGAATCTTTGCGACATCAGTAAGTTTACGTCAAAGAAGAAAATGTCACATATCGATCCCGTCCCGCCAAGTCAGGAAATCGCCTTAAATGTAGGGGCGCAGTAAAAAGCGGTACTGAGTCGACTGACAATTGACACTGACATTTGACAGTTTTCTCATATCGTACCGCCCCCGCACCGACAAATCAGGAAGTCGCCTTAATCTCGCCGTTTTAGGGTAATGAGAGCGTATATTTCGAGACTGCTGTTTCCTGCATTCTTTAAGATTATTATTAAGATAAGGAACATTTGAATCGATTAGTACAGCAAAATATTTGTAAAGAATATATTTATAGAATAACAAAAGAGTATAATGTTACAAAGCTGACGTGAGACAAATAAATGAAATCATTCCCCGAAATTTGAAAAAAAAGTTCGTTCTAGAAACCTGACAAAGCATTTTCTAGACATTTCAATTTGTACTTAATAGAACCTTATTTCATTTGCTGTGTTTAAAATCAAACGAAACAATTTTTGGTCTGCTCTGTTTCAATTTTAATTGATAATACATTCCAATAAGTATCTACGATAGGAGAAGTTAGATCGATTGTTCGCCCCCGGGACCCCAAATAAGTAGCAAATTTCATCAAACTGGTTAGAGACGTTTCCAAGATCCGCAAAATAAATAAATAAACGCAATGGTAGTAATAAATGCAATGCTTGTTTAAATATTTATATACCTAGTTACTAGCTTTTGCCCGCGAAATTCGTCCACGTATACTTTCACTCCTAATTTCTTCCCTAGTTTAATTTTCGGGATAATAAGTACTATACTATGTATAAATAAAATATATTATGTTTTAAAAATAAATTTCATTTTATTTTAGAAGAAGGGACTGAAATGCAACGATGTAATATATTTTTAGACCGGCTCAGAAAGCCCTTTCATTTGATACCACACACGATAGGTTTCCGAAGATTTTTTTTCCCATACAAAAAAAAATAGCGTCACAACTCCTCTCGTTTTTTTTTATTTTTTGTCCAACGCCAACGGGTCAAATTGATTCATATGCCCTAAAGATCAATCTTAGCAATTTTCATGCTTTTAACACCATTTGCAGCATTTTTTGGCGTACCGCTAGTACTAACAGGGATTTGATACGGACAAAGTGCCTACGTATCTTATTTCGATATATTTTCTATACCCTTTAATCCTTAGGGAAAAATAACCACTTTTTGTAGCCATCTATTTTTTATTCCAGTGTATTTTTTATGGCAATAAAATGTTGATCATTTTAATCTGACTTTTTTTATTTTGACTAAGATGTAGTAGAGTTTGTGAAGTAAGGGCATGTCGATTTAAAAGCTTGGCTATACATAAGATCGGATAACTTTTTGATAATGCGAGCCATTATGGTCTCGTCTTGGCAATATTTTACAGGAAAATCTTTTTGCAGTGACAGTCGCATCGCACCATCAAGACGAATCCACAATGATTGTATCGTCTCATTTATGAAATCTTTTTGAGGTGAATGAGCCGAGTATTTCCTACCTACTTACTTTAAGTCCTGATCATATTGTATTATTTTCCTGTAGTGCACAATAAAGCATTTTTATTATTATTATTACGAAGGGACATAGGAACGGACATACCTATTACATAAATCTTGATATTTACACATACATTCAAGCAGTTTTGGGTATGGCCGCAGTCGCGTAAAAAAACATTACTCACGTTGACAAGTGATGGCAGTGATGGCTCGACCTCTTATGGCTAGCCTTTTATGGCGGTCCGTGGCACAAATATGTATACATTTTAGAACCTTATGTCAGTGTAATAAGGTGAAAAATTGAAAACATATTAATACCCTTGTCTGTACAATCTCTATACTGCGTCGGCTATCGATGCCATGTCCCGGGTGAAAGCATTTTCAGCTACCTTTTATGCTAAACAGACATGAATAGAATATGACAGGTCACTTTTACTGAAACATCGATGTAAAATGACCAACAAAAGGTTTGGGATTTTCATCGTTAATTTTATACAGACGGCTTTTCATTATCGACAATGATAAGACCTATGTTTTTTGTCTTGTTCGCTCACTAGCCAATGTCAAAATCAAATATTTATTCTGCAAATAGGCCTCAGGGGCAGTTACTCCTCAGGAGTACGTCAATAGGTAATTAACTAACGATACCTACGATCGTATTGTCCATGTTTCTCAGTTTGCCTATTAACCGCACCGTCAGTGTCCACGTTTCGGCTCCGTATAGCATTATTCATTATGTGGTGTATGTCACACCCTAATAACTCAGCTGATCACAGCTGATACACATCTGATGGAAACTTAACTAATATTAACCTTTGTACTTTTTCCCAGAACTAAGGAATGCAAGAGACCTTGATATTGATTCCAAGAATTCCAATAGTATTAAATAAATTACCATATGTTCTATTTAGCATACCAAACCTTTAGTATAAAAGCAGTGTAATTGTTACTCAATAAATCAGTATTAAATCAGTATTTCCTCGAGTCTCGTCTTATCATTATAACCCGTAACGCTCTACATCTCATGGCTACCCTGCCAGGCGGGCTGCCCCAGGCAGCCCTGAATTAGTGAACAAGTGCCAGAACCAAGATACTGAGTGCAGCACACTTCATCAGCGACCCTGCCAGAGCACCGCACATCTCATGGCGACCCTTCCGGAGCCAAACTACTAAGTGCAGGTCGCCTCTCATGGCTACCCTTCCAGTCGGGCTGCGCAAGGCAGCCCTGATATAGTCACCAACGTCAGCCGCTTTAGCACCGCACTGCCAACGTTTTTAGAGGAAGAACCTAGTGCCAGTGCGGCCTTGTGCCATACTGGCGGCGCGCTGCGCCTTCCAGTCAGACTTCACGAGCCAGCCATCCAGCTCTACTACGCTGCGCCAGCCATCCAGCTCCACTAAGCTACGCCAGCCAGTCAGATCCACTGCGCCAGCCAGCCAGCTCTACTGAAGCCGAACAAGCCAGAGCAGAGCGTCGCCAGCACCAGCCGCGCCGCCGCTCAACAGCCCAGCTGTTCAACAGCTGATACCACACAGATGACTTCAGGTCCACAAATGCCTGACAGCTGATCATCAGCTGATCATCAGTCCACGTGAAGAAGTAATTAATTAAGGTACTTATTAAAAAAAAAAACCTATAATATATGTAGTATGTAGGTACTAGTTAGTAGTATGTAAAAAAAATATATTTAACAATCTGAGTGACGTAGATTATTTTAAAGTAAAATTTTAATTAATAATAAAGAACGATAATAATAAGTTTTATCTAATTGTTAAAAGAGTAATATTTTTTTTAATCTAATAATGTTTAAACTTTATGGTATTAAACCAATTTATGTTATAAATAATTAAGTAAATAAGAAATAATGCCGCTTGATGACGAGGTAATAATATGATTAAGATTTACAAATCTAAAAATAGCAACCATCAGTCCACCTGTACAACAACATCTGGACTCGAGTTACAATACGTTCACGATACACACAGACGTATCGAGTATAATATAGGAATAGTGTTATCAAAATAAAAATAGATTCCCAGAATATAAAAATAAAATATTAAAATAATATACTAGAATGTTGAATAGTTTTAAAATAATGACAATAAGGATTCCAACTATGACAGGTCTGATCAACCAAGAATAGTGGAAATTCTTAATAAGTCAAATAATTTACCTGAATTAAGTAAGTTTCAATAAACGATATTATGACAAAATAATGAAACAGACTGTATTACCAGTCAGAATAATATAATTTTATAGGTACTCGCCATCCTTACTAATAGTGTGTCGAATCTAGTACTCAATCGCGTACGGAACGAGCTTTCCCCGCGAGAGAATTAGGTATGATTTGCAAGGCACAATAAATAAAAATGTATGCATATTGCATACTATATAATGACGACACCGCGTGTATTATTAGCTACGAGTATAGCTCAATGTATAAATAAATGTAAAACCGGGTACGGATCCCGAGTATGTATAATTAAAGGTGTCTCAAAAGTAAGTGATAACGATGATAGGCGAGTCATAGAGTCATATTAAACAACTTTCATTATTTGTCTTTGAGTGCTTAGTAACTGAGCGCTCCCGTGCTTTGGAATGCACGTTAAGCCATTTATCCAACAGCTGTCTATGATAGCAGTTGTTAAGCCAAGTTAGAGGCTTGAGAATTTCTAACAGTCAACTTGCCCATTTAGTTACTTGACAAAAGCCTAATCGAAATAAGGTCTAGTTTCCCCTCAGGTTGGAAGGTCAAATGGCAGTCGCTTCCGTAAAAACTAGTGCCTACGCCAAATCATGAGATTGCGTAGGAGGATGATTATGACTAGGATTAAATAAATATATAAATCGTGTCCCGCCGCAATCAGTGGTAAACCCGAGAGGTGCCATTGAGCGAGTAGGTAGATACATAATTATTAGCAAGGTACACCAGAAATACAAGGCAGGCAGCAAATCCTTGAAACCTAGATCATGATTCGATCGAGCATCAATCGTGCAAGTTCTTGGACACATAGTATAATGTAGTGTTAAAAGCACTGTCTGAAAGGTATATACCTACCTCTAAATGGTATTTACGCGCGCTTATGTATACAATTTACGTATAAAATCCTTGTATTACTGAGTTATAATTAAGGGTCGGCCGGCCATAAAATAATGCATGCCGTGTACCTTAGCAAGCTTAGCAAAAAGTGATGCTAAATTGCACACTTTATGTCACAAGTAAAATACTAAGTGACAAATAAAAAAATATATATATAGAATTATGACGTCTAAACAAGGAGAAAAATGAACTGCAAGTCACAATGATTATTTTTGAATAGTTTAAAAAATAAATAAATAAATAATAATTAATATTGATGTACACAATATTAGTTATTGTGATGACAAAATAGTAACGAACAAAAGAAAAATAACGACATGATACAACGTCGTAGATACAAACTAATAATGGAAGCATAAATGTATACCATAATTTATGTCCCATTTAAAAAATAAAATAAAATACAATGTAACAAACAAGCGTCGTCATCAAAGCGTGCATTCAATTCCAGTTATATTAGTATAAGATAATGAAAATTTGTATCTTTAGATTTAGTTTAGTTTTAATTTGTTTACTGTATCCGTTTTAATAAATATTTCTCATTCTGTTTGAAAAGAAAGAGATGTTTTTTAATTTTTCGTAATTAGTATTAATTTAGTAATATTTAAGTTCATTTATATTTAGTCTAATTTTTTTTTATAATTACTTATTTTTTTTAATAAATGTATAATCTTATAGTATAAATAAGTGTATTAACTACAAAAAAAAAACAATGTTTACTTTAAAATTTACATTACGATGCTAAAACGATTATGACAATCCATCTGATCGCATACCACCTACTGTATAAGGAACAAGAAATGTAAACATTATAAGTAGCATTAAGATAAATTAAGAAACCATGTATACCATAGACTTAAGTTACTTTAAGAAACCACAAATAATAGTAGTTATGTATTTTACTATTTTTTGTCTCAAAAAAACGGGGAAGCTGTGGTGTATGTCACACCCTAATAACTCAGCTGATCACAGCTGATACACATCTGATGGAAACTTAACTAATATTAACCTTTGTACTTTTTCCCAGAACTAAGGAATGCAAGAGACATTGATATTGATTCCAAGAATTCCAATAGTATTAAATAAATTACCATATGTTCTATTTAGCATACCAAACCTTTAGTATAAAAGCAGTGTAATTGTTACTCAATAAATCAGTATTAAATCAGTATTTCCTCGAGTCTCGTCTTATCATTATAACCCGTAACGCTCCACATCTCAATTACTGGTATGACACACTCATTGAAAACTTTCGTTTTCAAGCTTTGCGGTATATCGATCCCGCCCCACCAAGTCAGGAAGTCGCCTAAGAAAACACACAACACCAGTCTCAGTTTTCTCCAGTCACCGTGGTCGAAATCACCTAGGAAATAGTCAAATTTAAAGTTATTTATGCTTCAATTTCGGCATAAGCATTACATTTCCCGCTCATTCTAGGGGATTGGGTGAAGCGAACCCATCGCTCCTTAGGGAGCGCGAATCGAAAACGCTAGGGGGATGATGAGGCGTGGGATGGCCGAGTTTATACGAAGGAAAGACGAAAAGGCCTGGTAGGTAACACGTATAATTCGAAGTCACGCGACAGTTAAATTTAATTTCAAACCCGCTAAAATATATTCAAATATCTAACACTTAATCACTTCACGCCTAGTAAATGAGGTTAGCTACGCAAACATGAAATTACAGTACCAATTCAATTAGTAAGCATAATAAATTTACAAGAAGTAGTAATGCCAAATGGTATTTCTCACGAACCCTAAAAAACAGTCAAGTGCGACTCCGACTCGCGCACCGAGGGTTCCGCGCACAGATCGTCCAATTCAAGAAAAATATTTACAGAGCGATGCAGAAATTGAACGCCATGGGTACAGCGCCTTTTATCAACGCGTTTTATTTTCTAAAAACCGGCCAAGTGCGAGTCGGACTCGTGCACGAAGGGTTCCGTCCCATTATCTTCAAAAACTGCAAAAAAATCACGTTTGTTGTACGGGAGCCCCCTTAAATATTAATTCTATTCTGTTTTTTAGTATTTTTTGTTATAGCTGCAACAGAAATACATCATCTGTGAAAATTTCAACTGTCTAACTATCACGGTTCTCGAGATATAGCCTGGTGACAGACGGACAGACACGGTTAGCGGAGCCTTAATAATAGGGTACCGTTTTACCCTTTGGGTACGGAACCCTAAAAATAATGTTGGTTTTTAATTTTGGTCAGTGCTGCACTGGACCCGCGCGCAATGTTCCCTGACGGCCTGCGAAGTATTAGATATGGTGGGCCGAGGACAGCATGCTCAGGAACCGAAAGGCTGCGTTGGGGATCTTCAGTGGAGACAGCTCGACCGGAGACTACGCGCCATCGAGCAGTCAAGTGAGCGTTAAATGTATTTAAAAGTAGCTTGGTATAGGGTCATTATTCGCGCGTTTCAACCGCCTCACTTTCGTGGACACGATTTTGACGAATTGGCTGTAGATTTTGGTGGCATTTCTAAGTTAGTTGTTAGATGTCCCGTACTTCTACCAAATAACCGAAAACGGCATTAAAATCTTTATCCGAATTCGACAAAACAGTGACCACGAAAGTGATTTGGAACAAACGCCCGACTGGACATACCTTAAATGTAACACCATGTAAACAACATGACTTAGCAATAAATGAATTGAATTGAATTGAATTGAAGGTCAAAAGTTCCTATTCCCTTGAGACTTTTGACGTTTTCATGCCAAGCTACTTTTGATGCTGACTGTACCTGCTTTAATCGGGTCGTACCTACTAGTAAAAAACAAAACGTTATTTATTCTCATTAGTCAGATTTACCATTAGTAAAAAAAAAGAACTCTTAACATTCCTGTTTTTATAAAGTACTCGAAATAATTGGAAAGCGCGGGCAAATTCATAAATGACTCGGTTTTTTTTTTTTTTTTCTTAATGTCGAGTTTTCAGTGTTGAATGCTTTGTTTAAATATAATACACATACAGGTAGATTTTCTTAAGAAAGCATGTATATAAAATACAATCTTTTTTTTTTAATTGGGTCTTTATAATAATCAGTTAAAAAGCGTTCATCGATTTAGGCCATTTTCTGTTTAATTGACTTTATCTGGATATTTCCTCAATATTACTATCTCTAGAACAGGAATATTGCGTCCTAATTAAAAACACTCCTAAAGAGTATACAGGAATATAAACATTTTTAATTTTTAATTAGGTCCAAAATTGTACTCACACCCCAAATGAATTGAGACGCTTTAAAATTGGAATGTTTTACAGCATGGACGCCTAAGAGCATAAAGGAAAATAAACATTTTTAATTTTGAATTAGGTCCAAAATTATACTCACACCCCAAATGAATTGAGACGCTTTAAAATTGGAATGGTTTACAGCATGGACGATCAGTATGGGCCAATCTCGTTGGCGACAGTGTGGAAAGAGCGTATGTCGCTGTGACGTCGACCGGAGGTCGCTGAACTGTTGGCGCGCGGGACTCACTACCCTTACCGCTGACCTTCTAGTCCCTTCCGATCTACTCACTATGTAAGTTTAAGTAATGCTATGACCTTATTGCATAATTTCATATTACCATACGTACCAAATTCATAATAAACGTTTACCGTAAAAACTACTATGATAATTTTACAAGGCATATTAATTCTCACATAGTATAATAGTACATTACTTAACAAGGGCGGTAAAACAAAGAATGTCTCAGATCGCAGGTATTTGACGCCCGAGCCGAAGGCAAGGGCGATAAATATGCGATCTGAGGCTTTCTTTATTACCGCCCGTGTTAAGTACACAATTTTATGTCACCCCCTGGCCAGGAAGTGGGATTTCCCGCGCACGAAGCGTGCGGTAATTGCCGCTTTATGGTCAGGTGTGACATAAAACTTATATAACTACCATGACAGCATGATATTTAAACAGCATTAAAACGAAAATAATTAAAATATTCCAAAATTATATAATTTTTGTTTTACTGAAACTTAAAAACGATGACCACTGCTCATTATATTTCAAAAAAATTACGTTTCTTGCTATTTAAATCACTTCTACAAGTTGAATTATGAAATACGACTTTAACCCTTTGACCGCCAAAGCGACAGTGTGTCGTCGTGCCCAGTACGCCAAGCACTGTTATTTTGGAGTACTCGTAATGTCCAAACCAATAAAAACAAATTAAAACAGTTCATAAATGATTTTATTCATGATCAAAGTACACTTTCACTCCGACCTTTTAAGCGGTTGTTGGCGTGGTGGGCACGACGACACACAACCACTTTATAGGTTCTTGGCGGTCAAAGGGTTAAGCAATGTTTTTTTACACACTCAAATTATTCACATATCTTATTTCAGTGATTTGGGCACGAACAAACTGCGGACTCTTCATAAGACTACGTTTAAAGGAATGAGGTACCTGACTGAACTTGACATGTTTGACAATCATGTGGAGTACCTGCCAGCCGGCATTTTTGACTCCCTCGTCCACCTGAGAATCTTGTAAGTACGGTCCCTGTCAACTGCAGTACCTGGAAGGGTAGGGCTCTGCATAGGTACAAACTTTAAGTGAGATTATTTATAAATAAATAAAAATAAATATTTAGAGCCGGGATAACGCTAGGTAGAACAAGAAGAAATAAAAAATAATATTTGTGGACAAACACAAATCAACTAAGTCCCAAACTAAGCAAAGCCTCTAATATGGTTACTAGGTGACGATATACATACTTATATTAGATAAATGAATACTTAAATACGTAGAAACAATCCAAGATTCAGGAACAAAATATTAGTGCTCATCACACAAATAACAGTAGATTGAGTAACAATTTAAGATGTTCTTACATTAATACAAACTTGAATTTCTACGTTGCCTTCTTTCTAACCATCAAGGTGATTACATAACGGATCAATGGTAGGTAGGTACGCAATATAGAATGTGTCACGTTCAGGGCTCGAAGTTTTAGTGCGGATGACGTGAAAATTACGTAATTTTGCACACAGGATGATATGGCAAATAATATAAGTTCCCGAAACTTAGATTAGACTTAGATATTTGTAAATTTGTAACAATATTATTGTAAAGATGACATTTAAGGCGATATATCGATTGAAAGAGAAACCCTTTGTTTTTCGCTCACGATAAAACGGGATGCAACCCTCTCCGATAATGGCTTTTTAGACAAATCTCGTTAAATATCTGACTGTGTGCAGGTTTATTAAATTTCCTCTTGTCAGTGCCTAGATGAGGTAAAATACCATCATATTAACTTAATCGTGTGTTTTAATAATGCGTTGTTTTAGTAGGCTGAGGAAAAAAAGGAAAATATAGACTCGACTTTGGATTTATTTTCTATCGAGAAAATTTTAAGGAATCATGTTTCGCTATTGTCAGTACCACAATCATATAGTCAAGAATCATATATCTGAAAATCAGCCGCTACTGTTTGCTAGTCTGAGCAGAACACCGTTTCAAAGTCTCCAAATTTCTCAGTGTAGCGCCTTAATAGCAACTTTTTGTACGTTTATAAAAGTAAATCCTACATATTACAATTATGAAAATACAACAATTAAACAATCACAACGTCAATTTCTTGTTAATCTGAATACAATGTCAGTCAAAGACGCTCATTGCATTACAAGTGGCTTTTATTAAAGAGGTTGACAAGTAGTACATAAAAACAAAACAAAACAATCTTTTGTTTACATGACGGGGATACCCGTCACCGGTAGACAACGGCTTAAGATAAGAACAGACTATTATTGAAATCATCCTATGTGTGGTTTGACGTCATCCGCACTAAAAGTTCGAGCCCTCTTACGTTGTATGTGAAAATTACGTAATCTAGTAGCAGGGAATAAAAAGACACATTTCCATTTCCAGACGACTGCAACGGAATTTTCTCGAAGAAATCGACAGCGAAACCTTCCGAGCCACCAAAAAACTATTTCACGTAGATCTCTCCAACAACTTCCTATACACTCTCCCGGAAAAATTATTTGCCAACAATTCATATCTGGAGACCGTCGACATTTCGAATAACCAAGTAGTGTACATACCGTCAGATAGCTTTACAGGACTGGAATCTCTAAAGATCTTAGATTTGTCTAATAATAAAATACAACAAATCCAAAACGGTACATTTCTACTCCGGACTTTGATAGTTTTGAAATTATCCGAAAACAGGATCTCTAATATAACTGAAAATGCTTTCGAGAATCTTATTTCGTTAGAGACGTTGTTGTTAGACAAAAACAGCCTCGAGAATGTTCCAGAACGCCTGTTTAACAAGCTCAGCTGTCTGACTTACTTGGATTTGTCAGATAATAATTTACAAAGCGTAAGTTTCATTTGGCTTCTTCCTTACAATGATTTTAACCTTTCGATACCTCGCTCTTTAGGGAAACGCTAATACATACTTAGTGAAAACGGACAATCTGAATTTTAGCCGAGGCAAGTTTTAGCTGGCTCCCCAGAGAGCCACGATTCTCAAAAGGTTTTTCATTTTATTTATTTGTTCTTAAAAGTAGGATTGCTCTTGACCAGCATCTAGTCAGGGGACAAAGATCAGGGCCGATGGTGAAGCGAGCTCACCCAGACGATGCCTAATTCACTCGAGCCTTAGAAAGGTCTAGATTATATGCACTCGATAATCAATATATATAGATAGGTATCTTAAGAGTTCATTGTATCTTGTACAAACATACCTAGGTACTTATAAACTTATACAGTAATTATTTCTTTCCATTCGCCATATTTTTTATCACTTATCGAACTATTTAAATCTTATCTAAATCTCTTTTTTAAATATTTTTTCAGCTAACAGGCGTTGAATTTGAGAATTTGAAACAATTAAGAAACTTGGATTTGAAAGGCAACTCTCTAACAGTATTGCCAGACTACACATTTTCTAATTGCTCGAGTCTCGAAAAGCTTGATCTATCAAAAAACAAAATGCGCTTTTTAAACATCACAACTTTCCACGGTTTAGACAACCTGGCTTCTCTCATTCTATCGGAGAACAAGTTGTATGAAGTACACTTCAAAACTTTCTCAACGTTGAAGAATCTAACTGCTTTGTAAGTATTATGTTTAAGGGTGTCCCTTGCTTTGCAGAATTTTTTTTCATAGAATAATGCCAGTCAGTTCAACGCTATGTTGCAAAAGATGGTGTAGAAGATTTTATTTTTTGAAATTGTGTATACGGATACTACTGAGTAAATATCAAAAATGGTGGTAGCTCGGGACAACTTTTCGCAGCTACGAAACCTCGAAATTTTCGGACATTTTTCGGTTTATCGGTCATATATTATTGGAGAAGGCCTTGCCCTACCCCGCGCCTTAACACAATCAGGATACCGTGTTCTCCGTCGCAGACAGTTTTCGCGACAAAGCAGAAAAGGCCAGCCATGTTATCTCGGCTACGAGCGAAGAGCGTAGCACTCGTCGACAATGAATGTGTCAAAGAATTATCTGCTCGTCGACGCGTAGCCGATAACATGCGTTTCCTTTTACGCTACGAAAATCTTGGCAGCGAAAGTATAAGGCTGCTTCCTGACTTGGCGGGGCGGGATCGATATGCGACGTTTTCTTCATTGACGTAAACTTACTGACGTCACAAAGATTCTCACTTGATATAATACTGTCAGTATTACGTTTCCGCAGTAGTAATATCATGCGCAGAAGCGGAGCAGTACCGCCTTCGCATCGTCTCGCTACTGCGCATTCCGCGCCAGTCAGGAAGCACCCATTCAAATGTAGGGGCGCAGTAAAAAATGGTACTGAGTCGACTGACAGCTGACACTGACATTTGACACTTTTCTCATATCGTACTGCCTCCGCACCGACAAATCAGGAAGTCGCCTTAAGAATCAAATATGTATGTGTATACATGTACATGTATTGTGACAAAACACGATCGTGGCAAAATGCGAATGGGGATAAAAACGAACCGGTGAAATATGCGTTCGGGGCACCCATCTAACAAATCAATGTTCCGTTCTTAATTAGAGTTATTTTATAATTTGAATTACTTCAATTTTATAGATACCTAGACGGGAATATGTTTCCGTCACTACCGTCGCGCACATTGGACTATATGCCCAAGCTGGCAATCATCAAACTTTCCGGAAACCCGTGGCATTGCGACTGCCACACACTGTATATATCGGCGTAAGTATAAAAAAAACAGTCAAGTGCGAGTCCGACTCGCGCACCGACGATTCCGTACACAGCTCTTGTATATGTACCCGTCCCGACCCCAATAATTCAGGAAAAAATCTGAAAAACATGACAGCGCCATGTATCGGCGCATTTTGTTACTAATTTGCGCGACTAAATAACTTAGTACGTATGTTGGTTTTTCAAAGATAATTCTTTATCACGTGAACCGATTTCAATAATTTCTTTTTTATTTAAAAGAAGATACTTTCAGCATAATATATATCATAGAAATTTGCAAATCACAAATGCATGCGAAGGTGATTAAATTACATACTGAATTTTAAACAACTTATTGATGATTAAAAAAAGAAAAATTAGATAGAGCTATGGCTATATTTTTTCATATTTTTTCCGTGGTAAACTTCATGTTCAAAATCATGTTCTATGTACTCGTATCTGGATTACCCTTGTTTATAACTAGTCCAAATTTCAAATCGATAGCATAAGTAGTTCTTGAGATAATTAGCGATCTGACAGACAGTGAAACCATAAGGGTTCCTTTTTTACCTTTTTGGTACGGAACCCTAATATAAGTACTCGTAATATACAATAGTATCAAAGTAATTTCTAGTTCATTGTTCTTTCGCGATTCCGTTAAAAGAACGTGTAGGTCTAATAGTTAGTGATAATGGGATGCATCCGCTAGCTTATTTTCGTAACCTTGGTAGAAAAAGAGAATCTTATTGCGATTCCTATATGAGGAAATAGAAAAGAAGCCATGCTTTATCTCTACGCCAAACGAGCATTCAATCATGGTCGGGTTATGGGCACAGGCACACTTCCCACACTTCCATAAGCGCCACACGGGACATGCAAACCGGTCAAATTGCGTATTGTAAATTTTATATGAGTTTTCTTTGTCCCCGATCGCTCGGTAGCACAACTTGAGCAAGTATTATTAATAAGTAAATAACAAAAACAAATAAGCAAATAACTGCACATTATTTTAGGCAAAAGTTAAGTAAAAGTATGTTGAGTATGTAAAGTATGTTGAGCCCCCTTTAAAAATATTTAAAAATAAATTTTGACTATTTGTATGGCTTCGGGCCAACAAGATGCTTACCTATGCTTATACTGTGTAAATTTGAAGTAAAAGTTGTTTTGTAAACATTTATCGTGATTAGTGCAGTTTTATCTTCAATCAATCACAATCAACAAGTAGCATAGGCACTGTTTGTGGAAAAATTATAAGATTGTGCTTTTAATCCGGCTACTTGTGTTCCATAACAATAAAGCCATAATGTAGGTAAGATTTTTTTTCCACTCCGAATTGTTTCAAGCATATATTCTGTATATGTTTTCGTAGGTATAGCATTCCCTTTTAAAGCTCTTTACTTTCATTCCACTCAAGGTTTCTTTAAGTCCGCATATTAAAGTACGTATATTCCGCAATTATGTTCTTTTTGAGTTTTATGTGCTCAGTGACGCTCGTGCAATCAAAACTAAGCTAACAATAACGAACGTTTGGTACCTATTCCGAAATAATCATTCGTATTACTAAAAAAAATCTTTTTATGTTTTTTTGTCGCCTATTGTCTACCATTCTTTGTGTGCAATTTAATTGCTGTTTTTATGTGTACTTTATTTGGTGAGAAATAAAGAATGCTTTTTGTATTGTATTGTAATTTTTATACAAACACTAATGAGTCCGTGTGCATATCGAGCTAACTAAACGAGTGAGCAAGGCCCGATTTGGACGCTGCAAGCGCCTTAACAGTTTCCTTTCATTGCAGATGGGTACGTTTAAACGAGATGAAAATTTGGGACTACTCTCCAACATGTGTGTCGCCCTGGTATTTAGAAGGGCATTTCCTGAAGAAGCTAAAGTTCCCCGAACTATGCTCGGGCCAGTGGGCGAGCATGGTCAACCTATCACCCCGTTTACCCATACAACAGCTGCTCTCCCTCAACGTTTCAGTGAATAGGAAACCTCAAGAAAGCATGGAGCAAAATCATGACGTCACAACTATTGATCCTTGGCATTGAAGTGACCGCTACGTTAAGATTTTCCGAGGCGGCTTAAGGCCCCTAGTACACAATTCGCCGTGCCGATTTTAGACTGTGCCGGAATCGTATCCGGACGGATTCCATAATAAATTAAATACAGTGTGTATTATGTATGTGTGTAACAGTGGCGGCGCGTCAAAAATATTTTATGTCACACCTGGCCATAAAGTGGCCATTATCGCACGCTCCGCGAGCGAAAAATCCCACTTCCTGGCCAGGGGGTGACATAAAATTTTGTACTTACCACGGGCGATAATAAAGAAAGCCTCAGATCGCATATTTATCGCCCTTGCCTTCGGCTCGGGCGTAAAATACCTGCGATCTGAGACATTCTTTGTTTTATCGCCCTTGGTAAGTAATGTACTATTAAGGGAAGCCGAAAATAATTTGCATATCTTATTCTTCATGAGCCGTAGTAAAAGAACTGGACTGGCTGAAAATAAAGCAAGCCGGTGGGAATCGAGTTGTATGGACGCTCCGCCACTGGTGTGTAATAACTTTATTGTACACAAAAAAAACACATGTAAATATAAAGACAAATTGGGTTATTTTGGTACAAAGGTGAACTTACCCGTAAAGGGATCTCCTCCAGTTAACCTTTGAGCAATTCAGTGGAGAACAGGATCCAGAAGATAGACCAATTGTAATTGTGTGTATTCAATACGAACTTATATTATAAAAACTGAAATAATAAACATTATTTGATATGTGTCATAAAAATACATTTTTCATAGAAATTATGTATCACAAGTCATACCTCACTGACATTAAGTTGTCTCTAAAAGTGTCATACTAATATATAGTATGTTATGTTATGTACGACTGTACGTACAGATAAGTGTTCATCATATTATCTGTAAAATATTTACACAGAATTGATGGATTTATAATTTTAGACCTTACTTAAGTTATTGTTTTTAGTTTTATGTGTCCTAACCTAACATAACACATGTTTTAGGAAATATAATGATATGTATGTTAGTCTTTAAGGTATTTGTATTATGGGCCACAGATGCCTGAAATAAATGATTAAATAAATAAAATAACCCCCATTATTGACATTGTTGTACCTAACACACACACACACATTGACTGTTGACATTGTTGTTTATATACCTAACTGTTACACAAAATTGTCACTGATACTTGTAAAATTTTGATAAAATTTGAAACTTTCGTTAGTCAAAACACACGTAAGGGAGTCACAGACTGAACAACCAACTTAATGAGTTCATCACAGTCACATAATTTCACCTGTAAGTTACTATCATTCTGTTTCCTACGCATTTTTAAAGGGCGCGACGGCCGCCGCAGCAGAATGTATGGGAAACTGTGACCGAGCTCCGGCCGACAATCTTGCCGGATCTGTCACTCTTGCCGGATCCGTCACGGTGTATTGTGTACTATCCTTTAAAATATTGTTTGGTTTTTCACTTAGCACGGTAGCTGTGAAATACACTCTGTTTTCAGGCGATAAACTAAATGGCCTTGTTTATTTCATCGTGTAAATGAATTACAGCTTACTATTTTTATTTACACCTTTTATTTGGGTTTTGTTTTATATCCTGTGGCCCATAGTTAACGGCTTATCTGCACGTAAGTTGCTTTATTTATTACATACAGTATAGTTATAGAAAAAGAGTTGCTGTCTAACGGGTTATGTGTCCAACCAAACAGAAAATGTACATGCAGATTCATCTACTTACATCTAAGTATTACCCCACTATTATCTTTAAAATCTGCGAAATATATTTTTCTAATATACCTCTCACAAAAACTAAGCCTAAGTATTCAGCGAAGAAATTCTGCCAGCATCATCGACACAGTGCCGCAGGTATATTGACTATCCCCATGAATTTCTTAATATTACTATTTTATTATCTCTTTATTTATTTCAGGGCTTAGGTTGGGGTTTTACAATATTTGTATAATAGTAGGTAATATTTTTATAAAATATACAAACCTAACCTAAGGCGCCGCCGGCAGCGAGACAGGGCCTAAGCCTTTATTTTTCTTTTTTTTTTATTTCTATTTATTTTGCTTTTGCTAATCGTAACCGACGCATTGCGAGATGTTCTTTATTTCTAAATAATGGGATTGCTCTTGGCCAGCATCTAGCCAGGGGGCAAAGATGAGGCCAACGATAAAGCGAGCTCGCCCAGAAAATGCCTATTCTCTCTTGCCTTAGATATGCTACATTCTAGTTGCATTCTATTTATTTCTAGTGTTACATTTGCGAAAGTCATTGGATTTTTTGGCTTATCTGCGTAATGTTTTCTAGCGTAGGTACCTTCATACTTTTTTTTAATTACAACACTACACAAAAATACATAACACTTAACTAATATTTAAAAATAAATAATTATAGTGATGTCAGGGTTATGATATTCTCATCCCTTACTTGCGGTCTGCGAGCCTCCTTATTGACAAGACAATGCAGTATATTTTGTCTGACAAAGTCGCACATTATTAAAACATGCGGCCCGCGAAATTTCGTTACTATGTGGCCCTTGGGTGCTAAAACATTGCCGACCGCGGCTTTAATAAGTTTTAAATTGCTTGCGATGCCCTTTTCTGCGCAGAAGGAATATTATGCTGTCCCTGATCCCAGAAAGCATTAGTTAATGCAATAGCTGTAATATATTAATTTAGCTGTATTCGTATAGTCTGCAATATGTCTTGACTTTTTTTTAAACAGCAATATGTCAATTTTTATCAATTTCCCCTATTAACCTAAGACTAGTTGTTGCCCATTTTGTCGGCTATCAGCATACATTGCTTTATAGATGTGGCTACTGATATAGTATCAGTAAGTATCAGCCGCCGTTTAATGCATGCAAAAACGATTGAAATGATAATTATATTATCTATTGTGACTTTTAAATTCCATTCATGACACATTGTGTTAACGTTATCAATTTTATCATTTATGTATTCAGGACATATGTGTTATGAAGATCGCCAAGCTGTCGACCTTCGTGAAGGAGTTCTGGTCGAAAGGTTTCTTTACTATTGTTACGAATCGAATTATTTTATTAAATTTGTTTTCGATTCGTGTTCATTTAACGTAGAAGTTATCACGATCCTAATTAATTGATACACAGACCAAATACAAAGGATCACGGTTAATTTTTCCTTTGTATTTTGTTCTCCGTATCTAATAATAAGAAAGGTTTCTTTTTTTATTAATAATTGGAATCCTCTTGGTCAGCTTCTAGCCAGGGAGCAAATATGAGGCCGACGGTGAAGCAAGCTCACCCAGAAGATGCCTATTCACTCGTACGTTAAAAGGTCTAAGTTACATGAACTCGTAAATACAGACGCCGGCAGGCAGGCAGGCAGGTGTCGTATTTCGGCCATTTCGCGGCCCAACGTAGTTGTTCTAGAAGTTGGTCCGGGTACCGGAAGTGGATGTAACCAAAATAGCCGCAATTGACAATATGCATGATTTTTTTGTCATGATTCCATTCGAACCAGTTTTGGGAGAGGAACGAATATGTTTCTAATGAACAACTACAATAAGAACAACACAAAAGGCAAAAATAGGTTTCAAAGTACAGCGCAACGGAAGAGCACCAAAAACGCTCCATACTAATTGAGCGTGTTTTGTGACGTCAAATACTATGCACCCCGTACTACACTTGTATGGAAAAACGAGTAATTTGCTTTTTAATCGAGAAATATTGCGTTTAGGCACATAGTTGTCATACAACATTTTGTATATTTTCGCATAATTAGAATCCTGATGGTGGTTTGTAATTTACTTTTAGTCAATAAAAAAAAATCACATAATTTATCGAAACTTTCAAGAACTTTTTAAGATATTTATCAAATTTATTAATTTCCTTTTTTTGTGATAATTTGATGATTTACTATCCATATAGCGACATCTTATTATTATTCATTCCGCATGCATATTCCCTATTGCGGAAGTATAAAATGTATCTTGTTCACTAATACAGTGACTCAATTCTGAGATATCTTTTCCGAGATCTTGGGGGGCTAAGTAGACTTAAAAATCGACACCAACTACCTTGAGCTGTCGTAAGTAAAGCTACACACTCAAAAAGGTTGGAAATTGGTACAGTCAGTATCAAATAGTCTGTAGCGTCCTAAAGCGCCAAATATATGGTCACTCATCTTTATGCCTCTAGGAACATCATGAATTTGATGCTGACTGGTACAACCTTTCAAAGTAACAGGAATTTTATTTTACTTCCTTCCCGGCCATGGCAATAACGAATTATTTTCCGATGATGTATTGAAACTGCTTCTTTATTGCGTCGAATTTAAGAGCTCGTTTTTTTTTCAAAGGGTTGCTTCTGGTTTCTAATAAAAATCTCAGTTTTGATAATTTCCCTGCGACATATTTTTGACTTCATCGCATACTTATCATTCAAAAACAAATGCTTAATTATCCAACTAGTCGCAATTCGAATGTTATCACTATATTATCAAATTATCATACAATTTCCTTTTAAATGATATCAATCGATAGATAGCAATGATTATCTTACATGGAGTTAGTTTTAAGTACTTTTTTGTTCATGTTGACGTATATAACCATTGAATTCCGTGTCCAGTGTTGTGCAATAAACTTTATTCAAAATTTAATACTGTGATTATTAAAATGATATAGATATAACGTGAAATAATAGTATTTTTGCCAGAGTAATAGTTTAGGTACGGTTATCTAGCAAGATTATGATATGGGATTTGGGATGAAATCTTTTTTTATCGTTTGCCTTCTGGCATATATCCACAGCAGCCATGGTAAGTTTCATGTTAGTTTATTCATATATTTAGGTATTCAAAATTACTCTTATTCAGTATATATATATATATATATATATATATATATATATATATATATATATATATATTAATTTTGTATTAAGCAGTAACGCTGCTAACGCAAACTACAAATTTAGAAATAAAGGAAAAGTTGAAAAACTTAGGCACCGAGCAGGATTCGAACCTGCGACCTCCCGGCACTCGCGGCCAGTCGCTCTAGCCAACTGAGCTATAAGTGCGATTGCTATCTACCAGAAGACTCAGGCTTCATTATTATTTCAAGCCGGGTAGCAATCGCACCTATAGCTCAGTTGGCTAGAGCGACGGGCCGCGAGTGCCGGGAGGTCGCAGGTTCGAATCCTGCTCGGTGCCTAAGTTTTTCAATTTTTCAAAAACAACTAGAATACAATAAAAACAACTATAACTAATATGGGGGTGGAAGGACATGGGGGATGTTTAGACTGCAATGCAGCCGGGGCCTCAGGGATACGAGGGTGTAATTGGATAACAATAACAATTCAGTCACATACTTAGTAATAAATCGTTATCAAAATTGTTAATTGTTTATTGTGGCACAATAAACGTAGGTATATATGTTTCGTTCAACATTTGGATTACAATACCCAAGCCGCTTCCGCTTTTCGCTTTGGTAGAGGTAGGAAGATGTATTTTCTATGAACCGGTACTTAAAGTGATAAGAAATTAGCAAAAAAAAATTACCTATATATTTTGGGTACATGTAAACAAGGTATGAATTTTTTTTTCCCAATGCAAGTGGTTGTGAGGGTTATTTTTGGATAGGCCTTTAAAAAATAATATAGAGGTTACTAGAAAAGTTATTACGGTGTCGCGGCAGACCACAGTCGAAGGTGGCATGAGGAACTTGACGTCTTTGATCAAGTCTGGTGAAAATTAAGACAGGGATGCGTGGAAGAAAAAGAGGGAGGCCTTTGACCAGCAGTGGGACACTTCAGGCTCTGAATAATAATAATAAGAACTACCAGATTTTAGTTGACATACCTACATCAACATTATCAGCAGAAATACGTCCACTGCTGGACATAGGCCTCCCCCAGAGAGCATACAGCGGACCCCCTTGACCTTAACCAGGTCATCAGCCCACCTCATTGGGGGCCTTTCAACGCACATAACTACTTACTTATTTCTCAACTACACATTATTGTGGTATGTAGTGTACAAAAATGTTTTTGTCAGTGTAAATTAACAGCCTTTCTTAATTTTCAGGATGCACGATGGAAGATGTGTCGGTGTGGCAGGTGCCGATCACAGTCCGTATTCAGGATTACCACGAGGGCATTATTTTCCAACGTGGAATTTCTAATATTGGAGGTAAGGACTATTTGCCCTTTCACTTCTCAAAAACGCAATCTTCAGCTTCGGCAGCCGGAACCTGTCCCGCGCACCGTCCATCTCCGGAACCGTTTGAATCATGTATTGTAGACCTTATAAGCCCTTCTATTTTCTCCGTGAACTCAAGATAATTTTAACGGGTTATTCTTTTTTTTTTTTTTTTTTTTTATACTACGTCGGAGGCAAACAAGCTGACAGCCCACCTGATGGTAAGTGGTTACTGCCGCCTATAGACGCTTGCAACACCAGAGGCGTCACTCACGCGTTGCCGACCCATAAGAACCCTTTTCACGCCTTTTTTGAAGAGCCCCATGCTGTAGCCCATTGGGAATACCTCGGCAGGAAGCTCATTCCACAACCTGAGTGTTCTCGGTATAAAGCACCTGTTGAATCGCACTGTACGAGAACGCAGTGGCTCTAAGGTGTGGGGATGAGCTCGCTGCCGATGGCGAGCGGTGCGGTGATGAAAGGTGGCCGTGGGCATCATGTCAAACAGTTCCTCTGAGCACACCCCGTTATACAGGCGGTAGAACACGCACAAGGAGGCAAAGTCCCTCCTGAGATCAAGCGGTTCAAGGTCGCCTGTCACACTGGGATCGTCGACGATTCTCACTGCCCGTCTTTGAAGCGAGTCACAAGGGCTAAGTTGGTATTTTGGAGCTCCCGCCCATAGGTGAGAGCAGTACTCCATATGAGGCCTAACTTGCGACTTATAAAGTTGCAGCCGTTGTCGAGGTGTGAAGTACTGCTTTGACCTGTTGAGCACTCCAAGTTTCTTAGATGCCAACTTAACCTTACTTTCTAAGTGACTACGGAATTGCACTTCGCTGGAGATGTCGACGCCAAGGATCCCAATGCTCTGAGACATGGTAAGAGGTGTGCCCTGAAACTGAGGGGCCACAGTAAATGGTGCTTTCTTAGCGGTGAACGCGCAGACTTGCGTCTTGGTGGGGTTGAATTGGACTAAGTTTCGTCGCCCCCAATCGGAAACTCTGGTTAGAGTATTCTCGATTTCAGATGCAAGTACTTTTCGGCTCTCCTCCACATTGGAACGAGGGTTATTAGCTCGGCCTGTGTAAAAAGTGTCGCCGGTACTGTCATCTGCACAGCAATGTAAACAGTCAATTGACAGCATATCATTGATATGCAGTAGGAACAGCGTCGGCGACAGCACAGAACCTTGTGGGACGCCAGCGTTAATGTCCATGCTATCGGAGCAACTACCGTCAACGACGGCTCTGATGCGTCTGCCGGACAAAAAGCTGGCAATCCAGTTGCATAAACCCTCGGGTAGACCGTATGATGGAAGCTTCGAAAGAAGACTGCGGTGCCAGACCCGGTCGAAAGCCTTCGCCATATCAAGGCCTACAGCCAATGCCTCACCTTGACTCTCAAGGGCTTGCGCCCATCGGTGTGTTAGGTACACTAGAAGATCACCGGTCGAGCGACCGTGACGAAAGCCGTACTGGCGGTCACTAATTAGATCGTGATCCTCTAGGTACCCAAGGAGCTGAGCGTTGATCACGCGCTCCATAACCTTAGAGAGAAGGGAGGTTATAGCGATTGGTCTGTAGTTCGCCGGATCAGACCTGTCGCCCTTTTTGGGGACTGGATGCACATTGGCAGTCTTCCACGAAGTCGGCACGTAACCTTTTTGGTAAGAGAGCACGAAAAGGCGCGTTATTATGGGACACAGCTCAGGACCACATCGCTTAAGAACCATTGCAGGTATACCATCAGGCCCACTCGACTTATGGACGTCAAGAGATAGTAACTCCCGCCGGACCTCCCGCTGCGTGATGCGGATTTCCGGCATGGAGTTACCACACCACAGGCTGACAGGCGGTGCGGCGCCTCCGTCGTCCAGAGTCGAGTTCGAGGCGAAAAGAGAGCCCAGGAGATCGGCTTTCTCTTTTGCACTGTGGGCCAGGCTACCATCTGGTTTCAGCAGTGGCGGAAGCGTAGACCGACAAAAGTTTCCCTCAGCAGCTTTGGCAAGCGACCAGAAAGCACGACTCCCAGAGGGATGTCTCGCCAGTCGCTCCCCAAAGCCGCTCACAAAGTCGAATTTTGCTTTGGCAGTGGCTTTCTTACTGAACCTCGAGGCAGCGTTCAACTTCCGCTTTGCGTCTGAAGTCTGTGGATCCTGATTGGAGCGAGCCGTGGTCCAAGCTTCATAGGCATATTCGATCAAAACTTTGATTATGTAGATACAAAATCAGACTCCACTCGTATTTAGGACAAGGTAAATGCCCCAGATCTCGATCTCGATCTCGAGCTTCAGTTAGTAATCACCTCTCTCATCATGACATAAGATTGAAAATGCCATGTACTTGGGTGAGTGTCGAGCACCGTACCACCGGAAAAACATTCTCCTCTTCTTTATTCTCTTTATTCATACTTTTATGTCACGAGCGCGGGTTGGCCATTGTCGTAGTTTTGACAAATCCGAACCCACCATAGCTCACCCGCGTTCGTGAGGTAAAGTATTTTAGTATGAAGTTTGCAGGAAATACAAAAAAGTCACGTCACGATTTTTATGGTTAAAGAAACATTATTCTCATAAGAATTTAGAAGAAAATTTTGATTTTAATAGAAAACTTCCGTGAGTCTCAGACATATTGAAATATAATAAACTCACGTCTAGTGAGTGACCCGTTTATTATATTTGAAAATTTTGATGGCTTTGATGGCTTTCATATTTTTATCTTTGCCACGCGCTGTTGGAACAACCTTCCACCACCAATAAGAAACGCGAGTTCACCGGACACAACCTGTGGGTTGACGGCGAAAAAAACACAACAAAACAATGTTTTTGTTTACTTGACTTGTTTTCGAGTCACCGGTCGACATGAGGTTAAAATAAAACTGAAACTCCATCTGCTAAAGGAACATATGTTTTCTGTCTAGCCGACGATGTGATTGTTTGTATTCACTTTATTTATTATATATTCATTATTTACTTATTTTATCCTATACTAAATCTATATTTCGCAAAATATCATTACACTGCACATTTCTGCTATATTCTGTTTCTCTTAGGTTAATTAGCTATAAGTATATTATTTTGTAAATGGATCCACTGAAAATCAGCGTCGTGGCACCTCATGCTCCGACACAATGCTGAGTGGACTCCTTTTTGAGACCATCTTCAAATGTGTATTTCCTAGATTTAAAGCTAACTGTATTCTATGTTGTGGTTTCAAATAAATAAGTCATTCATTCATTCTTTAATGTACCTATTTAATAATAAGTTGACTCGTGATATTTCCGAGTATTCTAGCTAGTTTTATTCATTGGTAAATCATGAATAATTTATTAAACACTTAACGTATTACCTGCGGTTAATTGAATGTGACATTTTTTCACTCAGGATTCAACCTCATTTCCAACGACCTCAATGGCGGCCCCTACGTAGCTGCAGCAATTGAAAATTCGGCCTTCGTCCTCCGTACAAACGAGGCCTATAAAGAATATGAAGAGAACGAGACGTCCGACGTCATCAGCTTAACGTTCTCTTTTTCTTGCACGAACGGGGCCTCTCTCCCTTCCCCTTTAGTAAGTAGTAGTATTAATAGCTTGGGTATATAATATAGTATATATGTATAAGTCTAAGTAGTTACAGATGCGCCACCGAGCCCGGCGGTAAGAGAAAGAATATTCATATAAAATTTGTACTACGCAATTTGGCCGGTTTTATAGGAATCGAAGTAAGGCTATCATCTTACTCTATCAAATCATGTAAGGCCCTTGCTTGGGTACGGTAGCCGGCCTAGCCACTGTCTTCCCAGCGATGTCATTCACAAATGATGTCATGGAATTTATATTTGACGTTTGAAGATTATATATTGTACCTGTTAATGACATCTAATTGACCTGATGAATTTGCACTGTCAATGAAATTGATGCAAATGCTCACCTCCGATATGTTACTCAAGTATAAGTTTTTTCGATACAAAACTCAAACGAAGGCGTTTGCGTTTAGTCTCAATTTGTGTGGCAACGCGAGCAGCGCAGCGCCTCTGGCAGCCTTTGGTGGTACGAGTAACTATTTTTGAGACTAATGTATGCTTATAGCAAAATACATAATGCTACACCTTTTCCAGGGTCCACAAGGTTGCAAATAAAGATTACTATTTCTATTAAATAAATATTGACTAAACGCAAACGCATTCGATTGTGTTTTGTTTCGAAAAAACTCATACTAGAGGTACCGACTTTCAGCACACCGTATCATTGGTTAGGAGTTAGGTATTAATCTTTCATCACCATTACAGACAATCCGGATTGAAATAATCGACACCAACAACAACCCTCCGCTATTCAAGACCCCTGACACAGCCGCATCAGCGACCACCACATACGAATTCACAATCGCTACGCCCGTTCCACCCGGATTTCTAATTACAGACTGCGTCAGCGATATAATCGTTCGAGATATCGATCTCACTACGCAAAGAATCGATTTCGGAATCGAGGACAATCCCTATATTGAAATTGCGTACGACGCGGTAGCGTCAACGGATCCGAAAGAATTTAAAGCAGTATTGAGGACCACCACTTTTATTAGATCAATTCCTGAGCCGATAATTCTGACAATTAGTGCTACGGTAAGTACCTAAACATTCCTCATAACCACTCATAACGGTAGGCTCTCCGTTCTTTCGCACGATACTGGTTTTCTCTCATCTTCCTTCGTCTCTGGAATGCGCTCCCCCTGACAATAAGATAAGTCCCTAGTTGGCTTTCAAACATATGCTCTACAATCACCTGCTAGAACCCCAATCTAGCGGAAAGCAGTTTAAGGGATAATTTCCAGGATAAAAGTATCTATGTCCTCCCCCGGGACTCAATTTATCTCCATACCAAATTTCATGTAAATCGGTTCAGCGGTTTAAGCGTGAAGTGGTAGCACAGAATAGTATAATAGTATTACATGTGGTAGGTAACAGACAGACAGACAGATAGACAGACAGACACACTTTCGTATTTATGTAGGTAGGTAGGTAGTATGGATACGTAGGTATCTGTTTATATTATTCGATGGTATTATGTATGTTAGTTATGAAACTTATGAACATGCATGTTTATTTTTTTTAATTATTCAAATTTTCATCTACACTTGCGGTCAAAAATTTCGGGTCACACTAGTTTAAAAATTTAAATCGGCTAAAAAAAAGTAATTCATATTTGGATTTTTTTTAAACAAAGCAAAATATCGCTTCTTTAGGTATTCATCTCATCTGTATTTCTACATCAATACCTATATGTATCAAGTATATACAGTGCGTTACCGGCAAGCGGGCATTAAATGAAACTGATATTAATATGTTCCATTAGCAATTATTTCCAAGTATTAGCAAATCTTAATTATGTGAATTAACTGCAAAATTGACTTTCCTAATTCCGCACCGGCAATGTACTACGTGCACTGCTCAAGATAAATTCATAGTAAACAAAACACTAAGTGCTGTCATTTGTACTGAGTTGTCAATTTACTTTGCAGTACATTGCTGGCAATTAAAATTTTGTAAGAAAATAAGTTACAGTCGAAATTTTGGTTTAATAATAAAAATAAGCGCATGGTTAATTTAAGTAACTACGTTTAAATACCCAGTTTAAATAAAAGCCCGCATGCCGGTAACACATTGTATATCGTGTATTTATTGCATCTGACTGGAATGCTGGCTTAATGACACAACATTTACAGGACGTTGACCTAACCGGGGATCCTCCCATAACCAGGAGCACAACACTTACAATCCAAGGCAGCACAGATTTCGAGCTTCCCCTAGAACCAGTATTCAGCCAAGCATTCTACTTCGCAAGTTACACCGAAAACCATCAGGTCATTCTGGAACAGTCCATCTCACTGCAACAAGGCTATGATGAACTGGTTGTGTTCCTTTTGGAAGGAGGTATGCTCTGTTTTTTTTTCAACTACGGTGGAAAACTCACACGCCGCCTTTGGACGCTTGCAACTCCAGACGAATCACAAGCGCGCTTCCGCCCTGTAAATTACTTAAAGATTTGTTGTCTGTAAACACCAAGTAGTGGTGTTATATTACATACTAGATTCTGCCATGGTCGTGGCGGAACTCTCGTCTCACTTCACTCTTTAAAAAAGGCTTTCCATCAAATTTATGATGATTTCGCCAATCAATACTTGTTCAAAGACGTTGTTCGGTAACGACGCCATGACAGTAGGCAACTGGTTCTGTTCTGTAGTTGATTCAGCTAGTCGTCGCACCGACCACGTGTGTTCACCAACGCGGCGACGAGCCAAATCCAACTGTCGTCTCAGCAAGTTGTCAACCGAGAAATGGGTACACAACATTTGACTACCCCACAAAAGTTGTTAAAAATCTGAAAGGTAGACCCGAAAAAACCCGTGCTACCTATGTTGAAACGTCATGTCTACAAACTTTTAAGTACTAACAAATCTTTTAGGTAGATTAAAATTTTACTGTTAGGTAGGTATATTAAAGATTTCTGTTTTAATTTTGGATAACTAGAGGTTTAATAAAAGCGATGGCTATGCATCTGCCATAATTATGATGACTGTTTTTGCAGATTACAGCGATTATTTCGCCATTGCTGTCAACAGCAATCATCAAGTGTTTCTGTCAGTCACTAATCCACTGCCCGCAGAGGCAATGCACGAGGCACAAATCTATTTAGTGGTCCGTGCATCTCGTGAGTTCACCAGTGGAGCGTCGACGACCATCGTTGTGCAACTACCAGAAGGTTAGATCTTATTACGTAACAGGCGACACGTTTAGCCCATGCCAGACTAGAAAACAGGCCCCAAAACCGGACGACATTGGTCCGCAAGAACCGTGTAGACAGTTGTTTCCAGCACGATTTCCTCCGGTCTTGCGGACCAAGGTTACTCCATCCTAGGGACCTGTTGGCGACCGTCTGGATCACGCTTTTGGTGACACGACACGACAGACGTGTATATCGCCAAACGTGTTGCCTGATGTACATAACCATGGCCTTACCATAGGTCGCGTTTAGGCTCAGGCAACATTTTTAAAGCGCATTTTCAACGCACTTGACAAATGCACTTCATTTGCCATAAGACTAAGGTCGCATTCAAGGCTGCGTGTCGCTCTTCCTATACTGGCCCTTAAGGCCTCTAAGAAGGATATCCAAACAGGGAACATAAAAAAGGCCACGCTACCGAACATGCGGGCACGGAGGCGGGTGACGCCATAAGCGCCTTGGTGTGGATACGTGAATGCGACCTTAGGCTTAGCACTAATCGCATACAGTAAGTTCGATATTATAACAATTTTCTGGAAATTTATTCGCATCTTCATAATATAGGAATAGTAGTTTATGAAACTGCTACATAATAATCAGAGGCATTAAAACATTCGACTTCATAAAACCACACTCGTGTTTTAATGTCTAATTATGTAAATAAAATAAATAATAAATAAAATAAATATTTGTGGACAATTTTACACAAATCAGCCTAGTCCCAAACTAAGCAAAGCTTGTACTATGGGTACTAAGCGACGATATACATATTTATATAGATAAATAGATACTTAAATACATAGAAAACATCCAAGACCCAGGAACAAATATTCGTGCTCATCACACAAATAAATGCCCCGGCCGGGATTCGAACCCGGGACCTCCAGCTTCGCAGGCAGGGTTACTACCAACTAAGCTAAAGCGGTCGTCCAATGTACAGTTGCATAGTATGCAACTGTAGTGTATACACTACTTTATCTACATCCATATATTAAATCCCTTTTCATGCGTTTCATGTAGGCACGTTGAACCGGCGTGCGCCATGTTTGACGAGATAGCTCGACCTGCAGCCCCCGGCGGCGGCGCGCACCTGTCAAAGAATATAATATATATACTAACGTAAACACCTGTGCTGTTAAGGTTGTACGTGATCTTAACTGCATTATTTTTGTCGTCACTACGGCGCGCGCGCGCGGCGCCGGAGGTCGGTATGCAGGATACCTACAATGAAAAGCTGGTCCTTACCTACGATTTTTGAACAAATTAAAGAGGATTTACTATTGGACGTAGATAAATTATTTAACGAACGTTACACATTTTTACATCATTACGGTAATTTATTACAGTTATGGTTTCGATGTTAATTTTCAGTGGTGGGGCTGGAATTTGAGCGACCTCACTACGAAGGAGAAATCATGGATAACACTCTACAGCTACCACAATTAATTCTAAGTCAAGGGTACCACGGAGCTGACGTAACTGTGAATGTCGAAGGTAACTATACGTCTACTGACGTAACTGCGCCTGTCAGAATTAACTATGCTCCTAGTGACATTACTGTGACTGAAGAAGATAACTATGCGCCTACTGACGTAACTGCGACTGCTGTAGGTAACTATGCGCTTACTGACGTAACTGTGACTGTCGTAGGTAACTATGCGCCTATTGCCGTAACTGTAAAACTAGAATATAACTACGAGCCTACTTACGTTACCGTGATTGTCAAAGGTAACTATGTGTCTACTGACATAACTGTGACTGTCGACCGTAACTTTACGCCTACTAATATAACAGTGATTGTGGAAGATAACCATGCATCTACTGACGTGATCGTAACTGCCAGAGGTAACTATGCGCGTAATAACGACGTAACTGTGACTGTCAATGGTAACTATGTGTCTAGTCACGTAACTGTTCCTGTCGAATACAACTATGCGCTTACTGACGTAACTGTTGCTGTCGAAGCTAACTATGCGTCTAGTGACGTAGCTGTGCCTATCGAATATAACTATGCGCGTACTAAAGTAACTTTGACTGTTAAAGGTAACTTTGTGTCTACAGACGTAACTGTGCCTGTCAAATATAGCTATTTTCCTACTGACATAACTATGAATATCGAAGCTAAGGATAGGTCTACTTTAGTAAGGTGGTTTAACATCAACATGGATTTAGATATGGGTAAAGGAGCTATTAGACGAACCCAATTGCTGGCGCCAATATGGCAAAACATATGGCATGTTAAACGGTTCACACCTCTAGCACATGCCACAGATGTGTAACATGTCTTAGGAGAGGAGTCTTTCTTCTTTTCCTTAACTCCTATATTCCAATTTTTTTCTTCATTTTGCCCAATTTTAGTTCGTTTCCTACCTGACCCGACTAGTAACATTATAAAGAGGAAAAGTTTGCTTGTACGGTATTTGTCTCGTTGCCTAGTCGATTGATTTCCAAACTTTTTTACCCAATAGGTATATAAAGTGTCAAGGGAGGAACCCAAAACATTTTACCAGCGTAGGTATAAAATAAACATAAAATGTAATGTCATTTGAAGTTGTGAAGTTTATTTTATGTTTTTATTTCGAATCTTTTCTAATAAAATTATATTAATCCTAATTGGACCCAATATTGTTTTCGATTTCGGCGATTCTTAGTCATGAAATAAAAACTATTGAAATGGATTTTAATCGCCTATATATGTTTAATTTATTCAGATGTTTCGAGACCTTTATACAGCACTCGTGAAGCGGCTAGACGAAAAAAAAAATCATTTTTGTCTTACATTGTACAATATAAAGATGGTTATGGTTAATGCATACCAGATGGACACTTAGGGTCAGTAATAGATGTCCAGACATACTTATTGTAAAATTTCGACGCATCGGACGAAGTAGGACTAATTATTTGGTTCCCAAGGCTCGCGTTGGTATTAATAGCAGAGCTCAGGGTTCTGTCCTCTCTGAAATACTGTAAAAAGGAAATGTGAACCTATACCTAATAAGCTTAACAAATCAGCATTCATACTCCGAAAACCGTCAAACAGTAGGTAGACAACCGCACTCCTGTTATTGCTTACCATGGCTTTGTTGAGGCAACACTGCGCTATGGCATTGTTTTTGGGGTAATTTCGTTGACAAGGATACAGGCTTCAAGCTCCAAATATTGTGCATAAGAAACTTGTGGAGCTTAAAATACTTATTACTTATTTCAAGTCACTCAAAAGGGATTACGGATAGGTACACGCAAGCTCAGCCCCCATTCGCCTACACAGTATAAAAATTATAGTTACGCAGTAGAGTGTGAAAGTGCATCATTACGCAAAGTTTATTAGGGATGGCGCTGCTATAATAAAATGGGAACAAATAAAATGATCACCTAAATAACTTTCGATATCATCAAATTTTCGAACCCTAAAATAAGGTTGAACACTCAAAAAAAATTATCGATCAGCAATTCCGAGTCACCAAAAAAATTCTACCTATTTTTGCAGCACTTTCACCTATTTTACTTATTGCGTTCCTATAAATTTATAATCGCATCAAAAAAATTGTCAAGTACCACCAAAAACACTAAACTACCACCTAATCTCATGCACCTTTTTTCATTAGAATTACATCCAAATATTATACACATCGCATGCTACATTTTAGTAAACAGTTACAAATTAATTGTTTTTAGCACTATAAATATTTTAGTCATTTCCAAAATGTTATAAATTAGAAAGCAAAATTCTAAATTAATTTAAAAAGCACGGGCAATGTGGCTGTGTGAAATAATAACACGTATACTGCTATCTCACTCAATCAAATACAAAGAATTGTCTGAAGCATAAAACCTATTGATATGTCGTTAGAGTGAAAGGTACCTATTGCTGTTTCATTCTAACTACCTATTGCTGATGGTTTACAAACTGCAAGAAGTTTTATTATTAATTTTTTAATGCGTTGACGTGAGCGCCTTTGATTGAAAACTTTTATTTGAAAATGAGTTTTGTTGATTTATTAAATTGTTAGTTTGTTATGAAAATGGATAAAGGTCCTCAAATGAGTTTACTTTATTAATTTAGATAAACTTTCATGGAAAAATTAAAGGAAGTTAATAGGTAGAAATAGGTATAGGTAGGTTTAGGTTATGTTAGTTTTGCATCGGCCCGAAGGGCCAAAATAACTCAAAATAGGAGCTCCGCGCCAGCGGAGATCCGTCACAATACTTTTCCAATGTCCACTAGTTTGAAATAAAAATAGATGTCATAGAAAAATACTACTACCTAGGCAAATTGACGACTATCAGCTAATAGAGTAGCGGCAAAAACATCTGAGAACAAATAGCTGTATGCGACCAGTAAGGAAAGCACTGTTGAAAATATATTAAATTAAATTATGTTATGTACGTGTCTCATTAAAGTTACAGAAATTTTGAAGCTTCTATAAAATTAAATCATTTAGCGCTGTCACGCGCTGTCTTGCTTGCACGCGGTGCGACGTGCGAGCGAGACGGACCGTATGGAAAACCGCATCAGTGTGCTAGCAATGAGGTTAGACTAGATTGGAACTGCTTTGCGCGTGGGGCGTTAAAAAACAATTGCCGCGTGAAATTTGGTGATCATGTAGTATTTCTGGTTATCGAAAGAATTATTTGGGTGTAAATAATTTTAATAGGATTACGAGCCCTGTAATATTTGGATGTAAATTATATGAAATTTGGTGTTTGAAATTAGGTGATCATTAAGTATTTTTGGGTAGTGACTAATTTATTTGGTAACAATTTAATTTAATAGGTTATCGACATGTTACTTCTTTGAGTTGCAATTTATATTTAAAAGGAGTTGAAAATTTGGTGCGAATCTAGTATTTTTGGTAATCAATGTAATTTTTTAGAGCATCATTCGGCAACTAATTTGGTGGTTCGTTAATAAAATACCAGCACATATAAAACAACTGGAAATAGGTAGACCCCTTTAATTTTTAAAAGGTTGAGGTATTATTGACTGCAACATGTTAAGACTACGCAGGATTTTATTCACGAAATAATCTAATATAAATAAATATAATAATCATCTATAGTTTTAGTAATTGATATTGTTAATGTGTTTCATATTTACTCTTGTTTAATAATTTGTTTCTTTCTGCACTTGTATAATGATTATTTTTTTACTTTTTAACACTGACTATTTTGTATATTAATCAGTAAAACATAGATATTTACATTTGTATGTGAGACCAATTGTATTAATTACCAACGTTTTACAAATAAAAAGCGGATACTCATAATGAAGAACCAAGTGAATCCGCCATCGTGAGTTTTCGTAACAGATATTTACGATACAATACAAATACTCTTTAACATAAAATTTTGTACTTAACACGGGCGGTAATAAAGAAAGCCTCAGATCTTATATTTATCGCCCTTGCCTTCGGCTCGGGCGTCAAATACCTGCGATCTGAGACATTCTTTGTTTTACCGCCCTTGTTAAGTAATGTACTATTATTGTACACCTCAATTAAAGGACACAGTACAATTCAAAAAAACACAATAAGTAGCAGATATTTAATTTGTTAAATTTAGACTAGGACTTAAAACTAGGATAAGATCTACGCATCCTATGCAGAGTTCAGTGTTCGAGAAAAATTAGCAGAGGATATTAGTTATATCACTTTGGAAGAAAATATGAAATAACGTGTATTTGTTCAAAATGTGTTTTAAGGCTAGGTATTATGTTACCATATATATATAAGACTAACTTTTGCCGGCGACTCCGTTAGCGTGAACATCCATGTCAACTTCTACCCCGTATGGAGGATGAACCTTGGCGGATTTCTGGATTATAAAATCTATGTTTAAATTCAATAATATATGATAATAAAATTTAAAAACCCTTCATTTCTTATGAAATAAGTAAAATAAAAATACAAGTAATCTTTATATACCTATATACATTTTTTAATTTTAATATATTACTAATGGATTTATATTTTTTTATTATTAAGACTAATTAAAAGATATACCTAATCTTGAATCTACAAGAACCCCTCCGGGGGTGAAGGCCCAGTTATCTCTGTCTTGAGCTGGTCGCTTTTATCCTTGCCCAGCCAATTTGACTATATCGTCCCGTTCATCAGGTCCTGGTAAGCAGGTTTCCTCTATGAAAAATCTCACTGAGGCCTTTTCACGATATTACCATTTATAACGCGCATCAGGTATTTGCGCTAAAATGCCCTACAAACGCAATAGTAATGTGGCTTAAGAATCGCACTAAAACTCACGCCACATGAAATGATGATTTTGTACACTTTGTGTTACACTTAGGGCTAGATAGCAGATTTGATAGCAGTGGGAGGCCAGATGCGACAAGTCAGAGTTTACAAAACAATGATATCATAGTGATATGAATACATGAAATACACATCAACAATCAACCAACAGATAATTTCCTGAGCACATGTTTGCTATTAAAACGTGTCATAAGTATAATCCAGAGATGTAAAGAATCTCCGTAGCCAAATAATTAAGTTTTAGGGATGTAGTTGGAAGATAAATCTAAACTTCAAATAGTAGTATCGTAAAGTAGGTATCTATCTAAACGTAAATAGTACCAAACTTTTCTAGCAGTGGCCGAGTCAAAATGGGACGTGACCAAATTGAAAGGTTTCTATGTTCGTAAAAGAGTATGGCAACGTCACATTTTCGAATAAAAGCTTTGGTTCTATGTGTATCACTGGATCATTGTTGGCTACCTTACCCTATGTCATTTATGTACAAATGAAAGAGGAGAGGCCCTAGAATTGAACCTTGTGGTATGTAGGTACGACGATCTTCACGGTTATGCCATTTTGATTCAGTTCCGTTCACGACTATTTTCAAGGTCCTTTGGCCTAATTAAGACATAACAAGGTTTAGGACTTCTGTTGACAATCCATAGTGCTTAAGTTTGTATAACAGTATGTTATATGCATAGCTAGTTATAGGAATGAAGTACGGTGTCTGCGCCCACCACTTTACAGATATTAAAGGTAGTTCGTTAACAGCTACGTTGCGTGTTACTTGTGCACCCTGTCCGTTCCCATATCTCATACAGTATAATCATGCACCACGTAATCATAGGCTTTCGAGAGATCGCAGAAGATCTCTTGAAGATGGCATCTGTTGTTGAACGGCATCTTGTATAACCAATTGCTGATTGTGAATTAAATAATTACTGTCGACATGTCCAAACAATTAGTTTCAGTATTATTTTTTCAATCAATTGAAGCAATACTGCGGACAGGTACTATCGAAATAGGACTAATCATTTTGTCCCTTGGATCGCGTTGGTGACCAACATCAGAGTCCCTGGCACCATCCGAAGAACTAACAGGATCCGCCATCCTCGGTTTTCTAATAGACATTTAATTTGTTTAATTTCACGCTTAGCTTAGCTAGTCTCAAATCCTACATTTGAAACTAGACTTCGAAAAGAGTCGCGCACTGGACACTGGTAAAATCCTTTGGGTTCGTTCCGAGCATTGCAAATTAACATAAAAGCTTATATATTATTATCCCGCTGCCCACCCTATGACAAGAACCCTGACAGAGCTGTAGTTAACTTTAACAATTCTTGATATGCTTGGTCGAACTAAAAGAGTTTCCTTATTTTTTTACAGACTACACTTCGTTTTTCACCGCATCAGTTTCTGAAAATATAGTAACCCTGTCGATGGCACCCTTGGACGAAACCATTATTCAAGAAAATAATTTTATAAATGTAAGAGTTACTGCCTCTACTGGTTCTAGTACTGCCACGACTATAGTCACGTTAGATATAGTGAAGGATGACGTCACAAGTCCGGCATTCGATCGACCGTTGTATGAGGGGACGTATGATTCTACCACCGGGCTGACGGTAGACACAATTTTGCTGGTACAAGGATATGATGAAACCGTTAACATTTCTCTTTCTGGAGGTAAGCAATTCTATTTTAATACTTTTAATTCCTAACATTTAAAATAGCATGAGTAGGTATTATTTCGTAAGTTTTGTTTATTGGTAAAGTATAATGTATTTTTACTGCTGTTTAATAAGTATAATCCTATCGCCGATGACGAAAATTGGAAGTTTACGTACAGTAAACATCGAAATTATTTTTACGCACTCGGTGATAAAATATGCGAAAATTACTTTAATGACAGTGTATCGTATGAGCGTACAGGTAATTTTGTCACTGTGGGGATGTACAGTCAGGGAATTTGAATGTTTGTCACTTTTGGACTCTAGTTCTATTGTAATAGAGTCCAAATATGCAACACATTCAAATTCCTTGACTGTACATACATATACAAACAACTTAACAGCAAAAATGGGTTCACTAGGAATTGGAATTACAAGCATAATTGTAGCCGTTTTTGCTCTTAATAAAATGTTTCACTTCATTCTTATTGACCGAGTGAAACGAAGATCTCAGTTTTAGCTTCGACAAAAATGCATTCGTATGTCCGGGTTTCCGGTTGTTCTCCTCTACAGGTCGCATTTCTTAACCGATTCTCGTGAAATGTTGTGAGCAGGTATGAAAATTAAAAGAACGTTTTTTGTCGAGTCAATTTATGGAAATTTAAAAAAAAAACTTTTTATCAATGATTTCGTATTTTTCTAAGGCCGTTTTTTCCCCTACAGGTCGCATTTCTCAACCGATTCTCGTGAAATTTTGTAAGAGGTTCAATATCTAACATAGTTTTTGGAAATTAAAAAAAAAATACTCACGAGGTCTACAGCTCACAGAGCCACTAGTTGATACAATGTTCGCCAAACGGGGTGTATAGGTGACACTGACGTCATTATTTATAAATTTATCAATATTTCAGAACACGAAAGTTACTTTGAGTTGGTCCGGGACGGACCCTCGTCGACGCTACGGGTGGCCGGCACGGAGCTACCCGCGAATATCCTAGGGAGTCACCTACACCTAACCATCCATGCCACGAAACCGCGAACCGTTGGTGCAAGCGCTGTAGCAGCCATCACTTTACCGGGAGGTATATTTTAAATGCTTAATTAAGTTCTTATTGTATTAAGGCTGTTACATTTTTAATTAAAGATGCCCTGAATCAGGGAAGGTAATTACGAGTAAGTTAAGGCGGCCGTAAGGTAAGCTAAACAGCCGGCCGGCCGGGAGGGCCGGTCCGCTGTTTAGCAAAATTTCGAATTTTAAAAGTGCGTACCAACAACAGATTAAAAAATAATATTGTTAAATACAAAGTCCTGAAAACTTTTGTCCTAATGGGCAGTATCTAATTGTCTTATATTCTAAAATCCAATTTCATTCAAACAAAACCCTAAAACTCAATTAACCTGTGGGTTGACGATAGCTGATATAAATTATTTTGGAGTTACCTCAACTTTGAGCCTGTAAATTAATTTATCCTTTGAAGAAGTAAATAATTAAGGGAGGAATGAGATGTGATTTCACCCCTGGAAAGCCGTCAAGAAATCAACAATGCCTATTTATATGCTATAACTTAGTTATCCTGAAATATTGAGACTTGATCACACTGCATCGTGTTATGTGATTGTGCGGTATGACGATGATGATATCGAGCGATCATTAAGACCAAAATCGACAGTGACTCTCTGCCTTACATTACAAGAAATGGTAGGTATTTAATCTATCGGACGTAAGAAACATTAGGTACGCAATCGGTCTGCAGATTATAGGTACATACATAGAAATTTCCAATATAGTTGAATGTGTATGCAAATGCAGGTCGCATTACATTTGGTCGGACCGCTGACGAAAATAAACGACCAATCTAGTGCAACAATGGCTTTATTATCAAGCAATTTGTCCCGCATTGATGTCAAAGACGATATTTTTATTTACCGAGCAGTTACGGCTCGGCCACGACTTCGAGCGGCAGCGGCAGCGATTTCCTTACAATTGCGCGTGAACCTAACTATTTATAACTGCAGTGGTCTGCACGTCTCGACCGTATGTACAATGAACAGATAAAATGCTTTTCGCGACGCAATTCGCGGCAAATCGTGGCCGGGCCCAATGGCATCGAATAAGGTATTATAAACAAATATTCCGCGACATCGGCAAAGCGGGGCATTCTGCTTGGGAACAGTACTTTTTAATTGTGAAAATTTATCTTAATTATTTACTTTTAATTATTGGTACTTTTTAATTATTCTGAGAACGGAAACCACAATTTCATTACTAATGTGAACTTTTTCTTCCTTCTTATCTAGTTTCCCTACTTTTCTTTTCTTTTCTTGGTGAATCTTTCCAGCTAGGGAATTGCAATTTGAAGCTCCATACTACAAAGGATCCCTACAAGACAATATACTGACACTAGACACGATCATATTAAGTGTTGGTTATGTTGAAGACGTGAGTTTTACACTCTCTGGCGGTAAGTTTCTGTTTCCACGCTTAATTTTATTTAACTTGCTATTTATATTGTAGGTACTGTAGGTGGTAGGTGTACCTACCATTTACCTGAGACGGCGCATCTAAGTCAAAGGTTAATTATTGGTGGGTAGCGAGGGGTAGGTCTCTGCCTCCCGCTTCCCTCCCCCGCCGTCTCAGTCAACGGTCGACCTATAATTGATTTATTTATGTCAAATATTGTATTTTTACGCTATGGGGTCTTCTTGGAAAATCAGATCTAACATTACTCATATGCGTTTAGCTATATTGCAAAAAAAAAAAATATTTGGTATATTGAAAAAAAAAACCCTTTTATTATAAGTGACATTTTTGATGGAAACTGATTACCGTTATAACCTTTGTAGTCATTTTCGTTATTCCAAACGATTAAATTCAATTATTGAAGATTTTTAAGAAATGAAGTTTTTATTGTCATGTAAAATATGTTATTGCAATATAGACCTAATTATTATCGAGGAAACTTTCGGGTTAAATGAAACTAAACGTCCTAGAGTTTGACGCTTTAATAGCTAACCGTTGACACCTATTCTTCACCTCTATTAATGTGACATAAGATTGAAAGTGAGTATCGGGTCAGCGTCGAACATTGGTACATTTCCTAGCTATTATGACATGATGACTAATACAATTACGTTAACTCAACATTATCAAGACCAAGCCGAGAAAATGAACTGAATCTAATAAAGCTCTTTAGCGTCTTTCAACATTAGTTGCCAAACGGTTATTATCTGCTATTTAACCATCTAATCCTGGCGATGTTCCAGATTACTCAACCTCATTTTCTGTATCGAACGTGCAAAACCAAGTTTCAATAAGTCTACCGGCGGCGCTCCCCCAAGAAGTTATTTCAGAAAACAATTTCCTAATGTTTACGTTGCATGCGAGCGGAATGAACGCGCTGTCGGCTACCACTGCTGTACTTGTTGAGATAATTAAGGATGATGCTACAACACCTGTATTTAGTCAACCTATTTATTATGGAAATTACTTAGGATCGTCAATTGACATAGCCAATATTAACCTCATCCAAGGTTATGATAGCAGCGTGACATTCAGGATACAAGGAGGTAACGTATAGTTTACAATATGATTAAACATAATATCATTACTAGTTTTTCTAATGATTCGTGGTAAACCAGCATACGACCAGGCTGATGGTAGACAACGTTGTTTACTCTTTATTGATAAACAGACAACTCGATATAGACAAAATGTAGGTTCCTCCCTCATCACCTGGATCAAAGAAGATATATATACTAACGTAACAAGAAGCGACACCGAAGCATGTGTGCTGTAAACCCGTCTCGCGGCTATGTGTGCGTGTCCGGCGCGAGCGGGGACGCGCGAGGGTGGCGCGGTGTGTGGAAGTCACTCCTCGGACGGGCAAAGTATAGAATCGTAGCGTTCCAAGGTCACCGACACTCGGTTCACACCGATAGACCCGTGTCGCGCCTTTGCCTGGATGGAACCAGCGTGGTCGTGTCGGAGGTTTCCCTGGATTTTCCCCAGGCCACTTTCCAACCGCGCACTCCTATCGCTTTATTGGGTCCGGCTTTTTTTTCTCGAACTCGACCCAAAGTGGTTGCAGTGGTGATATTATGGCTGCGGTCTCCTTAAATACCCCAGTTGGGCTGCTTGATCATCAAAATCAAGACTAATCTTTTTCTTTTGTTTCCAGAAAATTCGGAATATTTTGCTATTACGCAAAACGGAAATCTTGTGACGTTGACAGCACCATCCAGCATTCCAGAAGAAGTAGTTTTTCAGGAAAAAGCCTTCGTTTTCTACATTCTAGCTGACAAACCACTGACAGTGGGCGCTAATGCTGCCATAGTCATTAAATTCGATACAGGTTTGTTACTGTTTCATTATTACATATGGCACATTTGGCTGTTACAATCAGCTGCAGAGAATCCTGACCTCCCCTCCTGCATACATTTATGCCCATATTGGAAAAGAACAGAGCTGTTCTATAGGTGTACCATTTTACTGAGACCGCTTCTGTGTCGGAAGAGGGGCACAAGGGGAGACGGTCAAAGGGTAGCGGATGGGTAGCGGGCGACGGATCCCTGCCTTTAGAAAAAGATCAAGTCAATTACGTAACTTTTTGTATGAGAAAATATCAGTTTTATCTACCTACCCTAACGTACACTTGAATCGGTACGTAACCCCCTGGTTATACAAGAATTAAAGAAAACTTACCCATCAATGCAAGGGATTCCTATCAGGATTAGTCAATTTTTGCTTGTTTAAACAGGTCGTTATATTAAGTCAATTACGTAACTTTTTGTATGAGAAAATATCAGTTTTATCTACCTAACGTACACTTGAATCGATACGTAACCCCCCGGTTATACAAGAATTAAAGAAAACTTACCTATCAATGCAAGGGATTCCTATCAGGATTAGTCAATTTTTGCTTGTTTAAACAGGTCGTTATTGTTGTGTAAAGCAGAGTTTAGAAACTTTAATTATATGACTTGTATAGGATGTCCCAAAAAGGACGCAATATTTGAATTAATTAGAAAACTCATTTTTTTAATTTACTGTCATCATCATCCTCCTAGCGTTATCCCAGTACAGAACTTGCATCCTGAAATTCCTGAAGGATGCCTGGGATCCGCTACCTAATCCCAAGATTTGGCGTAGGCACTAGTTTTTACGGAAGCGACTGCCATCTGACCTTCCAACCCCGAGGGGAAACTAGACCTTATTTTTTAATTTAAATATTAACTATATAGGATAGGGTTTATGCATGACATAGCACATCAGGCAAATACCCACCACGACTTTGCTGGCACATATACGAATTCGAATGAAATTTTCCTTGTCAATTTTGCACAAATGTGGCTGAATTTCGCGAATGCAACATTAAACCTTCACCTTGGATGCGTTAGAACTTTTGGCATAAACCTCTGACTTCAAATAACCCCATGCAAAGAAATATAATGGTGTTAAATCACATGACATAGGGGGCTAAATCTGCTACCGAAACGAATCAGTACGTACGAAATTTGTACGAAATTTGCGAGAATTTGTAGCCAAATTTTCAACGTTTTTTTTGTTCAAGAATTAAAATGAGCTGTTCTTTGGTATAGAATGCTACATTTTTAAAAACCTTAAACTATCAGCTGTCAAATAGTATTTTTTTAGGGTTACCAGCACTAAAATGCAAAAATGGCGGCAAATTTACATGTTGCGTCCTTTTTGGGACATCCTTTACAATTTGTACTATCATATATTACAGAAAGACAAATCATTTATTCATTCGTTTAATGAGCTGTATGGGTTATATGTTGGGTAGAGCTGCCCGGTCGTTGAAACCAAATAAATGTTTCGTTCTATAATTATATTGAAGTTAACTTGCTTAATAATTTGTGACGAACGTCGAATGTCAATACGAATTCAATTTCTGGACCCCGAACCATTAGACATTTGTGGAAAGCAATCAAACTACCGGTCTTCTCTCTTTGTTGAGTAAATTGCCCTTCCTTTGTAGATTCCAATCTTTCTTGGCATGTCGATTACCTACCAGATATCAATGAGTTTTTTACATTTTTCAGATCTAACAGAGCCTAGTGTTATGGAATTTGCTCAAAATACTTACATCGGAAGCTTAGAAAATAACATATTGACATTGGAACAGGTCGTGTTAGAGACAGGATTCGCTGTTGGCACGCAGTATGAACTTGTCGGAGGTACGTCAAATAAACATCATGATACCTATTAGGAAGTAGTTTAAGGAAAAGGCCCCAGCCCACAAGATATCTTCCGAGAAAATGCCTCCCGCCTGCCCGCCATGCCTGGTTGTTATTTTAGCATAAAATGTTCCAATTTTTGCTAAAGTGCTAACTGTCCATTTTCCAAAACTATGTCCACCTTGTCATTATTGTTTTGTTATGTGTGACTTGTAAAAAAATCGAAAGCTTAAAAATTTTACAAACAGTTCCCACCAAATCTTCAGACGGCAGTTTAGTACGTACCTATCAGTGGCGGAGCGTCCATACAACTCGATTCCCACCGGCTTGCCTAATTTTTAGCCAGTCCAGTTCTTTTACTACGGCTCAAGAAAAATAAGAAAGGCAAATTATTTCCGGCTTCTCAAAGAATATATTTCACGCGCCGCCACTGGTACCTATTGTACCTTATTATTTGTTTGAAAAACATTGAATTAAAAAAGTTAAAAATAACCGATATGTCTACGTTATTGCAGTTAGTGTTTACCTAAAATCCTGTATTCATTTTCTTTTTAGATTTAAGCTTGCTTTGTACTGGCTAGGTAACAACATCTTATATGATTACCACGAATAATAGTTTACAATAATTTTCTCTTGCAGAATATGCGGCATCTTTCACACACACAGTCAGAGATAACATTGTAACTTTGTCATTGACAAGTCAGCTACCCAACGAAGTTCTAGAAAATAACAAATTTATTATTATGGAATTAGAAGCACGTAGAGACAGGGCGGTGTCTGTCGTCGCTAGTATAATTATAGATTTAGTCAAAGAAGAAATAGTAATACCTGTGTTCAGTCAAGCATTTTACAGCGGAATCTACACGGAGGAAAATGGTTTGCAGTTCCAAGAAACAGTAACTCTAACCCAAGGTTATGACGAAACAGTCACATTCGGGCTGGAAGGAGGTAATTTTATTTAGGTCATCTCATTATGCCACAAATATCTCGAGAACGACGTTAATCAAAGACTCATCAAGCATAATTTCATCGTAAAAAGAAATCCCATTAAAACCTTCAGAGTACTTCAGTAGGATCCCTATGAAAGAGCTCGGCTTTAATGGGGTAATATCACGCTGTGTTTACGTTTAACCGTGTTTTTATTTTCAATTTTGTGGTTCATTTTATAGTTTGTAGCGTGAACGTTGCGGTAATATTTTGTTATTACGTTTTAGAATCTGCGGCGTGGTTTGCGGTGGTACAGAATGGCAATTCCGCGACCATAGTGAGTACGTCGGACGTACCTCAGGATGTGCTGGAAAGCCATCATCAGCTCCTTTTCTCTGTGTTTGCGAGCAAACATAACACAATCAACGGATACGCTGCAATTTCTATCGATTTACCGAAAGGTGATTTATTTAATACAGGTTTTTTTTTCTTTTTTTATAAATATAATAATGTTTCCTATAAGTAAAGTGAGCTAACGTTGGGCTCTAAGGCAGTTTCCCTCCAGGGCCATATTTTTTTTCCACCCTGTACATACCTCGTCGGTAATAAACAGACGTAACAACCTACCTGATGCCGGATCCAATGCGTGTGTCTGTCATTTTGTCTGTCTGTTACCACTTCACGGTTAAACCGCCTAACCGATTTAAATGAAATTTGTCATGGAGATATTTTGAGTCCCGGGGAAGAACATATGATACTTTTTATCCCGGAAATCTTAATCTTTAAATTCTATCGCAATGAACGAGTTCCATGCGGACGAAGTCGTGGGCTAAACTAGTTCAACATAAAATCACAACTTCTTTGGTATTAAGAGGTGACATTTGTAACTGTAACCTTTTTTTAATTAAAGTTTCAAATAAAATTAATCGCAGAGTTTGGAATGGAATTACTTAACTGCTAAAGCCATAAATGGCTTATTTACAGCTAGAGTTCCGAAAATTACAAAATAAAAATTAGAATATTACGTTTCTAAGGCAAACAACAACAGTTTAAGGTAAGGTCCTTTTCACAAGGCGTAATCATAATTATTACATGACATTATAATTGTTCACATCTTTAATTGATCTCGGGTTGGATAAGTATAAATCTTGTATGTGTTTTGGGAGGCTATTTATAATTTTTGGAAGCAAGTAGAGATTAGTCCTCATGCCGTAAACATTTTAAATCTCTTGCCTAAGAAGTAATATTTTTGTATAGCCGCTTAACTTCAAATATGTTAGATTGTATGAGCTTTGTTGTATCGCATCCTTTTTAACTGAGGTCTTATACAAATCCATTTGTATCTTAATTCTCAGATATATTGGAGCAAGAAGTACTACGTTTCGCCCAAATCAGTTACGAAGGCCGCCTTAACGGCTCGGAGCTACAAGTGCCAACGATTACGCTGAGCAATGATATTACGGATAACGTACTGATCTCGCTGTCAGGAGGTAAGCTTAAAGTTTAAAGTCCCGGGAATGGCATCTACGCTGAGCTTTAAATTTTTCTCCTTATTATGTTAGTTTTTGTTTATATACGTCAGATGTGAGTGGAGCAGCGATCAGTTTAAGATTTGTTTAGGTAATAGACAGGATTTGGTTAAGTAGGATTTGTGTACTGAACCTCTAGTATAAGTTTTTTCCAAACAAAACACAAACGAACGCGTCTCCCTATATTCACAATTTCTCATTTTGTAAATCAACGCGAGCAACGCCTCCGGTGGCCTTGTAGTAACTATTATTTGTCATATAATTTAATACTAAACGTAAACGAGTTCTTTGTGTTTTGTTTCAAAATACTTAAACTAGAGGTAAGTACTGGTGTATTACATGCCACACTATTTTTGTTTCAGCTTACGCCACATACTTCACCGCTACTCGTGATTTAAACATCATTCATATCGAACTTATGAATGAACTGCCTTCAGAAGTAATATCCGACAATGAATTCATATTACTCGATATCATCGCTTCAAAACCAGACGCTGTAAGCGGCTACACTGCCCTCGTTCTAAGTATAGTTAAGGAACCGCCAACAGTGACGCCAGTTTTTGAACAACCTTACTATACCGGCGAGATATCAGAGCAAGACGGATTGTTGTTTGAACACACGATCCGTTTGATCCAGGGATTCGATGAATTTGTTTCGTTTACTCTCAATGGAGGTGAGTAGGCCAATGTTGTCTATATTTAACAAGGATCTGACACGCTTTGATAGAGAAAGATAGCCTTATTGTGATCCCTATAAGAGGAAATAGAAAAGAGTGCCATGTTTTGTCTTTAACATCGACCGAGAATTTTTTTATGGTCGGGGTCATAGGCTACACTTCCATAAGCAAGATATTTGACATGCAAGCCGGTCAATTAGCGTAGTACAAATGTTATTATGAATATTCTTTCTCATAGACCCGGTCGCTCGGTGGTATATCTTTGATTTTTATTTGGTTACTTGTTATATGTGGCATAAATTACTGTGATTTTATAGATGGGTCGGAGCGTTTTATCCTCACACAAACTGGACAGAACGCGTTAACGCTCGCATTGGCTGAAGAATTAGAAGGATTAGAAGATATAAAACATTTCGTTATCTCTATTGTGGCCAATAAAGCTGGTAGTGTTTCTGGCCAGGCTGCTATTGTCATTCATAATGCGGGTAAGGATATTATTATTACATAAATGCCCTAATGCTTGACACCTTTATGCCCAATAGATCACATCTGTACGTCACTTATATCATCATGACATAAAATTGAAAGTGTCATGTATTGAGTCAGTGTCGAACACTGGGATATTCAACTTACGGTTTTTTGCGGCACGAAACTATCTAAAATCAAAGTAGAACGAAAACCACAATTTTAGGTTAGGTTAATAGTTTAGTTTGGCTTTGTAATACTTAGTGGTGCACCTATACTAGCGCGTATACCCAACTATTATACATATTATTTGCATTCATATTGTAGTTCAAAGCAAATCTGTTGTAATGGGAACGTGATACGTCTGTACAGATGCAACGCTTTTCCAGCCGTGTCAATAAAATACTTATTTTTAATATTCCGTGCAATTCCCTTAGATTCCTCCACTCCTAGGACACTTAGCTTTTCGCAGAACTACTACAGAGGATCACTAGAAGAAAATCAATTAACAATGGAATCAATAGTCATCGTGGAAGGTTACACTTCAGATGTACAGCTCACGTTAAGCGGAGGTATATTTTGATTAAATTATTAAGAGGTTTACATGTATATTTATTTGTTTAGATCAACAATTGTGTAGTTTCTTTTAGACTATGCGGGTTATTTCCAGTTGGTGGGGCAGGATGGCACGTATACACTACAACTGGTTTCTAATGTTCCGAACGAAATTATCGAAGCAAACAATGTCCTGGTGTATTCCCTTGAAGCGTATATAAACGACGAAAGAATCCATGCTACAGTTATTGTAGATTTGATCAATGATAACGTTAATGACACTCTAACTTTCGACGAAGCGTACTATATTGGTTCATATTCAGCAACGAGTGGCGTTATGGAAGATATACTATTACGTGTTGCTACCGGATACGATAGTGATATAGTATTCACTGTAGAAGAAGGTAACTATAGTGTTCTTATAAAGTTATATGGAGCCATGGTTTATTTATGGTGCCATGGTTTTTGTATAATTATATGTATGATTCCAGCCATCGGTGTTTTGTTCAACATCCAACATGCGGAAAGCATTGTGACTATAAGTTTAGTTGCACCATTACCAGCTGAACTATTTATTGACAACCAGCCAGTAATTTTCGCTTTGAAAGCCATCAACTCAGCTGGCAAAACAACAACGGCTACTATTGTTGTAGCATTGGATGGCGGTAAGACAGTATTTATTAAACAAATAACATTTTTTTACCCTTTCTCCCGTTCTAAAATATGCATTATTATTTCAGAACTAACTGAAATAAGTGTACTTGGATTCGAAAGGAACAATTATGTTGGCACAATTGAAAGCGGTACATCAACCTTGGAGCCTATAATTCTCACACAAGGATACAGTCCCGAAGTACATTTCACGCTACAAGGAGGTAATTAAGATGAAATAAAAAAAACTTTATTTCTTTTTAACCGATACCACTATTAACTACCTACCCCATTATCTTTCAGACTTATCCAACTACTTCAATATTGATCAACATGATTCTATTTTGAACGTGCAACTACAAAGTTCAATTCCCGAGCACGCAATACCTGCAAATCGTATTGTAGTTCTCGAATTACAAGCTACTGCTGCCGAAGCTATATCCGCAACCACAACCATAGTATTTAACGTTGCCGCTGAACAAGAACTCGCCTTCAGCGCTACCTACTACATAGGGCAGTACAGTGAGACGGGTGGTCTCGCGTTCAGTACAATAATTTCGTTGGGCGTTGGTTATGACGAAAACGTTCAATTTGCGTTGGAAGGAGGTATATCAAATTAACGGTTATTTTATGTATTTAATTAGTCGTGGAAGGTAATTTAACAAATTATGATTTTCCTTCTAGAACACGCTCAGTGGTTCGGTCTGCAGGGTCAAGGCAACGCCATCACGCTCACCTTGACTGGTGACATTCCACCAGCGATCTTAGTCAACAATCATCAGCTCATCTTCCAGGTCAATGCACAGAAATCCAACAGCAACATCATCGCTACAGCCACTGTCGTAATCTCGTTAGTCGATGGTTAGCACAAAGTTTGATAAACTTCGGATAACTCTTACTTGCTATCAAAAAACGTCATATAATTATTTTACTTTTTCAATTGTTTTAGACTATACCGATGCAGTTCTACTTGGTTTTGAGCGAGCTAGCTATCTTGGTGTTATTGAAAACGATGTGTTGAGAATAGAATCAATTGTTTTAAATGAAGGGTACACGGATGCTGTCACTTTTACTCTTCACGGAGGTAAGAGTATTCACAGAATTGAGGATTAAAAATGTAAAGTATCAACAATTATTAGCAGAAATTACTTTTTAATGGTACCGTTTCTAGATCTGGCCTCCTACTTCAGTCTACAAGAACAAGGTTCCACGGTCAGCATTATCCTACAGAGCGCCATCCCAGAACAAGCGTTACCCGCCAACGGCATAGTCTTGCTTGAGCTACGAGCGTCAGCACCGCAAGCCGTGGCCGCCAGGACAACTGTAGTGGTCGAGGCCCAGCGAGCCGCCGCTGTGGAAGAACTCGCCTTCAGCGCTGCCTACTACATCGGGCAGTACAGTGAGACGGAAGGTCTCGCATTCAGTACAATAATTTCGTTGGGCGTTGGTTATGACGAAAACGTTCAGTTTACCTTGGAAGGAGGTATGTAAAAATAACTTTAATTTATGTATGTATTCATTCGACGAAGAAGATAACTCAACAAATTACTCTCTTTTTTCCAGAACATGCTCAGTGGTTCAGTCTGCAGGGTCAAGGCAACGCCGTCACGCTCACCTTGACTGGTGCCATTCCACCAGCGATCTTAGTCAATAATCATCAGCTCATCTTCAAGGTCAATGCACAGAAATCCAACAGCAACATCATCGCTACAGCCACTGTCGTAATATCGTTAGTCGATGGTTAGCACTAAGTTTGATAAACTTGGGATAACTATTACTTGCTATCAAAAAACGTCATATAATTCTTTTATTTTTTCAATTGTTTTAGACTATACCGATGCAGTTCTACTTGGTTTTGAGCGAGCTAGCTATCTTGGTGTTATTGAAAACGATGTGTTGAGAATAGAATCAATTATTTTAAATGAAGGGTACACGGATGCTGTCACTTTTACTCTTCACGGAGGTAAGAGTATTTACAGAATTGAGGATTAAAAATGTAAATTATCAACAATTATTAGCAGAAATTACTTTTTAATGGTACCGTTTCCAGATCTGGCCTCCTACTTCAGTCTACAAGAACAAAGTTCCACGGTCAACATTATCCTACAGAGCACCATCCCAGAACAAGCGTTACCCGCCAATGGCATAGTCTTGCTTGAGCTGCGAGCGTCAGCACCGCAAGCCGTGGCCGCCAGGACAACTGTAGTGGTCGAGGCCCAGCGAGCCGTCGCTGTGGAAGAACTCGCCTTCAGCGCTGCCTACTACATCGGGCAGTACAGTGAGACGGAAGGTCTCGCATTCAGTACAACAATTTCGTTGGGCGTGGGTTATGACGAAAACGTTCTGTTTACCTTGGAAGGAGGTATGTCAAATTAACCTTTATGTTATGTTTTCATTAGACGTGGACGATAACTAAACAAATTTCCGATTTATTTCCAGAACACGCTCAGTGGTTCGGTCTGCAGGGTCAAGGCAACGCCGTCACACTCACCTTGACTGGTGACATTCCACCAGCGATCTTAGTCAACAACCATCAGCTCATCTTCCAGGTCAATGCACATAAATCCAACAGCAACATCATCGCTACAGCCACTGTCGTAATCTCGTTAGTCGATGGTTAGCACAAAGTTTGATAAACTTGGGATAACTTTTACTTGCTATCAAAAAACGTCATATTATTCTTTTATTTTTTCAATTGTTTTAGACTATACCGATGCAGTTCTACTTGGTTTTGAGCGAGCTAGCTATCTTGGTGTTATTGAAAACGATGTGTTGAGAATAGAATCAATTGTTTTAAATGAAGGGTACACGGATGCTGTCACTTTTACTCTTCACGGAGGTAAGAGTATTCACAGAATTGAGGATTAAAAATGTAAAGTATCAACAATTATTAGCAGAAATTACTTTTTAATGGTACCGTTTCCAGATCTGGCCTCCTACTTCATTCTACAAGAACAAAGTTCCACGGTCAACATTATCCTACAGAGCACCATCCCAGAACAAGCGTTACCCGCCAATGGCATAGTCTTGCTTGAGCTGCGAGCGTCAGCACCGCAAGCCGTGGCCGCCAGGACAACTGTAGTGGTCGAGGCCCAGCGAGCCGTCGCTGTGGAAGAACTCGCCTTCAGCGCTGCCTACTACATCGGGCAGTACAGTGAGACGGAAGGTCTCGCATTCAGTACAATAATTTCGTTGGGCGTTGGTTATGACGAAAACGTTCAGTTTACCTTGGAAGGAGGTATGTCAAAATAACTTTAATTTATGTATGTATTCATTTGACGAAGAAGATAACTCAACAAATTACTCTCTTATTTCCAGAACATGCTCAGTGGTTCAGTCTGCAGGGTCAAGGCAACGCCGTCACGCTCACCTTGACTGGTGCCATTCCACCAGCGATCTTAGTCAATAATCATCAGCTCATCTTCAAGGTCAGCGCACAGAAATCCAACAGCAACATCATCGCTACAGCCACTGTCGTAATCTCGTTAGTCGATGGTTAGCACAAAGTTTGATAAACTTGGGATAACTATTACTTGCTATCAAAAAACGTCATATTATTCTTTTATTTCTTCAATTGTTTTAGACTATACCGATGCAGTTCTACTTGGTTTTGAGCGAGCTAGCTATCTTGGTGTTATTGAAAACGATGTGTTGAGAATAGAATCAATTGTTTTAAATGAAGGGTACACGGATGCTGTCACTTTTACTCTTCACGGAGGTAAGAGTATTTACAGAATTGAGGATAAAAGTGGTTAAGTATCAACAATGATTAGTAGGAAGTACTATCCAATGGTACCGTTTCCAGATCTAGCCTCCTACTTCAGTCTACAAGAACAAGGTTCCACGGTCAACATTATCCTACAGAGCACCATCCCAGAACAAACGTTACCCGCCAACGGCATACTCTTGCTTGAGTTGCGAGCGTCAGCACCGCAAGCCGTGGCCGCCAGGACAACTGTAGTGGTCGAGGCCCAGCGAGCCGCCGCTGTGGAAGAACTCGCCTTCAGCGCTGCCTACTACATCGGGCAGTACAGTGAGACGGAAGGTCTGGCATTCAGTACAACAATATCGTTGGGCGTTGGTTATGACGAAAACGTTCAGTTTACCTTGGAAGGAGGTATGTCAAATTAATCAAAATGTTATGTTTTCATTAGACGTGGACGATAACTAAACAAATTGGTGATTTATTTCCAGAACACGCTCAGTGGTTCGGTCTACAGGGTCAAGGCAACGCCGTCACGCTCACCTTGACTGGTGACATTCCACCAGCGATCTTAGTCAACAACCATCAGCTCATCTTCCAGGTCAATGCACAGAAATCCAACAGCAACATGATCGCTACAGCCACTGTCGTAATCTCGTTAGTCTATGGTTAGCACAAAGTTTGATAAACTTGGGATAACTATTACTTGCTATCAAAAAACGTCATATTATACTTTTATTTTTGCAATTTTTTCAGACTTTACCGATGCAACTCTTCTTGGTTTTGAGCGAGCTAGCTATCTTGGTATTATTGAAAACGATGTGTTGAATATAGAATCAATTGTTTTAAATGAAGGGTACACGGATGCTGTCACTTTTACTCTTCACGGAGGTAAGAGTATTCACAGAATTGAGGATTAAAAATGTAAAGTATCAACAATTATTAGCAGAAATTACTTTTTAATGGTACCGTTTCTAGATCTGGCCTCCTACTTCAGTCTACAAGAACAAGGTTCCACGGTCAGCATTATCCTACAGAGCGCCATCCCAGAACAAGCGTTACCCGCCAACGGCATAGTCTTGCTTGAGCTGCGAGCGTCAGCACCGCAAGCCGTGGCCGCCAGGACAACTGTAGTGGTCGAGGCCCAGCGAACCATCGCTGTGGAAGAACTCGCCTTCAGCGCTGCCTACTACATCGGGCAGTACAGTGAGACGGAAGGTCTCGCATTCAGTACAACAATTTCGTTGGGCGTGGGTTATGACGAAAACGTTCTGTTTACCTTGGAAGGAGGTATGTCAAATTAACCTTTATGTTATGTTTTCATTAGACGTGGACGATAACTAAACAAATTTCCGATTTATTTCCAGAACACGCTCAGTGGTTCGGTCTGCAGGGTCAAGGCAACGCCGTCACACTCACCTTGACTGGTGACATTCCACCAGCGATCTTAGTCAACAACCATCAGCTCATCTTCCAGGTCAATGCACATAAATCCAACAGCAACATCATCGCTACAGCCACTGTCGTAATCTCGTTAGTCGATGGTTAGCACAAAGTTTGATAAACTTCGGATAACTATTACTTGCTATCAAAAAAAGTCATATAATTCTTTTATTTTTTCAATTGTTTTAGACTATACCGATGCAGTTCTACTTGGTTTTGAGCGAGCTAGCTATCTTGGAGTTATTGAAAACGATGTGTTGAGAATAGAATCAATTGTTTTAAATGAAGGGTACACAGATGCCGTCTCTTTTACTCTTCACGGAGGTAAGAGTATTTACAGCATGTACGATTAAAAAATGTAAAGTATAAAATATTTCATAATTTCCAAAAGTCTTAATTCGAAAACCATTTCGGTAAAAACGCGTGAAGTACACAAAAAACATTTTTTTAGATTTTTTTCTCCGTTAATTTTGGAAAATTACTGTAAACCGAAAGTTGACGTCATCTTCCTCGCTGTATTCAGGGAGACCTTAGTACAGAGTACAGACAATCGCTGCTCTGGAGTGGCTCTGGATTCTTGTTGGGAAGATGACGTCATATTTTACTTACGCCCTTTTGGAATGACCTACTTTTCAACGTGTTTTTTTTTGTATGAAATAATGAGTTAAATTGAAAAAGAAAAAATACGGGTGGCTTTAATTTTTTCCTATTTTATAACTAGTTCATAAAATAAAGTAGTTAAAAATATGAAATGTTGTCAATTATTAGCAGAAATTACTTTTTAATGGTACCGTTTCCAGATCTGGCCTCCTACTTCAGTCTACAAGAACAAAGTTCCACGGTCAACATTATCCTACAGAGCACCATCCCAGAACAAGCGTTACCCGCCAACGGCATAGTCTTGCTTGAGCTGCGAGCGTCAGCACCGCAAGCCGTGGCCGCCAGGACAACTGTAGTGGTCGAGGCCCAGCGAGCCGCCGCTGTGGAAGAACTCGCCTTCAGCGCTGCCTACTACATCGGGCAGTACAGTGAGACGGAAGGTCTCGCATTCAGTACAATAATTTCGTTGGGCGTTGGTTATGACGAAAACGTTCAGTTTACCTTGGAAGGAGGTATGTAAAAATAACTTTAATTTATGTATGTATTCATTCGACGAAGAAGATAACTCAACAAATTACTCTCTTATTTCCAGAACATGCTCAGTGGTTCAGTCTGCAGGGTCAAGGCAACGCCGTCACGCTTACCTTGACTGGTGCCATTCCACCAGCGATCTTAGTCAATAATCATCAGCTCATCTTCAAGGTCAATGCACAGAAATCCAACAGCAACATCATCGCTACAGCCACTGTCGTAATCTCGTTAGTCGATGGTTAGCACAAAGTTTGATAAATATGGGATAACTATTACTTACTATCAAAAAAAGTCATATAATTATTTTATTTTTTCAATTGTTTTAGACTATACCGATGCAGTTCTTCTTGGTTTTGAGCGAGCTAGCTATCTCGGTGTTATTGAAAACGATGTGTTGAGAATAGAATCAATTGTTTTAAATGAAGGGTACACAGATGCCGTCTCTTTTACTCTTCACGGAGGTAAGAGTATTTACAGAATGTACGATTAAAAAATGTACAGTATCAACAATTATTAGTAGAAATTACTTTTAAATGGTACCGTTTCCAGATCTCGCCTCCTACTTCAGTCTACAAGAACAAAGTTCAACGGTCAACATTGTCCTACAGAGCGCCATCCCAGAACAAACGTTACCCGCCAACGGCATAGTCTTGCTTGAGTTGCGAGCGTCGGCACCGCAAGCCGTGGCCGCCAGGACAACTGTAGTGGTCGAGGCCCAGCGAGCCGTTGCTGTAGAAGAACTCGCCTTCAGCGCTGCCTACTACATTGGACAGTACAGTGAGACAGAAGGTCTCACCGTCGACACCACTATTTCACTTGTGGGCTACGATCAAGATGTTGTATTTATCCTGGAGGGAGGTATGTGTTGATCAAGTTTGAAGAGAATGAGCCTTCTGCATTTTTACAAGTTTCTGTACGGGAAAAAAATAGTATTTGCTTTTATACAAACATTTTTCCGACGACTGCTAACACAGCAAAAAATTATTTGCCAAGTATAGATCAACCGTTCTGAAGTGATGCGTGTTTTTTATGTGTAGAGATTTCAAACTTGTCTTCATACGAGCTCTTTCAATCTCACATTTGCATGTGTCTTAGTGTTCTTACTTGATTCACAGATTTTGCCGAATGGTTTGCCCTTTCGCCTGATGGAAACACTATTTCATTATATGTCGTAGAACCAATTTCTTCTACAGTATTGGTCGACGTTAGAAAAATCATCATGATTATGAGGGCTTTGAAACCAGGCCACACAGCGAGTGCAGTTATCGTCATATCCGTTATAGATGGTAAACATACATTAATGTTTTTCATATTCGTTGAGTACTTTATCTTAGAAGCAAATTCATGTTTAAGACTGGTCCCCTTTTATAGATAATGACAGTAATTCTTATAATAGAATATGCGATCTCAAAGTAACATGGGCATTAACATTAGAATTTGCTTTTAAAAACGGGATATATAGCATGTGCCAACAAATTGGAAACTTGCAAAAAAATATAAATGGTAAATAATAATTATATCAATAAGGTCGTTAGAGCTACGAGAAATTAATGTCATTCCAAGATGCCTCAATTGATGGAATCAGGCGTTATTTTACGGAATCCCATGATGGTAAATCTCTAGAACAATCTTCCTTTGTTGTTCCGACTGACTTTATTCTTTATCGGAATGGCAAAGGCAAATTTTGTTCTAATGGCGAAAATTTATTGTTTTATTTATCAACAACAAGCCTTCGACCGCGTATGGCACAAAGAACTCTTATACAAGATCAAGAAATTGCTTCCACACTCTTTCTACCCCGTATTGGCTTCCTATCTAAATGAAAGGACGTTCCAAGTAAAATGTGGTGAAGCTAGATCCACAGTCCATTTCTGTCGAGCAGGAGTACCGCAAGGCTCAGTACTTGGTCCAATACTGTACAATATATTCACATGTGACTTACCTCAATCAAGCAACATCGCGGTGGCCACCTTCGCCGATGACGCTGCTTTTCTAGCGTGCGATAAAGATCCGAATAAAGCAAGTACAATGTTGCAAACCCAACTTGACAACACCAACGAATGGTTTAATAAGTGGCGCATAAAAGCCAGTGCCCCAAAATCGCACCACATAACATTTACTCTTAGGCGTGAAACTTGCCCACCAGTCAGACTAGGACAAGAACTATTGCCCCAATCTTCGTGCGTTAAATACCTTGGGTTTTACTTGGATCGAAGAATGACATGGAAAGATCACATAAAACACAAACGCGAGGATATCAATCATAGATTTAGAAACCTACTATGGCTTCTAGGAAGACAGTCCACCCTGTCCCTCAGCAATAAACTGAGAGTATACTGCTCCGTCATTAAGCCAATTTGGACTTACGGGATTCAACTTTGGTCTTCAGCTAGCAAGTCAAACATCCTCTGCCTTCAACGAGCACAAAATAATATCCTGAGGGTACTGTGTGGCGCACCCTGGTTCACGCGAAACAATGAAATCCATGAATACCTGGAGATGCCAACTGTTCTTGAAGAAGCAAAACGCTACAGTGATAACTACAAGGATCGCCTAACCATCCACCCAAATCCACTGACACACCCATTACTGACAGTAGACTACGCCAAACGACTCAAAAGAGCTAATGTGCTAGGCATATAAGGGAAGACAGGGCATTGGCCCTACCTTTCCAGAAATCGTCCTCATTATCTCAACGCATCTGATTAAAGTCTTGCGACTGATTGCAGATCATAAATAAGGAAAAAAAAAATAAATAAAAAAAAAATTAAAAAAAAAAAAATTATCAACAACATGGTCATGTTTTCACTTCCTGGCACAGTTCGTGTTATCATATATTTGTATCGTGTAAATAATGTATATTCTTCAATTAACAATATAAATTAATATTTCCGAAGATGTTTCCTTCTGATAGGCTTGATATCAATATTGCACCACTTTACATACTTGATTTTCATTTAATCTTGTTCTACGTTTAATATCTTATCAAGCGGGGATTTCAGATTATTCATTTATCTCTCATATTAAAACCGACCCTTGAATCGATCGGTTGTCTCTTGCTTTTGTGTACTAACTTTCATTGCGATAACTTTCTCTGTTTTACTTATCATCACTTTCAGCGACTTAACAAACTTTATTATTGTGGTTTCCGTTCATAGTTTTAGGCTCAGTTTTATAAAGATCTATTAGAGATTATATGTCGATAAGCAATGTCAGAAAATGTTCTGAGTTATACAAAAAAACTATTAAGATTTGTTTCTATATGATCTTTATAAGACCTGACTTTAGGATTAATTTAGTTCTTAAGGTTAATCGTTGTCATTGTAAGTCTATTAAAATTTAATTGAATTTCACAGAATCGGGACCCGGTACTAATGAAGCCTTTGACAAAGTCCTGTATGAAGGAACGATAAATCTTAATGTTGTTCAGCATGAACCGATTACTATTACGGGATACTCTGGCGGTGACATTGAAATATTCGGAGGTAAAATATTCACAAATAATTTATTTAATTTGCTATACAGCGGGGAAATGCTGACAGCTTCTTTGGCACTATGCGCGGGGTACTCCGTATTTTAGGTTATTTATTTCAAAGCTTTAATTAGTCATAATTTCAGTTAACTTTAGTTATTTTTTCTTCCTGTTTATTTAATAACAATCAAATACCGACATTTCTATTCTATTTTTAAAAACGACATTTCAAATATCGCACGTAAGTGCTCACTGGATTGTCGTGACGTCACTGCATGAAACGTAATATTTCATGGCGCACGATTTTTGTTTGTACCATAGAGGTCAAATATTAAATAAATTTTCCTAGTAATCAATATTTTATAATGGCAAATTCTACTGATAGAAATATTAAAGTGTAGTTCAACCATCAATACGGTATTAAACCCCTAGTCAAATCAGCAACTTTTTATTAAATGTCAAAAACGATTTTTTAATATGAAGTTTGTAGGGAAATACTGTCTTAGTGACGTCACTAAGACAGTGTGAGTAGGTTTGTTCAAATCAGCGTCCTTTTTAAATCTTTATGCTTATAAAATCTTTCAATTATCTAAAATAAATTAATAATTGATGTTTTTCGAGTATTTTCGTTAGATCTTTTATTTTATTAGTCAAGTAAAAAATAATTTATTTTTACCTGAGTTTAATACCCTATTGTGTATTTCCAGTTTACAGGGAACTATTCTCCGCGTCTGTATCCGGCGATACAGTGGTGATCGGAGCATCAGGAACCCTGGTGTTGCCCGAAAGTGTCTCGCATGTGGCGCTCGAGCTGCGAACCGGGAGCGCGAGCGCAGTGCTCATTTTCAACGTCCTCGAATCAGGTACGGTGAACACACATGCTTCGGTGTCGCTTCTTTTTACGTTAGTATATATCTTCTTTGGTACGGAACACTTTAGCCTAGCTGATAGTTACCCTGCCTTCGAAGCTGGAGGATCCGGTTTGGAATCCCGGTCGGGGCATTTATTTGTGTGATGATCGCGAATATTTGTTCCTCATGATGCTTTCTTTGTATATAATTATCTATTTATCTAATTATATAAGTATATCGTCGCTTAAAACCCATAGTATAAGCACAAAGTAAATAGCGGCGGCGCGCGCCGGAGCAGAGAGTCCGCTCAGTACAAAGTGCCATTTTCGCCGCACGCACACAGACGTAACATTTACAGGCATTCTCGGTTGATTTCGGACGAGCTTAGTCGCGACTGTCACTGTCGCGTCGCGAGTGCTAGTTGTGCGCGCGTTGATCACTTGACGTCCCCGCCGATACGTAGGTACTTTGTGTCACGTACGTCAAAATGAATAACCGATATTATTACAGTTGGAATGTATTTTATTGTTTAAATACACTTAAATACAACAAAATACTGTGCCTACACTTTCTAAAAATTTTCAGACGATATTGAAAGGTAAATAAAACGGTTTTCTCATTTTGGTAGTTACAATACCTAGGTAGGTAGGTAATTTTTTGAAACTAGCCGCTTTGATAACGACGATCAACCATTACACATTCATCTTATCGTTCGCTGGTAAAACGCCAGTATTTAAGTACTATGGTTTAGTTAAGTAGGTACCTAATTAATTAGGTATATTCTTTGTTGGCGCTCTCGACCGCCGCCCGCCACAAGTTACAACTCGCAGCGGGTCACGCATCAATTTATTAGGGTTCCGTACCCGAAGGGTCAAAACGGAACCCTATTGGTGTCGCCCAGACGTCCGTCCGTCCGTCCGTCATCTGTCACAAAATTTGTTCCGAAGAATTTTTAGACATCTCATTGACCTATAAACTTGAAATTTGGTGACAATGTTCAATATTACGTATATTTTAACAACAAATACTAATATATTGATAAATCATATTTTTGAGGTTGATTCGGAACCCTAAATGTGCGAAATCCGATTCGCACTTGGCCGGTTTTTTACCAAGATACGCTGGTTCATATTTAAATGTCATGTTGAAGAATTTTTAATATACCTGCTCCTTTTTAAAATTCAGAATCAATACAGAAGCAACCCTGTGAGTCAGGCAAGTTTAGGTATGTATTTTCAAGAACGGCGGGAACGGACCTTCTGTCGTCCTATTACTGCAAATACCGGTTAAGTCTAAAAAACGCGTTTTGAGATAAAGCCATTTGAATGTTTGGATGTTCTTTTCTATATAAAATAATAAACAAAATTACACTGCATTGGTATATTCCTAAGTGTAATTTTATCTAGTTTACTACATTGTCATGCAAAGGATCCAGGCTGTATGTTATTGACGTTAAAAATACAATTCAAACGAAAGAGCCGCGTACTTAATCGGTTTTTCCTGTACAAACACACTTTTGTATAAATCCTTCAGAAAAGCATTTGATGGCTATACATCTATCTATTTAGCTTTAACTTACATATAATTTACTTAAAAACCACAAACTAACAGTAAATACCTCTTAGATTTCGAGTTTTTTCGACTTTACTAAAATTTGATCCAAGTATAAGCGGTTTTACATGTACAAAATATTGGAAATTCTCACTTAAGTCTAAATATTTTCACTAAATATTACTGATTACCGTGTGATGACTAAAAAAGTAGTTTTTAGAAGTAAAGGATTCATGTAATAGCCTGCAATTAATAATTTGTTCGTGTTTGAAATTAATAAACTAAAATTTAATCACTTTATTAATAGTTATTCATTCATTAAAAAGGTTACAAAAGAGGTGAAAAATCAAAGACAAACTTACGAATACTCTTTGACAGCAAATCAGTGCTTCAGGCTCTGAGCAGCGACAACTTCACGTCAGGCCTAACCTAATATACGAATGTCACCAAACACTCGCAGAGGTATGCGGAGACAAGAACAAGGTAAAAAGTTACCTCAGGTTAGGTTAGGTTAGGTTATTGTAAAGACAATGGGTAAAGGGACACAGCGGCTCGAGAGGAAACGATGCAGCGGATGAACTAGCCAGGAAAGGCTCAGAAACACCGGCATACGGGCCAGAGCCAATTGTGCCCCTGCCACAAAAATACATACAGAATGAACTAAATCGATACATAAAACACCTGCATCAAAGGCATTGGGAAGACCTAGACACATGCAGGCAGACAAAAGAAATAATTGAAATTGAAATTGAAAATAATTTATTCGTGACAAACATAATATTAAAACAAAATCCCAAACTCACAACCAGACTACTGAGAACACACAGAAACCAACCCAACTACGTAAAGTAGTAGGCATCATAACAGGACACAACACACTAAACAAACATCTCTACAACTTGGGAATCACCGACAGTCCCTTGTGCAGAGCAGGCATGGGGGCAGAAGAGACTGCTAGACACATTCTACTAGACTGTAAGCAGGTAGAAGTATACAGGAAAAAACACATAGGAAATCCGAACACACTGCAGGAAACAGTAAACAATATAAAGACACTAATAGGTTTCATACAGGAACTAGGGTGGTTAGTGTAGTGCTACCCCTTTTTCACGCAAAATAGGCACGTTGGATGTCGACTTGCCGTAGAACCAATGAAGAAAAACCGATGCCCGTTGGGGCCGAAAGGTTCTCGAGTGGCGACCACGGACCGGAAGGCGCAGCGTGGGTAGACCGTAGACCCCCCACAAGGTGGACTGATGACCTCCTCTAAACCTACCTAAAGGTCGCGGGAGTCCGCTGGATACGGGTGGCGCAAGACCGGTCATTGTGGCACTCTTTGGGGGAGGCCTATGTCCGGCAGTGGACGTCTTTCGGCTGATATGATGATGATGATGATGACTCAGACACTGTAAACTAACTTAAACTTTCAACCGGCCGGCATGGAGCTAGAGCTTGTTTACTACGGCGTTCGCGTTATTACCTTTTGACCTTGTATTAATCTATCTACTCAAATACCCGAAATAAAAGTATCTACTCTCTATGCAGAACTGTTCTAGCATATTTTTTATTAAAATCTCTAGTTAGGTAAGTACTTACATTTTCAACCGGCCGGCACGGAGCGATAGCGTTATGACCTTTTGATCTTATATTAATCTACCTACTCAAATACCCGAAATAAATGTATCAACTCCCTTTGCAGAACTATTCAAGTACCTACATTCTTTATTAAAATCTGTAGTATACTTACTGCATCCTTCCCCGTGGCCATTCTAACCAGTCTTCTGCTCCTAGCACTCATTTTAGAACACACATTAGCATTAATTTGAGCTGGTAAACAATTAATCAAAGACCAAATTGCAAAACTCAACCGTTGTATTGGCGCGTCAGTCGCAACTGAGTGAATTTAGCTACAGTGTGAAGCAGATAAGCGCACTTAGCTGGTTTTGCCTGTACAGATACACGGTAAGACTGGAATAAAGTTTCATGCAAAAACCTCTGGTAAACGCACTTTGATGGTTCTACCTGTACAGCTACTCGTTAAAACTGGAATATAGTTTCATACAAAACCTAGTAAGTCTATATATAGGTTTTTGGCTGTACAATATTGCAGTTTGACGAATAAGACGATTTTCAGGAAAAACACTATAAACATGTTTAATATATTTAGCTTGACTTAAAGTAAATAATTTTACTAGATAATCTTCTACGCAAATACCAAATAAGTATACTTAGTACTTACTTTCAGAACAAAAAAATACTATAATTTCATTAAATAAGTATGCAAAAATACGTTAAAACGCGATAGCAGTTTTTACTTGGAGGAGAAATTATAAATCTTTGTGTTATCATAGACATATGTCATTCTTCCAGTACATAATGCTAAAAAATCATCATTAAGCCGGTTTATGCTATAAGCTATCTTCGGAACGAAGGGTCGTATCAAAAAATGGGTTTTACCAGTTTGTAGAGCTTGAAAAATTAATTCTAATGGTCTAAAAAACTAATTTTCGACTTAAACTCACTTAACCGGTATTTGCAGTAATAGGACGGTATATTCTTTATTTTGTGGTATAAGTTTTACTTAGTTTGGGACTAGGTCGATTTTTCTACAATATATTGTTTATTTAGGTACTAGTTTTTGCCCGCGACTTTGTCCCCTTGGAACTCAACCACCTTCATTAAATTAAATATTCTCATGTAAACGTAGCCGGGAAATACAATTTTCCGCTAACAATGTTTAGCTCCCGGGCAGACAGGAATAGTACATTACTGCAGAGACCAGTAAGTAAGCCATCCTGGACGAGTATGAGTTAGCCGGCCGAGCCGAAGGCGAGGTCCGGCTATAATACGAGGCCAGGATGGCACTTACGGTCGAAGCTTGTATAGTGCTTTTCTCAAAAATAAAACAAATTGTATAAATAGCGGTAAAAATCATATTTTTCGCCAATTCCACCTCGTTTGTTCTAATACCGTGTGGTCGGACTAGCTTTTGTTAATGCGGGCGCGGGCGCTCCCCGCCCCCCGCCCCCGCCCCGCCGCACACCCCGCTGCTGCTGCTGCGGGTGCTGGCAGGGAGGCGCCCGCGCCCGCAGCAGCAGCTAAACTTATGATATGTAATGGGATTTACATACTTACTTCCTGGACAGTAGGTGTTACTTCCTGGACACTTCTGGTAACTGTCCAGGATGAGCCACTTTCGGATACTATCTTCACAGATGTTATGACAACATTACATACTATTTTTGAGAAAATATATGTACCTACGTAGCTAATTAACATTTAATCTACGCATTTTCACTAATCAGATTAGTTTGTTAAATTGTTGGCTGTGAGCCTTTGAAGAAAATACAGAGGGTAGTATTACCGGCTCAGGATGAAAGGCATATTTGCTGTGATGGCGCAGTTGTCGGGGTGGTTTAAATGTAAGGGCGCTGGTCCGAAAAATCAGAGGGTACGATTCCCATCTAAGGCTGCGTGCGAAATTTTCACTTTCAAACCACTTTTTCTTTGTATTTGTTCTCTGTATCAAATAACGTAGTAATCTATAGCTTATTTAAGCCGATTACATATCGTACTCAAACCGTAATATGGGATAATCTGTTTAGTAAGATAATTTATGTATGTATGTATGTAAGCACTTTATTGTACACAGTAAAAAGTTAAAACACGTGCATGTCACAAAAGATTTATGTTACTTTAAATACTAAATATCTTACAATTCATGTGACAGTCTTATGCATGTACATACACTATATAATAAACTTGTTATAAAATTACATTTGCAAATAATAACTACAAACAATTATAAATAACCTTAAATAATAAGTAAACTAAACTAATTAGCAAAATGAATCAATTAAATAAATTCATAAACCCCAAGTCTCCGACTAAAATGTTTTTTTAAGAAACAAACAGTCTTATACATTGTACGATTTTACATAGTAAAAGGTATTAAATTGTAGACTTACAGCTTTCTTAATTCGAATTTTCGAACCTAAACTTGAAATAAAATACATTAAAATTTAAAAGTTACCTATCCATATAATGCATCTTTAGTAGAATTTAATCAGTGCCAGAAAACTTTCAGTTATGAGAAATTAATTATGATAGTTGTTGAATAAATTATAAAGATAACCATTTGAAGCTACAAAATGTCTCATGGAAATTATCTAACGTTTGAAATTTTCGTCATAAATCCTGTACTGCACGCTATTCTAATGAAACCGTTTTTTTGCATAATAAGTTGACTACGGAGGTCAGGCCTGATGGTTTAGGGTGTTACCACACCAATCGATCGTTCATCGATCGATGTCATTGATCGATGTACGATCAATTGGCGTGGTAGCTTTGGCCTAGTAGAAACTATCAATCGACGTCGACTGTTCCATTCAACCATCGATAGCATTATCGATTGGGGTAGGTTGTCGAATAGGTTGTCAAACCCTTAGGTTCTCAAATGACGTAATATTCCTTGTATTCACAGAAACGCCAGAGCTGCCAACGGTAGTGTTCGAGTCTCCTTCATACGTGCTGCAAGCATACACGACTCAGACGGGCCTCATCGGCCAACTCAGTGCATCATCCAGCAATAGCGAGCGAGTAGCATACTCCCTCTCTCTCAGCGATGGTAACATTACATTTTTAATAGCCTGTTTAAGGCGCAGGGTAGGGCAAGGCCTTCTCCATACAAACTCTGTGCACGTTTTATTCGTCGGTTTTGGCACTCCCGAATATATCTTTTTTTGCTTGTAAATATTGGATATACGAAGAACCTCAAGAAAAAAACAAACATTTCATAAAATTTTAAAAATACACAAAATTTTAAAAATATTTCTCCGGGTTATGGCTTACATAAAAATAAGCATACTGACCAATAATCATAAGTGTAGTGCAAACACAAGCGAAGAAAAACTTGCACAAAGTTTGTATGGAGAAAGCTTGCCCACCCCTGCACGTATGTGCGCAGGGGTGGGCACAGATACTACGTTTTAGGTCGACCGCTTAATTTATTTATCGTATGCCATTATATCAAAACGTGAGACCTACGAGAAGGCTACGGTTTGCCAATTGGTTGAGACTACGCTGTAAGGGTAGCGGTAGGGTCGATAGGTGGGTTTGCGGCTAGCTAATTGGATGCACCGGTTTCTAAATAAAATAAATGAAATAAATGAACTTTATTCTGTAAGTAGGCCGCAATGGCACTTTTACAAGTCAAACCCTACTAGCGTTCTATAGTTCAACTCAGTTTTGTGATGCTCCACTTCTTTCTTCGGCGCATGCCCCAGGACTCCAGCTATGGTAGGTACCATAAGAGTCCTAGGGACACTAGAATAGTGGCCATTTGCGGCGGGCCTCGTAATATAAATAGAAATATATAAATATTGATATATTTTGTGGAAGTAGGTAACCCATAGGAAACCTAACATTTTTCCTTTTAAATAGCAGAACGTATAGTTCATTTTACTTAAATTGAAAATATTATAAATATTTACGATGCCATAAACTTTTGATGAGAGCGTATTTAAAAAAAATCATGACTTTGCTTAATAAAATGACATTGTAGGTATCCTTTGCATAAAAAATGCTAATAAAGCTAAATTTGCAAGATCCGTTATAATATTTGGACTTATATTGTGTGTACCTAGATAAAGTTATCCGAGTGTTTAAATTATCGCTTACACTTTCTAATGCCATATGAAAGAAAATTACAGAGCTTATTATTATCCGATAGCTATTTTTATCTCGGGAGTCAAAAATCGGCCCTCAGTAATAAAAACAAGCAATTAGTAGCGTAGAATGCGTAGTAGTCACGCATTAAGTAAATAATTTATGGAATTAATGTACCAAGCTTTAACATTCCCTCTTTTTTGCTCAACCCGCAGAACAAATTAAATCCGAACGATTTATTCGGGTTAGCCGACGGGTTATCGGGAAACCGTATGTTTTTCAAGTCTCAACTTACCTCTGTAATCAGCATACCTTCTCAAGAGTTATACAGAGGGTACAATATATTTAAGTTGGAGTATTGTAGGAACTATTAGTATTAGATTCGCTTGAATCCGTATAAACCAAGTATAAACTTGTAGAAATTGATACGAATGGTATCCAAGATTGTTATATCATCTCCTTGGCGGATGGTTCCTGGAATTTTATGTGTTCGAATTATGTTATAATACCTACAACAATATTGTGAATCAAGCGCCGCTCTAAAATTCAATGATTGCTAGTTATTAGGTATTTCATGACAAAATCTACACGGCGGATTATTTGTACTATAAGCGCCTAGTATTAATACGTTAGCAAGGACACGCAAAAGCGGCAAAGATTTATTTTAAGGCGTAGATCATGCTCATTTATGTTCAATTATGTTCAGTTTCCAAGCAGAATCCAAACTTTGCGACCGCACTCAACTCCAAAATATAATTTACATCTTTTTTAGGGTTCCGTAGTAAACAAGGAACCCTTATAGTTTCGCCATGTCCGTCAGTCCGTCCGTCCGTCCGTCCGACCCCCGTTTTTCTCAGTAACCGTTAGTACTAGAGCCCCCTCTCCCCCCCCCCCCCCCCCCCCCCAGCTAAACGGTGGCTACCAGGCATGTGAAAAAAATCATGGTAGTAGTATACTATGAATTTAAAAGGAAAACTATCACAGCTAAGTAGACATTACTAGTTAACGAGTAATAGTCGAACTTCAGAAAATGTACTTTGCAAAAGCAAACTTTCATACAATTTCCATTGATACGTTGGATAATGTTGTTAATTCTGTCTAAAACGTAGTAAATATAAGTTTGCGAACTTTTTAGTCCATATAATGTAACGGGTGGACGACTACGGAACCCTACCTTGCGCGTGGCCCGACACGCACTTGGCCGGTTTTTATTATTATACTTTCCACTCAGGGTAATAGTGTCCCAGACCTTTGGATTGGAAGGAGTATGATGAACCAACAATTCAATATTTGAAGGGTCCATAAGGGCCATGACAGAGAATAGTAAAAAAAAACAGTTATCTAGTTAGTCCATTTTCGATATTTTCAAGGTGACTTGACACATAAAATGACATAATATTGTCTTCGTCACTATCTAGTATTCCTATATTTAAAATGGTAACCCTGGTGCCGGAAGCTAAGGGTATAAAAGTGCCACTGGACTTTAAACATATGACCAGATCTCGAAAGTTAGGTAACTTACCTTAAAAGTACGAGGTAACCTACTAAAACTAAACTACGAAAAGATTTATTCAAATTGAACTACCTACCTAATTAACAATAGTACATTACTTACCTAGAGCGATAAAACAAAGAACGTCTCAGATCGCAGGCATTTTACGCCCGAGCCGAAGGCAAGGGCGATAAATATGCGATGTGAGGCTTTCTTTATTATCGCCCGTGGTAAGTACAAAATTTTATGTCACCCCCTGGCCAGGAAGTGGGTTTTTTCGCGCGCGGAGCGTGCGATAATGGCCACTTTATGGCTAGGTGTGACATAATAGTACATTACTTACCAAGGGCGATAAAACAAAGAATGTCTCAGATCGCAGGTATTTTACGCCCGAGCCGAAGGCAAGGGCGATAAATATGCGATCTGAGGCTTTCTTTATTATCGCCCGTGGTAAGTACAAAATTTTATGTCACCCCCTGGCCAGGAAGTGGGTTTTTTCGCGCGCGGAGCGTGCGATAATGGCCACTTTATGGCTAGGTGTGACATAAAGTTAATTAAAGAGGTATCAGGAACCTACATGTTTTAGCCACATTCTTTCTGTATCGGAATAGGTTGTTTTGTGGTGTTAATTATTATTTATTTCTGTATTGTTTTTCTTTCTCTTAATTATGATCATTGTGTTACTTCTATTATTCGAATTTGTGCATTTGTCAATAAAATTTATGTCAATTTTAATTGAATCAATTTTTAATACATTCTTTTGTATCAGTTGGATGTTGTTACCTATTAAGTAATTCATGAAGGTTCAAAGCCACAACAGAACCTCCACTCATTATTAATACAGTTAGATAAGAACCAATTTATTCAATTATAAAGGTTCGAAAATATATTTTAAAAAATCAAGAAAAAGATCCAAGCAGGTAAACCACCAAAAAAATCAATTTATCGACCCAACTCCCACACTCATTAGGTACCGGGCGACTCACACGAAATGTTATTTTTAAAAAGCTAAAACATTCTTTCTGTATCGCCGTATCTTTGTTATTAATGTGGCTAATACATTTTGGGCATTCGTCACACTATAATCGTTATCTGCTGTGACATAAACTTAGGTATTTGTTTTATATCATTTAAAAAATGTTGACGAAGTTCGAACAGAAAAAATAACAAATTTTGTTTATTTTCAGCCCACCTCCAAGAACGAATTTCGATTAACAGTGAAGGGGAAATACATTTGTCAGCGCCAACCAATACTGGCGTATACAACTTCGAGGCGATAGCTACGTCAGCTATCACGCAAGTCCTCGCAGCAGCTTCGGTGAGTGAATTTCTGTTGCATAATCACTTTACCTGAAAATTACAAACCAAATAATTATACCTAAACATGATGAGTGATGACATGTTATCCTTTGTGAAAATTGCAAGAGACTCGACGTAAGACAAATTAGTCTGCATTTAAATCACTCAACATTTTACACCCACATCCTGTCACAGATTTATCTAATTTATTAGGCTTTAGCCTAGTCGGTAGGTAGTGACCCTGCCTACGATGCTAGAGGTCCTGGGTTCGAATCCTGATCAGGGCATTTATTTGTGTGATAAATACGAATATTTGTTTGAATTTAAACTTTCGTGAGACATGTTATAATTTTATTCATCCTGAGGAAGAACTCCCGAAGAGTTCGAAACATGTTGCCCGAAGTGACAACTAATACGTGAGGCCAAAGTCAAAGTGATTTATTTGTAAACATAGGTAATACAATATATGGCGGTAGGTACAAAATATGTGTTCTATGTTTCGCCGTTGGGCATACAAATTCATTTTTAAATTACATAATATTAAAGATAAACATGTCAATTATTAAATTAGTATTAGATAACATCAAAATAAAAATAAAATCAAATTGTTTATAGTTAATAAAATAAAAATAGTCAACGTTACAATAAATGCCTGGATGTTTTCTATGTATTTAAGTATATTATATCGTCGCCTAGGACGCCTAGTACCCATAGTACAAGCTTTGCTTAGTTTGGGACTAGGTCGATTTGTGTAAGATTGTCCACAAATATTTATTTATTTATTATATTAGGAAATGTATGCATATTTTTTAAATGGATATGCTCTTACATGAGATTGTTGCTATGCAGGTACAACTAACGGTTAACAACGCGCTTCCGCCTCTCATAATCTTAGACAGAGACGAGGAGGTACCCCACGAAAACCTTGTGGTCCTAGACAACGTCGCTCAAGGTTGCCAGTACAGCCTCACCAACCGTTGGCCGCTCGACCAAGAATGGCTGTACGTGGACGAAACTGGGTTACACGCCAGGAGAATCGACAGAGAGGACCCACGAATTGCTTTCATGGCGTTGTCGCAAGTCCAGGTGGAGCTGGTTTTGGAATGCGACAACGACACGCAGAGTCGCACCAAGCGGTCAACAAACCCCAGACTAGACTGGCTCGGGCCCTATGAGTACGGAAGCAATCGATGGATACTCACTGACACTATCTCGTATGACCCCACCAGAAGTTTCGTGAACTTGATAGTTAACGACATTAATGACAACTATCCTATATTTTTCGGAAATGAAAGTCAGCCTATCATATGCGGATATCCCATATCTGAACTTGAAGATATTGTACGTCCTCGTGCTTTGGCAGAGCTAAAGGTGCCTACTTTAATTTAGATTCTTAAAATGGTTACATTTTTTTAGATTATGAATGACGAGAGAAACTTGTAATACCTATTTTTAATATTTATTCCTTCATTCGATTCATATTTTCTACACAACTGAGAATAATGTGAGTGTAAAATTCACGAGTTATAACATTATTCCCGTCTTTTACATCAGCGCAAGCCTAATTCTCCACTTTGAGCGAAAACACATTTCCATACCAAATGCCTCCTGTGAGTTAATGTTTTAGCTGTTGTAAATGCTACCGCAAAAAAGTCACGCGTCGTTCCGTGACTCCAATCTCAAGTTAAACGGATGAATGTTCGCGTATTTATGGGCATATTGTATTTCGGTAGGCCAGTGATGCTGACGTTGGTGAGAATGCGACTTTGTCGTTCTGGAGTTTATCAGAGGTACTGGCGGTGTCGCCGACAACCGGGTCGGTGCATGTGCGTGACGGGGCGAGCCTGTCGCACGACCAGCTCCTCACGGTGTCTGTCACTGACCGTGATGGCAGCGACGATGGCTTAAGCAGCTCTATACAGCTTATGGTAAAGTAACTTGGTCACACATCATTCCAAAGACAAACGTTGTATCGAGTTAGTTTTTCGGAGAATTTTCATTTCATAAAAAACTTTGGTTTTCACAAAGGATCGTAGTTCTACCCTACCTGACCTACTTTTCTGGTTGACCTAAGGGGTAGTATACACAGTGTCAAATGGACCTAAAACACCTAAAAAGAAAAAAACTTAGTAATGAAAATTCTGCGAAACTATAAATTTTATGATACGTTTGACAATGAAATAAAGGGAAGACTCCCTTTTCCATGCTTGTTTATAATTTTTCCCTAATGTAAACTAGCCGTTATATAAAAGTTACAGTCAATATCATTATATATTTGTAGGTATACTATGGCAGCTACTATGTATATGACGCTAGCTGTACTTAGTTATGATCTTTTAACATTTAAAAGTAGGTGTATTTCCCATGGAACGTAAAGTGTCGGTCTAATTGGATTTACTGCGCATAAATACAATACTTAACGCAAAGTAATACTTTTAGTTACTACTCTAGTTAATCCCAAAAAGCATATCATATGACAATAGAAATTAAATCATTGATTACCACTTGTTAATAACTCTTCATGGTCATTGATCACTGGAATCTCCAGTAATATTTGCTTACCTCATTCTAGGTAAAACTAATAGACACGAGTCACATCGCTGTGGTTACCGTCCGCAACGCATTCCTAGACCAAGAGGAAACTATTTTGAGCAACATCAGTTCTGCTGTGGGCTACGAGGTCAAAGTCCTAAGCACCGCGGTTATATCTGATGACCCAACCGATTCTGCGAATGCAAGACACAAACGAGATGTAACTGGAGGGGCGTCATTGCAACTTTATGTTTATGGTATAATTGATCGGGAACCTGTGGCAGTCGCCCAGCTTAAAAAGTAAGATAATAATCAATTCGGTTCACTGTACCTAAATTAGCATTCCTTACAAAAAAAACTTTCTAAGCCGATATAGCGAGGGATACGAGTTTCAAAAATGCTCGTACCACTAAGTTTCCCGGAAAACCTTACCTATGCAGTCAACGCATTTGATTTCTGTGCCACTTCGTACCTTGTCACAGTGAAAATTAAATTTGAAACCACTATAGAGATCTCATATTAATTTAATGTTACTGTGACAAGGTAGGAATTGGCCCAGAAATCAAATTGGTTGATAGTACAAGTCGAGCTAACTGAATGCTGTGTGTCACTTGTGGACTCAATTGTTATACTTAATAATAAAATTGAGTCCAAACACTCAGCACCACAGTTAACTATTGTTTTTTTGCAACGAGATACGTTCTCCTACTCGTATACTCTGTTTTTTTGAAGTGAAAACTTCTTTAGCGGCGCTGAGCACTTTTTCATCTTTAAAGTAGGATAGTACTTGGAGATACCTGTCTAATTCCAGCTAAGTCTAACAATGACTCGGGGGTGGAAGGTCAGATGGCAGCCTTTCGTTTAAAATTGCGCCTACGCCAAATCTTGGGATAAGGTGCCAAATCGGACCCCGGACCCCTTTAGGAAGCAACCGGGAAACCGGAGATGATTCATGACAAGGGCGGGTTGCACCGTCATACGATTACAAACCGATGAACGTTAAATATTGCGCCGACATCCCATAGAAAATTGACATTCCATACAATCAGATTTTAATGAACACAGCGTACAAAATGCAAACAATTTGGTGTGACCCATCCTAATTAAAAACCTTTACAATTTCAGCGACATAACCGACAGCGTGTTAGTTGGGGTCGACGTCACGAGCACAATATCTCTGGAAGATTATCTAGAAGGCCGCGAGATAGGCGACGCAGGACGTGATACAGCACTATTAGTAACCACAATAGTCCTGAGTGTCCTGCTCTTCATACTAATTGTGGCCATTACCGTATGGTTCTTCCTCAGATGGTAAGAGTACCGTTGCTATCATATCTTTGCTATTATCATCATAACTATTAAATCACGTATTCATGCTTGTTCACAGGAGAAAAGCACGAAACTACGAACAGTTTAGCGACGCTAACAGTATAGCTTCTCGCAATGAACCACTAGACACACCCCCAAAACTAGACACTCTGACCAAACCAAGACTCAATATAGATGAGTTAAAGAGAAGTGAGAGAAGACTTCAAGAGATGCTTGACGCCCCGATAGAAGAGAAATCTGCGAAAGCGCAAACGTCGCAAGTGGACCCCGAGGAAGCATTCGATACAATAATAAACATAGCACCAACCGACACTACATTGCCTATAGTTATACAATCTATAGACAAGCTGAAGGACGACGCTAATTCGGCCGATGAAGACGAATTCGGCGAAAGAACAAACAAGAGTCGACGAAAATCGGTCGTTACTTTTAACGAGAATGTGGAAAAAATAATTCACGTGGAAGACATTCCAGACGATAACTCATCGGACGTAGAAGTATTTAGGTTTTAAGACGCACGTACATTAAGAAAGTGCAGGAAGCAATATGTAAATAATGTAATTAAAGAACTCCATATATATTTTTACTACGTATGAATAACATGATTAAAATGTTCTTTATTTTTATTTCTCAAATGAATTCATTAGTATTCACATCCTCCTGTTGAGAGCCACGCGTGAGCAAGTCGCGAGCCAACGACCTCGCAACGACTTACAGATGTTATCATTTTTATTAAATCCGACTAAATACTATAATTTTTGTCGAATGACTACTTTATTAAATCAATATTTGATTAAGTGAACTCAGAAATCATAATATTATGCTTTTTAGTTTAAATAAATGAGATGTCGTCCCACTAAAATTAATGACGCGAAAATTGACAAGAACGAATGGCTCTTTCGCTGAAAAAGTAAGTAATATATTATTCAACGCTGATATATAGTTCGGGTTTCAATACGACTTATTTAAATTTTGCCCAATACTCATACTCCAACATCTATCTCAAAACTACTTTAGTGTCATATTACCTAAAGAAAGAGTGCATAATCGAAATGGACATGACATGATACACTGTACGAATAATCCTACTGCATTAAATCAAATTTAATGGGCAAGTACGGAGCTACAATATATCATAACTCTATTCCAACCGACGCGATGTCCTTAGAATTACGATAATAATGGGATATTTACCATGTATATTTGTGTTTTAGAGTTTCAGATATTTCGGCACTGTAATGTTGCAAGCGCCAATATCACGGATTAACTTATTTATTTATCGTATGGCAATTATTTCGAACCGTCAGATCTTCGAGAAGACAGTACGGTTGCCAGTTTTTGTTGCACTTTAAGCAACACCCAGGGGTCACGACGTGTAGGGTAGCGGTGGGTACTTTCTCTACGGATGTGGTGCAACTTCGACCCCCCCTAGATATTTTACCTCATCAATAGTGGTAGCCGTACAGGCCCAATTTCAATGAAAAACCGCAAATCGATGTACAGTTTAGCCGTTTGGCACACGCATACTAGAGGTCAAAACAAAATTTTTGACCGGCAGTTCCTAAAAAAATTTCCCTTAGGGGGGGGAGTGCCAAGACATTCTTTTTTTGTATGGAAAAAAAAATTTTTTTTTCAGAAACCTATCGTGTGTGGTATCATGTGAAAGGGCTTTTTGAGACGATTCTAAAAATATACCACATCATTACATTTCAGCTATATTTTTTTAATAAAATCAAAAATAATTTTCGAAACATACCAAGTTTGAGGTCCTCCAGACACGATATGGCTGATTTTTATTTTGTTCAGTATACCAAAAATGATACGTTATATCCTCATATCTAACCTCAAAAAAGCAATTTTGAAATGATTTTCATTAAGTTTTTTTTTTAATTTTTCAGTATTACTAAGTGACACGGTTCTACTGCAATACCTATTTTACGTGATTTATGGAACTTTAGTGCAGATACGGTACAGATGTGGTATATTTTTAGAATCGCCTCAAAAAGCCCTTTCATATGATACTACACACGATAGGTTTCCGCAATTTTTTTTATTCCATACAAAAATAAAAAGTATGTCTCGGCACTCCCCCCCTAAGGGAATTTTTTTTAGGAACTGCGGCTAAAAATTTTTGTTGACATTTTATGATAAATATGTACCGTATCTGCACTAAAGTTCCATAACTCACGTAAAATAGGTATTGAAGTAGAACCGTGTCACTAAGTAATATTGAAAAATTAAAAAAAAAAATACTTAATGAAAATCATTTCAAAATTGCTTTTTTGAGGTTAGATATGAGGATACAACGTATCATTTTTGGTATATTGAACAAAATAAAAATTAGCCATATCGTGTCTGGAGGACTTCAAACTTGGTATGTTTCGAAAATTATTTTTGATTTAATTAAAAAAAAATGGCTGAAATGTAATGATGTGGTATATTTTTAGAATCGCCTCAAAAAGCCCTTTCAAACGATACCACACATGATAGGATTCTAAAAAATTTTTTTTTTTCCATACAAAAAAAATAATGTTTCGGCACTCCCCTCCCTAAGGGAATTTTTTTTAGGAACTGCGGGTCAAAAATTTTGTTTTGACCTCTAGTATGCGTGTACCAAACGGCTAAACTGTACATCGATTTGCGGTTTTTTTAATCGTACGGCGTACACTACAACTGCACACACATATTTATCGAGATTTGTCTAAAAAAAGCCATCCCCGAAGAGTGTTGCATGAGTTGTGTCCCGTTTTGTCGTGAGCGAAAAACACAAGCGCGTCTCTTTCACGGGAGTCGTAGTCGAGGAAACCATTATATCCCCTTAAAGTTTTATCCAATAGAATAAGAGCATGTGCCAGTATCATACTACCCATACTGCATGACCCGTTTAGGGCAGGCCTTTAGGCTTTCGTCACGTATCAATGTCCCCTAGGGAAATATCGCGCTTTTTCAATGCTTTTTAAATTCACACCACTCTATCCGATGTCACCAAACCCAGGGTGAAGACTTTTTTTTACTTTATGTGTGTGCAAAATATGATTTCTAACCATATTTATACATTACTACGTGAAAACTAGGGGAGTAGGGGGCACTATGGCTGGTCACAATGGGAGGAGGGGGTTCAAAAATAGTTTAAAATGGGTCAAGAAGTATCGGTAAGTTCCGGTACTTGTACGGTCGATCAATTTGATTTCTGGGCCACTTCGGACGTTGTTACAGTGAAAATCTATATGAAAGCTGCTAGAGATCTCATATTAAATGCTTTTGGCATTAAGTTCGCCTTTTGTACTATAAGGTTTTCTTTTGTGCATCATCATCATCCTCCTAGCGTTATCCCAGTACAGTTGCATCCTGAAGGATGCCTGGGGTCCGCTACCTAATCCCAAGATTTGGCGTAGGCACTAGTTTTTACGAAAGCGACTGCCATCTGACCTTCCAACCCCAAGGGGAAACTAGACCTTATTGGGATTAGGCTTTGTCAAGTGAGTGGGCAACTTGACTGTTAGAAGTTCTCAAACCGCCCGAAGGCCTCCACCTCGGCTTAACGACTGCTGCCATAGACAGCAACCGGGATCAACAAAGGTTTTCTTTTGTGCAATAAAGATTAAATAAATAAGAAATTAATGTCCCTGTGACAAGGTCCGAAGTGGCCCTGAAATCAAAATGGTAAGAAAAAGAAATAACAGTAAAACTACACATAAAATATTTATAACATGAATTCGAAAACACTAGGTACTGGTATAGATAACAATAAACATATACCCAATCAACAGAGTGTTTTGACATTCTCGTTGCATTCTCTAGTGTTATCCCTAGAGCCGCAACGAGTGTGTACAGTCGACACCATAAATACATTTACACTTTTGCACCTTATTACTATGGAATAAGTTGCAAAACTGTAAATATATCTACGGCGTCGACTGTACTTGCACATATGATATATTTGATTTCGTTACTTACACTTCGAAATATAACCCTGAACCTTCTTCATTTCGTTTCATATTTATATAAACAATAACCTTTTTGATCACATTGTTGTAATTCTTCAAAGTCGTTTTGCGGCATAAGCAATGATCAAAAAGGAAAAATAACTGTAAAAATGTTTACGACTTTGTAAGTTTGTAAGTTACGGGTTGTTACTCTGATTTGATTTCAATAATTTTATCGGTATATGGAATGGACCTTTAAGCTTAAGCCACACAGAGAGCGGGCGGGCGGCAGCGGCGCGGGCGCGGGCGGCGGCGGCGCGGGCGCGGGCGGCGGCGGCGCGGGCGGCGGCGGCGCGGGCGGCGGCGGCGCGGGCGGCGGCGGCGCGGGCGGCGGCGGCGCGGGCGGCGGCGGCGCGGGCGGCGGCGGCGCGGGCGGCGGCGGCGCGGGCGCGGGCGGCAGCGGCGCGGGAGCCGCCTTTGGCGGCAGCCGCCACCGCCAAAAGCAGCTCCCGCGCCGCCGCCGCCCGCGCCCGCGCCGCCACCGCCCGCCCGCTCTCTGTGTGGCTTAAGCTTTAGGGCCTACGCTAGCTTACGCGGATTACCCGCAACGGACGCCCGCCTCAAAGAAATTGTATAGACACCGCTAACTGGCGCGGGCGCGTGCGACGGACGTTAATCCGCGCGGCGGGCGGCGGGTGTCCGCTCCGTGCGCACGCGGCGGGCACACGCTCGCGGACTTGTTTCTTCAATTCAGCGCTAAGTTAGGCGTGCGCCCGTCGCGGACTCGCTGGCCCGCGGCGGGTGTCCGGAGCGGGACCCGCGAGCGTGCGCACGCGGCGGGCGTCCGCGTAAGCTAGCGTAGGCCCTTAGAATGTACAAACAAAGGCAATAGAGATCCCAGGACAATGTGATATGAAGGGAAAGTACAGTCAGCGTCATATAGTATGTAGCAGCCACAATGGGCAAATAGTTCGGTACACCATATATTTTGTATTTGGCCACTTTGACTGCCACATACTATATGACGCTGACTGTACCTTTAATATTAAAGATTGCTAATATCATAACTTCAATACTATTAAAGAACTAACTTCATGACGCGTCCGTAGGACATCCATTTTATCCCGCAGCTCCGCCTTCATGCCATAATGGCAGCTAGTATATAGAATACTATATAATATAGTATTAGATAACGGTAAAGCCACCCGGCATGGCATTATATCAAGATTAAATAGAACTTATCGCAATTTTTGCCAGCTCCGTTTCAATAAATTTCGAGGGGACATTTGACCACGCCCGCTATCTCGCAAAATATGTTAGGCACCATATGACTGGACGAGCACAGTTACCTTTCGGACGATATTTTTAATGGTCATTTAAATTGCTATTCCAGTCACAGTCGTCCGATAACATCTCAAACATGTTCGAATTTGGCAATTATGTCGAATTTTTTAGGAGTCCACTTGTTAAGATTAAATACACAGACACATTTTTATAGATACATACGTTAGTAGTCGTCTAATCACTTTGCCCTTGACCGTAAATTCCTCGTTAATTAAATGCCTGGTAAGGATAAAACTAGACATTTAAAACCTAAATGGTTATTTTCTGCGAGCAACCTTGGGCCTTAGGGGCGAGGTCACAAGTTCACAACCCTGCGTTGCGGCGTTCGCACCGTAGTAATCTTCGTACAATCTAGAACGTCGTTTTTGCGATGCAACGTTGCATCGCTGGGTTTTGCCTCGCCCGAAGACATAGACTAAGAGAATAATCACTGACGTTTTAAGAGACGGGACTCTCATACTACAAAATGAACGCGAATCGACAGCAATTGCCATGAAAATCCAATACTGCCGTCATTATCCGCCTCAAATATTCCATACTATCCTCGGATATCAATTTTTTGTACTGAGTTGCGCGTAGAGGTGGGTGATAAATAACTTCACGATGAAAAAATCACGGTGATCCGCCGTTAAAAAGTAACAGTGTGACTTGTCACGAAGTAACAACGTTACAAAATAACGTTGTTACTTAGCGACGATATCACTGGAACAGTGTGTAAGCGACGCGTCGCGTCGTGCCTCGTGACCGCTGTTACTAACTGTGACTGTGACTGCGGTGCGCTGTCACAGAGTAACATCAGTTGTTACAAAAATATCAGTAACTGCCGGGAACGATCGACACGCAAATGTCGTGACACGAAATAACCGAAGTGACAAAGTCACGGTGATTTTTCAATGTGATTCTTTTGGAACGGGAATAACAATAACGGTGATCGAAAAGTAACGCTTTTCCCCATGTCTAGTTGCGCGAGCTATGGTAGTCAACGCATTGGACTACCATCTACGTCATATGCGATATCATGCACATTTATAGTTTGTACAAAAAAACTCTAAGGTCAAATTCTGTCAAACGAACGCAAGCAACACTCGACTTAAAGCACTGACTGTTAGGTAGATTTTTGCATGCGTTAATTTGACAGCAAAGTTGTGTGCGAACTTTACGCGTGTGGATGGACTCGGCCTTACAGGTTTTACTACTCGTCCTCTCCCAGCGAAAAACAAAACAAAACATTATTTTGTTACCCGGCCGGGGATCCCAGTCACCGGTAGCGGACGGCTGGCGCAGGGGTGGGCAAGGCATTCTCCATACAAACTCTGTGCACGTTTAATAAAACGTGCACAGAGTTTGCGAATACATAGGTTTTAGCACTAACGAATATAATCTTTTTTGGTTGTGAATATTAGATATGCGAAGAAAGTGATGTGGAAATTTTCAAATATATCAAAAATTAAAAATTAAAAAAAAAACAATAAAAAAAATCTGGAAATAGCTATCAGAAAACTAAGTATACTGACCAAAAATCACAACTTAAATGCAAACGAAGCAAAATCCTGCACAGTTTGTATGGAGAAAGCTTGCCCTACCCGTCCTCTTAAGTATGAGATTGACATATGCTCTTATTCAATTGAATTGAATATTCCACTCCTATTTAACACTAATGTAACAGAGTTTTTATTACATACTACACTGTCCAAAAGTCGTATTTTTGTAATATAAACTCTACTAGCTGTTGCCCGCGACTTTGTCAGCGTGGAACACCATCCCCATAGAGTTTAATTAGTACCTACTATTTTTTTGTATCATTTAATTGCTATTTTTTTATATCAGGCGCTTACCTAGTCATCGCTCTTCCTTCCAAACTTCCACCCCCTAAAGGTATGATTCCTGGGATAAAAAGTATTATATGTCCTTTTCCGAGACTCATACTATCTCCATACCAAATTTCATCTAAATTATAACATATTCGGTTTTTATATAAGTTAACACAAAATACGTAGGTAAACATTATGCGGCGTCTAATTTAATTAAATACTTTCATCATTTAATAAGATTTAACGAAGCAGTTAAAAAACACCTGCCTTGAGAATTTCTTTCAACAAATTACCTAAATGAGGATTAGGGATCCAATTTCCGACCACCGCATTTTTATTTAGGTATTTTATCCGACAATCCGAGTAAAACCCTTAAGTAGGTAGGGACCCCTCTTGAATTTATTTGTAACGTGTTTAAACAAAGATTAGGAGCGTTCGTGGCCCAGCGGCGCCCGCGTGCCGCGTGCGGTATGCGAGGTTAAGCAATGTCGGCCCAGGTCAATTCATGAGTGGGTGACCGCTTTGAGTGGTTACTGACTGATAGGACTTCTAACAGTCAAGTTGCCCACTCACTTGACAAGCCTAATCCCAATAAGATGCAGTTTCCCCTCGGGTTGGAAGGTCAGATGGCAGACGCTACCGTAAAAACTAGTGCCTACGCCAAATCTTAGGATTAGGTAGCGGACCCCAGGTATTCTTCATGATGCAACTGTACTGGGATAACGTTAGGACGATGAATGAATGTGTTCGAACATTACAAAATTATTTAAAAATTGTAACAAATAAAAACAAATGCCTATTCGAAAAGTCTACAATTAGGATGCAAGAGTGGCTTTATAGTACATTACTTAACAAGGGCGGTAAAACAAAGAATGTCTCAGATCGAGCCGAAGGCAAGGGCGATAAATATGCTATCTGAGGCTTTCTTTATTACCGCCCGTCATAAGTACAAAATTTTATGTCACCCACTGGCCAGGAAGTGGGATTTCCCGCGCGCGGAGCGTGCGGTAATTGCCGCTTTATGGCCAGGTGTGACATAAATTAAGTTATTCACCTATACGAATTTATATTTATGTACGCTTTTGAAATAAGTATTACATTATGTTGCATTTATTCTACACAACTCACAAGAGAAATCTAAGGGCCTTATTTAAACCTCTTTTTTCAAATATTTGAATGGCAAGATATAATGATACTACTCCTGAAACATGAAATACCTAGACTATAACTTTAGTTATAATAAATAGCACCAGAACCCGCGTACCTAGTCGCATCTAAATAAAATCTCTATAACAAAAGCCACTTGCAACAAACACCAAGCAGTTGTTATTAAACAATGGTAAAAACATATAGTATACAATAGAAACGGAAAAATAAACAGATTTGAATAGTGATATGTATTCAAATGCCAAAACTATTCAGGTTATTCCAAAAAGCAGTCACTTTTGTAACATTAATCTACACAAGAATAAAGTTGAAAACTTACGAAAACCGAAACTCGAACGCGACCGCTTTATTCGAGGAGTAAAATGCGATGGCCCGAATAACCATATTGAAAAAGCGAATATTGACTGAAAAGTAGGAAAATACTAGTAAACTAAGGGAAGGGACTAGTGGGAATCTACCCACACGGAAAATTTACGAGACAAAAGGAATTTATTATTATTTAATGTAACCAATATTGTGTTTCTTATACATTACTTATTAAGGGCGGTAAAACAAATAATGTCTCAGATTGCAGGTATTTGACGCCCAAGCAGAATGCCAGGGCGATAAATATACGATCTGAGGATTTCTTGATTACCGCCCGTGGTAAGTGCAAATTTTTTTGTCACCCCTCTGGCCAGGAAGTGGGATTTTCCGCGCGGTAATTGTCAATAAACTTTATGGCCAGGGTGTAACATAAAATAAAATTATTTTGAGATTTATTAGGTACATCTTCATTATTTTGATTGAGTTTTCCTTGTTCAAAATATTGATTGTTAGGGTATTGTCCATGGAATTACCAGAGATGCGATTTATTTGAAATACTTCTATTTAAAATGCAAATACAAAATGCAAAATACCTATTTTGTATTTTGCATTTAAATGCCTTTTAGTAAAAAGCATTTTGTATTTTATTTGAAATACCTTTCGAGATGTATTTTGCATTTTTAATATTAATTTCAAAATGCAAAATACTTTGTGATTAAGTTTAGCCAACATTACCAGTCAAACAAAATGAAATGAACGAATGACGCTTGTATTGCCGAATTTGACCGATAAAGGCGCCTGCTAGCCATGCGTGCCCTTTTTTTTTCTTCTGTGGTCAGAGTGACCTATTGACATTCTCCATTGTTATTAATAAAAGAAAAGTGTAATAATAATAAAATAAGAACTAGATGCACAATCAACCGAAATAAATGGCCACACAATTCACAAAATGGAGCCATTGCTATCTTTTCGGTAGTCTAGTTTTTTTTACATTATTTTAAGTGAGTATTATTATTATTAATAACATAACAGAATTTATTGATACGCGTACTGATACATATCACCAAAATGTCATGCATAAGGTGCCATTTGGCTCGGCATTGTATCTCTATTCTATTTCTCATGATAAATATCTAAAATAAATAAAAATATCATTCGATTTGGTCAAAAGGTATTTTATTTTGAAAAAGTATTTTGAAAATACCTATTTTGCATTTAGCATTTGAAATACAAAACGCAAAACTATTTTGTATTTTGCATTTGAAATAGTAAATCTGAAAAGTATTTTGCATTTTGTGTTTAAATGCTTTTTTAAAACCATTTTGTACATCTCTGGGAATTACACGTCTTTAAGGCATTTTAGTTATAAGACATTCTGTTGGAACTATAGGTAAGTGTTAATACTGTTAATAGAGTCAATAGACTAACTGCGTTTGTGTGCAAATCGAAAATATAGCAGAATTTACGTGTGCGTATATATATATGGCATGGTACAGTCAACGGCAAAGTCATCATCAAGTCATTTTAGTACTTTGTCGCAATGTAACAATATTGCGATAGGGTAAAACTTTTGTACATAGTTAAGGACTTAATCAAGCCTTCATTTTAATTTTTACTATTTCGTTACCAGTTACCCGTACAATTTATATGGGTAATTGTCGTCAACTGTCCTTTACTTATAATATTGTTGAATGTACAGAAATCTAGGTAAACCTTACATATTGTGATGAATCTGATGGCATCTCCGCCTACATGTTGCTATGACAAAACAGTACTTAGACTTATTAGCATTTATGACTAATATGATATCACACAATGTATCCTGGTCGTTGTTAACTCAGCAAACACGGTAATTATCGTGAGTGGTTATTGCTGTGGCAAATCTAAATAAATTCCTATCCGTCCGTGTTGGCTTGCGTCCGTCTTCTAAAGCCGCATTTACATATAGTGTAAGAAAACTGAATTTCTACTGATAGTAAAATCAGCAACTTTTTGTGTAGCAAATAAATCTTTGAATCTTTGTAACGTGATACCGTTAAAAATGCTCGTCGAATGTTAGGAAGTTTAATAGGGAAATACGACTGATCAAACTGGGCCTTAACAGTGTACATATTAAAACACTTAATTTGTGTCACACCTAGCCTTAAGGTGGCAATTAACGCACGCTACGTGCGTAAAATGCCACTTCCTGGCCAGGCGGAGACATATTTTGTACTTACCACGGTAATAAAGAAAGCCTCAGATCACATATTTATCGCCCTTGTCTTCGGCTCGGACGTCAAATACCTGCGATCAGAGAAATTCTTTGTTTTACCGCCCTAGTTTAGGTAGGTAATGTACATATTATTAAATCGTGAAAGTTTCAATGGTCTTCTTAGTATACCTACGTACACTGTTTTGTTCTTAAACAGAATACTCATATTTCTAGCTGCCACAGCTTGATGAATAACCTCTTACCATCAACAATTACAGAAAATTATTAATAACCTTTTAAAATTGTAGAATTGTTTTTCCTCGCAAATGTGTTAAAAACGTCTTAACTATAATATACGTGAAATACTTGATCCTTACACTTTCGGCTCTCTTATATGAGCAATGTCGCCTCTAGTGTAATGATCAAAGTACCTCACTTGTATCATAATGTAGGTACTATTATGGTATACATTTATTTGTTTCCAGTGTGGCTCAGCCGGCTTTTCTTTCCTCTGCGCACAGCGTGCTACCGCTAATCGGTAAAATTATTTTTCCGTCACTTCGTGATTTTGATGTAGCATGTCTGTCTCGCGCCAGAGACGCCTGAGAGCCGCATGTCCGGACAGGCCGGAATCCAAAATACTCTGGGATGAACCTTCAACATAAAAAAAGTTTAAAGGTACTGGTACACAGCCCATCCCAACTATCATCACTTATTAAATAAGAGGAAATAAAAAAGAGTGCCATGTTTTGTCTCTATCACCGATCGAGCATGTTTTCATGGTCGGGCCGGTTATAGGCACACTTCCATAATCTAACCATTGGACATGCAAACCGGTGAAATTGCGTACCTACTCTCATAATATAAATTTTATATGAGTATTCGTCGCTTAGTACCCATAGTACAAGCTTTACTTAGTTTGGGACTAGGTTGTTTTGTGTAAAATTGTCCACAAATATATATATATATATATATTTTTTTTTATTATTCTTTCTCTTACCCCCTGTCGCTCGGTGGCGCATCTATAACTACTTGTATATACTATATCTATGCTAAAGCGGCAGGGTACTAAGGTTTTAAGCCTCTTGTCAGGCCGACTGTACCCACACTTTTATTTCCGAATATTTCCCGATCCCCTTTACGACGCCCTGGAGTAAGCGCAAGAAAGTTATTTATAGCTCAGGAAGTGTTTACTTTTCAACCTATAAATAGGTACGACTTTACCGCTGCTTCGTGACACAAATGCAAACTCACGTTAGGTACAATTTTAATTAGGGATTTCAAGCATCTCTTTACAGAATAAGTAAGTAATGACAGGTTTCTCTTGCCGCTTCGGCTAACTACAGCTCTGGCACACCTTTTGATTTAAGAGCCCACATATGCACTTTTGCCAATGTTTATCGACCTAGATCTCAACATTTATAGTGATTAAATATCTGTCCTTTCAGTATATTAATCTTGAACTATTTTTCTCAGGTCTGTTAAAAGTGAAAACACGATTTGCAAAACTTTTCTAATACTTTTATTTTTGAAACAACCCTTTTTTTCGATGTATTTGGTTGGATCTTTAAAACCCTCCCATCTTTAACAATGATTTTTGGTTTAATAGTTGTAAAATGATAAGTTCTCAAACCTGATAAAAGAGATTAGGTATCCTTATAAATGTAAGTACACGTTTAGAATAAACATCAATATTTACGAAAAACACGCGCTGAGCTTCCGTAGAGCGCGGGATGGTTAATTGAAAACTCACGCGTGTTAGAGCGGGACTTTTGCAATGCCATCTACGCCCTCTTAATAAACCCTTCTCTATTAATTATTCTGGGCTAATGATATACGTACATATGCCTACTGGACAATGACAAAGGGATGAAACCTGCAAACAAATATAAACCACTACCCTAGGTGTTTCTCCTGTCTAAGTGGCATCATTAATTATGGACGAAACAGTTCCCAAGCATGCGCTACGTATGTTGAGAGTCTTGAGAGAAAGAGGGACGCGCATTTGTATCCAACTCTAATATTTCGCAAGTAAATGAACAACTTTCTAATTACATAAGTGTTATTTACATGTTATGTTGAAACCCATAAGTAAGTTTAAAGTCCCGTACTAGCTGGCACTGTATCACAGTGAGTCAGGATTCACCGTCCCTAAGAATACAAGCTATCACTCAAGAATACAATGTATTTAATTGACAACATTTCGTAAAACCTAAATAAAATTAAGAGATCAGAAAAACGAAATGTTGTCAATTACATTGTATTCATACGTATTGCTACATAATAGAAACTTAATCTAAGTAGGTACAAAAATAAGAAGAGTAAAAAAAACGAATGTCAGATTTTTTATGTCTACGTACGCACTGAGCGACTAGCCGCATTGACAAGGGCTGGCAAAAATAACGAATGAACCCGCAAGTTTTATACGCACTGTGATGCGACTTTGAGTGCGTATAAAACCTGTGGTTTCATACTTATTTTTACGTACGCTCAATTCGTACGTAGCCTTACACGTGACTTTAATCTTAAATTCATTGAATATTATAGCATAACACCAATTCAATGCGACTGAAGTATTTTTAACACTGTAATATCGGAACACTGCTAATTGAATTGACACGATATTGCCGAGGCCGCGCCGAAACCGTAAATAAATACGATACCAGCAGTTCCGTTTTGGAATTACATAATTGGGGGAAGTCCATACATAAAATATGTATCTAATTGGGATACTTTAAACGGCATTAGTTTATTTTGCATTTAGTGTCTATTGTGTGGCTATTATTTCAAGTCTAGGCTAGGTGTAGTGATGTCATTCATATATTGTTTTGTAATATATCTTGCACATTGCACAATATATCGTCGGGTGACAAAAGAAACTCACTAGCAATACTGTGAAACATTAAGTACTCTTGGAAAGTTCGTATCTCATTACCTACTGAAACGATACCGAGATACGAGCGTAATGTCAGTTTTGTTTTGATTATCAACCGACGAATCTAACGATAATGGTACCCACCATTGATCACCGTGGGTACTTTGGGGGATTGTACAGTACCTAGCATTTTCAACTTTTCCATGACGTGTCTATCTATCAGGATAATCCACCAATTGGGTATTTCTCACATGTTAACATGGTTAAAATAACACAACAAATTTTAAGTTATGAAATTATAACAAAATGTTTAAAAGATAAATGCTTAAACAACATCGAAATTTTATGTTTTTTCCTTGTCGGCCAAAAGTCAAATAAAATGGACCTATAGAATCCTTGTTAAAATAAATAATAGATTGTATGTAAACTACAAAAAAATGTTTCACGTATAAAACAACAATATTTATTTATATGTACTTACTTGACGACCGCTTTAGCTTAGTTGGTAGTGACCCTGCCTACGAAGCTGGAGGTCCCGGATTCGTATCCCGGCCGGGGCATTATTTGTGTGATGAGCACGAATATTTGTTCTTGGGTCTTGGATGTTTTCTATGTATTTAAGTATCTATTTATCTATATAAGTATGTATATCTTCGCTGAAAAAAAATCATTTATTTCGAGTATCTTTGACTCATAATATTATAAATAACACTACACTTTAAGAAGTTATAAGGCATACAATTTATAAAAATTAAAATGAAATGAAATTAATATTTAAATAAATCTAAAATACGTAAAAATTGAATAAAATTGAAATTATATAATTAAAATGAAATTAAAAATTAAAATTAAACCACAATTGTCATAAATAAAAAATAAAAAATAAAATTAAAATTCAAATTCCACAAATATATATTATCTATACCTTTTACCAATCATAGAACGGTAGCGATTGGCCTGTGCATATCACCACAGTGCCGTAAATATGCACAGTCCACCCTACCTGATAACATCTGCAGGATGTTGTTGGTACCCATAGTACAAGCTTTGCTTAGTTTGGGACTAGGTTGATTTGTGTAAGATTGTCCACAAATATTTATTATTATTTATTTATTATTTACTTATATTGTTAACTTCGGGACCCTACAGCTACTAATCACTTCTGTCATCATGACATAAGATTGAAAGTGCCATGTATTGGATCTTGACCCAATACATGGCACTTGCAATCCTATGTGATGATGACAGAGGTGAGCGTCGAGCACAGGGACACGTTTACCTTAGCTACCTTCGCCATTTTAATGTGGCAAGTACACAATCTTATTGTATTTACCATAGATACAAAAACGTGCATATAAATACAAATAGGTACCTACACTTTTTTTCATTTGTTTAATACAGTGATTTTCAAAGTGGTCCATGTGGACCCCCAGGGGTCCATGAGAGACTCCGTGGGGGTCCACGTTGGCGTTAGGAATAAATGGAACGTGGTAGAAATGTAGCAGAAGGGGGTCCACCGAAACCAGCAAAATTTTGAAAAGGGTCCACAAGAAAAAAAGTTTGGGAACCTCTGGTTTAATATGTAGAATCATTCGCGAGAATCTCGACGCTCGTTTAATAACTGACATGCAGAACATGTACTTATCGGTTAATCTATCCTTCCTAGACACAAAATCACCGCAAAAAGACATGATTTGGGAAACTGTAAGGATAGATGTATTGTTATTATAAATAAAATAAAATAAAATGATTATATCAGCATACCACTGAAAACGTAGTATACCCTAAGGCCTTATTTACACTCGTACGAGACTCGCATGCGATTTTCACTACATTGCGCGGTTTGATAGATCGATTGAATTATTTATAACTTGGTAGCCCGCAATGTAATGAAACTCGCATACGAGTCTGGTACGTGTGTAAATAAGGCATAAATCATAAATTCTTTCTTATAAATAAAAAATAAAAATAAATAAATATTTTGTGGACAATCTTACACATATCAACCTAGTCCCAAACTAAGCAAAGCTTGTACTATGGGTAATAAGCGACGATATACATACTTATATAGATAAATAAATACTTAAATACATAGAAGACATCCAAGACCCAAGAACAAATATTTGTGCTCATCACACAAATAAATGCCCCGGCCGGGATTCGAACCCGGGACCTCCAGCTTCGTAGGCAGGGTCACTACCAACTAAGCTAAAGCGGTCGTCAAACACGTAGTAAGCTTACGGACTATGTATTTCTATAGATGTAAAGTATGATTCGTTATGATAATCCAAATATCCATACATGCAAACCCCAAACATTTCCGTCATTAAATGTATTAAAAAGCTCTACCTTATGCAACCAAAGAATACATAAGATCAAGGAAGAAAAAACAAACGTAAATATTTCTGAAGCCATACAAATTATTATTCTACGTTGCGCTCAAAATACCGCGAGTTAGGATTCCAGAGATCGCGGTTTTGTAATTTAATACGAAGCTGGAGCCGTAAATAATACGGCTTACTTAAGAGGCCTTATAAAATTTAAAATGATTTTTGCTTATTTTATGTCAAATATATTGATATTTCGAATACCTATAAATAAATAAAGATATTTAGATACTTTATATAAAAGTTAAGACAGTAACAGTAAGTATTTGTTCTGTTTTTAAAGATCCGTACCCCAAGGGTCCAAACGGAACCCTATTGTTGTCACTCAAGCGTCTGTCCGCCCGTCCCATCCACCGTCTGTGATAAAAGAATTTTGTAATTTCCCGTTGACCTATGAACTTTAAATTTGGTGATATTGTTTATTACTTTTTTTACCAACAAATACATAAATGATAAATCAATTTTTCCTTGAAATTTCTCTTTTTTTTTTCTTATTAAAACCAACTTAGTTTTGCGGTTTGTTCGGTACCCTAAATGTGCAAAGTCCTACACGCACTTTGCCAGTTTTTTGTTTGTTTCATATGTTACTTTTATGAATAAATCATACACTTTTGTTTTTATTCCGTGTGGTAGAATTAAAGTGCAAAAAAACAATTTATAGCTTGATAATCGTCGATTTGGACTGATGTTTGTATCTTAATTAAAAATTCATAAATACATTTATTTACAATCCTGATCCTAATAATATTATAAACGTAAAAGTTTTTGCGGATGGATGTATGTATGGATGGATGTATGTAATCTCAAAAACTACTGGACTGATTTCAATGAAACTTTCCAGTAGCTTAGACATCGGAATAGGACATAGGCTATAATTTATTTCAAAATTCATCCCCTGAGGGGTTAAAAGGGGTTAAAAGTCATTTTGTACGGAGAACAAAATTATCTTTATGATAGAAACCTAAAACTTCTCCAATGTACAAAGCATTAAAATAGAAGAAAACAATTTTCAGCGGTTTTGAAAATTCGCCCTCTTAAGGGGTGAAAATGGGGTTGCAAGTTTTTATGGGTAGATAGATAGATAGAAACATTTATTTATTGCCACAGAAGACACTCAATATTACAAAAAAAAACAAAAGAAAAACATAGCGAGCGAAAAGGGTGTTTAAACATTCTATGGGCAACCTGAGTTTTTTAAAGTGAGTAAATTCATTCTTGGCGTGTAGACTCTCAGTTGAGTGAAAATCTCAGGAAAGGACAGTATATCCCGGAAATCATTCCTTAATAGTTTAAGAGCCGGTGACACTGAACCTAGTATGATAAGATTCCCAGATGGCGAAGATATATATAATTAGGTGCGTCATTAGTCGGGGAACACGAAACGGCGATGCTGCAATGCGAAAAACCTGGCGAAGCCATTGAAAATTAAAATTGAAAAATGATGAAAAATCCGGTTTCTAGTATGATAAGATTCCCAAGTTTCGTTTGTTCCTCGAAACAGGGGAGGGGTAGGACTATACGATAGTGCAGTGCTGCAAGCCCTCCTGGCTGGCCTTGTCAGTGGCAGCAGTATGATAAGCGACCACTTTTCTGAGGTATCTAGTATGATCGGATTCCTGAAAAAAACAGGGCTCATCTGAAAGATCAGCACTTTCTGTGTAAGAAAAACCACTGCTGCATTTTCCAAACAGTGGAGAAGGTGGTTGCTGCAGCGATTAAAGGAGCCGACAACACTGAACCTATTTCGATAGATTCCCAGATGATATATATATAATTAGTCGCGGCATTAATGGGGGTACACGAAATGGCGATGCTGCAAAGCAAATGAGCAGGCAAACCTATTAAAAATCAAATTTAAAAAAATAAAAAATAAACGGTTTCTAGTATGATAAGATTCCCAAGTTTCGTTTGTTCCTCGAAATAGGGGAGGGGTAGGACTATACGATAGTGCACTATCGTATAGTCCTACCCCTCCCCTGTTTCGAGGAACAAACGAAACTTGGGAATCTTATCATACTAGAAACCGGATTTTTCATCATTTTTCAATTTTAATTTTCAATGGCTTCGCCAGGTTTTTCGCATTGCAGCATCGCCGTTTCGTGTTCCCCGACTAATGACGCACCTAATTATATATATGCCATCTGGGAATCTTATCATACTAGGTTCAGTGTCACCGGCTCTTCTACTATAAAAGGGTGGAAGTTTGTATGGAAGAGAGATAACTAGGTAAGCGTCTGAAATAAAGGAATAGCAATAACGTTCTGACGCGATGACCGAATTCTACGCAGACGAAGTCGCGGGCAAAAGCTAGTCTATAATAAATTATAATAATAGACCGAAATATTCCACAGTAACGTTGAGAAAATGTCAAGATACGATACGTGTCAATAGAAGTAAATGTGTGTAAATAGACGAGCGTGTTTTACAGATAAGGTCCCTTAATAAAAATTTCCGAAGTATTTTAAAATGCTAAATAGGCAATGTAGGTGGACACACGTAGCTGTATTTTGTTGTCACATGTTTTGGGTCATTCACCCTCATGGTGACCCGGCATATTTGTTTCTTAAATAGGAATTAGGATATTAATTTATTCAACCACTAACGCCAGTGATCGAGTTTTAAGCCGTTAATGTCTCTAAGGCCACGTCAACGCACAGACGTAATATTTTATGGAAGTTTAAAGTGTCATAAAACGCGCGCCAAGTCGCGCAAGAACACGCCTGTGCCTATCTATGTACGTAAACGCGGCCTTGGTTACTACTAACCAGTTGGTTTTTATCAATTAAACGTCTAATCTAATACTATCACATTTATTTAATTATTAATTTAAGTTGCAATTCATGGCTTTAGTTAATATTTATTGCAAAGTAGTAAGTTACTGCCGATAGGTTTTGGCAACTCCGCGAAAGAATGCCCCGACGTAACAAATAGGGGCCGTACAACATAAAGATGTCAGACGCCACGATCAAATAGCCTAGCATGTACATTATTTATGTATTAAATACTATCTTCTGTTTTATATATTATATATATCAAGTTTTAATATATTATGTAATAGTGGTAGGAATAGGAAATATTTTCTGCGCCAATATATTTCTGTATTAAATTTCCGGGAACCCAAGCTGGTAAAGGAATTGCAAAGCCCTGATGTTTATATTGTTTAGTTATTTCATATGCCATATGCCACCCAATGCCATAGTGGGCTACAATCTAGATCGACCTGTGTAAAATTGGCGTCGATTTATTTTGCGAGTCACTGCCGACAACTCGATTATTATCTCGTATAAATTTTTTTTATAACTTACTCATAAAATCGTAAAAAGAATAGAACATCAATAGAGCTGTAGTGTTTGCACAGACAGAATAAACAATCTGTTTTGTAACGGTTGTCTCACATGGTCCCCATTCCAAACTCCGCATTACGTTGGTATTTGCAAGGATATGTCCTTTGGAGGTAAAACCGTTGTGTTTGCAGATGAGATAAAAGCTTTAGGAGTATCTTTTTACGACTTTTCGAAGTGAGATAATCCTCAAATAATAAAAATATTACAAATACGAAAGCTGTTCTGTCTGTCTCTGATGTCTCTATTTTTTCAAGCTTAAGTCGCTGAAGAAGAAAGGTAGGCAGATAAAATGAGACCCGCGGTAGTTTTGATCTCTGTGTAAAATGAGGGACGGAAGTTTCTATTAGGTATTAATAGCAGTTATTATTTTTTGATATTAACAGTAGAAACTTTCTTTTATGAAGATCATTGCTTAAAGAAAGTTTATTCCAAACATCCCTTGAGATTAACGAACCTAAGAGAACTTGACACTGCTTCAAAATGACTGATTCCAATTCAACGTTATGTTAAATAGGACCCCTGGAAGACTCGGAGTGTAACTCTACACCGTTATAATAAAAAGAGCGACAGAAGCCCATACATATATACTTGGGTGCATCATGTAAGTAGGTCAAGTTTATCATTGTATAAGCATATTTTTGGGAGAAAATGGCTGCCTGTCGAGTTAATCTTTCGGCGTCTCTTCTCGGCAGTGGCCTCTGTGAAACGCTAGTAGGGTTTGACTTGTAACAGCGCCATTGCGGCCTACTTACAGAATAAAGTTAATTTTATTCATTTTCATTCATTTTATTATTCATACAATCATACTCATACCATCTCATACTCATTTATTCATATAAAAAAATTACATGTCATTATTATTATTGAGAACATTGTTATAGACAGTTAAATTATGTCAATTCAAATTAAAGTAAAATATCAACAAAAGTAATGTCAAAAAATACAATCTCGATTCCTTAAAATACATATTTTTATATCCAATGTATTTTTAACACACTCGGTAAGGTAAACAAACGTCCCAACCCAATGTTTTGCACCTTATGCTCTGTTCACTATACCGGTACAATTTATGTAAACAAATCACATTACAGAATATTAAAGGGACATTTCCAGTTAATGTAAGATATACAACTACCCTAATATTTTGAAGTACTCAATCTCATCATCATATTGGGTTAAGAGGCCTTACAAGTTGTAAAATTTTTGGATCAAACATTTGGACAAAAGTATTGATAATACCAATACGGTGATTAAAAGATACGATGATCTTATTACAGCTTTAGATAGTAACATCGCCCTTTTTTGATTTTATTGTGTGTAGTAGAATTTAAGCGGAAAAAAACTGTTTTAGCTCGAAAATGGTCGATTTGGAGTGATGTTTGAATAAATATTTCTTAATGAAAACCCAAAAACTACATTTAAAATATATGTCAATAGGTCGCAACAGTCCTGTTCTAGATAGTAACATTGATAAAATGTCAAAATACTTGTTAATTAAACAGAAAATCGCCTAAATAGATGCGCCTTTTTTAACTAATTTATTTATTTATCGTATGGCATTTATTTCGAACCGTGAGATCTTCGAGAAGACAGTACGGTTGCCAGTTTTTGTTGCACTTTTAGAACCACCCAGGGGTCACGTGTAGGGTAGCGGTGGGTACTTTCCCTACGGACGTGGTGCAACTTCGACCCCCCTTTGTCAAGTGAGTGGGCAACTTGACTGTTAGAAGTTCTCAAGCCGCCCGAAGGCCTCCAACTTGGCTTAACGACTGCCGTCATAGACAGCAGCCGGGATCAACGGCTTAACGTGCCTTCCAAAGCACGGGAGCGCTCAGTTAGTAACCACTCAAAGCGGTCACCCATCCAAGTCCTGACCGCTGCCCACGTTGCTTAACTTTGTACAACGCTTGCGGCACGCAGGCGCCGCTGGGCCACGAGCGCTCCCTTTTAACTAATAAGGACCCTTAAGAGTAAGTATTTATATTTTATTATTCAATAATTATCCGCATATACATATTAATAGATAACGTCGTAATCAATAAAATCATCTGATATAAATGTCATCATAAAACAATTTCCATTAATATAATTTAAATACAGCTACTCTTCAAGTGCTGTGACTTTTGTATTTTTAACGTTATATAACGAATATAACGTTAAAAACTAAGGTTCAATAATAAAATACATGATAACAGTTTCAGCAACGCAACTGTAGAATGTAGCTTTAGGCGGGAGGTGAAGAAAGAACACTTTGATAACTTTCACATGTCGCAGAGAGTTGTTGCACTGTTGGCTGACGAGTGTATAATGAGGTAACTTTCTAAGGAGCGCGCTCTATTTATAGGCGCGCTTATCCGCCAATGAACGTGTAGCAACTCAAGGCGGCTATGCCGTTTATTTAACCAATCAGTAATTCGACAGATTTGTACATGATATAGTTATTCAAATAATATTATTGAGTTACAACAGTATTTCGAGGTATGGATGTGCCATTCCAACCTTTATGACGGTTATTGCCGTTTCCTGCCTAAGGTTTGTCTAAAACTGGTACTTGTATTTATATTGACTTTATTAACTATTCATTCGACTATCGAGTACTAATGCACCAGCTTCATAGAGGAACGTCACCTGTGTATGATACGGCGGAGGTAAGTAAACAAGGTAAGTATTTTACGATTTATTAGTTTACAATACGATTAACTTAGGTTAGATTGGGCTAGATTTACACATTTACGATATTTACAGCAACTTTATTACAGAAAAAGATTCTTATACTAAACACATTATTCAGCTTAACCTAATGAAATGTGAGCTAATCTCGACATTCCGCCCCACGTGTGCAAACACCATAAAAATAGGAGAGATTATATACATGATTAACTTAAGACTATGAGACGGGAGGCTGGACGGCGTATGAGGCCCGCTGCTGTGCGGACTTCGGTGACTCTGACTTTGCCGTCTGGGCCTGGGTATACACGGGTTATCTCGCCTCGCGGCCATGCGCCGCGTGGCATCGTACCGTCCACTATGAGTACCACATCTCCTATCTTGACGTTTTGGTGCGTGGGATCGTGACTGTTACGGGGTCGCAGCGTCTGCCGATATTCGTTGGTCCATCTAGACCAGAATCTGTCGGCCAGTGCCTGCGCCGTTTTCCATGATTTTTCGTCTATTTTGTTATCGCTGAATGTTCCGAAGGGTGACATCGCGTTCGACCGCCCTAATAGAAAGTGGTTAGGGGTCAGGGCTTCCTGTCTGTCGTCCAGTCGCACGGGAATTAGCGGCCTGGAGTTAACCACATGCTCGGCCTCTAGTAGCAGTGTATGCAGGACTTCGTCCGGTGGATGCCTCTCCTTGAGTGTGACGCGTAAAGCGGATTTGACCGCCCCAACTAGCCTCTCCCAGGCGCCTCCGGCCGATGGGTTGCCCGGGGGGATCTTTTTCCACACTATAAGTTTCGCTGTGACGAATTCTTTTATCTCGTTATCGGCGGCCTCTACTGCTTCGGCTATTTCTCTTTCAGCCCCATAGAAACAAGTTGCGTTGTCTGTGTAGAGTACAGTCGGCTGGCCGCGGCGGGCCATCATCCGTCGGAGCGAGAGTATCATCGATGACGCGGATAACGAGGGCACGAGTTCTAGGTGTACAGCACGAGTGGTAAGACAGGTGTAGAGTGCTACCCATCTCTTTTCATGTCTTCTTCCAACAGTCACTTGTACTGGTCCCATATAGTCGCAGGCCGTAGCTGTGAAGGCGGGTTGATTAGCTAGCTGCCTTTCTCTAGGTAGGTCGCCCAGGGGGATCTTAGTGGGTACCCCCCTGTACACGCGGCACCATTGACATTTGTTACTAAGGTACCGTACGGCCCCGCGCAGTCCTATTATGTGATATCTTTGATTGATCTCGTTCATGACAATAGCGTGATTTGCATGATTAAACATCGCGTGGTAGTGTGCAATGATTAATCTTGTCAGTGCTTCTTTAGCGTGTAGGACTGGCGTGCACTGGTCTCTGTCTAATCTTCCATCTAATTGCAGGATACCGTGTTTGCTGATCTTCACCGCTAGTTTGTTCAGTGACGATTTCTTCGGAGTACGCCGCCCAGCCTCGATTGTTACAATTTCATCCCTAAACGATTCCCTCTGACTTCGTTTAATTAACAAAAGTTCGGCGATTTTGAGCTTATCGTTTGTTACGAGTGGGTTTGACGCTTGACCGTGTGCGGCGGCCTTGAAAGCTTCCGCGGCGACTAGGACGCGGGCGGACGCGCGCAGCAGGCGGGAGTACTTCGAGAACCTACTCACATCTGGTAGGTATGGAAATTCGTCGCGTTTTACTACCACGTTCACTGGCTTAGCCGTGCGCTCCTCGCCCGTCGGCGCGAGGGGCGCATTGCTCTGTCTTTCTACTGGCCAGTGCTCGGGTTCCAATAGGATAAAATCGGGGCCGCGAAACCATCGGTGATCTGCGTTAAAATCGGCGGGAATATCGCGAGTCGCGTCGTCCGCGACGTTAGACGCGCTAGGGACCCACCTCCAGTCGCTCGGGGATGTGGTGTCCTCAATTTCCGATAACCGATGCGCTACGAAACATTTAAAAGTTCGCGGGTCCGACCTTATCCACGCGAGTACCGTTTTAGAGTCCGTCCAATAAAACGATTTTTCTATTGTATAGCTCGACTCTAATTTTACCGATTGCGTGAGGCGGCTCGCCATAGTAGCCGCCTGTAGTTCGAGCCGCGGGATACTGACGTTCTTCAGCGGACACACGCGTGCCTTTGCCGCGACTAACGTGGAACACCGTTTGCCTGTATCGTCTGTTCCTACCATGTACACGGCGCAGGCATACGCGTTCTCGCTCGCATCCGAGAAGGTATGTGTTACGACTGCTCTACCCCGCGCGGGTACGTACCGTTGTACGTGTATATCATGCAAACTTCTCATACCGTTTACGAACGTTAACCATGCCGCGTGATCGTCGCGCGTGATCTGCGTGTCCCAGTCGATCCCGGTTCTCCATATCCTTTGAATCAATACTTTACCCGTCACGGTAATAGGAGATATTAGCCCGGTAGGATCGAAGAGACTCATCACGCCCGCGGTCACTTGGCGTTTCGTAGGCACTACGCTGCCGTCTAAAATATCGCTCGGCGTGTTTCTGAAATTCACGTTAAAGCCTAACGTATCCGCTCTATTATTCCACAGCAAGCCTAGCGTGCGCTCACATTCGTCGCGGCCTATCTCAGAAACATCGCTCTTTAGCACGTCTGTTACGCCGTGTAACACCTCCGGCGCGTTCGAGGCCCAGCCGCGCAGGGTAAATGAGGCTTTATCGAATACCTTCATCATATCGTTTACCAGCTGCGTCGTCTGTACCGGGTCGTCGAAACTAGCTATCAGATCGTCTACGTAAAAGTTTCGTAAGGTCGTATCGTATACTAGCGGATATTGCTCAGCGTAGCGCTCTGCGTTTTTATTTTTAACGTAAATCGCGGTCGTGGGTGAAGAGCTGGACCCGAAAATGAGACTTGTCATTCTGTATTCCTCTACGGGGCCCGACCGCCTCTCCCCCCTCCATAAAAAACGTAGGGCGTCGCGATCTTGCTCTATAATTTTAATCTGTAAAAACATCTCTTTTACGTCCGCTATTACGCCTATTTTGCCTTCTCTAAATCGAATCAGAACGCCGAATAGAGACTGCAGCAGGTCCGGTCCCGACAGAAGCGCGTCGTTCAAGCTTTTGCCGGCGGTTCGGCATTTTCCGTCGAAAACTAATCTTACTTTTTGTTTAGCTTTGTGGATCGTGTGGAAATGGGGCAAATAGAAGCCTCTGGACGGATGTATGGGCGCGTCTATTTTTTCCGCGTATCCCTTGTCTAGCAGATTTTGTATTTGCTTCGAGTATTCTGCCTTTATGGATTCATCTTTATCTAATTTACGCTCGAGCGTGTGAAGCCGCTTGAGCGCCTGGTCCCTATTATTCGGCAGAGACTCGTTGTCCGATTTCCACAATAATCCGGCCCTATACCTATCTTGACCGGGTATAGGTTCACACGTACGCTCTAGGATTTCGAGCGCGCGTCTGTCGGGGTCGGCCTTAGGGGTTTTAGGTTCCACGCCTAGAGATTCGATGCTAAAATGCTGTTTAATTAAGTCGTAAGCCTCTTGGTCGTTACGCAACGTTAAATGATTAATTAAACCGCTTGGCTTGCGTGGCCTATCTAGTTGCCCGTGTAAAACCCACCCCAATTTCGTTAGCGAGGCTACCGGCAAGCTGTTCCCATTGCTGATAAGCTGCCTCGTTACGATAAGGTGCCAGTTGTCTTGGCCGATTAAAACCGTAGGTACCGCGTTCTCGTAACATAACTCGTCCCGCACATCCTTCAGGTGCGGGCACTTATCTAGAACATCCCTAGATACGGTCTGCGGACTTAGGTTTAATCGGTCAATCGTATACGCTGACAACTTTCCTAAGTCGCGGGATAGCTGTCCCCTTATCGATACGTCTACCCTACACGAATCATTGTCGGACACCGTGTTTCCCCCTATCGCGCCTAGCGACAGCTGCTCGCTGTCCGTACGTGGCGAGATTTGATCAGCTACGTGCCTCTCTATGAGGCTGAGGGATGAACCTTCGTCCATTAATGCATACGTACTTACTGTACCTAGCGTGCCGGTTAGTTCCACGGGAACCACCTTCAGGTAGGTTTTCGCGTCGTTAAGGTGATTAATCGATCCTACATTCCCGCGATTACTATCCTCGCGCTTAAATCCGTGCAGCAGGGTGTGATGCGCAGCCTCGCAATCCCCCTTGCCGCACGGGTTGTACGAACACTTGTACGTTTTAACATGACGCGTACCTAGACATCGATAGCAAAGTTTAAATTCTTTGGCTTTGCTCCATCGCTCGTTCACGGAAAGCTTAACGAAGTCGGCGCAGCTCGCGATCGCGTGTTCACCATTACACATGTGACATCGTTTGCGCTCCAGGTCCCCCGGCACTGTCGCCGGGGGGCGTGGCCTATTTTGCGCTGTAGGCTTCCTCGGTGGCTTGCCTACGTATGCCGCCTTGGGTTTCGAGTGATGCGGTTTTTTCTCCCGATAGTTCTCCGTGTATGAATCCCTATCCCTACTAGGTGAACGCGATTGCGAGCGATACGCATTGTGTACGGTCGCGTGCACGTTATGTCGAGGCCTCGCGGTTGGCCTCCGCGCCCCAGATGCGTACGTCAGTCCCGCGGCCTTACTACTATCCGACAGGAATTTGGAAATTGCTACTAATCCCGGCGTGCTCGCGTTAGCTACCCGATATTTATTCCATTCGTAGCGCATCATAGGATTTAATTTATCTACGAGTCGGCTTACTAGTTCCGGCGCTAGTAAGTACTGCTCCTGCTTCAATGATTTTATAGTAGCCACGACGTTTGCTACTTGACCCGCGAACATGGTGATGTTAGAATTGTCCTCAGCAAGTTTAGGCAATCTCCTCACTTCTTCTATCTCGGCTAACACTATAGCCTCGGAGTTTCCAAAGTGCATTTCTAACATGTCCATGATCTCGAACGGGTCGGGTGAGGTGTATAACAACGCTTTTACTGCATATCTCGCGTCACCTCGTAATGCGCGCCTAATACGCCCGACGTTGGCTACGTCCGAAAATGAAGATTCCGTATCGTAGAATTCCGCTTTAAATGCTATCCATTCTGTAATCGATCCGTCGAAGCTAGGTAGCTCGGGGATATGCCTGTGAGGCGTGTACTCGGGCTTACTGCGCGTGATCGCAGTTTCTAAACGAGCCGATAGCAATTCTACGTCTTTATTTTCGAACTTAACCTCGTCCACGGGCACACGTTTTGCCGGCCGCGGTGCCGGCCGCTCTTTCGATTTAGTGCGCACTACTGTATGTTCGATGCGATTCTGTTCCTCGATCCAACCTTCGAGGCGCCCCTCTGTCGCGGCGGCGGGAGGGGGCGCGGGGTGAGCCGGCTCAGCTACTGCCGGTTCTTCCCTGGCTACAGAACCACATTCGGATTGGGCGGCCTCAGCCCTGGCTAGTTCAAGTCGGCAATGGGCGGCTGCGGCCTCCGCATTAGCCCGCGCTAATTCCGCGTTACGCAAAGCTACTTCCGCACGTAAGATACTAAGTCGCGTCGAAGCCCCCTGAACAACGGTGGGGGGTACACTAGGTACTGGCACGACCGTCTCGTTTAAGTTGTGCTCGGAAGCCCTATCCTGCTCGCGCCCGTCCGCGTCGTTCGGTTTTTCCGTGTTATTTGACATGTCGCTGTTGTCCGTCCGCGTCACTTCACTACTTGTGTTCGTCGTTGTACCGTCAGTATTACTCGTCCCGGTCGCAACGTCAGTACCGGTCGAGGTGCTATTAGTGTGGCCTCCCGATGAGGATAACGGCGTCCATTTACCACTGCGTAACACACGGTAATCGCTATCGCTCATACTGCACACGTGGAGCCTATCTAATAACTATTGACGTACCTAACACAATAAAACAAATGAGTGATCAAAACAGCGACAAAATAAAACAAAATTAACACTTCAGCATAAAAGAAAAACACAAAAACGACAACGCGGTAATTTAAAACACATCAATCAACTAATACTTGAACTATTCATTCGCAATTAACACTGTAAACATCCCGTGATTCTAACACTCATTTGAACGAATACGTGGCACTTAATTAACACTTTCACGGCAATTTACACTTCACAAAAACACTGTAACGTTCCTCCGTCCCTATGCGCACGCGCTTGCCCCCTGTATAGGCCTGCACGACGCTGCCTACTGGTGCCCTAGGGCCTAGCCGGGTTGCTACCACGGGGAGCCGGCTAGGATTTAGGAGGTTTAGGGGGAGCTGCTCTGGCAGTGACACTACAGATGAGTGAGCGCCCACCGCTGGCTAGGAATTGCCGAACGGCTGCACCGGCCTGGTCTCTGTCCGTTAGACGGCATAGAGTCCCTCACCACCTGTAGCGTGTACCAGCACACACAGCCGAGCAAGACGAACCACCACCGTGGCGCGGTGTACACGCTCGAATGCACACGAAGACCCGGAGCCCAACGAGCCCGCGACACTACTTGGCACCGTTAGGGTAATGCCCGGGGAGGGTCGGAATGTCGCCCAGGATTCGCTATCACTAAGACTGCGTCACCCGCGTTACTTTTCCGTCTACGTGGATAGCCATAGGCCTTCCTACCGTAGAATAGCTAGCGGCGGCTAGCCCAACAAGATTTTCGCCCTTGCGGACTACTCTGTCTCGTTTACGATTGAACGTCTGTGACAGTTCTTCTTTCTTCTTTATTCTTTCTTCATAACTGCTGGCCCGCTGATATTCGGCTGCTGAAGGACCATTGTAGAATGTAGCTTTAGGCGGGAGGTGAAGAAAGAACACTTTGATAACTTTCACATGTCGCAGAGAGTTGTTGCACTGTTGGCTGACGAGTGTATAATGAGGTAACTTTCTAAGGAGCGCGCTCTATTTATAGGCGCGCTTATCCGCCAATGAACGTGTAGCAACTCAAGGCGGCTATGCCGTTTATTTAACCAATCAGTAATTCGACAGATTTGTACATGATATAGTTATTCAAATAATATTATTGAGTTACAACAGTATTTCGAGGTATGGATGTGCCATTCCAACCTTTATGACGGTTATTGCCGTTTCCTGCCTAAGGTTTGTCTAAAACTGGTACTTGTATTTATATTGACTTTATTAACTATTCATTCGACTATCGAGTACTAATGCACCAGCTTCATAGAGGAACGTCACCTGTGTATGATACGGCGGAGGTAAGTAAACAAGGTAAGTATTTTACGATTTATTAGTTTACAATACGATTAACTTAGGTTAGATTGGGCTAGATTTACACATTTACGATATTTACAGCAACTTTATTACAGAAAAAGATTCTTATACTAAACACATTATTCAGCTTAACCTAATGAAATGTGAGCTAATCTCGACAGCAACAGTAACAAAATATGTTCAATTTATTACGATTCTTACTCAAAGTCACAACACAAACCAGCAATTCACAAATTTAAATCGTTTTTATTCATAAAAGCAATCGTGATATTCGTGATAAGGAAATGAAATGAAGCTGCATCGCATGATCGTTAACAATGTCAATGCAGCCGCCCAGTGCAGCCTGTTTGTTTATCTCGATGCCTGGAGGGCTATTCTTATCCGTCGCTTCGTATTCCTATCACATTTTTTTACTTTTGTGCTCGCTTACACGCGTGCTGAATTAAAGTGTCAGAACGAGAGCGAAATATTTTTTTTTGTCTTTCAGTCGTTGTCATATGCCTTTTGCCTGCTGCCCTAAACTAAACAGAGCTGTGGGTACTGGACGATGATATACAAACGTATATAAATAAATACTTATATGTACCTACAATTTAACTGCATAACTGCATGCCAGCATGTTGATTATGTAACGTGTAAAACTTACGTGGTAGATCTGTTATTTTTAGTATGGAAAATGCCATTTAAATCAACATTATTTATTTATTTAATCTTTATTGCACAAAAATAAATTCAAGTACAAAAGGCGGACTTAATGCCATGAGGCATTCTCTACCAGTCAACCTCCAGGCTAAGCAGAAAGATTGTAGGCGGTGCAACTAAATTTAAAAGAAAAGAAAAGAAAAAATACCGACTGGAAAATGTACTATACATACAGAATATATTTACATAGAGCTACACAAATAAATAAATATATACATACATAATATAGATACATAATATTCTATATAAATAATGATGAGGGCTTGCTAAACGGATACTCAAAGAATTACTTACTACCAGCAATAAAATTACGTACAGACAAAATTACGAACATTACTCACTATCAAAAACGTTAAGTAATCAAATCACCCCTCAGAAACTTTAACTAGCAGGATACCAACTAGGGTAAAGCGGCGTCAAATTGGGATGCAAAGAGATGAGCCGAAACGAAGCACTTGCACGCAATTTCGGCTACTACACCGACACTAGAACAATAAGGACGCAAGCGACAACATCCTACGTAAACATTCGATCTTATTCTCCCAAAGATGCCACCTGCATAATGCGAAAGAATAGCGGTTAGGTCGGTCAGTGAACCAAACGATTATGAGGAAAAAACTTTCCAGTTTTATCGGTAACTACTGGCCCTTTAGCAATTCAGTCTCTACTCATCTCACCGTCATCCCTATTTAGAATAACATTCGGATCCAAGATTTTTAACAACTATGTACAGCTGACGGCTCGACTAAAACGACTTCCTGACTTCCTGTCAGAAAGCTGTCAGTTCTTAATGTCAACTGTTAGTCGGGTCACTACCGCTTCTTTACCGCACGTATACATTTATTTATTTTAATTATTCCTTTATTTCAGGCAACAAGGCACACGACTACATAAATACCATGTAGCTAAAATACATACAATTATGAACATACTTAAAACTAAAACATTATTTACTCGACAAAACGGCGTGGCTCCGAGACAGGCTAGCGTCGCTAAATCCGGTGTCGTCAAATTACGACAGCAGCTGTACCCCGCTTCCGCGCATGAAAAGACTGCGCAAATTAAATACTAGTATCCCGAGCCATCCTGTGCTAGCCATACAGTCATACCGATCCCGCCCCGCCAAGTCAGGAAGTCTCCTTATACAGTGTTGAGTGTACCTCAGGCGGGTTGTCCATTTTTTTTTTTTGTGGACACACACAAATCAGCCTAGTCCCAAACTAAGGAAAGCTTGTACTATGGGCACTAAGCGACGATATACATACTTATTTTTTTTATTTTTTTTTTCTTATTCAGGACAACAACAGCCGTAAATATGCGATTTTACAAGAGTTTGATTACCTAGCAGGAGGCCAATAATAGTTATCCATTGGTTACAATTGTTACAACTTATACATGTATTAAGATTACCTAACTCAGTGATTAATTAAGTGAAGTGAAATACTGTTCAAACAATAAGGTACAAAATCCAATAATATTGTAATAGAAATATGTTCAACAAAAAGAAGAATTTCAACTTTAACTTTAAGAAGAATTTCAACTTTAAGATTTTTTTTAATATAGACAAATAGATACTTAAATACATAGAAAATATCCAAGACGCAAGAAGAAATATTCGTGTTCATCACACTAATAAATGCTCTGGCCGGGATTCGAACCCGGGACCTCCAGCTTCGTAGGCGACTGCCCTCAAAAATTGACGACCGCTTTAGCTTAGTCGGTAGTGACTACTACTAACTTTTTGTTTTTATTTGTGTTAGTCTAACAGTGGAGTGGAGACTCTAATACATCTTTGTATTGGATTTGGAGATACTGATACTTCTCCAAGATGATCGCTTATACGTTGTACATATAGCATTCGTCCCTTATTGTCAAGTATGTACATGCTAGAGGGACGAATGCTATATGTCCGACATATAAACGATCATCTTAGCCCCTCAGATGTTGATATTAACCACTGTCGTCATTACAAAAATTGTATCCGTTTAAGATTAGTTTTCTCTACACTTTATTGTGTTTTACTTGTGTATAAATTTGAGTTTTCAGTAAATTCTAACAAAAAACCAAACCTACACCTTCCCCCTTACAACAGTAAGAAGACTTCACAAAAAACAAGATTACTTATTGCCAAGTTATTGAAAAGATTTTGCTCTATTTGGCATTAAAATTGAATGAACAGGAGTTAAGTAAAATGTTCAGATTCAGTCTCATAATTTATGGCTAAAGTTCCGAAATACGCAAATACGCACGTGTCTGAAAAAAGCCGTAGCTGCCACAAGAATATTTGCAATCTAGGGCAAACATTTTGGTACGCTTCCACCCAACCCAAACGTTATTAACCCTTTTAAAACGCTATTTCTCTCGTATTTTAATGACATGCGTATTTTGGATAAAAAAATAACGAATATGAACCTTAGTCGTAGGTGTGAAGATTACTTTTACAGTGTACGCAGAACATAGACTAGCGCAGGGGTCGGCAAATAGCGACTCGAGAGCCACAGTGTGGCTCTTTGAAAGGCCCAGTTTTGGCTCTTAGATGTCACCTCAAAAATGTAGTGAAAAACCTGAAACAATTTTTGTCTCTTTGAGGTTCCCACAAATTAATATTTTTACTAAATTTGGGTCTTTGGTTTAAAATACAGTTCTGCATCCTTACCCCGCCCCCGCACAATATATTACTACTGCGCAAATGTATTGCCTACTGTCAGTAAACTGACAAATTATGATATCTGGAAGACATCAGTAAGATTTTGGTAAAGTAGAAAATACCGCATATTATAAACAATTCACATAAAATGTCCAAGTCGGGTTACGTCCCAGTAGTCGACACTGACCCAATACTTGACCCTTTCAATCCTAAGGACAATTTTTTGAATTTCTCATTTTATCTTGTTTAAAAGGCACACAAAACAGGTATCATTCATTATGTAGCAACAATAACATAATTGAAAGGTTCTGGAATGGAACGCCACCCAAAACATGCATGCACAGCATGATTAGGATTACAAATTTTAATAATGAGCGAAACCTATCCTAAGTAATTTACACCAAAGTATGAAACAAAAGCAATATATATAAGCAACTTAACTAGATTTTGTTACAAATAAATGGTATGACAAAATGCAAATTTGTCATTCAGACATATCGTTTCAAACATCAGTCGAAATTGACAAATTTCAAGCTTAGAACTGTTTTTTCCCGCAAGCCGTCCGCTACCGATACCGGTGGGATCCTCGGCCAGATAACAAAAGATGGTTTTGTTTTGTTTTTTTCGCTGGGAGAGCACGGATTAAATTCTACTTCTCACAATAATATCCAAAAACAGCTCTGTTACTATCTAAAACTTCTAAAAACGTTGTACCCTCAAATATTTGAGTTCAGACCAGACCGTCTACATATTGTGATTTTGTACTCTACTGTGGCCTTTAATTGAAGTGTCCAATAAATAATATTTGCATTGTACTGTATTGTATCGATTCTTTTGATATAATTTAAGTTCAATATAATATATTTTATAACTATAAGGACTCTCATTAGGTACAGTCGAGGGCACCAATATCATACACTTTTTCACCTTATTCCATTGAAATAAGGTCCATAAATGTATACATATTTATGCCCTCGACTTTACTCACTTTATATTCAGTTTAATCTAAAAAACACTGAATCGTAAACTTGTTGTTATGGCAGGTATTTTTTTTTTAATTAAATTTGTAGCCAGTCGTCCAATTTCTTCCACGATAACGGTAAACACAAAAAATCACATCCAGAAATCTCAAATGCGGAAACTAATTTATTCATAGCTACAAGCGGCCGATACAAGTTTCCATTTAATGGTGGTTCAATAGAACTATTTATTATAATAATGCAAAATAAAAAAAGAGGTTGACGCCCGCCCATTTCGTATACCCACACATGTGATTGTGAAGCCATTTGAGGCAAAAATAAGAGATTAAAAGAAGAATCGTGCTACTTGTATTTTTTGTCGATGTTCGCGTATGAAGCTCCAGCTATAAATTCTAACAGAGGAATATTCTGCCATGGATATTGGGATCTAGATTAGTGCCGGTGGATGAGAAATACCGGCCAAGTACGAGTCGGACTCGCGCACGAAGGGCTCCGTCCCATTATCTTTAATAACTGCAAAAAAACACGTTTTTTGTATGGGAGCCCCGTTAAATATTTATTTTATTCTGTTTTTTAGTATTTTTTTGTTATAGCGGCAACAGAAATACATCATCTGTGAAAATTTCAACTTTCTAACTATGACGGTTTTTGAGATACAGCCTGGTGACAGACGGACAGACGGACAGCGGAGCCTTAGAATAGGATCCTGTTTTACCCTTTGGCTACGGAACTCTAAAAATAGCTGGTGCCTGGCACGGTTTAAAAAAAACTGACTTTTAAACAAAGCTTTGTTGCGTCCGCCTAACGGGATGAATTTCGTAGTCAGCTTTGTTATTGAACAAATACGGTAGCTAACATCAGTAAATTTATTCTTACATTGCCATCAAACAAAGTGACGAAATGTTTGTATTTTTTAACAATCATAATACAATTACAATACAATACAATTATTGCACAGCTCAATTAATGGACACATTACAGGAAATAGAGGCAAACAACATGCGGTCTTGTCGCTAAAGAGCAATTTCTTCGAGACAACCTTAGGGTAGTGGTAACGATTGATAGTAGGTGGTGCAGAATTAATGTATGAAACCTCCTAATACCTAATTACAACAATTATACTAACTTAAGAGTAATAAAAGAAGAAGTAAAGACAGAGTAAGAGTAATTAAAATGAATGAATGATTATTTAATTGAATTTAAACTTTAGTGACTCATGTCAAAACAATATTACACTAAACGGTTAAACTCACGTATTAATAGAGATGTTGACTTAAAATTTATTATTACTCCATACGAAGGAATACATAAAACTATGCCAAATAGTGAAAATCCTATTCAAATATCTCAAAAAATAACGAAACTACAACCGTTAGATTGTTGTAAGTTAGAGAGAGAAAGTGCTACAGATCAGTGACGTCACTGACCTCGAGCGCCATGGTAAATGACGATCGTTCAATACAACGGGGCGTTTTGCGGAAAAGGGACAGAAAATGCCCCCTCCTAAAACTTTGAAGACTTATAATTATGTAATTATTTATTCTTTTGAATTACTTTTTTCGCTATTTGATTGAGAATTAGATCCTTTTTCGAGAAAATTCGGATTCATTGATTTTCTTATTTAGTGTCAACATCCCTATTGTCACTCCCGGCGACATGTTTCGAACTCGTCGGGAGTTCTTCATCAGGTTGAGTGCGTTCGCGACGGTTCACCAACGCAGACAACACGCACAAGACGCAGAGTTCGAAACATGTCGCCCGGAGTGACAATTAATACGTGAGTTTAACCGTTTAGTGTAATATAGTTTTATGGATTAATTATTGCAAAATAGTAGTTTATGCAACTGGTACATAATGAGGGGCATTAAAACACGAGTGTGTTTTATGAAACGAGCCGAAGGCGAGTTTCATAGTAAGGTCACACGAGTGTTTTAATGCCTAATTATGTACAGTTGCATACATTACTTTATCTACACACATATTATAATTACTCTAAGATGGGTTCAGAAACCATAGTAAATAAATACAATAATTGTGTTAATACAACCTTTTTTGCACGGTTGCGGAAATATCGAAATCAGAACTGGCAACCGATACCTGAATGTTATTTTAAAAAGTAAAGAGTCCTTATTCTGATGTGATCATGTCGTTCAAGCTCAAATTTCGTGCGATATATACTAAAAAAACATCGAGCTGACATTTCGCATCGACTGAATTTGAATTTGCAGTGATACTAGAATAGGGACATGTCAACTTTGACATTTAAATTTTGACAGTTTTGTTTGACGTAATATTTTAACATCATATATGAGATTAAAATGAAATATTTTATTACTGCTGTAGCCTTAGCCACAGATAAGAAAATTGCCATAAATTCATTGAATGTTGAAATGAGAGTCATTTTCTACGGTTTCCGAACGCATATTAGAGGATTTATGATATGTGTGTAGATAAAAAATATTTTACTATTATTATGTATTTTAAACATTTAAATTGTCTAAAGATCAAACAATGGAATTTGCTCAAAGCTTAGCCGGAAGAAATCTCTTAAAGGGTTATGCTCGTCTTTGTACGTAATCTATTTTTTGTACTTTTTCCCTTTGCTCTGTTTTATGTACAATAAAGCAATACATAGATTTAGATTGATTTATTTCATAATATAAATTGCAACAATACAATGGACGCTTTTGTTTTACAAGAAGTCACGCCACGTTTTGCACTTTCCCGACAAAATTAATTACGAACAGAGTATACGTTTTTTCGAAACATTAACTAATTCGAACGCGTTTGTGTTTTGTCTCAAAATGTATGAAACGCTCTCACCGAGCTCTTCATACGCGCGTTCATCGGTTAGCAACAAATGTTATACTCGCTGTTTTAGTTTCCAATAGTGACCACCAGAGGCGTTGTTCACGTTTTCATACCACTTTCATACATTTTGAGACAAAACGCAAACGCGTTCGAATTAGTTAATGTTTCGAAAAAACTTATACTAGGGCTACAGAGGATTTTTACGTTTTATAAAAAGTTGCTGAGTGGACGAACAGTACCCTTACCATAAGTTTGCAATGTTTGTATTACCGTACTGGCTAGCGACCGCGTAAACGATTTAGTACCTATGGACAAATGTACAGCGAGCGCCTCTGGCAGTTACGCAATAGTTTTTTTAATCAAAGATATTAAGGCGATATATCGATTGAAAGAGACACGCTTTGTTTTTCGCTCACGACAAAACGGGATGAAACCCTCTCTGACCTGATCTGACTGTGTGCAGGTTTATTACATTTCCTCTTGTCAGTACCTAGATGTTTTAGTAGGCTGAGGAAAAAAAGGAAAATATAGACTCAACTTTGGATTTATTTTCTATCGAGAAAATTTTAAGCAATCATGTTTCGCTATTGTCAGTACCACAATCATATAGTCAAGTATCATATATCTGAAAATCAGCCCCTACTGTTTGCTAGTCTGGACAGGACAGCGTTTCAAAGTCTCCCAATTTCTCAGTGTAGCGCATCCTATCGCTTACGTCACATTTTTCAGTGGCCAAACTGCGTCTCCCTTAACCCTTTGAACGCCAAGAACCTATAAAGTGGTCGTGTGTCGTCGTGCCCACCACACCAACAACCACTAAAAAGCACCGGAGTGAAGGTGTACTTTGATCATGAATAAAATCTATTATGAATTGTTTTTATTTGTTTTTATTGGTTTAAACGTTTCATCAATTCAACAGTGCTTGGCGTGGTGGGCACGACTACACACGACCACTTTGGCGTTCAAAGGGTTAAAATACTATAAATTAGTCGCAGTTGGTGTTTACGAGTATTTTCGTAAGGTCTTTTTATGATGAAAAATCATTTATTAAACATAGATACCCTAAATAATACAAATATTGATATAATATATATAGAAAAAAATACAAAGTTCTGTTTCTTGGTTACTTAAAAATGTATTTTATCGCTGTTAAATACTATCGCTGTTTTGTGAGTATACAAACATCATTTAAATACAAAGATACGCGTATCTACTTCATTAGTAATTTGAATGCAGAAATTTCAAGAAGCGTATTAAATTAAAAGGTTTTAAGTTGAGTTTTGAAATGGCTGTCTTAAGTTCACCAGTGCAAAGTTCAAAGCGTCTTAAATAACATACTCAGCGGTAGGTAACACAGCTTTAGAACAAACTTTACTTGAAAATACTAAGTTGCACTTTAAATCACATCTTGGCTTATAAATAAGTGACCGAAGTTATTTCAAGCAAACACATTTATTAAACCGTGGCATTTTATGCAGTACTTTTTACTTTAGCATGAAATTTTTCCAATAATTTTCACGTATGTTTGTTTAATCTTTTCATTTTTCGTATAAAACTGAACACAGTAGGTATAGTTCTTTTGACGGGAATTCCAATGTTGTGAGGCCGCGGGATTTGCATTACTAATCTTCGTCTAATAGAAAAAAAGACTATGATAATAAATATTAAGGGACGAAGGACATAGTTTTATTCATATCACGTTCAACACATAAATGGAATGTAATGTACGTGCTTCCCGGATAAGAAGTGTCTATTCTGGGATCAAACATCTCGCTATCTCGCTAAACTTTTTAGTATTAATCTTTAGTTCTGTGCGTTTTAAGACCGTGCAAATGGCGGGGTAATCACGTAACGATATGTACTACCGTTGGTACGTATTTAATGTCAGTGGGAAAGACGTGTCAGATATTTACGTGTCCTTTGTTATGGCAGATATTGGTGCTTGGCTTATAAATGATGTAGTAGGTATGAATCCTTAAGTGGGAGTTACAAGTCATGATAAAGTTTGGCCTCCTGATGGAATCTATTCCTTAGGCTATTTGTAAGTAATACTGAGCGAGGCCAAACTATCCATGCCAAAATTTCAAAATGGCGGCTAATTTAGTTTTCAAAATTCTTATTTTTTTTTATAACTCAAAAATGCTTAGTACCACACAAAAACTTTGTATTGGAAATATGTTCAGCATAGATTTATCTACAACTTTGTTTCTTACCACTTTATTGATAAATCTAATAGTTCATGAGAAAAATGCTTTTCAATATTGCGTGGGATTTGACATTTAAATGTATCGTACTAACGGTCGAAAACGTTACGTGATTACCGCGCGGGTATACGATAAATATTTGAAAAAGGGGAATGCTCTGCACAGCATTGTTTTTAAGTACCTTTTGAATGCATCAAGCTAGTTTTTACGTTGCTAATTCGTCGTAGATTCGCTTAGAGTGTCAAAAACGGCCGTTTTATTTTTCAGCTCATAGATCGACGAATTAAGCAACGTAAAAACTAATTTGATGTATTTAAAAGGTACTTAAATACAAAATACAGTACATAGCATTTCCCTTTTTTATATCGTTAAATTTAAATAATCACAAGTGGTGCTAGTGGACCCGTCTGCGCGTCCTTAATGGATTTTAAAATTTAAAGACTAAATCAGATGTTTATTGGACTGATGTAAGATTTACGTGCCGCTGCCCGCTTTAAGGATTCGGATTCACGCACACACGTGCGTTTTGTGTCATTGTCGCGAAACACACGAGCCTCCGCGCCGAAACCACCTACACACGAGCACACCTATATGCCAAATACGTTGCGGTATTCGACGTTAAAGTAAGAGGTAATATAAGAGGCGCATCTTCGAGTTTGCACAATTTAGTTTGAAAAGCCGGCCGCTAGAGAGCGGATCCTGAGCGTAGTCGTGCTAAGCCGGCGTGTTGGGGCTTTGAATTGTGTGCGGGACTCGGAAGGACACAGAGAGGCCTAAAGGGCCAAACCCAGGCCATGGGGCCGGGACCGCTTATTTATTTACTGGTGAGTTTACTTTGTATCACTTGTTAAGGCTTAGTTTTATAATTTGTAAGAACTTATGTTCGTGAGTTGTCTAATAGTGAATTATCAAAGCCAAATGTGACATTTAGGGTTTTACCTAAACATACAAATTATCTTTTACATACTTTCACTTCACGCGCGTAGCAACTTTGATAGAAGTTTAAGAGGCAAGAAAAATAGTTAACTACCTAATTAAAATAATGTGTATAATGAATATGAATAAATGTATGTATAATGAATATGTAATTTTACTCTTTTATATTTTTAACATTTAATTTTTTTTAACTCATTAAAAAAATATTGAAACAAAATGTTAGAATTTAATGTAGAATTATAACATCAAAGATTTTTTTAAATAATACAAGGAAAATCATTTATTTATTTAAACTTGGTCAAAACAAATATTTCAATTATCAAACATAATGGCTCGAGGCACTCTCTACCAGTTCTATTATAAATTCATTTAAGATTATTTAAATTGGGCGAAATGCGTCAAAGTTATTCGTACAAAAAGCTACCACATACGGCATGTTAGAAGATACAACATTCAACGACAGTTTCTATATAAAAATATTTTGCCCTCGACTTTGTCCGCGTAGAACTCGTTCATCGCGTTAGAATTTAATTAATATTATTTTACTTCAGGCGCTTATCTTCTTATAGATCTATCAGTCTTCCATACAAACTTCCACCCCTTGAGGGATGATATCCGGTATAAAAAGTATCCTATGTCCTTCGCCGAGACTCAAACTCGTTTACGCTTGAAGCTGTAACAGACCGACATACTTTCGCATTAATAATATTAGTGTGGATTTGCTAGCATAAAAGATTTTAACTCTATGAAAATATATAATTTTATGTCACACCTGGCCATAAAGCGGCAATTACCGCACGCTTCGCGCGCGGGAAATTCCACTTCCTGGCCAGGGGGTGACATAAAATTTTGTACTTAACACGGGCGGTAATAAAGAAAGCCTCAGATCGCATATTCAAATACCTGCGATCTGAGAAATTCTTTGTTTTACCGCCCTTGTTAAGTAAATGTACTATAAATTAACAAGGTTTTAGAAATAGCTGTATTATTAGTCTGTTATTACTTTACTTTTAATGATATTTACTATACTATTTCCCATTTAAGTTTTAAAAACTTTGCAGCAAATAGGTAATAAAATACACTGCCTAAGTAGGCCGGTTTATTCGGCTACCTTTTCCGGCTATTCAGCAAGTTCTATTAAGTGCGTACTTCGCACGGATGTTTGTGGAAAGGGTGCTATAAGGGTAGTTACTAGTTAACGAGGGTTTAGTAATCAGTACTATCTATGGGTTATCCCGGATGCGACGTCAGTCAACCGTTATACATGCGAAAATATCACGCTCTAATAACAACTACATATATACAGACGCCTGTATCCCAAAAAGGGGTAGGTAGGACAATTCAATCTTTAGTGCTACTTTGAAAATTGGTTTCATGGCGGAAATGTGATCCTATAGGCCGCAGATCGTAAACCATCGCAGAATTACTTACAGGCGGAAACTACAAGTATGGTCGAGGAGGTTCCTTAAGTTGCCTGAGGGGTATCCATGTTAGACTTTTCAGTTGAAGGTCTAGATTACAATAAGTATTCATGAACTCTCCAGCATATAGGTTCATCCCAAAGTTTCTGCAGGTTCGGGTTAAAGGCAAATCTTTGCCAGGATAGCTACCCCTCTTTCGTCCCTGATCTGGGAAAAGCACGCTATCTCGGAATCACCTAGTGATGGTGTTAAGATCTTGCCTTTGAGAGGCAGCGTGCTGTATACCAAGGACCAGGAATGCCGGTAGGGCGAGTTTTGATATTTTCTTTAACCCAAGATTCCTACGACTGACTTGTACCTATTAACGCAACGAAAGCCGACTGTGTGACTTTAGTCCGTGTATGTCGGACCATTGTGCGTAGTTTGTTCGCTAGCTAGGGATCTAGCCAGCCTAACTCCGACCAGAAGCGCAGGATCCCCCTGGTGTCACCAGGGACAAGGGTATTTGGGAGGCGTGCGTGGAGCCGAAGTGCCGAAGTACCGAAGTACCATCGAAACCACATAGCCAACACGTAGAGGCCCTATTGACAATTTAATTAAATTCAAGGGGTACGCTGCTTATTGTTATTATTAAGGCGATATATCGATTGAAAGAGACACCCTTTGTTTTTCGCTCACGACAAAACGGGATGCAACCCTCTCCGAGAATGGCTTTTTAGACAAATCTCGTTAAATATCTGACTGTGTGCAGGTTTATTAAATTTCCTCTTGTCAGTACCTAGATGAGGTAAAATACCATCATATTAACTTAATCGTGTCTTTTAATAATGCGTTGTTTTAGTAGGCTGAGGAAAAAAAGGAAAATATAGACTCGACTTTGGATTTATTTTCTATCGAGAAAATTTTAAGCAATCATGTTTCGCTATTGTCAGTACCACAATCATATAGTCAAGAATCATATATCTGAAAATCAGCCCCTACTGTTTGCTAGTCTGGGCAGGACAGCGTTTCAAAGTCTCCAAATTTCTCAATGTAGCGCCTATCAACAAAAAGGTATTAACAAAATATCTCTCCACAAACCACGGAGAGTCGGATCGCCGTCTCAATACAATAGGTAATACTTAGGTAATATGTAATGCTTAGGTATTGAGCAATGCTTAGGTAAAAGTAGGTAATTGGTAAATAAATAAATTGGTGAATAAATGTTTTCTTTCTTTCTTTCTTTGGTACTAATAACAGAAATAGGTACGTAGTGGATAAATAGCTAATTTCATGGGCCTATATAGGAAGAATGCGCCCTTTATAAGGTGTGCAAGTACTTGCTTTCATAATTATATTGACAGGGCTTTCAGTCTGAAATTGAGACCGCATTACGTCACGTCAGAAATGAAAAGACTTTTAATGGCATTGCGTCCGGTGTTTGAATTACTTTTTTATTATTCAATGTTACGGAGACGAGACAGTATCAAGATACTTTTAGAAACATAATTGAACCTAAAAGTGCCTACATGGCAAGACAAATCGACTTTTTTATATACCACGACGGTGGCAAACAAGCTGACAGTCCACTTGATAGTAAGTGGTCACCGTCACGCTTGCAACACCAGAGGTGTCACTCGCGCATTGCCGACCCCATAATATAAGAAATATTTTCCTTTACACGCTTTTTTTAAAGACTCCCATGCTGCAGCCCAATGAGCCAGTTACTTTGGGACTTTTTGTGACATTATACCTAAGGACGGGTTGCAGTAAGTTACGATCACAGACCGATTACCATTAGGCACCGACACGACAGCTCTGATGAATACCGCTTACCTACATTAATTATATATCACTAAGACGTTACATAACGTAACAAGTACGTGTAATGTGTTTCGCACCTTATGGTCAAAAAGGCACTTATAGTTCGCAATGTTCGCATCCGTAAACTAATATCAGTTTTCACTACTTCGCTGAACATGGTACCGGCGGGTAATCACGTAACGTTTTCGACCGTTAGTACGATAGATCTAAATGTCAAATCCCATACTAAAAATGACATTAAATATGGACCAACGGTAACTAGTACATATATTTACGTGATTACCCCGCGGAACTCCAAAACTACCGGGAGCCTCATATGTTAGGTAAACGTGCCTGTCAACACTGATCCAATAAATGACACTTTCTTATGTCATGATGACAAAGGTGTTTAATTAGTGTAATCTATTGGGCACTAAGGTGTCAAGCTCTGGGACGTTTACCCTTACCCTATGTGATATCATGATATGATATGCATAGTATGTTTTTGGGTAGGAATCATTTGCATTTGTCGCCATGTTGAAGCATAGTTGTCACTTCATTACTCGGGAAACAAAATCCTTAAAGACTCCCACAGTTTTGGGGTAGAGATTGCTTGACAAACATTACGAGAGCTTCGTCGTATAACTATTGGTTTCTTATAATCGCATTTCATTTGTGAATGTAATAGACTAGGAAATGAACTAAATACTATAAATATTGCAAATTGATTGCATTGGTCGTATATATAACTTATATAATAATGCATATGTAAATTCGACGAAGATGAACTATTACCCCAGTTGTTTCAAAATACGAGAAAGTTAATTTGGGTTACTGTATTTTATTGGTTTCTCAATTGCTTCGTGGACCTGAATTAAACGAAAAAGATGAAAAGAACGCATTTTTCGTTGGCTGAATATTAATTTGAATGGGCAGAATGAGGATCGGTCGATTCACAAAAAAACGGATCAGTTACTCTCGGCCTTCGTCTTTTTAGGGTTCCGTACCCAAAGGGTAAAACGGGACCCTATTACTAAGGCTCCGCTGTCCGTCTGTCACCAGGCTCTATCTCAAAAACCGTGATAGAAAGTTGAAAATTTCACAGATGATGTATATTTCTGTTGCCGCTATAACAACAAATACTAAAATACAGAATAAAATAAATATTTTAGGGGGCTCCCATACAACAAAGTAACGTGATATCTTTTGCAGTTTTTAAAGATAATGGAACGGAACCCTTCGTGCGCGAGTCCGACTCGCACTTGGCCGGTTTTTTTATTGTATATTGCAGGATGTAATTAAATCAGAATTAATTATGGGGCAGAGCAATACGAAGTATACCCAATTACACCCCATGGAACTTTTATTTAACACAATTTGCTTGCGTTTGATGTGAAAAGGCAAAGGGAAAATAAAAAGTAAGCTTGTCTTCCGAATGCCAAATGAGCAGTGAATAACCCAAATCTGATTTATTTTGACCTACTTAAATATATCTTTTAATTTGCGTTAACTTCGGTCGGTCGGACAAGTCTTCCATTTTACTTTTTAGGTAGTCAACTGTAGCTCTAGTATAAGTTTTTTCGAAACATTAACTAATTCGAACGCGTTTGCGTTTTTCCTCAAAATGTATGAAAATGCTCTCACCGAGTTTGAAATACGCGCGTTCATCGGTTAGCAAATGATGTTATACTCGCTGTATTAGTTTCCACTAGTGACCACCAGAGGCGCTGTTTACGTTTTCATACCTCTTTCATACATTTTGAGACAAAACGCAAACGCGTTCGAATTAGTTAATGTTTCGAAAAAACTTATACTAGAGCTACTGCTATTGTTTCTTCAACAAAATCGTCAAAACACGTTGATAATTCATTCAGACGATGCGGGCGATGTAGTCGTTAGTTAGTTAAAAAAAAAGAATATGGTTAGCTATTTGGTTAAGTTGGATATGTTGCTCCGGCCGGCCTATTCAATTCAAATAATTTATTTCAGAATAAATCCATATATGGTTAGTTACATTATTATACTTATATCTATGTTAGTGAGGTTACATAATAAATTTAATTAATTAAGTATTACTTAAAATTAAAAGGAACAACTGAAACATAACTCGATGTGACACAGATCAGGGCTATTTGATATATTTAACAAGTTTCCTGATCTGTGACACCCAAACAAACAAAGAATGGGACAATTGTACCTATCTGCTAACACCTTCATAATGCTGTTTTGACTGTTTCTGACACGGTCCATCAACGATGCAATCCTCTTTCTCATGATCGCGTGAAACCCATCCGTGTGAGCGTCTGCGAACATTCCAGAGGCACTACACCATCTTGGTAGTCTTGGTTGGTTGGCTATAAAGCCACAATCAGGTTAAACAAAAAACACACACACACACACACAAATACTGTGAAACTTTTAACATCCCTCTTTTGCGTCGTATTCAGAATTAATAATGTAGTACTTTTTCTATTTGACATCATCTTTTTTCTGTCTATTTGACAGTGTACTCGTATAATGCCAATTAGGTGCAAACCAAATTTGTAATAAAAAATTGCACAATGAGAGATTCGGTACATCGACCACTGATGCCATCTTCGGCTAAAAAATCCAATGATTTATTGCTAAGCTCGTGATTGATCGAATTGTATCAGCGATCTACCGTCGTCATTATTTCTTGCCATTTCTTTATGTAAAATAGTATTTCAGGTTCATCAATCACCATTATTGTCTAGCTTCCTGATACATTGCTTTGCGATTCATAAACTATATCGACGTAGGCCTTATTGACACACGTACGACTCGCATGCGACGTTCATTACATTGCTGGTTACGCAGGTATAATGAGTTCAATCGATCTAGCGCCAATGAAACCGCGCAATGTTAAACTCGTAGGTACGTGTATATACGTAGGCCACACTGAAAGTTTTAGAAAAACAAAAACTAAACTAACTAACTAGCAAGTTATTTATTGTAATTTTGTTTCATGGACTATTTTACGATTACAACAATATATCGCTGAATTCGATGGATACTGAGAAAAACGCTTTGCTCATTATTTCTTATGGCTCGGTTCTATGGCATTTTTGAGCTTCGGCCAAATTATGAGGTGCCCAACAAGTTCAGAGTATCCTAACAGCTAAATACTCATGAACGATTTTCTGCACTTGACTCATACTGATGCCTAAGGTTGCCTGCATCTGCTGATAGGTCACTCTCTTATCAGTCTCTATCATGAGCCGCCCAGCACTGATGTTTTCTTCAGTAATCGCCATAAAATGACGTCCCTCACGAAGATCATCAGTATCATTGATGCGATAACATTTCAACCCGTTTAACTAGTTGTAAATAGTCTTGGGGGATGTAGCTTCATCATCAAAGGCCAATCGAAAAGTCTTTCATAACTATATTGTTGATTTCAAAACAATAGAAAGTCATAAAAAAAATATCGACCAAAATTTCTTACTTTAAATTCATCTTAACGTGAAACAAACAATTTTCAATTTGACGCTAAATGACAAAAACAAACGACAGACGAATGAAATATACTCCAAATGTTTGCCAAAGAGTTCCACTTCAAAACGGCATTTTTAGTTTTTTAATGTATGGTTTCTAAGTAACCATTTCTAAAAACTTTCAGTGTGGCCTACGTATTAGGGCCTAGTTTACGCATAGTAATAAAGGCGGTGATAAGCAACCATAAAGGCTGCCGAATGGTAAACGGACACCGTAAACGATGGAAGATTACGTCTTCAGAAGAGTCATAAGTGTGTTGCTGACTCATTATTAATTTTTATTTGTGTATACATTGGGTTTAAAAAAAAAAGAAAAAAAATTAATTAAATATAGTATTTAAGAAGAAAGATTTAACCATTAATTTTAGTTTATATTACTTAAGTGTCAAAACGTCAGAGAAATAAAGGCTATTTTTATTTATTTATTTATTTATACATTGGGTTCACTGCAACAAATGCAAGTACCTCACTCTCAGCCTATTACAGCTTTGGGAGCACTTGGCGTCCTTGCTCTCTACCAGAAACGCAACACCACTAAAGTCCTGAACAAGTGATGTTATTATACTGCGGTCTTCTAATATGGTGGAAGTACTTCCCCAGTTCGGCCGCACTCCTCAATGAGATTGAAGAACTATGTGTAATCACTAATCAGAGATGAGCCTTGTATTGGTTCGCTTAGAGTTGGGGAGTCTTGTGAATACTACCTCAGCTTCGAAAGTTGAATGACCCCTATTGTCACAGTACCCACCTCTTCAACAATGACATCAACATTATGCACAAAATTGGAAGCTTGTTTTATCCTCGTACCTCCTTATTTGGCCACTAAAATTACTCTGCTTATCTGCACTTAGGTAAGCTTTTTAATATAACAAGTATTTTTAATAATATGATAGTTGTGTCCAACTGTAATAAGAGCCTGCAGTCTAACTAACATTCTGAGTGAAACGTACATAATATTATGCAAACGAAAAGTAACTTCGTCTGCAATTTTTGACGGTTAATACTGAATCCACCCTGATGAAAATTTAGATACACATTGGACGCTTTTATACCGTAAGCTGGAAACGCACAGACAGCGGGGCCGCGCGGTGCGGAGGCGGTACCGGTTGTAAAGTTCGAACTAATATGAAAGGGTCCGCACAGAACACTTTTTTCCCGGCCGGTTTTCTGTGCGGACCCTTTCATATTAGTTCGAATATTACAACCGGTACCGCCTCCGCACCGCGACGCCCCGTCCCGCTACCGCTGTCAGTGCGTTTCAGGCTTAAGGTACAAGCCCACTAGACCCTTCCGTGTCCGGGCCGGCCCGTTTTCTAGTACAAGAAATCGACGGCCGTCGCGCGTCCTGTATTAGAAAACGGGCCGGCCCGGACACGGAACGCTCTAGTGGGTTTGTAACTTTGTACCTTTAACGTCGACGGCTATGGCACGGTTATGGTTTCATTCATAAACAGACCATAGACTATAGACTTTAGACTAATTATGAATGAAACCATAGAGTTTTATCGTGCCATGGACGTGCACGGTAAAGTATAACAGCGCCCATTTAGCTCTGAGGTACTAGGCTTTCTGCTTCTGTCTTTCAAAATAAAATTGACAGACATGAAATAGGAAAATGTTACCGTGTGTCGCGGATGGAATGACGTTTCAAAACTAGAGACATTAAAGTGTCATAGTCCGAGAATGACATCTTGAATGTTCTTTTAACCTATTCTCGTTTAACGCCAATACGGGGTTAAACGAGAATAGGTTAAAAAGTATGTCGATCGCTTCATGGAATGGTCAATTGTGTGTCTGGCTCCATTAACGAAATACGTTACACCGCGCGTATTGTTTGGTTTACATAACAAATGGCTAGTGGAACAGGCGTAGACTGACAAAGGCGTTCCGTTAACGCTTGCCTGCTAAAACCACTGTTACGTACAAACATTTCCAGGTATACTTTTGGCCGAGTTCCCAAAGTAATCCGTATAAAATAAAAACCGACTTACGCTAGAAGATTAAAAATGCAATATAAGTTTTTTTTTATCGACCATTAAGTGCAAAGATCTCAAGAGAAAATTGTGGCGAAAACGGGAATAATGAACGTGCAAACTTTGATGACCGGTCTGACCTAAGTGGATGTAGAAGCCTACTAGCCGAGGCTCTTGGGTTCACAGCCCTTTGAGGGTATGTAACTATATAATGTGACGAGAAGTCAAGCATCTTATCTATCATTTATTACTTTCAGTACCTACATTTTTCACTTAAAATGTTTGGTAATTACGTGTGTGCCATTATCAATACCAATATGGAACAAATCTTCAGGTAGCGCAACCAGTCTTTTACTTCATCTGAAAATAAAATAAGCTGATGAATATGTTGAAATGAATACAGGTCGTTGAACCTTGTTACAAAGCTACAGTAAGGCAATGCAATAGGAACGCCACCAGAATATTTGTTTTGTTTTTTTTTTGTTGCGCAATGGTCCTTCTATTCCACCAAATTCATATGTCATCTTCTAAATATAGTCTATCTATAGTAAACATTAAAATCTCGTCACCGCTCAATATATTACAAATTAACATATTGAAGCCATTAATATCAGGTTTAAAAAAACCGTAATATTTGTGTGACAGTCGGTATTGAAGCGGCCTCATGAAAGATCAATGGGTCTACGTAGCTAGTGACGTCGATAGTGAGTCAGACAGAACTGTCACAAGAGCACTTGCTTCTTGTCGCTAAGCAATCATAATATAATGAGCACCATTATAGAACAAGTAAAAGCTATACAAATGAATATGCATTGGAAACAGTTACCGCCTTATTCATAAAAAACCGGTCAAGTGCGAGTCCGACTCGCGCACCGAGGGTTCCGTACATAACATGTACCCGTCCCGACCCCTGGGTACAGCGACATCTATCGGCGAATTTAATAACTAATTTGAGTAACTGAATAATATAGTAGGTATGTTGGTTTTTCAAGGATAATTCTTTACCACATTCACCGATTTCAATAAAAAAATATATTTGAAAGTAGGTATTTTTAACATAATCTTGTAAGATTAAATATAAAACAAAAATATATGCAAAGGTGATTAAATTACAAACTAAGTATAGATGAGTTTTTTGATGATAAAAAAAGAAAAAAACTAGATATAGCTATGGCTATATTTTTCCTGTAAAATATACATGCATATTAATATTATATGTAGTAATTTCATTTTTTTTTTCTCGGTAAACTTCGGAGATAAGTGGGGAACGGTATTTTTTTTAAATTTTCCCTCGTAAATCGAAAATTACCCAACGAAAAAAAAAATTGTTTCAGAATGTACAAGTCAAGCCCTTTCATATGCCACCCCACTACGACATAGTTGCCAGACTTTAAAATTTTGAACCCCCTTTTATCTGTCATTATTCACAGAAAATAAAATAAAATAATTTTAAAAACCATCTTCTATGTATCTGGGTTACCCTTGTTTATAACTATTCCAAATTTCAAATCGATAGGATGAGTAGTTCCTGAGATATTTAGCGATGTGACAGACAGACAGACAGACAAAGTGAAACCAATAGGGTTCCTTTTTTACCTTTTTGGTACGGAACCCTAAAAATAACAAACCTCTGCTATCTAAAGTGTTTCGTCCCTTTCTCGCAAACACAAATGTCAAAGTGACAGATTAAGACCAACGAATATTAACGGCATTTTAGCTAAAATAGGCTTGATGAACATTTAAAGATATAGGGGCTTGTCTATGTGTTCAAAAGGCAATGAACACTGTTCATCGGCTATGCCATTTCCATGCCATTTCCTCTCGTCCCTTCAGGGGGTCAGTGCTAATCGGTGGCACGTATACGTATAAGGGGTGTCTTGGGGTCGAACTGTCGGATGGCCCCATAGTGACGCCCGCCCACAGTCTAACAAGACGTCTAACGAAAGCTAGCAAGTAATCAAGTCTCAAAAAACCGGAAAAGTGCGAGTCGGACTCGCGCACGAAAGGTTCCGTACCATCTATAAAAACGGAAAAAAAACATGTTTGTTGTATGGGAGCCCCCTTAAATATTTATTGCATCCTGTTTTTTAGTATTTGTTGTTATAGCGGCAACCGAAATACTTAACCTGTGAAAATTTCAGCTCTCTAACTATCTCGGTTCATGAGATACAGCCTGGTGACAGACGGACGGACAGCGGAGCCTTAGTAATAGGGTCCCGTTTTACCCTTTGGGTACGGAACCCTAAAAAAGTCTCGGGGAATTAAGCCTCGTTGATACTAAAGCCCGCACGAATTGCACGCAAGTTTAACTACATTGCGGGTTACCGAGGTGTAATAAGTTCAATAGATCTATTAAACCCCGTAATGTACCTAGTTATTGTTCGCATGCGATTCTTGCACGTTGGATGCAGCTTAATGTTATAAAGAGTGTGTGAGTGTGAAGCACAAAATTTGTAAGTTTGTGTGTAGCTGGAATATTTTACGGAACATCAGATTTCGATTTTTTTTTCACAAGTATGGCCTAAATTATATAAATTCGTCTCACCTGTGGTAAACACTTTTGACCATGTAAGTTATGTTTTAATACATAATCGTATATTTATAGAAACGGAGACGGCGTTTAAAATTATTGTAGTGTCGTAGTAGTAAACACTTTATTGCACAAATCAAGTACATACAAGAAAAACAAACTCAATAGTAGACATTTGTACAAAGGCGAACTTATCCCTTTAAGGTATCTCTTCCAGCTAACCTTAACAAAATAAGGCGAAAAAGATGGTTAAGGCTTAAAATTAGGCTTTGTAATACAAAGTTTGTACCTATGTACCCCTTATCTTATAATATGTCCATTGACCACAGGAAATATGCGAGCCTTAAATGTGTGTGTGTCTCAAAAGTTATCTTAACCATGTACATGCTCTTAGCTCCTTAATTTGTATTAAGGCACCTGTAGAGGCAAGGCCTTCTCCATACAAACTCTGTGCAAGTTTTATTCGTCGGTTTTGGCACTCCCACGTATATTTTTTTTGCTATTGTATTGGATATACGAAGAATGTCAAGAAAAAAAATAAAAAAATATAAATAATAAAATAAAAAATTCACAAAATTTAAAAAAAAATCGTGAGGTTCTGGCTAACAAAAAATCATAAGTGTAATGCAAACACAAGCAAAGAAAATCTTGCACAAAGTTTGTATGGAGAGTGCTTGCCTCTACAGGCGCCTTAAACATAAAGCGCATGAAAACAAATAACTGTACAAAATATTAAAAAGGTTATTGACATATAGGGTAGAACCTAAGCCAGGACATTGACATCAAAGATATTAGGCGTAAAATTGGCTCATGTCATTCTTCGTCTGCTTATTGTCTTGTCAATCATACTCAGAACTGTACCGTCCGATCAAACGAAATGTATGTTTTGATCTTCTACAAATATTAATGACGATTAGATCAAAACATGATTTTAAATTAAATTGAATACTTATTGTACCAGTCTACATTGCTTGAGTGTAATACCATTTTCTTATTTTTTAGGGTTCCGTAGTAAACAAGGAACCCCTATAGTTTTAGTTTAGATCACGCCGACAAAACAGTAGAATAAAATGTTGATATAATAGTAGATTGTATGACAAGGGTCTAAAATGAGTCGAATTACCATGAGATGGTTATTTTCCCGAACGAAGTGAGGGAAAATTGTTCGAGGGTGTACGGTCTGATCTTATACGGTGTCTTGAGAGAGGCACGTCTGGCCTAGCTGTGGTCAAGTCGGTAATGTTCCATTGTCTGTCTGTCATGTCATTTAGTCTGTCGTGCTCTACGTCTATATTTAAATTCAAAAATAGTCGGTCAGTCGGCCAGTCATATGTCTGTCAGGTCTGTCTGTACAGAGGTTAGACGCCCCAACAGAGGGGTAAAATAACACGAGTTAAGGATGATTCACGCTAGACCGTTCCGTGTCCCGGCCGGCCCGTTTTCTAGTACAAGAAATCGACGGTCGTCGTGCGTCCTGTATTACAAAACGGGCCGGCCCGGACACGGAACGGTCTACTGTGAATTATCCTTTATACACTCTACTTTTCACTTCGATTGCGAGAAAATAAATAAACAATAATTATCCGCCTAAAATGAATACTAAATGTTAGGTCCCACGACATTAGGAAGATCTCGGTAAAGTAGGAAATACCGCATACAGATACCGAGGAAATAGTCGAAAAGCGCATACCTAATTGTAATATATATGTGTAGAATTCCGTCATACGCGGAAACACTGCCAACAACTTACAAGCAAGTTAAGGCTTCCGTTCTTCGACATGCACTAAAAACATTCACAATAGTTTGAAAGACGCCCTGTGTGTTAAGCGGGTATTACACTGTCCTGAATTCAGGACACTTAGAAGGGTTCCGACCTATAAGTTAGAGCGAGATGCTTCAACTCCCCTCCACTAGTTAATTAATTGGAGAATAGTTAGTTAATTGGAGAATCTTTATCATTAGATTGGAATATCGATACTTTCGCGCAGCTATGACATAAAATAAATATATTGGCATAAAATTTGAATGCTTAATGTATGTCTTAAATCGTCCCCTTGTGTACCTACATAGCTACTCTGTGTTTGCGTGAACAACCTGTTCTTACATTTCTACTTAGATTTTAGAACTGACACACTCAAACTATCATTAAATAAAATGTCATCTTATAATAATTATGTGTGTGTCGGTACCTAAAGTTTTAAGTTTCAATGATGATTCGTAAATTGTGATACATCGTGGTTAACTTTTAACGCATTTAGCATAATGCTATTAATTAGTGATGTTCCGTGAGGTTTGGTAACACTATTATAAGGAACTTGACACTTTCGTAGTACCTATATCGTGATTGGCGGTTAACAATTTAACACGCCTTAAGGTCAAACATTGCGACAGCTAATTCATCTTTGTTTTGTATTTATAACTCCGTTGACTCTCAAGTTAACGCAACTGGTTTTATTAACCAGCTTTAACTCAGTTGACAATATTTATGTTTAGCACTCCCGTTGGGATTAATTCCGAAACGGAACTTCGGTACTTACTTCGTGACAAGTCCAATAAAGACTCTTTCGGGATCCCGTTACGACGCAAGCACCCTGCAATAACACCAGGGAAATTTACAAAAATACTATCACGATTACCATTTTCTGTTATCTATATAAAATGAATCAAAAAAGACGTTGAAAAAACTCTGCATATAAATGTACTGGGAATTTGCCTTTTTCATTTGAGTATTTGTAATCACGTTACTAGTCGTATACGGGTGGTCTTTATTTCAAATACAGTTTTGGCAAAAATTTCCTTAAGATTTTATTATGAAATGACGTGGGCGGTCGTGACGAGAAACCGTTAGAAATAAGGTGGTAATATGAATATCAATTTTATGTCTTCTTTTATGTTACAAAACCCTTAAGATATTTATGCTAATTGAATTCATTTAAAACGGGCATACGGACGCTGAACTCTACTTTGTTTTCGCGTACAGAAATGTAGGTAATGTTAATGTCAATGTTAATTATCGTTAAGAAAAACCAAGCAACGGAAGTTATAAATAAAGTTGTTCGGACTGAGTCATGAGTTCTAAAGCGATGAGATGATACCGGTTTTCAAATGACTGCTTGTAACACGAATGTTATATCGTTTAATGTCAATCTTAAGCATTTAGTAGGGATTAAAGGTTGGAGATGCGCCGCTTGGCACTGATGGCTCTGACGATCGGCTTTAACAGTGATGTAAGCCGATGTCGCGCCGAATGTGACTGCCTCGGCATTTCCAATATCCCTTAAACATCAGTCTCGATTACAACCATTCAATAATTGATTCCTTTATTCAAATTCGATGGCTAATGGAGAGTGAAAACATAACTAACAGCTGACTTGTGCAAGCACCTATACATACAATACCCATAGAATATTTAGGAAATATATATATATCAAACTCCATGCCGCAGAAATGAGGATGTTGCGCTGGGCAGGCGGTGTCACCTTACTGGACCGTGTTCGTAACACCTATATCCGAGGAAGTTTCAAAGTGCGACCCATTCCCGAAAAATTAACAGAGGGACGACTGAGATGGTATGGACATGTCATGCGCCGAGAACCTGAACACATGACGCGAAAGGTGCTAGACATGCTCCCTCCACCAAAGAGACGAGGAAGACCCCGACTGACCTGGATGGCCACTTTAAGGAGGGATATGCAAGAAGCCCAAATCCCATCAGAGACGACCCAGGACCGACAATCCTGGCGAAAAATAACTAGGAGAGCCGACCCCAAATAATGGGAACAGGACAAGGAGAAGAAGATATATATATCAGCAATATCTGTTAAATTTGAAATATAAAAGCAGACTGCCATTATTCCAGGCCAAAATTATAAAACCACTCATGAATCGTGAAGTAGTATTTCATGCATTGTTTTATGGTGAACAGGCATATTCGAGGTGTACCTACAAGTGAAAATAGAACCGCCTGTTTATCTGAAGGCGATTGTACATGAAGGTACGTGTTCCGTCTATAATATTTATAAAAAAGATGATAACAACCTCATGCATAGAATACTAATATAATATTACTTAAGATGTCGTTTAAATTCCGAAGCTACAATCAGTAGATTTTCTCGAGGTCACCATGACCTCATAGTGGCATTTATAATAAAAATAATAAATAAGTGTCTTGTCGAATCCTGTGCATTCCCTTGGCTAATAAACAAGGACATGATTTTTTAAATATTACACAATTAATTATTATTTATCACTAACACCTAACCTTCACTTATGACATTAAGTATTTAAGTAGTAGTTATCCTTCAAGCCTGTTCCGTTACCTAGCATAACCTAACCTAGCATTGCTAAATTAGACAAAAACCAAAAGAGTACCATACCACTACCATTTGAATAATTAGGCTAGTGAGGCAATCTGTTCTTATTCTCACGCGAGACATTGGACGAAGCTCGATTTCTTTACCCCATTACTAGGTCGGATTGTGTTAGGTTCACAATGCTGCGGAATCGGACAGCAGTGCCCCGTGTTTGCAGACTTATCGTGATCACCTTTCGCAACACCGACCGATTTCCACGACAATACGTACTCGATGTTTGTATATTTTGAAATTCTAATTGCAGTTTTAATGATCATATATCTTAATGAGTTGACAAGGACGATATCAGATTACGAACGGTAAAATATTAGGAAACGAATTATGCAAACTGTTGTCCGATTATTTATGATAGCGGCGAAATGCTTGTCATACTAAGATGGTATATATTTCGGCGTCCAAGGCGGCTGCTGAGTGTTACTTGCAAACGTTAATGTTATATGTTAAATGATTCACACACTGACTTCTCCTGACATTAACCAAGCCAAGCCATTTTAAACAATGGTTTACGCAATGAATAGGTACTATAATATTTTCTAAGTAACAACATGTGACAAAAGATCGAAGATTACAGCATATATCTAAGCCGCTGCGATCTCCACCTCCACAAGTGCAACTCGATATGCAACTTAACATTAACTGTCAGTAATATACCTAATGAAGCATTGAGTTGATGAGGATGACCGGTTCTTGCGTAATGTATCTATTGTGGGCTTGTCGTAGTAACCTGTAAACGCTCGATTGATCTTATGAGTGGTCAATATCAAAGGTCAGCGGGCCACCAAGCCACTTTCACTAGTATAGCTAGTTTGAAGAGGTGCCGGCCGCTCAAGACGGATGCAAGCGACCTTCGACGGTTTGCTCAGACACTTAGCGCTTAGATTAGCATCCCGAGTTCGGAGAGTGTGTGACATAACCCAATGGCGTCACCCTCCGTACCTTGACACAATGTAGACATAAACATAAACCGTTCACAATGCTTCCATATTCCCCTTTTAATGTACCCAGCTACATCATATCTGTAAACATGGCAAAAATATGTGTTATGAAATTTATTCAAGACACATTAAGGCAAAAAAACATTATTAATGCAATTTATTTGTATAATACCTACTTACATAATTAAAACGTGAAAAGGACGTCGAAGATTCTAGACTACGACTTACATCGCAATAAATATGCAAATACTGAAATATATTTGTCTGTACATCTCTCTTATAACATCAAGTAGCCTCGTTACGTATCTTTTTTCACTTCCTACGAAATGCTAGAACGCATATCAGAGCATCTTTTCTAAAGATTAAGAATTTAAGGCAAGAGTGAATAGGCATTTTCTGGATGAGCTCGCTTCACCATCGGCCTCTTCTTTCATAAAAAAAGATTAACGTGATTAGTACTTTCTTTTTAAAACTGCTCGAAACACCAACACATAATAAACTAACAGCAGTTTTTAATAAAATAAATATAAATGGCATTGAGCAAGAGCACGCACGTACAAGATCCGCTTTTATTTATGCAACATGACTAAACAAGTAAACATGCCATAAAGATGTGGATTATACGACAGGTATGCAACGCATGATATTAATAATGTGATGACGTCGTGTTGAAGATGCATACGCTACGGACGAGGAAAACTCATTCCTTCTTAGCCGTGACCAGCTTACAGCATTCAGTTAATATGCATTTTATAGGTATACATTTCACATCGTTTGATATTTACGATTGGGTTTTCGTTTAATTTTTGTAGAGGTGGCTAATCTTGCCGGCACCGAATGTGTTAAGCGTTGCTACCCGAGTTGTTATGAAAATTATTACCTAGAGCTGTAATAGTAGATTGTACACAGAGGGGACAAAGCACTGTTTTATGCCATAGGCGCGATATAGAATCCTGAACGTAACAAAGGACTCCAGATTTTTAAACGATGGTCCATAGCAAAAAATATTCTTGGGCATAAGTATTCTTTATCGTGGGGATCCGCTGGATGCGGGCGGCCCGTGACCGGTCTTTGTGGCGCTCTCTGGGGAAGGCCTATGTCCAGCAGTGGACGTCGTTCGGCTGATGATGATGATGATGATAAGTATTCTTCATAAAATTCTCTACAAAAAAGATTTTACAGACTTATTTTCGCTAGGATGAATATGTAATGAGATTTTAAAGGAGGAATGTTAATTATATTTAATTGTAAAGTGGCTTCTCAATACTTTATTTTCCAATATTTTTAAAAACAAAAAATATAGTAGGTATTTATCCACTCAATGAGCTCTAAACAACAATGCCCCACTCGATGGAGTAGGTCAATATTTTTTTTCGCGCCCCCTTTAGATGTATGGGAAAAACATTGTAATGTATTCCACTTTGAAGGATAAGAAGAAGAAACATTTATTCACTAGACACAGGAGACATACATATTGTATAACAAAAATGGTAACAGGAAAAAAAAGAGAAAACCCCATTTATAAACAATATAAACATGTGTGTCCCCGCGGCAGTGAATTGGACACTGGCTCAGCATCATGCTGAGGTGCCGGACACCTATACAGCGCTGATTTTCAGCCAGTACCATCGGTGACTCACGGAACGTCAATACAATGCCATAAATAAGTAAAAGAAAAATAACTGTAGTCGGGAAAAAGAATAGGTATATAAATACATAAATAAAAATACTAATTATTAATTGTAATTAGTAATAATTAGTTATTTCTCATTTGTAATTTTAGTGGATAAGAAAACTTATGTTCTGGAAGAGCGAGTCCTCCTGACACAGGCACAAAAGTATCTACTAGGAGGCCTCAACCTTATCTATTTAAAACACCGCTTGTTTAAATGAAATAAATTTTATTTTATTTTATTTTTTATAAATAAGACAAAATACCATTTACTACTTACATACAGTATCCTGGACGGATTACTTTCAACCTTAGAGGGATAATTCTATTCCGATTAAACCGGAAAATTTCAAGTTTAACATTGTAATGTAGGTATAGCATGTGCGTGTACTGCGAGTAACATAATGTATTCGCCAGCCGAGCTTTGTATTTAAACAATAAATGTAGGTGTTTGGACTTCTGTGTCAGGCCATTGTTCGCGAATTTCGCCGTTTAGAAATGCGAATGATCCTCTCGGATGCTCACACGTTTGTGCCCTAGTGGCGTAAATAAAATCATTTTGATGTGTGGTTTGTGGTTGAGGTCAGATCGGCGGGTTAACCGCGATTTGGGACCATGGAAAAGGCTACATGAAAAAGGTATTAGTTAACCTATGTATATTATACGTCCTTACGGCTGTTTGCTTTTGAATAAGATAGGCAGTGGCCGATACACGTTCGTGCAACGCATACATTTATATGAACAGGGTTATTTATATGGACCCCACGCCCCGAAACATTTCCATACTCTGACAGAGGTTTAGAATTTCCGATAGTTGAATTTTTGTTGCAGATTAAATTTGCGAACAAACCTTCAGTTACCTATCACGCGAATACAAACGCGAACTCTTGCAATACGGTGTGTTAGGTTATGAAGCGAAAAAGGTATTAATAAATATCTGAACACGACTCTGTTATTAAGATATTAGAACATTTTTGCGCACCCTGAAGAATACAATGTATTTCATTTCAACTTTTCCTATGTGGGAACGTAAATGATACCTATATACGTATGACACTTTATTGCATTGCTTGATTGATTGTGTGATTGTTTCTTTCTCCCGTTTATTACCTTGGCCGATGAAAGAAATAGGTACATAGAATATAGTTTTTATAATGCTTATCACCCCTCTAAATAAGGGGGGGGTAGGAGTTAACACAGGACCGTGACGAATTCTATGCGAACGGAGCCACCGGTTTAACTAGTGCAGTAAAACGATTATTTCTTAATATTTGTTCGTGTACTGTAGCTCTAGTATAAGTTTTTTCGAAAAATTAACTAATTCGAACGCGTTTGCGTTTTGGCTCAAAATGTATGAAAACGCTCTCACGAGTTTGAAATACGCGCGTTCATCGGTTAGCAACAAATGTTATACTCGCTGTTTCCACTAGTGACCACCAGAAGCGCTGTTCGCGTTTTCATACCACTTTCTTACATTTTGAGACAAAACGCAAACGCATTCGAATTAGTTAATGTTTCGAAAAAACTTATACTAGAGCTACTGTAACTTGTTCGTGTTCTCACATCGAATCGCGAGCAATCTACGCATCATTGTTTCTTAAACATAATGTTTTTTTAAAGCAGAGGTCGGCAACCTTTTAGCAGCCAATGGCCACATTAGTCGCTAACAAAATTGTCGCAGGCCGCACGTGTTAGTAATGTGTGACTATCAGACAAAAGATACCCCATTGTCGGTTATCAATAAAGCGGCTCGCGGGCCGCTAGTAAGGCGGCTGTTGCCGACCGCTGTTTTACAGTATACTCAGACTCATAGATAAGTAGACTCAAGATTCCCGTACTAACTTGACCCTGTCCGCATTATACGTAAGTTACACACTACTAAGCCAGAACCAACAGCACTGAAACAAACACGTCGAGAGGTTCAGTTTCATTCAGTTCGCGTTGAATTTGCAACTGGAAAATTCAATTACCATGTCGGCGCACAAAATACTCAATTTTCTAAAGGTAATAAAAGTTTAATTTACTCGGGTTAAAGTTAGTCTTTTAATATGAAATATACACGGGTGCTAAATTTTTTGCCAAGGCTATGTGTTCTTAAGCAATATAAACCATCTGGTAAAGGCTAAGTTCACACGAGATATTTTAGCGTAGACATAGTCGCGTGTTGCAAGCGCTACTTACTAAAAAAAACGGAAAACATTTAGCAAACCCGGCTCAAGAATCACAATGAAAATTTGACACACTTTTATACAATTTCGCATATGTCACACCTGTAATGTAGGGTTCACATAAAACGCAGCGTGCATCTGAAATTTAGAGGAATTTCAACTTTCTGCACAATACTTAGATTTCATATTTAAATGGCAGTAGCAATGGTCGCGAGCAGCCTCGATTTCGCTGTCATTTAAATATGGAATGAAACTACTACTACTAAAGGACCAATTTCTTTGACTCTTGACGAAAATGTTATATTAACTGATCCGTAAAAATAAATCATTCCCATGTCTGTGTCCCAATTTTTTTTAAGTTATAGAAATGCGATAAGTATAACATTTTCCACTTAACACTTCCAAAAATTGCCGGTGACACAACGACATGTGGATTCAAAAACGCCCGATGCTAATTCGCCTTGTACATAAGGACATAACATAGTACATACTAAGTTGTGACACATTAGTGTACCCAATGTGATTTTTACTAATATTTGAAGTTTTTAGTGTAGAGTTAGTCGGTGTCGTTTAGTCATGTTTTGTATAATTTCTTATGTTTTTAATAATAAATAATAATAATAATAGTTAATTCGTAATAAATAAGTTTGATTCTAAAAACACCTATAAGTTAAAAAAATATGTTTTATTGCCACAAACTTAAAATTAAACACCAACCTACAAAAAGTTACCTACATTCCAACTTTAATGTGTTTTATGTGTTATTTATTAAAAAAGGGGTGTATTTGGATTGCCACGTGGAGTAGTTTCTCTGTATTTCCTGGTGTTTAAAATTGTAATTTCTATGTTTTTATTATTATATAACCGTTACCGCTTATAACCGGTTTTCGGTTATTTTTCTGTCATAACTGTAACCATAACCCCAATTTAAGTTCCCTGCCGCGTACCGCGTATGGTATGCGAGGTTATAAGCATTGTCGGCCCAGGTCAACTCGTGGATGCGTATCTTCTACAGTGTCTCAGCTCGGTTACAGTGTCTCAACTTGGCTATAGCGTCTCAGCTCGGCTACTTTTTTTGCAATCGACGGACTTGAAAGTCTAAAATGACATCATAAAAACACTCCTAAACAATGATATTTAAACATCGATTGAGTAAATGGCCAACCCAAAACCGCTGTTGTGTAATTGACAACTCACTGAGATATAATCAAATATACAAACTGTTTCTGTACTCATAAGGTCAAAGCAATATCGACTGTTGACAATTTGTATCGGGCCAGACAAATGTAAGCCTTATTTTAACGCTTTTAAACATATGTTATCACAACTTATTTGTTCCTTTAGAAGTCGTGAGATCGAAGTTCAGAAGCAAGTTTGTCGCTTTATTCAAATACTAGCTTTTGCCCGCGACTTCGTGCAATCGCGATCCTTATCAACTTTATATCGTATTTCATACTGTAAAGGTTGTATACACACCTCCAAGAAAAGAAGAAAGAAAGGAAGATGATTTCTGGAATACCTAAACCCAAAAAATATTCCAGCACGTTTAAATTATTGTGTTATTGGGAAAATTATTGTAACTTCATAAGCGTACCAAAAACAGAATTGTTGCTTGACGATATTTTTCGGCTCATCAATCATCATCCTACATCACGTAAACATGCTAGGCGTTGCATCTCGTTGCATTTAGTTTACACGTACGTTATGCTTGATGATTTTAGGTATTTTTTTTACTACAGTCCTTTTCGGCTGCTATTTACCTATGATAAAGTTTTTACACCTAGGTATCTAACATTCATAACATTCATATTCTCCAAGCTAATAACCCCAAGTAAATCATGCCAAATAAGACTGTTTTGTAAAAGTTAGCTTGGGGCATTACTTTTAATTAGTAATATTTTATTCAAACATTTATTTATTCATTTATAAAATTAACACTTACAGCTGAACCTTACGTGCTAATTTGTTTTATACATTTTCATTTACTTAAATAATTTAATAATTACACATTTCATTGATCATCAATTACATAAAAACAGTCAGACACAAAAATAAATAAACAGACATTATTAAAAAAGAATTAGACATAAAATGAGCCACCCTATTGTATTCTTCAGGCAAGTGTTATATTATAGCCGTTAACTTGAACAATGAAACGTTCAGTAGCCATTACTTTACGTTATACTGTTACTAATACAATCAATACTGATCCATCCAATAGATACCCGACAGATTCGATAGATACCAACTACAGTTAAAAGACAATTAAGCCCAAAAATTAGGGACAATGGGCATCGCTATCCAACGAGGAAATGGCGCCAGCCTTATGGGCACCATCCCCAGGGGCAGCGACCTTAGGAAATATGTATATTACCTCTAGTTTTTAGTAGTTTTTAGGGCATTATCACTTGCGATTGCGGGTGAGTTGAAAGCGAGGCGAGCGGGCAACGAGTTCGCTGCGAGCGCGTAACGATTTTCACCGCATCTAGAGTATAGGGATTTTCCCGCGAGTACGCAGCGAATTCGTTACGCACTCGCGGCGAACTCGTTACGCGCTCGTAGAGAACTCGCTGCGCGCTCGTCTCGCTTTCAACTCGCAAGTGTGATAAGGCCCTTAGTGTCTGTTTTAACTTTAATAGTTGGTACAGCATCTTGCTGCGTGAACCTGTATTTTTAGCTTATATTTTTGTTCCAGGCAACGCTAGCGATAGTGTTCGCTAGCGAAGAAGCGCCCAGCGAAGCGAACAACACGAAAACATCGGCGCTGGTCGGACGAAAAGGCCGGCAGTACTACGGTCCGGTCGACCAGGGAAATAACGAAGTGGTCGTCGACATAGAAGACGACGAGAAGACTCAATACTACGAGACCAATTATGATACAAGTAAGGACAACAGGCCCCTATACCACAAAACTTTACAAGTCTACAATTCGACAAAATTGTACAATTTTCCATAGAAAATGTTGACAAATTTGTCGATTGTACGGTTGTAAAGTATTGTGGTACAGGCCCCAGGAATGATGACTGTAACCCACTCCCTTTTTTTTTAAACCTGACTGTGGGCTTATAGGCCGGGCCCTATAAAGCGATAGGAGTGCCCGGTTGGAGAGTGACCTGGGGAAAATTCAGCGGAAGCCTCAGACACGTATACGCGGGCGGGCCGGGCGGTTTAAAAAACACTGGAATAATATTACCGACGCCTGTCAGTAGTAAAGCAAATATAAATTGTGCTGTGCAGCAAAGTGCTGCTCATATTTTATCAGGCGTTTTTCTTATACGTAGCTTTGACTTATTCACAAAGACGTGCCTAGTGATTCAGTAAATTAAGGCGACTTCCTGACTTGGCGGGGCGGGATCGATATGTGTCATTTTTTTCTTTGACGTAAACTTACTGACGTCGCAAAGATTCCCACTTGACGGAATACTGTCAGTATTATATTTGCGCAGCGCAGTAGTAATATTACGTGTCCGTACTTTATCACGAAAAACTTTTTCACGAACACTTTTTCACGAACGACTTTGCCACGAAAAACTTTATCACGAATAGATTTTATCACGAAAAGACTTTATCACGAAAACTTTACCACGAAAATTTTATCACTAAAGACTTTATCACGAAAACTTTATCACGAATAGACTATATCACGAAAAGACTTTATCACGAAAAGACTTTATCACGAAAAGACTTTATCACGAAAACTATATCACGAAAACTTTATCACGAAAACTATATCACGAGAACTTTATCACGAAAGACTTTATCACGAAAACTTTATCACGAAAGACTTTATCACGAAAACTTTATCACGAAAATTTTATCACTAAAGACTTTATCACGAAAACGAGTACGCCTCCTTAGCTCGAAATACGGTCCCATCTGGCAGAAAGCATAAGGTACTATCATCCGCAGCGGGTGTGCGCTTACAAATTATTTAAAAGCTAATTTATATTAAATTTTACTACTAGACCTGATGTCGAGGGTCTGATGATGCAGCCGGAGGAGAGGCACTGGAACTGCCTAACGAAAAGTGATAAAGTAGTCGAGTTTGGGCTTGTTTGTTTTGTTTTCTTGAGTACTTACCACTAGACCTGATGTCGAGGGTCTGATGACGGAGCCGGAAGAGAGGCACTGGCACTGTCTAACTAAAAGCGACAAAGTAGTCGAGTTTGGGCTTGTTGGTTTGTTGTCTTGAGTACTTACCACTAGACCTGATGTCAAGGGTCTGATGATGCAGCCGGAGGAGAGGCACTGGAACTGCCTAACGAAAAATGATAAAGTAGTCGAGTTTGGGCTTGTTTGTTTTGTTTTCTTAAGTACTTACCACTAGACCTGATGTCGAGGGTCTGATGATGGAGCCGGAAGAGAGGCACTGGAACTGCCTAACAGAAAGTGCTACGGTACTCGAGCTTGGGCTTGTTTGTTTTGTTGTCTTGTGTACTTACCACTAGACATGATGTCGAGGGTCTGATGATGCAGCCGGAAGAGAGGCACTGGAACTGTCTAACGAAAAGTGACAAAGAAGTCGAGATTCGGCCTGTTGGTTTGTTGTCTTGAGTACTTACCACTAGACCTGACATCGAGGGTCTGATGATGGAGCCGGAAGAGAGGCACTGGAACTGCCTAACAGAAAGTGCTACGGTACTCGAGCTTGGGCTTGTTTGTTTAGTTATATTGAGTACTTACCACTAGACCTGATGTCGAGGGTCTGATGATGCAACCGAAAGAGAGGCACTGGAACTGCCTAACGAAAAGTGATAAAGTAGTCGAGTTTGGGCTTGTTTGTTTTGTTGTCTTGAGTACTTACCAGTAGACCAGATGTCGAGGGTCTGATGATGCAGCCGGAAGACAGGCACTGGAACTGCCTAACGAAGAGTGATAATGTCGTTGAGTTTGGGCTTGTTTATTTTGTTGTCAATTGCCACTAAACCCGATGTCGAGGGTCTGATGATGCAGCCGGAAGAGAGGCACTGGAACTGCCTAACGAAAAGTGATAAAGTAGTCTAGTTTGGGCTTGTTGGTTTTGTTGTCTTGAGTACTTACCACTTGACCTGATGTCGAGGGTCTGATGATGCAGCCGGAAGAGAGGCACTGGAACTGGCTAACAGAAAGTGCTACGGTACTCGAGCTTGGGCTTGTTTGTTTTGTTCTCTTGAGTACTTACCACTAGACCTAATGTCGAGGGTCTGATGATGCAGCCGGAAGAAGGGCACTGGAACTGTCTAATGAAAAGTGATAGGGTCGTCGAGTTTGGGCTTGTTTGTTTTGTTGGCTTGGGTACTTCCCTCTGGACCTGATGTCGAGGGTATGATGATGCAGCCGCAAGAGACGCACTGGAACTGTCTAACGAAAAGTCATTAAGTAGTCGAGTTTGGGCTTCTTTCTTTTGTGATCTTGAGTACTTACCACTAGACCTGATGTCGAGGGTCTGATGATGCAGCCGGAAGAAATGCACTGGAACTGTCTACGGAAAGGTGAGAAAGTCGTCGAGTTAGGGCTTGTTTGTTTTGTTGTCGCGAGTACTTACCACTAGACCTGATGTCGAGGGTCTGATGATGCAGCCGGAAGAGATGCACTGGAACTGCATAACGAAAAGTGGTAAGTAGCCGAGTTTGGGCTTATATGTTTTGTTGCCTTGAGTCTTGAGTCCTTTCCACTAGACATGATGTCAAGGGTCTGATGATGCAGCCGGAAGAGAGGCACTGGAAATGCCTAACGAAAAGTGATAAAGTAGTCGAAGTTGGGCTTGTTTGTTTTGTTGTCTTAAGTACTTACCAGTACCACTAGACCTGATGTCGAGGGTCTGATGAGGCAACTCGACTACTTACCACTTTTCGTTAGGTAGTTCCAGTGCATCTCTTCCGGCTGCATCATCAGATCCTCGACATCAGGTCTAGTGGTAAGTACTCAAGACAACAAAACAACAAGCCCTAACTCGACGACTTTATCACTTTTCTTTAGGCAGTCCCAGTGCCTCTCTTCCGGCTGCATCATCAGATCCTCGACATCAGGTCTAGTGATAAGTATAAGTACTCAAGATAAGAAAACAAACAAGCCCAAGCTCGACTACCGTAGCACTTTCTGTTAGGCAGTTCCAATGCCTCTCTTCCAGCTGCATTATCAGACCCTCGACATCAGGTCTAGTGGTAAGTACTCAAGACAACAAAACAAACAAGCCCAAACTCGACTACTTTATCACTTTTCGCTAGGCAGTTCCAGTTCCAGTGCCTCTCTTCCGGCTGCATCATCAGACCCTCGACATCAGGCCTAGTGGTAAGTACTCAAGATAACAAAACAAACAAGCCCAAGCTCGACTACTGTAACAGATCGACATCCGACATTCGTGTGAAAACCTGTGAAAGCTTTTAAGCTTCTAGAAAACCTCAAAGCTCGGCAAAGCTAAATTATTTTCTTTAAGTTTCATCATCAACGAAGCTTTTCATCGTAATCGAATGGCGTCAAAATCAAGTTTTGATAAGCTCATTTATTTACAATTGGTACATAACTTATTCAAGCAATATATTCTAAAGGATAATTAAATTAGGGAACAAATAAAATGATCACCTAAATAACTTTTGATATCATCAAATTTTCGAACCCTAAAATAAGGTTGAACACTCAAAAAAAATTATCGATCAGCAATTCCGAGTCACCAAAAAAATTCTACCTATTTTTGCAGCACTTGCACCTATTTTACTCATTGCGTTCCTATAAATTTATAATCGCATCAAAAAAATTGTCAAGTACCACCAAAAACACTAAACTACCACCTAATCTCATGCACCTTTTTTCATTAGAATTACATCCAAATATTATATACATCGCATGCTACATTTTAGTAAACAGTTACAAATTAATCGTTTTTAGCACTATAAATATTTCAGTTATTTCCAAAATGTTATAAATTAGAAAGTAAAATTTAAAATTAATTTAAAAAGCAACGCGCAATGTGGCTGTGTGAAATAATAACACGTATACTGCTATCTCACTCAATCAAATACAAAGAATTGTCTGAAGCATAAAACCTATTGATATGTCGTTAGAGTGAAAGGTACCTATTGCTGTTTCATTCTAACTACCTATTGCTGATGGTTTACAAACTGCAAGTTTTTTTTTTTTTTTCAATGCGTTGACGTGAGCGCGTTTGATTGAAACCTTTTATTTGAAAATGAGTTTTGTTGATTTATTAAATTGTTAGTTTGTTATGAAAATGGATAAAGGTCCTCAAATGAGTTTACTTTATTAATATAGATAGACTTTCATGGAAAAATTAAAGGAAGTTAATAGGTAGAAATAGGTATAGGTAGGTTTAGGTTATGTTAGTTTTGCATCGGCCCGAAGGGCCAAAACAACTCAAAATAGGAGCTCCGCGCCAGCGGAGATCCGTCATTACTGTTCCAATCTCCACTAGTTTGAAATTAAAATAGCTATTTTTATTTCAAACTTCAACTTCTTAAAATCATTTAGCGCTGTCTTGCTCGCACGCGGTGCGAGGTGCGAGCGAGACGGACCGTATGGAAAACCGCATCAGTGTGCTAGCAATGAGGTTAGACTAGATTGGAACTGCTTTGCGCGTCGGACATTAAAAAACAATTGCCGCCTGAAATTTGGTGATCATGTAGTATTTCTGGGTATCGAAAGAATTATTTGGGTGTAAATAATTTTAATAGGATTACGAGCCCTGTAATATTTGGATGTAAATTATATGAAATTTGGTGTTTGAAATTAGGTGATCATTAAGTATTTTTGGGTAGTGACTAATTTATTTGGTAACAATTTAATTTAATAGGTTATCGACATGTTACTTCTTTGAGTTGCACTTTATATTTAAAAGGAGTTGAAAATTTGGTGCGAATCTAGTATTTTTGGTAATCAATGTAATTTTTTAGAGCATCATTCGGCAACTAATTTGGTGGTTCGTTAAATGCTACCCATTAAATTATATCTAAATTTAAAGTGTTTCAATGGTTATTAGGATAGTTTTAATGGTGCCATCTAGTGGTAAATAGCCAGACTAGGTTAGCGAATAATCCAACTATTTAGGAAGGTGGTCGTTAGTTCCATATATTAACAATGTGCATAGTTATCTGAAATTGTAGGGATAATGTTATTCATTCACAACGCCGAGATCAACGTGAACTCATCTTGGACTAACCAGTGTAGGTCGACCTCTAGTTGCGTATTGTTAGTACGAGTCCCGGTGTCTAGTTATAATTGAGATGACCGTTGAGTTGTTTTGATGTGAGTTGTTAATTGCCAACGAGTAGCAGTGCCGCGCCATCGCTATTAGGCGGGTAGTTGAACGAACATTGCGCGTGGCTACCCTGCTAAAAGAAGAAATATTTAACAACGAAGCAATCTGTTTTGTATTAGTGTCTATTTATTTTAGTCTGGTTTTAATGGCTTAGGCGTAAGGAGAGACATCTGTTATTGAGTAGGAAAACTAGAACTTATTCTTGACCAATGGGAAAACGTGATTTAATCCGTTGACGAATCGATAGGTTTCCCTCCAGAATTATGGTAAAGGACAGTGATCGTGTGATGTTAGGGGTCGGGGGCGATATGAGGCTTTATAAGGAGATACACAACGGTTTCGAGACTTTTTTCGTCTCTTCGGCTGCGGGGCTTCAGGATGCTGAATCTTCAGGAGTGTCCATGTGAGTCGTTTAAGGTTTATTTGCCGTGTTAGATAGGATTCATGTAGGGTTTCATTCTGTTAGGATATCATAGGATGTTGTGTGTATAATCCTTTCTGTTCACAGGATTTATTGCCATCGAGTGCTTAAATTCCATATAGCAAATATCGATATTATCTTCCTTGTGTTTTACGCGTGCGTGTACGTTACATGCCTATATACTATGACTTCGCGTGTACGTTACTACTTACATACAATGATTTAGTGCGTAGTATCAAGTTCAAATTACATTCACAAGATCTTTGTTTAGCGATGTCGTTGATCGTTGTGGAGTGACGAAACTTCTTTTAAATGAATATAGTTTTATGCCACATAAACGTCCATTGTTGATTCGTTTGTTACGAGCGTAGTGTTCATCAGTGCCACAATCACGGTTAATAGATATTTGCTAAATGGAATATCTTATGCGGCGTCGGAGTTTTACTACCTGATTTTATAAAGAAATGTGTTTTATTTGACCCACAATTATTGTGCATGCTAATAAAATAATTAACCATTAGCGGTGGTGGATTTTGTATGCAATAATTTTCATGAATAACTGTGCGTAGATGCTATTTATACAAGCTGGTTCAATGTCAGTTAATTTGATGATTATGATTTAAATTAGTTTTAAAGCTTTTTATTTTGTACTCATTTATTTAGCTGTAATCAAATCATTAACTCAATGATAGGATTGTTACTTTTCCCGACTTAAATACCTTTGTTGTAATATTTAACGATTAATATCACGTATGGAGGTGTCGTATTAATAATTTAACTATACTTATTATAAACGTACGTTATGTATCCTTGAGTAGGTTTTGTATGATTTAGTTGTATGTGGCTTTCGTTAGTATTTAATACATGCAGTTTTATCGTGTAGGCGTTATTTTAACTCCTAGGTTGCTAAATAATTAGGTTGTATTCGTTCGTACATATTTATAAGTATATCTAAATAAGTAAAATGCCATGATTGGGGCATTTGGAAGGTTTTGCGAAATCAAACCTATATAAGAGAAGGATTCACTATGTCCAGAAGATGACTTCGTCAACGTTTTCACAATGCCAACAATGATATGCTTCCACCTATACTCGGACCATCGACATTTCTACGGAACGTGTACCAGCCAGCAGTTCGTACAAGTGGGCAATCGACGACCAGTGCCAGGCCACCCTCAGTCCACAGCTATGCCATAACTATCTGACATCACCATCGGCGAAGCTAATCACACTTGCGGCGTTCGGACAACGGGGCTGTTCCTGCACGATGACCACATAGCCTACCACTGTACACACGCAGATGAAGAGATCCTAAATGGTTTCTAAGTTTCGCAAAGCTTTCTGACTGCGTTAACTAATGGCATTATTCACGTTCTCGCTATTTTATATGTCATGAATACTGTTACATTTTAATAGGTCGGAATGCTATCGTTGCGCTGTGTGATATAAATTTATATTTAACGTATAATCAATATCGTAATTGACTTTGGCGTAACTGCCTTTGATGGAACTTTGATTCCTATTGCAATATTTGTAGTCTGTTGACTATATACAATAATATTACGTCAATATCTTTATCATCACTGTTGCCCTGTGTGACGTGCGTATTTATTGATGATACGAGTACATGGTATTCCATTATTTTATATTTACATACCAAATTATACATTTACTAATTTATAGTAGTTGTTAGAACTGGTCGCAGTGGCTTTTATTATCCGTGACTGTTCTAGCAATGAGGTAATGTCACAGGATGGACTGCCGATCATTTATTACAATTTTGTGTGGTATGTTCCACCCTATGACGAAAGGTTTTGAGTACAATGTAGTACCCAAATATACTAATTATGCGTAATAACTATTAACGTTGCTAAGCAATGGTTTTACTCCAGGCCGATGAAGTACGCTCATCAATGGGGTTTAGGGACAGTCTTTACGGTTTCTTAACGACAGGCTTTCGTCTTTAGTTCCATGTCTCGGACGAGCTTTGAAAAGGGCTGCAGTCTATAGACTCCGGTGCGCCTTTAGCTGCTTGTGGGAATCTTTGATTCAAACAAGACACTTTAGTCCCGTGGGGAACCAGAAATCTGTATTGCCATTAGCTGAAACTGACCATTAAAGACCCCAATATATATGTACTCTTATATACTCTACTATATGGGCGAGATGCGATGTGAAAGTGGCAAAGGCGATACAGGTTGATTGACGACTCGAGAAAAACTCCTTGCTGTCGCGAGAAGCTGGTCAATGCTGAGATATCGCGGTTGTGTGCCTCAGTAGTGATATTCGTTACGGGGATGATCGTATGACTCGATTTGGAAATTAAGCCTGAATAGCAACAACTTTGTTTGATTGCACAATATTTGGGTACGAGGTAACTAACTCGTATTTTAGTCTACTTCAATGTAGAAATACTATTACGGTTATATATACATATATCAATATCCGCTTCCAACTGGCTTTTAAATAAGTTCAGTTTATTTAACATTGCTTTATGCAATAAAATGGCTGGTCTCATAATATTATGGGCTACGCTCTTATCAATACCATGTATATGTTCATTCGGCGTCAGGCACTATTGTCATATATCAAATTATAGTCTCGGCCCTGTGCCATTGCGAGGATACTCTGTTTGCTCGTGTTAGGGATTAGGTAGGGACGCACAATACAATACATATTATATTCTTACGTTACCCAAGTGGTTAGCATGCGGCGCCCAATGGGTTAGCATCAGGTATTCCTTCGCGAGACTGCGGCTTCCGACATAGTTGCCTCATATTATATGACTTATGCATGGTACTTTTATGAGATATTGTGGCTTTATGGTTGCTTGCAATCAGCTATTTTATTCTCACGTCTTTAAGATTAAGATTTGTACTACGTTTCGTAACAAGCCAGATATTACCCGTCCTAATCCTACCCAGTAGGAAATATCGTCAATATCTCGTTGCAACAAAACCTAGTTTTAAGGTTATATTATTCTTTATTTTACATTAATACCCAATCGACGTTTTATCTATATCTACGCTCTCCATTAACTCATTACTATAACTATTTCTACGCATTTATGATCTTTGAATAAAATTATGGAATAATTATCTACTCCGTATCACTTTATACTTACTTCTTTAAGCTATAACTACGAACCCACTTAGCTACTAATTATCAGTATTATCACACAGCTAACGACGGTATTATACGAGTAAGTTAGGCTCTGTATTTCTTCTAGGTTTCTTTACTATTGTATACATAATTCGTCTCTTATAAGTTAAGTTCTCGTTCGTTCAAATTACGTTCTAGGAATTTAGTATTGTGTTCATGGTTATTTAAACTTTATAAATAGGATACTGTAGGCAATTTTATTTATGTATTTAGGTAGGGTTATTTAAATTAATTTTAAGTTGTAAAATTTGTTTAAACATTGTCCGATTCTCAATTGTTTATACATTTCTCACACCTCAGAGAACTTAAGTTACTACATTTCATAACTAGGTCTAAATATTGTCACTAGATGATCACGTCCTCAATAGCTAGTTTTTATTTTAAAGAGTTGTAGTTATGTTTAGTATAAGCTTTGATTGTGTAACTAATCTTTAATTCAATTTATTTTCTTTCATTAATCATTTGTAATAGGTTAAGTTGGCAGCAAGGGTTTTTGTTGAATCCGCCTTGTTTTCCCTTGCGTAGGTTTGGCCTAGGAATCAACGCGGATGTCTAATAAAGTTCTCACTGGGCTTTATTAGATAAATTAGTCAAAGTTTCGAGTAAAATCACTTTTATGAAATAAATGCATTTTGTTTATTTTAGTTTTCTCTCACAAATGCTTGTTTGATTTATTCTCTTTCCCTATAGTCATAACCCTATCTTTCAGAATTGTAGAGCTTTAATAAGCTTTAGAAACTTTAGGAAAGCTTTAGGAAGTCTAGATGAGATCCAGACTCTATGGACTTTTAGGAACTTAAGGAAAATGCCTGGTTTCCGGATTTTCCTCTGGAGTAAGTATTTGTAAGTAAAGCTTTGGGTAGGCTTTAGGTTTTCCATTTTCCCATTTTCTATTTCACTAGGGTGGGATATTACACTACCGTAGCACTTTCTGTTAGGCAGTTCCAATGCCTCTCTTCCGGCTGCATCATCAGACCCTCGACATCAGGTCTAGTGGTAAGTACTCAAGACAACAAAACAAACAAGCACAAACTAGACTACTTTATCACTTTTCGTTAGGCAGTTCCAGTGCCTCTCTTCCGGCTGCATCATCAGACCCTCGACGTCAGGTCTAGTGGTAAGTACTCAAGACAACAAACCAACAAGCCCAAACTCGACTACTTTGTCACTTTTAGTCAGACAGTACCAGTGCCTCTCTTCCGGCTGCATCATCAGACCCTCGACATCAGGTCTAGTGATAAATACTCAAGATAACAAAACATTCAAGCCCAAGCTCAACTACCGTAGCACTTTCTGTTAGGCAGTTCCAGTACCTCTCTTCCGGCTGCATCATTAGACCCTCGACATCATGTCTAGTAGTAAGTACTCAAGACAACAAAACAAACAAGCCCAAACTAGACTACTTTATCACTTTTCGTTAGGCAGTTCCAGTGCCTCTCTTCCGGCTGCATCATCAGACCCTCGATGTCAGGTCTAGTGGTAAGTACTCAAGACAACAAACCAACAGGCCGAAACTCGACTTCTTTGTCACTTTTCGTTAGACAGTTCCAGTGCCTCTCTTCCGGCTGCATCATCAGACCCTCGACATCATGTCTAGTGGTAAGTACACAAGACAACAAAACAAACAAGCCCAAACTAGACTACTGTATCACTTTTCGTTAGGCAGTTCCAGTGCCTCTCTTCCGGCTGCATCATCAGACCCTCGATGTCAGGTCTAGTAGTAAGTACTCAAGACAACAAACCAACAGGCCGAAACTCGACTTCTTTGTCACTTTTCGTTAGACAGTTCCAGTGCCTCTCTTCCGGCTGCATCATCAGACCCTCGACATCAGATCTAGTGGTAAGTACTTAAGATAACAAAACAAACAAGCCCAAGCTCGAGTACCGTACCGTAGCACTTTCTGTTAGGCAGTTCCAGTGCCTCTATTCCGGCTGCATCATCAGACCCTCGACGTCAGGTCTAGTGGTAAGTACCCAAGACAACAAACCAACAAGCCCAAACTCGACTACTTTGTCACTTTTAGTTAGACAGTTCCAGTGCCTCTCTTTCGGCTGCATCATCAGACCCTCGACATCAGGTCTAGTGGTAAGTAATCAAGATAACAAAACAAACAAGCCCAAGCTCAACTACCGTAGCACTTTCTGTTAGGCAGTTCCAGTGCCTCTCTTCCGGCTGCATCATCAGACCCTTGACATCATGTCTAGTAGTAAGTACTCAAGACAACAAAACAAACAAGCCCAAACTAGACTACTTTATCACTTTTCGTTAGGCAGTTCCAGTGCCTCTCTTCCGGCTGCATCATCAGACCCTCGATGTCAGGTCTAGTAGTAAGTACTCAAGGCAACAAACCAACAGGCCGAAACTCGACTTCTTTGTCACTTTTCGTTAGACAGTTCCAGTGCCTCTCTTCCGGCTCCATCATCAGACCCTCGACATCAGGTCTAGTGGTAAGTACTTAAGATAACAAAACAAACAAGCCCAAGCTCGAGTACCGTAGCACTTTCTGTTAGGCAGTTCCAGTGCCTCTATTCCGGCTGCATCATCAGACCCTCGACATCAGGTCTAGTAGTAGAATTTAATATGAATTAGCTTTTAAATAATTTGTAAGCGCACACCCGCTGCGGATGATAGTACCTTATGCTTTCTGCCAGATGGGACCGTATTTCGAGCTAAGGAGGCGTACTCGTTTTCGTGATAAAGTCTTTAGTGATAAAATTTTCGTGATAAAGTTTTCGTGATAAAGTCTTTCGTGATAAAGTTTTCGTGATAAAGTCTTTCGTGATAAAGTTTTCGTGATATAGTTTTCGTGAAAAAGTTTTCGTGATAAAGTTTTCGTGATAAAGTCTTTTCGTGATAAAGTCTTTTCGTGATAAAGTCTTTTCGTGATATAGTCTATTCGTGAAATAATCTATTCGTGATAAAGTTTTCGTGATAAAGTCTTTAGTGGTAATGTTTTCGTGATAAAGATTTCGTGATAAAGTCTATTCGTGATAAAAAAAATCGTGATAAAGTTTTCGTGATAAAGTCGTTCGTGATATAGTTTTTCGTGATTTAGTACTAGCGCCGTAATATTATGCGCAGAAGCGGACCAGTACTGCCTTCGCATCGTCCCGCTTCCGCGCATCCCGCGCCAGTCAGGAAGCACTCATTTAAATGTAGGGGTGCAGTAAAAAGTCGTACTGAGTTGACTGACAGTTGACACTGACATTTGACAGTTTTCTCATATCGTACCGCCTCCGCACCGACATATCAGGAAGTCGCCTTAGCCCTACTCCCTATTCGTCCCGGTACCGCTACATACGGGGTAGAGTCAGTCCGACCCAGGTCGGGCCTAGCTGAGTTTCTTGCTGGACTCTTCTCAGCTAGACTAGGTTTAGTGAACCAGCGACAAAACCTCCCAGTAGCTCGATTCCACTGACACCTCAGTATCGGTTGAAGCCGCTCAACCAATCTCACTGGAGCGCAAATTCTCATAGTGTTCCAGTGTGTAATCCGCCCGCATGGTCGTGTCGGAGGTTTCCCTGGATTTTCCCCAGGCCACTCTCCAACCGTGCACTCCTATCGCTTTATTGGGCCCGGCCATAGTCAGGCCATATAGAAGAAGAAGAAGAAGAAGAAACATTTATTTGCTGCACAAAAGACACACAGATACAAAAAATAATAGACGTACAAAACTCAGAACATATAAAATAATGTGTGTCTTCGCGGCAGCAAATCGGTTGCTGTCTCAGCATTATGCTGAGGTGTTAAACACCTGCAGCGCTGGTTTTCAGACAGCACCGTACGTGACCCACGGAACGCAATACAACAAAATATACAATACAAAGAGATAAATATCATTAAAAAAAAGGCAAAACAGGGCAAAGTAGTATGAGACATGAACAATTTACAAATTATTAACTCAACCTCAGGCTAAAATGAATAAAAAGTAATAATAAAAAAAAAAAAAAAACAGCTACAGTACAATAATGTAGACAGACATTAACAATATATAAAAGAGAAAAGAGACATAGGTAGTTGGGATATTTTAGGTGCTGGATGGGTTAGGGATGGGATCTTTGGAGCGTCAACAAATAGCCCTTAAGCTTGCGCTTAAAGGTATACCTGCTAGAAGCTCCTTGGATAGGTGGAGGGAGATCATCCCAGCACTTGGACGCCGCAAATCTGAAACTACCTCGAAACGCCGCGGTCCGATGCTTAGGCATCAGAATCATTGCCTTACACCTGCGCACACTCTTGGGCCATACAAGTCTACTCAGCAAATATTCCGTGACCCCAGACTGTACTATTCCAAAAAGAAGAGTGGCGAGGTGCAGGCGTCTGCGTGCAGGCATGTTCAGCAGACCAGCGGCGTTCAAGTAGGGAGTGATGTGGGAACGGGGAGGAACTCGGAAGCAGAAACGAGTGCATGCGTTTTGCACTCGTTGTATAAGCTTTTTTGTACGCCCAGTAATGCAGCCACCATACACAATATCACAATAGTTTAATCTAGACAATATCAGCGATTCACAAAGGTTGATACGCAAATCCACACTTAAGTAATCGCGAATATTGTAAAGAACTTTAAGGCGGTAGAAGCAGTTACTCACAACTTTAAGTATGTGGTTTTCGAAGCGCAGCGCATATAAAGCCACAGTCAGGTTAAAAAAGAAAAGACTTAGCCCGGTCTCTCAAGCCTTATTTACACACGTACGAGACTCTCATGCCATCTTCACTACATTGCGCGGTTTGATAGATCGATTGAATTATTTATACCTCGATAGCCCGCAATGTAATGAAACTAGCATACGAGTCTCGTACGTGTGTAAATAAGGCCTTACACCGGCGGGTCACGGAGCTATAGCTCTTTAATATAAGGTTGCAGCTGGTTTTTGTTATTTTTATTGCTCATGAATATTATATCTTCTGATGATATTTAAATTGAGGTATGACGTGATGTGAGGTTGTAACAATTTTTCTGTTCACCATATTATGCTCGCTTAATTTTTTCATGATCGGTCGGTGCTTGTTCATATCATATTCATACAAAATTTGTACTACGCAATTTAGTCGGTTTGCATGTCCAATGTATTGCTTGCTTTGCTCGGTCGGTGATAGACACAAAATTAAGGCTACCTTTTTCTATCAAAGCGCGTCAGGGCCTTGGTGAGTAACATATGTATGTACATATTACCGACGCCTGTCAGGAGTAAAGCACAATATAAATTGTGATGTGCAGCAAAGTGCTGCTCATATTTTATCACGCGTTTTTCTTATAGGTAGCTTCGATTTATTCACAAAGGCGTGCCTAAGGTAAAATCCATAATTCGGCAAAGAAAACTGACAGGTAAGATGTTGCCAAGAGTAGAAAAAAAAATGTGACGGCATATATCGTTAAAAACTTATCGATAAGTATAACGTTGTACCATACTTAATCCAATGCAGTCTATGAGCTTTCATATTTCTGGCCACTAAAGGCTTTAGTCCTTTAGTAGGCTGAGTTCTCTAGGAAACTTATTTATACGTTATATATACGCATATCTACACGAGTCGAGGATTTTGAATATTTGGCACTTTTGGACTCTAATCCAATATTGTATAAAGTCCAAAATTGGCAAAAAAACAATCTCGACCCTATAAAGGCTAGCACGTTTCAGGTACCTAATAAAGCCAACAGATATCTTAATCTTGAGCAACCGTTGAGTGTTTGATTTACTTAGCCGCAAGATCAGCGGCAACCAGCGTCAAATACCGAAACCCCGATTGAATCACTAATGAA